>CAWUFW010011470.1:0-613430 GCA_963921515.1 Calotriton arnoldi
TCCTGTTCCATCACCTCCTTCCTGCAAAGGTAGTTCTGAGGTTGTGATCTCCAGTTATCCTATCACACCATCAATTTGACAGTGACTCTAGTCCAAGCACAATCTTGGAAGTTTCAAAATTAGCTCATTCTAAGGCCAAGAACATGCTGAGATCCCTGAAGCGACCGTCGGTAGCGGTCCGCCCGACATCCAGTGTATCGGTCTAACCGCCGGAATACAATACCGGCAGTCGGAGTGATTTGGGTAGTGGGAAAGACGACTGCTTCCGACAGGCTCATGGAGCCCGTTGGGGTGGCGGTCGTAGCCTAATCCCTACAATGGAGGTGGTGCCTGTGGAGGCACCGCCGTAGGGATTAGGATGTCCCTTTCCCTCAGCCTTTACATGGCGGTCCCACCGCCATGTAAAGGCAGACTGAAAGTGACTTTGGGGCCCTAAGCAGAGTCCCCGTGGGCCTCTGTTATGTGCCAAAGGGGCACATGTGGTGCCCCCCTAAACATCCATGCACCTTGTGTCAGGCACCACATGGTGCCTGGTACACGGTGCATGGATGTTTAAAAACATCCCTTTTTCAATTGCGGCTGCAATGGAAAAACGGATGTTTCCGACTGCCTACACAGCGGTTGCATCATAATCTGCAGGGTGGGACCACCGACTACTTGTCAGGCAGTCCCAATCCCAATACGATGGCAGTCGGACGCTCGTCCGGCTGCCATCATAATGACCCCCTTAATGTCCAAATGATACGTGGCACCGAATGTTCATTACTTGATAAGCTCTTACCTATGTTTTCGCAGGAACGACATGCAAGATGAAAGCACCCGACTTCCCCTATTCACCAGTTGCGCCCAACAGTGTCAAAGCGGCAGTGGTAACCAGGGGAAGAGGGGGAAAAATATGGGTAAACAAAACAATTGTCCCTCAATGTCTCTTGCAAACTTGAGGTCAGTCAATCAGGAGTTTCCTAAATGTGACAAAACACAAAACAAAAAGTGCATTGAGTATATGATACAATAAAGAAAAAGAAATAGTAGTGTTTCAACTGTGTTTGGCTTTCTCCCTACCTGAATGAATCCCCTCTTCCTTATATAGGAACTTAAACTGTCTTGTAAAACGATCAAAATATATTAGCTAAGGAGACATAAAGAGCAATGAAATTTGGGCCCCAAAAAAAATCACAATGACGTGTTATCTAGCTGTGAATTGGTACCCACCTAACTTAAACTGGGAGGAACTCTCGGTGAACAGGTAAGCAAACAAATCTCCAGCAACTAGCTAGTTTAGAAGAAAATATCTTGTTATTCTTAATGTCAGGAAAAATAACTAAGGTCTTCTATATTTGTATTTACAGGAACATTCCATTCAGGTGCCCAAACACAAGAAAAGGCAGATCTTCAGGGACGACAGAACTCGTCTAAGATAAGTGCTCCTTTATCTTAGTATTAAAATGAGTATGTTTTAGGTGCAGGAAGCACCGTTACCTTACTTGTGGATTTACTGATGGCTGGTTTTCTTTTCTTTTGTCTTTTAGGTTGGCCGGGTGAACTGAAGGAACCTGGAGCAGGGGCTGCCTCCGGAACAGAAGGTGGAGCGGAGTCCAGGGGGGCAGAGCCACTCCGGAAAGCAGAACACGGAGCTGAGTTCAGGAGGCAGGAGCCGCGTTAGAGATACCACGGCAAACCACGAGGGAAGAAGGAGGAGACCAGAAAGCAGGAGCCGTGCCGAAGACACCGCCGAGCTCGCGACAGAAGGAGGAGAGGACGCTGAGAGCCTGCGAGGGAACAGAAGAGCCCCGGAAGAGTCCTGGTGAGGAACCCCGAAGTAGTGTTATAAATACCCAGAACACTAGAACGCGAAGCGCTCTAGTGTTAGAGCAGGGGAGTCTTATACTCCTCCCCTGCCAAGCCCCGCCCATTACTCAGGGCGGGATTGACAGGCTCAACAGTACTAACAGATGATGAGATATTGAAATCATTCTCTCCAAGAGGATGCAGGATAGAAGGTCTATCTGTTTGTGCTCTGGAACAGATGTACCAGTGAGCAAGAAAATAACAAGGAGTGGACTTAGCCAAAAAATGTCAAACCAGAAGTCCAGTGTCACATTAAATGTGTGACCTCTAAAAATAAGCATGTAACAGGAGGTTAATGGAAAATGTGCCGCCAAATAATGTTAATGTAGTGCAAGGAATGCAAAAGGGCTTACACAAAGAAACTTAAATCAACATCACCAAACTCTTATCAGGTGGCACTGAGCATGGCTTGCTCAAACCAAAAAGAGCGGGTTTGAGCAGTGGCATTGGAAATGGCTGCCAAACATGCAACTGAACTGCTGCGATGGATTTAGGCCCAGATCTCTGTACTGGGGTGAATGCATGTCATTGTTCTGCATTCTGTCCATCAATTGTTATTTTTGCATTTGTCACCTCGAGTGAGACGGGTATGCCCAGACGTGGGTCCCGTGCTCTCCATGCCACTGGAGTCAAGGTAGCCTGGCTGATGAGGGGTGATACCCTGAAACCGGTCCTAGGATGCTTGTTTCCATTACAGGGAGGACCTGGCCTGGCATTTCGGGCATGACTGTTCCCATAGTGAACAGGGTCAAGACTGATTTTCATATGGCCGGGTCTAAACTGGAATGGCATGGGGAGCAACAAAATGATGAATATAGGCCCAGATCTCTGTACTGGGGTGAATGCATGACATTGTTCTGCATTCAGTCCATCAATTGTTCTTTTTGCATTTGTCACCACGAGTGGGATGGGTATGCCTAGAGCCCTAATGGGGGAAAATTGTGGCTACAATGCAAGCAGCTGAACTGCTGCCACACATCTAGTAGACACCATGCTGGATACAGTATTCCACCAAAATATGGAAAAAAATATTGTGATTCAAGATTATCTTGTCAAAAATATTGTCACCTCAAAAATATTGTGGGACAGAATATCGAAGGTAAGAATATTGTTTTTTAGGTAAATAATATTATTTTTTAAAATATTATTGTAAATAATATTGTTTTCTTTAACATCATTGTGCAAAATATTGTTTTTTAAATAATGTAACATATAGTAGCTATTGTATTATTATAAGGTACTAGTATTATGATAATATACATTTTTATAGTATAATTTTTTAAATGTCAGTGGGAAACGATATTTTGTAAATGTATTGAGTAGTTTTTAATTTATTAGCAGGTTGTTGGGTTTGTACAAGATTAGGGTGGGAAGATAATTAAAATTATTACTTTTAATTTTACTGTTAATTAACTTATTAATTAATTATCTAAGGGGCCCATTACGATGGCGGGCGGAAGCACAACCGCCGTGCTGGCGGATGCAAAAACCACCAGTTACCGCCGGCACGCAGCAGTCCACACGCCCGCCCAATTACGATGCGAAAAGCAGGCCAAACACCGCCGGCAAGCCAGCAACACCGTCCGCCATCAAAGTGCGCCCGCACACGTAGCGGCGCAGCACAACTGACACACACCGTCCGACCAAACACGTCCCGCCCGGCGCATAAATTACGATGCCGCAAACAAACGGCTCCCACGGCAAAGAGACACCGCACGTGAAAGAGAGGCGGAAACACGGACGCAGAGCACGGACAACGAAGAAGCGGCACCCCGGGCATGAATCCAGCACTGCAGGCCCTTCCCATGCTTCTGCTGATGCACCACCAAGGACGCAACGTACCGCGGAGACGCAGGTAGGCACACACACAACAAGTGCACGCAAACAGCGCACACAGTGCAAGGGCGGATAAAGCGGACAACCCCCACCAGCGCGTGCACACTACACATCCACCATTGCATCCACATATGACACACAGGCCAAATCCTAACATCGCGGAACACATGTGTACACACCACCTGGGACTAGGAACCAACCACCCCGTCACGGCCCCAAAGCGCCGATGACGCCGCCACACATGCGCACAACGCAGAGGCCAACCGCAGCGCCATGCATGCGTCGCACACAGACACAGGGACACAACCAAGCAGCACACACATCAGCCCCACCCCGAACGCACATGACACGTGACAGGCCGGCCACAGACATGTCCCCAACGCCCAATTCACGGACAACACCCAACGCCACACAACCGACGCACACATGTCAGTGAAGACACGCAACAGCAGGACACACCCCAGTGTAACAAACATGGCGTAGCACACAGCGGCGGCAACACCAACTAGGAGAAGCAGGGCCCCTTCGGGAAGAGGAACGCCAGTACCACACTGAAAAACCCATACCACCCTGCACATATGAACAAGACACATGAAACGGAACACCAAAGAGCCCGGGGACCGACAACAGGTGGCCCAAGAATTACATCCACACACAAGGCCCAACGCAGAGCGGAAAGGCAGCCTGCCGCCCACACAAGGGAGAGCAGACAGCACTGAATGACCTTCCATTCCAACTCCGAAACCACAGCCCTACGACAGAAGCCGGTGAATACAGCCATTGTCCAAGAATAGACCAACACAGGCATGCCGAGGAGACCGACCACACGGCAGATAGCGCATATCACAGAAGCACACAACGGACGGGGAAGAAAGAAGAAAACACTCCCCCATGTCGGCCACATGCAAGTTAATTGGAAGGAGTCACACAGCACTGACCTTGAACTGTCTGAGAAGCATGTGGGAAGAGGGCCCGTGTCCTCCAAACAAGCCAACAGAACACAAGTCCTGTCTCCCCACGACTACACAGAGCTCACAGCAACCCCGGAGCGTGCACATTGCAGACTGCACACACAGCCGGAGCACGCCACCTCTACGAACCGCTGCGAAATGGCAACCGCAACACACCTACCCAACTACGCCGAACAGCTCAAGCTGTACCAAACCAACACGATACATACATTGGGATGCGATCTCCTGTCCCTGCTGAACGTAAGTTACCGACTGACTTACCGCATCACATTGTTCAGCTGCGTCATGCCCGTCTTCTACTGTCGGAGGTGTCCCTACCAGCATCCCGTCGAGATATGCCTCTCCAACCCGGCATGTCTGAAGGCGGACCTGCTACCACTACTCCTCCCTCTGGACGCACACGACAGGGCCTGCTCTGCCTATGGGGGCATGGCGTATGTGGCCAACATCGCACGCGCACTGAAATGGAACCACTGTGCCTCCACACGACGGATCATCGAGAACAGCTACATCGAATGTCACCCAGCATGCCCCATCATGGTCCTCCAAGGGACAACCTACGAACAACACCTTGACAGCCACCATCCGCTTCATTGGCTGGCAAACATGTACACCACCAATGACATGGAAGCCCTGCTGGACGGCATCGCATACCTGTCAACCTGTAAATACGTCGGACCACAACGCAGGTTCCCCGAGTGACCTATGAAGTCCAACCCCGCACCCATGCTCAGCTTCCGCACGGACTGGCCAGTCACCACCACAACAGCCATACCAAACGACCGGCAACTGTAACCACACCATCAACGACATCGCCATGACATCGGATATGACCGGGACATGCACACTGTTCCCCATCACATCCCGGAACACCGCATGCATCGTGGGAGGCAGTGGCATGGGCTCTGTGCATCGCACCCACATGGACGGAACTGCACGAACAACCAGGACACGACATGGATCCAGCGCACATGGACACACACACCGCTCAGTGGACATGAATAGGTCGCCTGGAGTCTGTGGGTGCTGCACCCCTCCCACCCCCGCCCCGGGAATCCCATACCAGGACCTTTGCATGGACGACAAGTGCATACAACAACAACACGACCCCAGTGACTGTGACATGTCCAGTAACCACCACAGTGCAACAACAAGTGGCACGCCGCTGCATGCACGCAAGCACATGCCCTGATGTCAACTCACATGCACGCGTGCATGAGGAACAACCGCAGCAAACCTGTCACATGGAACTGAGATGGACTGTGCCCATGATGCCGAGCGGTCTGGTAGGCTACATGTATACCGTCTGTGTCAAAGTCCGCAGCTCCGCAGCTATACGTAAATGTACATTAGCACAGCCTTGGCCAAGCAGATGTAACCCCACACCCTATCCCATTTGTTATCATGCTCAGTATATCCTCAACATGTATTCCGCTGCCAGTAGTGTCCACTATACTGCATCACAGAGGACAGAAGACTCAATATAATGTTTGAAACCAGAACTGTCTCCGCTGACTCATTTCACAAGTACGAATGAGAGAGGATGAGAGTATGTGAAGTACACGGCAGTCGTGACATGACCATGTAGTCCACTGGTATTGGATGTCAACGCAAATGAGTAGCACTACTGTGGAAGACACACATGTGTCGTGTGAAGTCGTATGGACGCAGTGCTCAGGTGGGTGGGTGCGACGGGTAGATGCGCACATGCCAAGTTGGAGCACGCCGTGTTGGGAGGGGTCATGAACAGTACACCACCGCTTCCCTGGGCATTGTGAGAGGACACCTGTCGGGGGGAGTGAACACGTGTGTGCACAGCAGCCGGGCACACGTACAAAGCGGTACCAGGCGCACCTCAGCCCACCCTCTGTGGACAAGCTGGATCCTGTTGTGCGCCCGCCATGCCCCTTGACAAGGCACACACAGCCCCAGTCGACCAGGTGTAACCCCAACATAGTCAATCCGCACAGGCGATACAGGGCACGGGATGGCAGTGGAGCATGGTGTGTGAGAGGTCTCCTCGCGCTCCTCCTGGTCATATCACGCAGGCAATAGAACCTCAACGTCTAGCATGGCACAAGTCAAATGGAAGTGTAGGGGACGCACCACAGCACGAGCAGCACTGACGTCACGGGAGGTGGCTCGCACCATCCCATCCATTGTCCATCATACCAACCACGCCACATGCCATTGCGACTAAGTGCAAGCGCGTGCGCCACCACCCCCGAGCCCTCCCCAGAGAGGCCAAAGAGTGAATGTGTGGGCCAACAGCCACAGACGGACGCGGCCTGGCCGCAAGGGCAGCCACAGCCACTGGGTGTCGCAGGTGGCGGATCCGGAAGGCGAAGACTGTGATGCATAGTCCATGCAGGCCGGGTCTCCATTTGGGGCACCACGCAGGTGGACGGCGTCCCGCCACACATCATACCCTGAGACAGCCCACTCGTGCAACTGGACCCACACATACACTCCTTGCCCTCTCTGGTGCGAGCTTGGGGCTGCCTGTGCAAGCGCTAGCCTCGCAGGTGAGCATGCATATTGGGGGGCGAGGGGAGGACATGAGGGCTGGGGCGATGATGACTGTATCACTGTCAGTTAGTACAAGGGATGACCCAGATGTGGAAAGGAAGAGACGTGTCCCGTGTGTACTGCAACTAGTCGCCAATCCAACTACCCCCCCATGTCCGGAATGTAAGCCCGCACCTAGGCCCGCCCATCCGCCACATCGAACATACCACCAGCACGACAACCTTCCCATTCGAAACACTGACTGGGGGTGGCGACCAGTGAACAATCATGTGTAGCCTACCCACGCGTACATGTGGGCCCTCCATGATCCATGTCACCTGCGGCAAAGACATGACATGCGCAATGAGGGAAGTGAGGAGAGCGGCCCGCCCCACGCGCAGAAGGTGCATCAGCTCCACAGACCCAGCAGCGAGTCCAGCAGGGGTCACATGTGCAGGGGCAGCTGTGCCTGGTGTGAAGGCACATGCATATAGACAGCACATCGACCAATGTGTAGTCTGCCCACATCCACAGTCCATCATCATGCGGACATAGGAATTGAACACAGGGCAACACATCTTAGTTGGTGCACCCACCGTGACCAACAATGCGCAATCATCGACGTACCCGCCCTGTGCATGGCCCCCCACCCAACGGAGGCACATCCAGTGCCACCATCCCACACACACAAGCCTTCCACGGAACATGCTGTGTCCAATGGTCAGTACAGAGTCAGCGCCCATCTGGTGGATCCTGAACAGGAGACACATGCACACACATGCCAGCTCCCACTATGTACGTCTGCCACCTTGCACGTGCAATGCAACCTCTCACCTGTGACGTGTGACTGCAAGCACACAGCCGTCTTGGCATGGGGCTGTCAATGTGGACACCAGTCAATGTTTCGGGAGCTGTGATCCGTACAGTGCTGTACATAGGGTGCAGTGCTGACACCTACTACTGTCTCATATCCCCTCGTGCCACAGGTCCCACTTGTATTGGCCGCTCAGCCCGTGCCCACATCGTCGTCGTCGTGTGCCATACTCATCCAGCCTCGGAAGCAGTTCCATGCTCAGCAGACACTCATGTTGCCGTGGCGTTGCCGCTTGACGGATATGCAGTCAGTCCCCATCAGCACGCCCCGCAAGTCATTGGGGCCTAGATCCCCATGTGCATGCACATGGCAGTGGTATGTCTCACTTACCATTGCCATTGTTGGGAGACCTGTGTAAGTGTATTGTGGCCGTGCTGTCCCAGCTTGACAGCTGGGCTGTGGCTCATGTGCTTGCTCAGTCATGTCAGTGATGTGTATGCAAAATTGCTATGTGCCGTGTTGCTTTGACATGTGTCCTCTGCCATTTAACCCAGGCGGAGACCGAACATTGACCGCCCATACCAATTGCTGGCGGACATGGACGATACAGAGGTAATCAGGAAGTTTCGGCTGGACAGGCCAACTCTGCATCGACTGTGTGCCATGTTAGAGCCCCATCTCCGTCCCCGCAGGGTGTATCCGACTGCTGTCACCCCCACGGCTAAGGTGATGGCCGCCATGCATTTCTTCGCCACTGGGTCATTCCAGCACACAGTGGGCAGTGGAGGAGGGATGTCCCAGCCCATGTTCAGCAAGGTGCTGAGGGATGTACTGGCAGCCATGATGCTGTACCGGAACAGGTACATCAGATTCCCCAGGGCTCGTGAATTGGCGGCAGTGAAGGGTGCATTCTATGCCCTTGGCAGAATCCCACACGTCGTGGGAGCCATTGACTGCACTCATGTTGGCCTTGTTCCACCACAGGCCACTGAGCACCTGTACCGCAACAGGAAGCACACGCACTCCCTGAATGTGCAAGTGGTGTGCCTTGCGGACATGGTGATCACCCACGTGTGTGCCAAGTTTCCAGGCTCGGCCCATGACGCACACATAATGCGCAACAGCATCTTGCCACGACTGATGGCCAATCTGCAACAGGATCGTGCCTGTATTGTCGGTGAGTATGTGGAGTGGTGTAGCGTGCTGGTTGTGCGATGCTGTCCCCTGTCCAGTTGGAATTGCAACGGTACTCTGTGTCCCTCACACCCAGGTGACTCTGCGTACCCGAATGGGGCATGGCTGCTCAGTCCATTGAGGAATCCTCGCACCCCAGCAGACGATCGCTACAATGAGGCACATGGGAGGACCAGACGTGTGGTCGAGCGTACCTTTGGCCTCCTCAAGTCCAGGTTCAGGTGCCTGGACCGCACCGGGGGTGCACTGGCGTACTCCCCACAGAAGGTGTGCCAGATAGTGGTGGCGTGCTGCATGCTGCACAATCTGGCCATTCGGAAGCAGATCCCCCTCATTGTGGATGACGGAGATCAACCAGGGCCCCAGCCCGCAGACCAGGACAGCTCGAGTGAGGTGGACAGCGGAGAGGAGGAAGCTGGGAATGTGCGCCAGCAGCTCATCGCCCGCTACTTCACTTGACGGTGAGTGTCCATGTACGACGGATGATGTGTCTGTATCTGTGCAGGTGTGTGTGTGCTGTGTCAGGGTGGCCGTATGTTCACTGCGTGCAGTGTGTCAACGCTCCATGGCCAGGGTAGTATGCCACTGTTGGTGACTGTGGCATTGTGCCCTATTGCTCTGTGCGATGTGTGTACATTGCTTGTAGTTGTTGACATGTACTGTGTGATGGGTGTGTGACACACTCATTGAATGTGCTCCTGTTCTGTCTCCCACCCCTAGGTCCCTACAGGCCCTCCGGATTCCATTGCCATGCCACGCATCAGGTGCCTTTCCGCCCAAGGTGGCCGTTGTATTCCGTACAAATAAAACACAGGGCACAAACAGCAGTTAGTGAAAAAGGTGCATTTATTACAAACTGTGACATGTGATTGTGTGTAAGGTGATGACAAAAGTGGTGCGTGCAGTGACAATGAGCTGTCGGTCATGGCTGCGTGATGATCAGGGTGTACCCACTGGTTCTATGTCCATAGTCCAACACACACATGCCATCCAGCTGGCTGTGTGGAGTGGGATCGTAGAGCAAGTCAATGCAGTGGCTGGTCAAGGAAGGCTGGCGGAAGGCTGGCTGGCTGCCTCACTTGCGACTGGAGCGTGCGAAGTCCTCCCGGGAGATCTGTTTCCTCTTCGGACGGCCCCTTCCACGTTTGGGAGGGGGTGTGTGGTGGCGACCTGCTGGTGGTGGGTGAGGTGTGCTCACTGGCTGTGGACGCAGGGGAAGTGGACACTGCTGCCCGAGCCTGCGCCCTAGCAGGTGGTGGCGGAGGTGGTGTTGCTGGCCTTGCCTGTGACCCCACCGCCACCACCAGCTGGCCCATGAGGTCCACGAGTTGGTCCATACGGGACACGAATTGGCCCATATGGGCGTCCATGGACCTCAGCACCCCCAGCACCTCCCGCGTGTCAGTAGCAGACCTGGCCCATTGTCCTTGGGCCTCTTCATAGGCCCCAAGGACTCTGGCCATTTGAGGCAGGGCATGGCTCCCAGGGGAGGCTGGCGTTTCCCTGACCCTGCTCCTCCTACCAGTCCTGCTGCCACCGGCCTGCCCACTAGCCACATTGCACACCACGGTCCTCGCTGTGGCTCCCAGGGTGGATCCAGTCGGCCGGGCCACCACCTGCGCTGGGGCTGGTGCCAGCGAAGACGTGGTGGTGGTGGAGGCGGTGGTGGTCGGTGCGGCGATGGTGGCGGTTGCGGCAGTGGTAGTGGCCGCAATGACCGTGGGTGTGGCCGCAACGACAGTGGCAGCAGGGGACTGGGACTGTTCAGCATCCCTGGATGATGGGTTGGTGGGTAGGAGGGGTCCTGGGGAGCGGCTGGGCCCTGCCACGCCAGATGGGCCAGCTTGGTGGTCCGTGTCCGAAGAGGAGGACAGATCCTCCAGATCCGTGTGTCCTCGTTGGGGGCTTGTAGGCTGGCTGTGCTGGCTGCTGTCTCCATCCCCAGCATCCAGCAGTTCGTCACCTGTGGAGAGAATGAGATTTGTTATTGTGTTGCACCTGGCGAAGTATGTATTAGTCGTCTGACATTGGCAGTTCGTGCAATCTCGTACATGGGTTTCCCGGAGGCGAGTGTGTGGCTGTGGCATCTGTAGTTGTGTGTGCTAGGCAATGGGACTGTGTGCTGTGCACATGTGGCATGGGACGGATTGGCCATGCCGATGGGTGTGTTGCTGTGCCCCTACTCATTGTGACTCTGGTGTATGCGGGCTCCTGGCCCATCCTGGGTCTGGTTTGTACTTTGCCTTTGGAGTTCATATGGAACGCTTAGGAACGCATATGGCAACATGGGGGCCATGCCCCAGATTCGCATTTGGGAGGGGATATGCTTTTGGGGTTCAAATGGAACGCTTAGGAACGCATATGGCAACATGGGGGCCATGCCCCAGATTCGCGTTTGGGAGGGGATATGCTTTTGGGGTACATGCTGTGAGCCATGGGTGCCGAACGTGACATGTGTTGTGGCAGCATGACAGTGCATGGTCTGAGGTGTGTGCATGCCTGACATGCCCTGCATATTT
This sequence comes from Calotriton arnoldi, assembly GCA_963921515.1. Lineage (NCBI taxonomy): Eukaryota > Metazoa > Chordata > Amphibia > Caudata > Salamandridae > Calotriton > Calotriton arnoldi. The sequence goes on from CAWUFW010011470.1 coordinate 11,691, forward strand.
GCTGTCTGTTGTGGTTACTGGACATGGCATTGGACGCATCGTTATGAGTGAGTGATAGTTGTGTGCCAGCCAACGTATTGCAGTTGTCCCATCTCCTTGGTGTGCGTGCTGCCCTGTGCCATGTGCATCACTGCAGTGCTCGGGGGGGTGTGGCCCATGTTGTGTGTTGTTGCTCACAGTGTGTCGTGCGCTTAATTGACTTCTGGCACATGGTTGGTCATGGGCATGTGTCTTAGCGTGACTGCTGTATGTGTGGCAGCTGTGCGGATGACATGCCTTTCATGAGACTGGGGCTGACGGATGGGATGGATGGTATGTTGTATGTGCATGGTGTGTCTGTGAGTTTGATGGGTTCAGTGGTGTTCGTGTGCATTTCTGTTGTTCCGCTCTGTTGCGTCTAGTGTTGTTTGTCTTACATAGGCGTAGTTGTGGGGTGTGGGGTTGACAGGCAGTGGGGGCTACATGGACAGGACTTCAATGGTGTTTCGGTTGTGTGTGATGAGTTGCACAGTGGCTGCCGTGTGGGACTATATTCAGTGTGGCTTGTGCATGCAGACGTGGCTCCTTGGGTGTTGCTATGTCTGTGATGGGTCATGTGGGGTGTGAGTCTGTTGTTCATGTCCGTGTGCACATTGTTCACTTGTTCGTGACGGTGGGCGGTGCTGCGTGTTCGTCTGCTACGTGACATGTCCCATGTGTTGGTGGTGTTATGGTCCTCATGCCTCCAGTAATCCAGCCCTGTCCAGTTTCCCACCTGCAAGTTGTTCGTGCGTGCACTGTACTGGATGCCACATGGCTCTAAGCGGGGGTGCTCCATGTTGCAGGTCTGTGGGGGTGGGGGGGTGTAGTGGGTCGTGGGGGTGGCTGTACACCCACTGACACCGATTGCTGTGGACCGTGATGTCTGCCTTTCGGCTGTCGTTGTGCACTGCGGTGGCTGACACGTGGCTGTGGGGTGTGGGGGATGCTCCTCCTTGCTGTGCTGTGGGACTGGGGCCTGGTGTGTGTTGTACTTGGGCTGTCCACCGTCCCACCCACTGCACTTTGTGTTCCTGCCACTTACCTGTTACTTGTCGGTTAGTGCAGCTGTGGCGGACACATGGGTGTGGTGGGTGCTCGTTGTGGCGCTTCTGGCATATTTGGGGACCTGTTGGTGGTTACGTGGCTGGCTTAGTGTACACATGTCCCCACGCATCTTACAGTTGTTCGGTTTGGGCTGTGTGTGGTAGTGTCTGTTGCATGTGTGTGTGATGTGTTGTGTATTGTGTGCTGGACATGGGGGTGTTTGTCCCTGGGAGCTGTGGCATGGTAGTTGCGCATGTGAGTACATAGCGGTGTGCAGGTATACATTAGTTTGTACTTACCAGCCTCCACTCCCCCTGCTAATCCGGCGAGGATCTCCGGATGGATTACGACTCGCACCTTCTCCTCCCACGCTTTGAAGGTCTTAAAGAGCGCGGGATTCCCTCCGCCAGTGACGGCAGCCAGCTCTCTGTTTTTGCCCTCCTTCTTCTTGACCAGGCTCTTTACGTCATTCCAACGTTTGTTTATTTCACCTCTGTTCCTGGGCAGGGTCCCGACTGCATTGACCTGGTCTACGATCCGGTTCCACATTCTGTTTCTGGTGGCTAGTGGTGTGTGCTGGACCATGTTCCCATAGATTTGTGGGTACACCTTGATGATCTCGTCGACCATGACCGTCAGCTCCATGGGCGTGAACTTGGGCATCCTTTGTGGTGCCATGGTGTTTGTGGTGCTGGTGCGGTGTGTGTTGTGTAATGTGCAGGGGGTTTGTGGTGCAGGTGTTTGGTGGTGGTGGTGGTGGTGGTGGTGGTTGTGATGTGTGCGTTTCTGTGGTGTGCTGCTGTCCTTGCTGTGTCACTGTGTCCTCTCCTCTCCTCTCTGGTTTGCAATGTAGCAAGGGGTTGTGGTCTGTGGGAGTGCTCCTTTTGTACTCACCTATGTGGGTGTGTCCTGATGGTCTGTTGTTTTCAGGTGTGTTGTGTCTGGTGTTCTGGCCTTTGTATTTTTTGTTTGTCCGGGGGGTGTTTTCGGGATGTGTACTGTGCTTGTGTATTTGTGCGTGCCTTGCTGTGTGGACTTGTTGGCCATGTTGTGTGCTATTGGTTTTGTGTGCGGATGGTTTCTGTGCAGGTACGTTGGCGCCATGGCTTCTGCCGTGTCGATTCTCATCGGCGTTGTTTGCGCTGGCGGGCGGTATATTTGTTGTTTTTCCGCGCTCATGGCGGTGCGATCGTAATCTCACGTGCGGTGTGTCGGGCGTGAGGGCGGGCGGTTTTGTGTTGTCGTGCGTGTTTCCGTCCGTGGCGGGCGGTTTGACTCCGACTCGGACGATGGCGGGCGGTATTTTGTGTGATTTTTCCGCCGATGGCGGTTTTCGGTTTGTGTACTCATAATGGCGTGGTCGGTGTTCAGGCGGTGTGTGCGGGCGGATTTTTGCCGCTTCCATGCCTGGCGGATTCTTTTACGCCGGGTATCGTAATGGGCCCCTAAATTATTTAATTGATTAATTATTATTTAATTATTTGTTGTTTGTAACTAATTATTCATTGGTTGATCAGTTTATTTAATTAAAAAATATGAAAATTAGTTTTAATTTTTTTAATTGTTTTAATTTCAATTGTTTTGTTTAATAATGTATTAATTTCAACTGTTGATGTTTGTTTTAAGCATTAGGGAGGGAAGTGTGTTATTGTTAATTTTCCTAAATGTTTATAATATTTTTTATTTATTTTGTAATGTAAACGTTGTATTTTTCTAATTAAATATAATCTTATTTATCTTTAATTAATATATTTCTTTCTTTTATATATTTTTAAAGAGTTTTATTTTGTTTTATCTTTATTTTATTTTTTTAAATAATCTTTATTCCTTTTGTATTTTAATACCCGATGGTCCAGCCCACTCAGACAGGTAAAACCTTAATATAACAAACAAGATTAATCAAGTATAATACATTACATCATTTCATAACTGTACAAATAGAGAGACCCTCCAGATTGCATATCAATACAGTACAACCCTGATAAAAAAAACACAACCCATGTGTCACCAATAAAAATCCTAAAGTGACATGTGCAAGCTTCTTCTTGAGTATAAAAATCGTTCTTTACTCCAAAAAAAAAAAACCCATACGGTAAAATAAATATTTATACACCATTAGCCCCACTTTGGTCTTGAATCCATGTGCTCAAGGGATTCCAGATTTTCATACCTTTTCTGCGTAGATGACTCCCTTTTCGTTTATATATAGCTATTTCGAGACTAAACATTGCTAATAACCTGGCTAACCATTGGTGAAAAACCGGTGCACGGGGGTCCAGCCAAGCGGAGGCAATACACATCCTTCATACCGCCATAGAGATAAAAAATCAATTCATGCCCTGTCCCTAAACGATTTACTTCTGAAATCCCTAACAGAATAACATCCTGAGACAATAATATTTCAGTTTTTAACACTTCCGATAAAAAATCTGATATGTCCTTAATTAATTTTTGCAGAACATTACATGACGCAAAAATATGAACAATATTGGCATTATACAGTGCGCATCGTGGACAAAATGTTCCCTTTCCAACCCCCATTTTGCTATTTTGTCAGGCGTATAATACAATAAAAAACATGTCTTATAAAAATGAGCTTGTAGTCTAATAGACATTAAAATAGATTGTGACAACTCATATGCATACAAAAAAGTCCCATCTGACACCCCCACTTTCACCTGTCACTTTTGAGAATACTTGTCCAGATCGTCCGGAGAAACAGCATTTATTCGAGTATATATCTCCCCAATAGAGCTTACTTTGTCTTTAATTATTCTTTCAATAGTTTCCACTCTCATTTTGTTTTATCTTTACATTTTTATTTAAAAAAAGGTTGAGTACTTGGAATGATAAATCTAACCCCTCCAAAGTTAAACACTTTCCCTACTGTTGTTCGAATTGGAGTGGAAATTTATAAATCTAACCACTCCAAAGTCCAAGTCTTCTTTTGCTCTACGTTGGAGTGGGGATAGTAAATGTTATCCCCTCTAAAGTGTACCACTATCCCTACCATATTTTATGTTGAAGGGGGAACAGGAAATGTCATCCTTCCAAAGTCCTGCATTTTCTCTACTGTTGTTTACGTTGGAGTTGGATTCGTAAAATCTGGCTTATTCAAGACCAACACTTTAGCTACCATTGTTTAGTTTAGATTGCTAAAATATATGTATATATACATGTCTCATTTATTTTTATGAATTATTGTTATTTTTGTATTTATTTAATTTGTTGGCTTTGTATTCATTTTATTCTGTTAATGAAATTTGGTATATATTGTTGTTATATATGTGTTTGCCAATTTTTATAGTTTTATTATTAGTAATTTGAATGTAATTTTAAAAATATTTAAGTATGTTTTTATTTTTACAGTAAATATAGTCAAAATGCTCTTTAGAATGTCATAACTACATTCGAAACAATAAGACCTACATCAATTTGCCCACTAGGGCCTTTTATTGAGAATTTAATGAACCTCTGCATTCAAGACATGGGTATTGACACACTGGGGCCGATTCCGATCTCGGCCGGTAGGGCTCCGAATAGGATTCGGCTTTACCGGATCCGATTCGGAGCCCTGTTTCCCGACCGAACCGTACGCGGGTCCGGCCGGCGAGTACGATGCGAGTTCGCCGACCGACTCGTCCGGGCGACCCGACCGCTCCGACCGACTCGTACCCGGATCGTACCGCTCCGACCGACTCGCTCGGACCCGATTCGCACCGCGCAATGGAGACGTTTTCCGGCCGGGTAAGTGCGATGCGCACCTCGACCGCTCCGACCGACTCGCGCCGTCCGACTCAAACTCCGCTGTCGGAGCCGTACTTTGGGGGTCCGTGTCGGACCCCTGCTACGCGTACCCGTGCGAGGCGCACACAGGGGGAGCCATGGGTCCCCCTACCTGTGCGTGTGCGCCGCGAAGCGCTTCGCGGCGTACTCGCTGTAGAGCGCCCTTGTCCACCTCGCACCCAGTGAGGCAATGGGAGCCCGCGTACGCATTGTATGACAGGCACCCATTGAGTTCAATGGGAGTCCGACCGACTTCGTGTCCGGTGGCATACGAATGCATCGGACTCGTTCGGTCGGACTGCACGAGTCCGGTCGGTCGGAAATCTCTCCGGGTCCGGCTCGGTCGGAGAGATTTCCGGCCCGAATCAGAGATCGACCCACTGTATTTGCCCAGAATTGTCTTATTGCATAATCAATTTTGGAATTCTGTTTTTGAAGTTGAATCATGGTATTAATAGCATTTTAGATGGTGCCCATGTTTACTAGTCTTTCAGGCATCTATGTCAATGCAGTCCGTTTTCACTGTTTTGCACTTACTTTTAAACTCTGTTTGGGTGTTTCAGTCTTGGCACATAAACAAGGAGAGTGGTCTCCGTAAATCGTCGGCAGTTGTTGTTGCCAATAAACATGCTTGTCACTGCAAGAAGGCTCATGGTAGCTTTTAACAGCGATGTCATAAATTATGTCATAGAATGTCATGAGTGATATCATATGTGAGGTCATAAGCAGTGATCATGATTTATGATGAGTGAACAGAGAGTGTGCTACTGTTTGAGACAGTAAACAAATAATGTTGACTGGATGGTCTTTCAGTTTAAGAAAAACAGATTCAGAATGGGTGTACATGTTGTTGGACCAATGCATAGAACAATTAAAGTCAAAATATAAATGTGTTGACCTTTTGACCCCCAAGCAAGTGATTTCTGATGGGGGTCTTCATCAGGACAAATGAGATAGCAATCTGAGGATATGGGTAACCCTACGGAACTGACAGGAAAACTTTTCTTTCAAACTATGATTCATATATCTATTAATGACTGGATCTTACCTCTCCCGAAAATTAATAGGAAAAAGGATAACCTCTTGCCATGTCTACTGCAAAAACAGGGTGAGTCACATACGAATCTAGGGACAATAAATGTAAAATCTGTTTATGTCGAATCAAGCCCTTAAGGGGTCAGGGAAAAATATCAAGCAAAAGGGCATTGGATATCAAACATTACCTCTAATGGGGACCTAATCCATATTGAAAGTGCTCTGGGAACATCCACGCACCATTAGGAAAAGCACAAACAGAGGGAACTACATGTGGAAATAGAAAATATTGCAGAATCTCTACTTGTCAAAGAACCTTAAGTTGGATAAGAGGTAAGGCGTCACAAATGCTACATACTGATCCATAATGACCATAGGAAAGTGCTTGGTGGATTTCATAGTCAGTGACCCAAAAGTAAGAAGAGGAAGGCCATGCTATATATATATATTAATTTTGAACACCGCAAAACGAGGTGGACACTGTCTCATCATATTCATGTGACCCAAAAAGAGAGATGTTAGGTAAATTAAAAATGAAGATCTTTCATTAGAGTAGATGTGTGCAGGCAGGGGTGGGAAATGTGGACACACCCCCTCGTGAATGATCAGATATTCAATATATGCAAGGATGTCAAGAAAATAATCCAGCCATCACAAAATCAAGCAGATTGTGGAAAAATGGCAACTTTGAGCCATCAAGTGGAACTATCATTATTCACTACCTCTGGATTTACCAGACACTGTCACTGCTCAAATAGTTCTAACACAAGTGTGCTGATACTTCCAATAATGAAACCTGAGTGCTCGCGTGGTGGGCACATTAGCCACTTCGTCACAAAGAAAATGGGGATGGTGATAAATACGCCAAAGTGCACAGCCTGTGTCAAACGTCACCAGGGACTCAATAATATTTTACACTGAGTTTCAGTGCCTCCTATGTAGGATAGTAGTTCTCATGCATGACTGAATTACAAAAGAAATAGAACACAGACCTCTACAGGTACACTTAGGTCATACAACCGAATTGGCAAAGCAGGTTCGAAAAACACTCTGCAATACATTGCACTGAGTTAAGGTAGTTCTCATGTATGACTGAGCTACAAAAGTAAAAGAGGACAAACCTCCAAATGTATGCTGAATTGGCAAGAATAATACCGGTCAAAACACTGTAGATGTACATTAGGAGAGGTTTCCCTCTTTAATATTTAAGGAAAGTAGCTTCATTGGACATGATGGGATCTGCATTTGATGTAAAAGTAATACATATAATATAATATAATATTCAGTATGTCATGTTAGTTAATTAATTTTACTAGTTACAAACCTTCGTTTTCCTATTTTTTCTTACATTTCCTGGTAGTTTTTTTAGGCTAATTTGGAGATTTATAGGCAAAGGTCTCATTTTTCCGTCCGGCTTTTTGGGAGAATAGTGTTTTGCTTTTTCGAAAGTGGAGATATGGAACAAAGAGAAAGGAAATATATTTGATTAATTTTTATTTGTTAAATGTTTCTTTTTTATTCTGTTTCTTTGCTTTATTAATCTAAAAAAGTTTTAGAGAATTTGTACTTATTTTTTTCTTGTTGGTTTCCTTTTATTTTTGGACAGCTTAGCAGGCTTCTATATCCTTAGTTCAGGGTTCAGGTACAGGAATTGATTGTTTTCTCTTGCATAAATAGAGCTTTGTTAATTGTGTGTTTGTTCTGATTTGATAACAGTGTTTATATGTGAGAGGAAATGTGTTTTGTTATCTTTATATTTTCTTTGGCATTTTCCTTATACAGAAAACACTAAGGGGCTGATTACGATGGCGGGCGGACTTGGTCAGCCCGCCATCGTAGCGGTGTTTGGTACCGCCCGCCAGACATGCGGCAGTCCCACCACTGCGATTAGGATGCTTCCGCCATACTGGCGGGCGCATCCAGGAGCTTTAACATTGCGGGCGGTGCTGCTGGCTGCAGCACCGTACGCAATGTTAAAGATGCTTGCACTGCATTTCCCTGCACTACGTGGCAGGCACCACGCGGTGCCTGCCACTTGCAGTACATGGAAATGCAGAGGGGCTACCATGGGTACCCCACCAGTGCACCCCCCCACAGAGGGGGTCCACAACAGGCCCCCGAATACAGCCTCCGCCTGTCTTTTTGCAGTGGGATGACCGCCGCGAAAAGACAGGCGGAAAGGGATATCGCAATGCTGCCCTGTGTCCTGGTTCTGCAAGGCGGGCGGAAAAGGACCGCCTTGCGGAACCGTGGCGGACGGACTTTGCGTCTGCCACGGACACATTGGGATTCCCACCGCCATCCTAATTCGGCGGTGGGAATTTCCTGTGTGATGGCAGAAGGACCGCCACCGCCGGCCCGGCGGAATCACTGACAAAATATCGAAGGTCAGAATATAGACCTACAAAAATATCGCAGCAAGAATATCGAAGTCAAGAATATCGACATCCTATCTACATTATGGTAAGTACAAAAATATCGAAAAAAAAATATCGATGTCAAAAATATCATTGTTAAAAATATCGTTTTTTATTTAAGTTAAAAAAATAATGTAAAATAAAGTAAATAAGACATATAATTAAAATAAACATAGTTAACAATATTTTAAAATGTTTAAAAATTATAAATAATATATATAATGTAAAAATAAAGTAAACATATACATATAATATATAATATATATACTTACTAATAATTTTTAATAATTATTTTAATATATTTGTTTTTAAAATATCATATAAATTATAAATACATCTACACACATAAAACAATAATATAAATAAAAATGTAATAAATGTATATAACAAATTAAAAAAATTAAGATTATTTTTAATCTTTTTAATATTAATTATATACTACATTAACTACAATAATACAAAAAATATTATATAGCGGAGGTAATAAAATTACTATTCCAACTCCAAACAGTGCAACAGTAGGGAAAATGTTGGATAGCGTAGGGGTAAAAATTACTATTCCCACCCCAGTGAGTGCAACAGTAGGGAAAGTGTTGGATAGCGTAGGGGTAAAAATTACTATTCCCACTCCAGTGAGTGCAACAGTAGGGAAAGTGTTGGCTAGCATCGGGGTTAAAATTACTATTCCCACTCCAGGGAGTGCAACAGTAGGGAAAGTGTTGGATAGCGTAGGGGTAAAAATTACTATTCCCACTCCAGTGAGTGCAACAGTAGGGAAAGTGTTGGATAGCGTCGGGGTTAAAATTACTATTCCCACTCCAGGGAGTGCAACAGTAGGGAAAGTGTTGGATAGCGTAGGGGTAAAAATTACTATTCCCACTCCAGTGAGTGCAACAGTAGGGAAAGTGTTGGATAGCGTAAGGGTTAAAATTACTATTCCCACTCCAGGGAGTGCAACAGTAGGGAAAGTGTTGGATAACATAGGGGTAAAAATTACTATTCCCACTCCAGTGAGTGCAACAGTAGGGAAAGTGTTGGCTAGCATCGGGGTTAAAATTACTATTCCCACTCCAGGGAGTGCAACAGTATGGAAAGTGTTGGATAGCGTAGGGGTAAAAATTACTATTCCCACTCCAGTGAGTGCAACAGTAGGGAAAGTGTTGGATAGCGTAGGGGTTAAAATTACTATTCCCACTCCAAGGAGTGCAACAGTAGGGAAAGTGTTGGATAGCGTAGGGGTAAAAACTACTATTCCCACTCCAGTGTGTGCAACAGTAGGGAAAGTGTTGGATAGCGTAAGGGTTAAAATTACTATTCCCACTCCAGGGAGTGCAACAGTAGGGAAAGTGTTGGATAGCGTAGGGGTAAAAATTACTATTCCCACTCCAGTGAGTGCAACAGTAGGGGAAAGTGTTGGATAGCGTAGGGGTTAAAATTACTATTCCCACTCCAGGGAGTGCAACAGTAGGGAAAGTGTTGGATAGCGTAGGGGTAAAGATTACTATTCCCACTCCAGTGAGTGCAACAGTAGGGAAAGTGTTGGATAGCGTAGGGGTTAAAATTACTATTCCCACTCCAGGGAGTGCAACAGTAGGGAAAGTGTTGGATAGCGTAGGGGTAAAATTACTATTCCCACTCCAGTGAGTGCAACAGTAGGGAAAGTGTTGGATAGCGTAGGGGTTAAAATTAATATTCCAACTCCAGTGAATGTAATTGTGGAAAATGTAGGATAGCGTTGGGGTTAAATTAACATACTTATTAATTAAATAATTTTTGTAAAATAAATAACATATTAAAAATTAATTAACTAAAAAATTAATAATAAATATCGATGTCAAAAATATCATTGTTAAAAATATCGTTTTTTATTTAAGTTAAAAAAATAATGTAAAATAAAGTAAATAAGGGGTCCATTACGATGGCGGGCGGAAGCACAACCGCCGTGCTGGCGGATGCAAAAACCACCAGTTACCGCCGGCACGCAGCAGTCCACACGCCCGCCCAATTACGATGCGAAAAGCAGGCCAAACACCGCCGGCAAGCCAGCAACACCGTCCGCCATCAAAGTGCGCCCGCACACGTAGCGGCGCAGCACAACTGACACACACCGTCCGACGAAACACGTCCCGCCCGGCGCATAAATTACGATGCCGCAAACAAACGGCTCCCACGGCAAAGAGACACCGCACGTGAAAGAGAGGCGGAAACACGGACGCAGAGCACGGACAACGAAGAAGCGGCACCCCGGGCATGAATCCAGCACTGCAGGCCCTTCCCATGCTTCTGCTGATGCACCACCAAGGACGCAACGTACCGCGGAGACGCAGGTAGGCACACACACAACAAGTGCACGCAAACAGCGCACACAGTGCAAGAGGCGGAAAAAGCGGACAACCCCCCACCAGCGCGTGCACACTACACATCCACCATTGCATCCACATATGACACACAGGCCAAATCCTAACATCGCGGAACACATGTGTACACACCACCTGGGACTAGGAACCAACCACCCCGTCACGGCCCCAAAGCGCCGATGACGCCGCCACACATGCGCACAACGCAGAGGCCAACCGCAGCGCCATGCATGCGTCGCACACAGACACAGGGACACAACCAAGCAGCACACACATCAGCCCCACCCCGAACGCACATGACACGTGACAGGCCGGCCACAGACATGTCCCCAACGCCCAATTCACGGACAACACCCAACGCCACACAACCGACGCACACATGTCAGTGAAGACACGCAACTGCAGGACACACCCCAGTGTAACAAACATGGCGTAGCACACAGCGGCGGCAACACCAACTAGGAGAAGCAGGGCCCCTTCGGGAAGAGGAACGCCAGTACCACACTGAAAAACCCATACCACCCTGCACATATGAACAAGACACATGAAACGGAACACCAAAGAGCCCGGGGACCGACAACAGGTGGCCCAAGAATAACATCCACACACAAGGCCCAACGCAGAGCGGGAAGGCAGGCTGCCGCCCACACAAGGGAGAGCAGACAGCACTGAATGACCTTCCATTCCAACTCCGAAACCACAGCCCTACGACAGAAGCCGGTGAATACAGCCATTGTCCAAGAATAGACCAACACAGGCATGCCGAGGAGACCGACCACAGGGCAGATAGCGCATATCACAGAAGCACACAACGGACGGGGAAGAAAGAAGAAAACACTCCCCCATGTCGGCCACATGCAAGTTAATTGGAAGGAGTCACACAGCACTGACCTTGAACTGTCTGAGAAGCATGTGGGAAGAGGGCCCGTGTCCTCCAAACAAGCCAACAGAACACAAGTCCTGTCTCCCTACGACTACACAGAGCTCACAGCAACCCCGGAGCGTGCACATTGCAGACTGCACACACAGCCGGAGCACGCCACCTCAACGAACCGCTGCGAAATGGCAACCGCAACACACCTACCCAACTACGCCGAACAGCTCAAGCTGTACAAAACCAACACGATACATACATTGGGATGCGATCTCCTGTCCCTGCTGAACGTAAGTTACCGACTGACTTACCGCATCACATTGTTCAGCTGCGTCATGCCCGTCTTCTACTGTCGGAGGTGTCCCTACCAGCATCCCGTCGAGATATGCCTCTCCAACCCGGCATGTCTGAAGGCGGACCTGCTACCACTACTCCTCCCTCTGGACGCACACGACAGGGCCTGCTCTGCCTATGGGGGCATGGCGTATGTGGCCAACATCGCACCCGCACTGAAATGGAACCACTGTGCCTCCACACGACGGATCATCGAGAACAGCTACATCGAATGTCACCCAGCATGCCCCATCATGGTCCTCCAAGGGACAACCTACGAACAACACCTTGACAGCCACCATCCGCTTCATTGGCTGGCAAACATGTACACCACCAATGACATGGAAGCCCTGCTGGGCGGCATCGCATACCTGACAACCTGTAAATACGTCGGACCACAACGCAGGTTCCCCGAGTGACCTATGAAGTCCAACCCCGCACCCATGCTCAGCTTCCGCACGGACTGGCCAGTCACCACCACAACAGCCATACCAAACGACCGGCAACTGTAACCACACCATCAACGACATCGCCATGACATCGGATATGACCGGGACATGCACACTGTTCCCCATCACATCCAGGAACACCGCATGCATCGTGGGAGGCAGTGGCATGGGCTCTGTGTATCGCACCCACATGGACGGAACTGCACGAACAACCAGGACACGACATGGATCCAGCGCACATGGACACACACACCGCTCAGTGGACATGAATAGGTCGCCTGGAGTCTGTGGGTGCTGCACCCTCCCACCCCCGCCCCGGGAATCCCATACCAGGACCTTTGCATGGACGACAAGTGCATACAACAACAACACGACCCCAGTGACTGTGACATGTCCAGTAACCACCACAGTGCAACAACAAGTGGCACGCCGCTGCATGCACGCAAGCACATGCCCTGATGTCATCTCACATGCACGCGTGCATGAGGAACAACCGCAGCAAACCTGTCACATGGAACTGAGATGGACTGTGCCCATGATGCCGAGCGGTCTGGTAGGCTACATGTATACCGTCTGTGTCAAAGTCCGCAGCTCCGCAGCTATACGTAAATGTACATTAGCACAGCCTTGGCCAAGCAGATGTAACTCTGAAGCCCACATCCCACATGCAACAGCTAATCACATGTAACCCTACACCCTATCCCATTTGTAATCATGCTCAGTATATCCTCAACATGTATCCCGCTGCCAGTAGTGTCCACTATACTGCATCACAGAGGACAGAAGACTCAATATAATGTTTGAAACCAAAACTGTCTCCGCTGACTCATTTCACAAGTACGAATGAGAGAGGATGAGAGTATGTGAAGTACACGGCAGTCGTGACATGACCATGTAGTCCACTGGTATTGGATGTCAACGCAAATGAGTAGCACTACTGTGGAAGACACACATGTGTCGTGTGAAGTCGTATGGACGCAGTGCTCAGGTGGGTGGGTGCGACGGGTAGATGCGCACATGCCAAGTTGGAGCACGCCGTGTTGGGAGGGGTCATGAACAGTACACCACCGCTTCCCTGGGCATTGTGAGAGGACACCTGTCGGGGGGGAGTGAACACGTGTGTGCACAGCAGCCGGGCACACGTACAAAGCGGTACCAGGCGCACCTCAGCCCACCCTCTGTGGACAAGCTGGATCCTGTTGTGCGCCCGCCATGCCCCTTGACAAGGCACACACAGCCCCAGTCGACCAGGTGTAACCCCAACATAGTCAATCCGCACAGGCGATACAGGGCACGGGATGGCAGTGGAGCATGGTGTGTGTGAGGTCTCCTCGCGCTCCTCCTGGTCATATCACGCAGGCAATAGAACCTCAACGTCTAGCATGGCACAAGTCAGATGGAAGTGTAGGGGGACGCACCACAGCACGAGCAGCACTGACGTCACGGGAGGTGGCTCGCACCATCCCATCCATTGCCCATCATACCAACCACGACACATGCCATTGCGACTAAGTGCAAGCGCGTGCGCCACCACCCCCGAGCCCTCCCCAGAGAGGCCAAAGAGTGAATGTGTGGGCCAACAGCCACAGACGGACGCGGCCTGGCCGCAAGGGCAGCCACAGCCACTGGGTGTCGCAGGTGGCGGATCCGGAAGGCGAAGACTGTGATGCATAGTCCATGCAGGCCGGGTCTCCATTTGGGGCACCACGCAGGTGGACGGCGTCCCGCCACACATCATACCCTGAGACAGCCCACTCGTGCAACTGGACCCACACATACACTCCTTGCCCTCTCTGGTGCGAGCTTGGGGCTGCCTGTGCAAGCGCTAGCCTCGCAGGTGAGCATGCATATTGGGGGGCGAGGGGAGGACATGAGGGCTGGGGCGAAGATGACTGTATCACTGTCAGTTAGTACAAGGGATGACCCAGATGTGGAAAGGAAGAGACGTGTCCCGTGTGTACTGCAACTAGTCGCCAATCCAACTACCCCCCATGTCCGGAATGTAAGCCCGCACCTAGGCCCGCCCATCCGCCACATCGAACATACCACCAGCACGACAACCTTCCCATTCGAAACACTGACTGGGGGTGGCGACCAGTGAACAATCATGTGTAGCCTACCCACGCGTACATGTGGGCCCTCCATGATCCATGTCACCTGCGGCAAAGACATGACATGCGCAATGAGGGAAGTGAGGAGAGCTGTCCGCCCCACGCGCAGAAGGTGCATCAGCTCCACAGACCCAGCAGCGAGTCCAGCAGGGGTCACATGTGCAGGGGCAGCTGTGCCTGGTGTGAAGGCACATGCATATAGACAGCACATCGACCAATGTGTAGTCTGCTCACATCCACAGTCCATCATCATGCGGACATAGGAATTGAACACAGGGCAACACATCTTAGTTGGTGCACCCACCGTGACCAACAATGCGCAATCATCGACGTACCCGCCCTGTGCATGGCCCCCCACCCAACGGAGGCACATCCAGTGCCACCATCCCACACACACAAGCCTTCCACGGAACATGATGTGTCCAATGGTCAGTACAGAGTCAGCGCCCATCTGGTGGATCCTGAACAGGAGACACATGCACACACATGCCAGCTCCCACTATGTACGTCTGCCACCTGGCACGTGCAATGTAACCTCTCACCTGTGACGTGTGACTGCAAGCACACAGCCGTCTTGGCATGGGGCTGTCAATGTGGACACCAGTCAATGTTTCGGGAGCTGTGATCCGTACAGTGCTGTACATAGGGTGCAGTGCTGACACCTACTACTGTCTCATATCCCCTCGTGCCACAGGTCCCACTTGTATTGGCCGCTCAGCCCGTGCCCACATCGTCGTCGTCGTGTGCCATACTCATCCAGCCTCGGAAGCAGTTCCATGCTCAGCAGACACTCATGTTGCCGTGGCGTTGCCGCTTGACGAATATGCAGTCAGTCCCCATCAGCACGCCCCGCAAGTCATTGGGGCCTAGATCCCCATGTGCATGCACATGGCAGTGGTATGTCTCACTTGCCATTGCCATTGTTGGGAGACCTGTGTAAGTGTATTGTGGCCGTGCCGTCCCAGCTTGACAGCTGGGCTGTGGCTCATGTGCTTGCTCAGTCATGTCAGTGATGTGTATGCGAAATTGCTATGTGCCGTGTTGCTTTGACATGTGTCCTCTGCCATTTAACCCAGGCGGAGACCGAACATTGACCGCCCATACCAATTGCTGGCGGACATGGACGATACAGAGGTAATCAGGAAGTTTCGGCTGGACAGGCCAACTCTGCATCGACTGTGTGCCATGTTAGAGCCCCATCTCCGTCCCCGCAGGGTGTATCCGACTGCTGTCACCCCCACGGCTAAGGTGATGGCCGCCATGCATTTCTTCGCCACTGGGTCATTCCAGCACACAGTGGGCAGTGGAGGAGGGATGTCCCAGCCCATGTTCAGCAAGGTGCTGAGGGATGTACTGGCAGCCATGATGCTGTACCGAAACAGGTACATCAGATTCCCCAGGGCTCGTGAATTGGCGGCAGTGAAGGGTGCATTCTATGCCCTTGGCAGAATCCCACACGTCGTGGGAGCCATTGACTGCACACATGTTGGCCTTGTTCCACCACAGGCCACTGAGCACCTGTACCGCAACAGGAAGCACACGCACTCCCTGAATGTGCAAGTGGTGTGCCTTGCGGACATGGTGATCACCCACGTGTGTGCCAAGTTTCCAGGCTCGGCACATGACGCACACATAATGCGCAACAGCATCTTGCCACGACTGATGGCCAATCTGCAACAGGATCGTGGCTGTATTGTCGGTGAGTATGTGGAGTGGTGTAGCGTGCTGGTTGTGCGATGCTGTCCCCTGTCCAGTTGGAATAGCAACGGTTCTCTGTGTCCCTCACACCCAGGTGACTCTGCGTATCCGAATGGGGCATGGCTGCTCAGTCCATTGAGGAATCCTCGCACCCCAGCAGACGATCGATACAATGAGGCACATGGGAGGACCAGACGTGTGGTCGAGCGTACCTTTGGCCTCCTCAAGTCCAGGTTCAGGTGCCTGGACCGCACCGAGGGTGCACTGGCGTACTCCCCACAGAAGGTGTGCCAGATAGTGGTGGCGTGCTGCATGCTGCACAATCTGGCCATTCGGAAGCAGATCCCCCTCATTGTGGATGACGGAGATCAACCAGGGCCCCAGCCCGCAGACCAGGACAGCTCGAGTGAGGTGGACAGCGGAGAGGAGGAAGCTGGGAATGTGCGCCAGCAGCTCATCGCCCGCTACTTCACTTGACGGTGAGTGTCCATGTACGACGGATGATGTGTCTGTATCTGTGCAGGTGTGTGTGTGCTGTGTCAGGGTGGCCGTATGTTCACTGCGTGCAGTGTGTCAACGCTCCATGGCCAGGGTAGTATGCCACTGTTGGTGACTGTGGCATT
The DNA here is from genome assembly GCA_963921515.1 of Calotriton arnoldi. Taxonomy (NCBI): domain Eukaryota; kingdom Metazoa; phylum Chordata; class Amphibia; order Caudata; family Salamandridae; genus Calotriton; species Calotriton arnoldi. The sequence continues at coordinate 28,439 of CAWUFW010011470.1, forward strand.
GTGCCCTATTGCTCTGTGCGATGTGTGTACATTGCTTGTAGTTGTTGACATGTACTGTGTGATGGGTGTGTGACACACTCATTGAATGTGCTCCTGTTCTGTCTCCCACCCCTAGGTCCCTACAGGCCCTCCGGATTCCATTGCCATGCCACGCATCAGGTGCCTTTCCGCCCAAGGTGGCCGTTGTATTCCGTACAAATAAAACACAGGGCACAAACAGCAGTTAGTGAAAAAGGTGCATTTATTACAAACTGTGACATGTGATTGTGTGTAAGGTGATGACAAAAGTGGTGCGTGCAGTGACAATGAGCTGTCGGCCATGGCTGCGTGATGATCAGGGTGTACCCACTGGTTCTATGTCCATAGTCCAACACACACATGCCATCCAGCTGGCTGTGTGGAGTGGGATCTTAGAGCAAGTCAATGCAGTGGCTGGTCAAGGAAGGCTGGCGGAAGGCTGGCTGGCTGCCTCACTTGCGACTGGAGCGTGCGAAGTCCTCCCGGGAGATCTGTTTCCTCTTCGGACGGCCCCTTCCACGTTTGGGAGGGGGTGTGTGGTGGCGACCTGCTGGTGGTGGGTGAGGTGTGCTCACTGGCTGTGGACGCAGGGGAAGTGGACACTGCTGCCCGACCCTGCGCCCTAGCAGGTGGTGGCGGAGGTGGTGTTGCTGGCCTTGCCTGTGACCCCACCGCCACCACCAGCTGGCCCATGAAGTCCACGAGTTGGTCCATACGGGACACGAATTGGCCCATATGGGCGTCCATGGACCTCAGCACCCCCAGCACCTCCCGCGTGTCAGTAGCAGACCTGGCCCATTGTCCTTGGGCCTCTTCATAGGCCCCAAGGACTCTGGCCATTTGAGGCAGGGCATGGCTCCCAGGGGAGGCTGGCGTTTCCCTGACCCTGCTCCTCCTACCAGTCCTGCTGCCACCGGCCTGCCCACTAGCCACATTGCACACCACGGTCCTCGCTGTGGCTCCCAGGGTGGATCCAGTCGGCCGGGCCACCACCTGCGCTGGGGCTGGTGCCAGCGAAGATGTGGTGGTGGTGGAGGCGGTGGTGGTCGGTGCGGCGATGGTGGCGGTTGCGGCAGTGGTAGTGGCCGCAATGACCGTGGGTGTGGCCGCAACGACAGTGGCAGCAGGGGACTGGGACTGTTCAGCATCCCTGGATGATGGGTTGGTGGGTAGGAGGGGTCCTGGGGAGCGGCTGGGCCCTGCCACGCCAGATGGGCCAGCTTGGTGGTCCGTGTCCGAAGAGGAGGACAGATCCTCCAGATCCGTGTGTCCTCGTTGGGGGCTTGTGAGCTGGCTGTGCTGGCTGCTGTCTCCATCCCCAGCATCCGGCAGTTCGTCACCTGTGGAGAGAATGAGATTTGTTATTGTGTTGCACCTGGCGAAGTATGTATTAGTCGTCTGACATTGGCAGTTCGTGCAATCTCGTACATGGGTTTCCCGGAGGCGAGTGTGTGGCTGTGGCATCTGTAGTTGTGTGTGCTAGGCAACGGGACTGTGTGCTGTGCACATGTGGCATGGGACGGATTGGCCATGCCGATGGGTGTGTTGCTGTGCCCCTACTCATTGTGACTCTGGTGTATGCGGGCTCCTGGCCCATCCTGGGTCTGGTTTGTACTTTGCTTTTGGAGTTCATATGGAACGCTTAGGAACGCATATGGCAACATGGGGGCCATGCCCCAGATTCGCATTTGGGAGGGGATATGCTTTTGGGGTTCAAATGGAACGCTTAGGAACGCATATGGCAACATGGGGGCCATGCCCCAGATTCGCATTTGGGAGGGGATATGCTTTTGGGGTTCAAATGGAACGCTTAGGAACGCATATGGCAACATGGGGGCCATGCCCCAGATTCGCATTTGGGAGGGGATATGCTTTTGGGGTTCAAATGGAACGCTTAGGAACGCATATGGCAACATGGGGGCCATGCCCCAGATTCGCATTTGGGAGGGGATATGCTTTTGGGGTTCAAATGGAACGCTTAGGAACGCATATGGCAACATGGGGGCCATGCCCCAGATTCGCATTTGGGAGGGGATATGCTTTTGGGGTTCAAATGGAACGCTTAGGAACGCATATGGCAACATGGGGGCCATGCCCCAGATTCGCATTTGGGAGGGGATATGCTTTTGGGGTACATGCTGTGAGCCATGGGTGCCGAACGTGACATGTGTTGTGGCAGCATGACAGTGCATGGTCTGAGGTGTGTGCATGCCTGACATGCCCTGCATATTTGCTGTCTGTTGTGATTACTGGACATGGCATTGGACGCATCGTTATGAGTGAGTGATAGTTGTGTGCCAGCCAACGTATTGCAGTTGTCCCATCTCCTTGGTGTGCGTGCTGCCCTGTGCCATGTGCATCACTGCAGTGCTCGGGGGGTGTGGCCCATGTTGTGTGTTGTTGCTCACAGTGTGTCATGCGCTTAATTGACTTCTGGCACATGGTTGGTCATGGGCATGTGTCTTAGCGTGACTGCTGTATGTGTGGCAGCTGTGCGGATGACATGCCTTTCATGAGACTGGGGCTGATGGATGGGATGGATGGTATGTTGTATGTGCATGGTGTGTCTGTGAGTTTGATGGGTTCAGTGGTGTTCGTGTGCATTTATGTTGTTCCGCTCTGTTGCGTCTAGTGTTGTTTGTCTTACATAGGCGTAGTTGTGGGGTGTGGGGTTGACAGGCAGTGGGGGCTACATGGACAGGACTTCAATGGTGTTTCGGTTGTGTGTGATGAGTTGCACAGTGGCTGCCGTGTGGGACTATATTCAGTGTGGCTTGTGCATGCAGACGTGGCTCCTTGGGTGTTGCTATGTCTGTGATGGGTCATGTGGGGTGTGAGTCTGTTGTTCATGTCCGTGTGCACATTGTTCACTTGTTCGTGACGGTGGGCGGTGCTGCGTGTTCGTCTGCTACGTGACATGTCCCATGTGTTGGTGGTGTTATGGTCCTCATGCCTCCAGTAATCCAGCCCTGTCCAGTTTCCCACCTGCAAGTTGTTCGTGCGTGCACTGTACTGGATGCCACATGGCTCTAAGCGGGGGTGCTCCATGTTGCAGGTCTGTGGGGGTGGGGGGGTGTTGTGGGTCGTGGGGGTGGCTGTACACCCACTGACACCGATTGCTGTGGACCGTGATGTCTGCCTTTCGGCTGTCGTTGTGCACTGCGGTGGCTGACACGTGGCTGTGGGGTGTGGGGGATGCTCCTCCTTGCTGTGCTGTGGGACTGGGGCCTGGTGTGTGTTGTACTTGGGCTGTCCACCGTCCCACCCACTGCACTTTGTGTTCCTGCCACTTACCTGTTACTTGTCGGTTAGTGCAGCTGTGGCGGACACATGGGTGTGGTGGGTGCTCGTTGTGGCGCTTCTGGCATATTTGGGGACCTGTTGGTGGTTACGTGGCTGGCTTAGTGTACACATGTCCCCACGCATCTTACAGTTGTTCGGTTTGGGCTGTGTGTGGTAGTGTCTGTTGCATGTGTGTGTGATGTGTTGTGTATTGTGTGCTGGACATGGGGGTGTTTGTCCCTGGGAGCTGTGGCATGGTAGTTGCGCATGTGAGTACATAGCGGTGTGCTGGTATACATTAGTTTGTACTTACCAGCCTCCACTCCCCCTGCTAATCCGGCGAGGATCTCCGGATGGATTACGACTCGCACCTTCTCCTCCCACGCTTTGAAGGTCTTAAAGAGCGCGGGATTCCCTCCGCCAGTGACGGCAGCCAGCTCTCTGTTTTTGCCCTCCTTCTTCTTGACCAGGCTCTTTATGTCATTCCAACGTTTGTTAATCTCGACTCTGTTTCTGGGCAGGGTCCCGACTGCATTGACCTGGTCTACGATCCGGTTCCACATTCTGTTTCTGGTGGCTAGTGGTGTGTGCTGGACCATGTTCCCATAGATTTGTGGGTACACCTTGATGATCTCGTCGACCATGACCGTCAGCTCCATGGGCGTGAACTTGGGCATCCTTTGTGGTGCCATGGTGTTTGTGGTGCTGGTGCGGTGTGTGTTGTGTAATGTGCAGGGGGTTTGTGGTGCCGGGGTGTGGTGGTGGTGGTGGTGGTGGTGGTGGTGGTGGTGGTGGTGTTTGGTGGTGGTGGTGGTGGTGGTGGTGGTGGTAGTGATGTGTGCGTTTCTGTGGTGTGCTGCTGTCCTTGCTGTGTCACTGTGTCCTCTCCTCTCCTCTCTGGTTTGCAATGTAGCAAGGGGTTGTAGTCTGTGGGAGTGCTGCTTTTGTACTCACCTATGTGGGTGTGTCCTCATGGTCTGTTGTTTTCAGGTGTGTTGTGTCTGGGGTTCTGGCCTTTGTATTTTTTGTTTGTCCGGGGGGTGTTTTCGGGATGTGTACTGTGCTTGTGTATTTGTGCGTGCCTTGCTGTGTGGACTTGTTGGCCATGTTGTGTGCTATTGGTTTTGTGTGCGGATGGTTTCTGTGCAGGTACGTTGGCGCCATGGCTTCTGCCGTGTCGATTCTCATCGGCGTTGTTTGCGCTGGCGGGCGGTATATTTGTGGTTTTTCCGCGCTCATGGCGGTGCGATCGTAATTTCACGTGCGGTGTGTCGGCCGTGTGGGCGGGCGGTTTTGTGTTGTCGTGCGTGTTTCCGTCCGTGGCGGGCGGTTTGACTCAGACTCGGACGATGGCGGGCGGTATTTTGTGTGATTTTTCCGCCGATGGCGGTTTTCGGTTTGTGTAATCGTAATGGCGTGGTCGGTGTTCAGACGGTGTGTGCGGGTGGATTTTTGCCGCTTCCATGCCTGGCGGATTTATTTACGCCGGGTATCGTAATGGTCCCCTAAGTTTTAATAATTAATATGGTTTTGTTATTAAAAATGTTTTATTGTTCAATATTTATTATTTGGTAATTAATATTTATTAATTATTATTTATTGGTATTTATTATTAATTTATTGTTAATACATTTTCCATTGGTAATTATGTTTTTAATAATTATTTATTGGTATTTGTAAATAGTTTAGAGTTATTTAATAATTCATTGATTATTTTAAAAAATTATTTTATTTATAAGTATGTTATTTTTAACTTCTACGCTATCCAACACTTTCCCTACTGTTGCACTCTCTGGAGTTGGAATAGTCATTTTTACCCCTACGCTATCCAACACTTTCCCTACTGTTCCACTCACTGGAGTGGGAATAATAATTTTTACCCTCACGCTATCCAACGCTTTCCCTACTGTTGCACTCCCTGGAGTGGGAATAGTAATTTTTACCCCTACGCTATCCAACACTTTCCCTACTGTTGCACTCTCTGGAGTTGGAATAGTAATTTTTTCCCCTAAGCTATCCAACACTTTCCCTACTGTTGCACTCAGTGGAGTGGGAATAGTAATGTTTACCCTTACGCTATCCAACGCTTTCCCTACTGTTGCACTCACTGGAGTGGGAATATTCATTTTACCCTCCCGCTATCCAACGCTTTCCCTACTGTTGCACTCCCTGAAGTGGGAATAGTCATTTTTACCCCTACGCTATCCAACACTTTCCCTACTGTTGCACTCACTGGAGTGGGAATAGTAATTTTTACCCTTATGCTATCCAACGCTTTCCCTACGGTTGCACTCACTGGAGTGGGAATATTAATTTTTACCCTCCCGCTATCCAACACTTTCCCTACTGTTGCACTCCCTGTAGTGGGAATAGTAATTTTTACCCCTACGCTATCGAATACTTTCTCTACTATTGCACTCTCTGGAGTGGGAATAGTAATTTTAAGCTCTACGCTAGCCAACATTTTTCTTACTGTTGTTTTTTGGGGAGTTGCAATAGTACTTTTATTCCCTCCGCTATTTCATATTTTTTGTATTATTTTAGTTAATGTAGTATATAATTAATTTTAAAAATATTAAAAGTAAATTTAATTTTTTTAATTTGCTATACATAATTATTTAATTTTTATTTATGTTATTGTTTTATGTGTATAGATGTATTTGTAATTTATAATATGTTTTAATAATTTATAATTTATTAAAATAATTATTAAAACTGATTAAGTAAGTATATATATTATATATTATATGTATATGTTTAATTAATGTTTTATTAAATTATATATATTACTTATTAATTTTAAACATTATAAAATATTTTTAACTATGTTTATTTTATTTATAAGTATTATTTAGTTTATTGTACATATTTTTTTTAACAAAAAAACCCCGATATTTTTAATAACGATATTTTTGACATCGATATTTTTTTTCCGATATTTTTGTACTTACCATGTTGTAGATAGGATATCGATATTGTTGACATCGATATTTTTGCTCCGATATTTTTGTAGGTCGATTTTTTGACCTTCGATATTTTGTCAGTGATCCAAGCAGTTGATATTATTGCCGACCACCAGCACCTATGTTTTGTCTTTATTAAGTTTCAGATAATATGATGACGTCCAGTCCACAACCTCCTTCAGACATGGTTTAACTGGTCAATATTGCAATGGTTATCCTGAGTTAAGGAGATAATGACCTGGGTATCATTTGCATATGGTACAATTGGGGAACCATACAATTGAACGATCTCCGCTAACGGACTTACATAAAGATTAAAAAGTGTAGGACTCACTGAGGATCCCTGAAGCACTGCACACTTTAGGGTGAAAATATCTGAGTAAAAAGGATTGCCTTAGACCTGAAAGGTTCTAGACCTGAAAGGTTCTACCTTCTAAAAAAGAGGTAACCAACATAGTGCTGCACCAGATATTCCTCAAATTATTGATCTTTGCCATAACATTTCATGGGAGACTGTATCGAAAGCAGCACTTAAATCCAATAAGATAACTGTCACAGTTCCTCCTTCATCCAGATTCATTTTAAGTTCTTTGACCATGGCTAACAGTACCGTTTCTGTGCTATGACCCGACCAAAAATCCCGTTTGCATAGGGTGAAGCACGATCTTTTTTTTTTTAAATGCTGAAAGGTGTTGAGTGACATGTTTTTCTAGTACCTTACCCATTATAGGTAGCAAGGATATTGGTCTGTATTTTTCAGCTTGTAGAAAATCAAGGGTGGACTTTTTCAAAATGGTTGTACTACCACATGCTTCCAAATGGGTGGTATTATACCAGATATTAGGTAAAAGTTGAGTAACTTTTGCAAAGGAGGAAAGATTATTTTCTCCCCCTGCTTAAGGATGTGGGAAGGCACAGGGTTTAGAAGGGATCCTGATTATACCCTATTTATTAGGGCCTATACATCTTTTTCCTTAATCATCTGAATCGAGAAAAAAAGGCTCAATTTGCACTCCGGTTTGATTCTTTCCTTCAAAGATCTAAACAGGAGTTTCATTGTCATTAAATGAGGCATACATACTCAAAATTTTATAGACCGTTTATGATTCTTAATTGGAATATTATTATATAGTGCAGCTGTAATCCGCTCATTAAATATCCATGCTGCATCTGAAATATTATCCTTTATCTTTGGTTGTGTGTGCATGAGAAAACTCTCAAACTTAATTGGATCAAACTTTTACCAGCAGCGATCTAATCTGGAGAGTGATAGAACAGGATTGCTCTCCTTCTGTCCAGATGCCAGCATCGGGATCATAAAATGATCAGACTGAATGACGGGCCAAGGGTGTTTTAGAGATAGACTGGGAAGATTAGTAAACGCAGGGTCAAATAGAGGTCCCTTCTCGTGAGTAGGAGTCTTCACTTGTTGTTCCAGTTGTAATGCTGCTAGATCTTGTATCAGGGTAGCAGCAGTGATACACCTGATATCATCTAGGTGATTATTTAAGCTGCCCAAAAGGGTAAAATTAGATTTGATAGCGCTTTGTTGGCCAGTCGTTCTGGGAGAGCTTTTACAAACTGCGCTGCTAGACCCTGTGGGCGGCAGATTAATGCCCTGACAAACTGAAAGTAAGGGCCAAGTTAATGGAAAAAAAACACCTTCAGAGTCTGGGGTACATAAAGAGGAGAGAAAACACACTAATGTTGATTTAATAATTATGGCCACACCACCACACCCCTTAAGTTGATGATCTTGTCTTACTATGCTATATCCCCTTGGTAGTGCCTGAAAAATATCAGGCATAGATCCTTCATGGAGCCATGTTTCTATTGAAAATATAATCTCTACCTGCCCATCGCTCAAAACATTTAATTAAATCTAACTTATGGCATGGCAGTGATCTACAATTGATTAAAAAGATCCTCCAATTGGGTGGGCCTACATATATTGCTGTGGGTTGAGGTTCCTCCTCAGAGGTAAAATTACAGTATCTGCATGTGTGAATATTGGTATATAAATCAATCAAATGAATGCCCCTATACTTACTACTTACTTACTTGCTTATAATGCATGTAGTTGATCAGAACATTAGATTTGGCTAACTGAAGAAAAACGACCAGGGTTCATGGCCCCGTCGCCCAGTCCGGATGTGGACTGGTGCATATGGGCTTGCCTTTGGCATGCCTTCAGTGCACTAGCGGCACATATGCAAACTGGCGTCCATTAAATAGAATAGCCGGAAAACAACTAGAGTGCCGAACAAAGATGGCGACTCATGCTGGCCAAGAAATGGCAGTCGACCAAAGCGACCTAAACTGGTGTCAGCATGTGAGAAAAAAATCAAAGTGCAAGGTGCAAGATAAGTTCAAAATAGTTAGAGCCCTATTTATCAAAAATGCATGCAACGCAATGCAGCAATCCACCTTGCTGCGTTGCATAAAAGTGAAAGGGCAGGAATGTGCTGTATTTACCATTATTCAGCACATTCCTGCCCTTTCCTAGTGCTGCTGCACTGTTTGCTGCTTAGCGCCAATGCAGAAACCCTTGCATCATGTTGTGAGGGTGCCTGCAGGCAGGATTGCTTTTGTGCAGGAAGGCATACTTTCCTGCACAAAAACAATCCTCAGAAGCATTGAGATAACAAGGAGGAGAATTAAAGATATTTCTCCTCATTGTGCCTCTAATGGGGAGGCGTTAAATTCTGATGCATTCCCAGGTCTACCAATGTTGGTAAATCAGGAAATATGTCAGAATCCATGGGTGGATGAATGGGATCTCCCACGCTGCACCCATGGAACACCTCCCTGCCGCAAAGTAACTCAAGGCAGTGATTTGTGCTCCCTTTGCTTCCTCTAAATTTTTCAAGCCATGCAAGGTAGCCTTGACCTTGAATCCCCTTGCATGGCGCAAAGACGACACAAAACCTTCATAAATTATGACCCTTAGTCGCCCTTTGAAATTTTCCTCTCACTGGATACGTACCGAATAAACTTTCAGGCAAACAAAGTTAAAAGCACCATTAAGAATAGAATTGGCACTGACAGTCATATGCCAGGGTAAGCTACTCCTAACCCTTTTTTTAATATTCCCTGGTGTCTAGTGGGCTCTCCAGTCCACCCCAGCAGGAGTGGCAGAAATACTTTAGTGCCCCCTTTGCAAGGTGAGTCACCGCTTCCCTCTTTTTTCCCTAACCTTTACCCTGCTGTCTAGTGGACTTTCTGTACCTCTGGGGGCAGATTAGGATTAACCTCCCCTATCTCCCCTACAGAGAGGCAGAAAGACTTACATTCGGGTGGATGGGGGTAGCACAGCGTAGCACAGACCCTTGCACACCCCAGTAATGACTCTAGTGTCTAGTGAACGGATCCCTGATCGAGAGAGTGAAGGTTCTGGAAATACCAACTTTCTCACCCTGAATGGTGCAGTGGAGGCAGAGTTATGCCCCCTGGGGCTAATCAGGAAGTGAAACCGGTGGGCACTATTGGTGTCCACAGGTTTCTCTTATCCGTCGGTGATGTGAGCAAGCTGTATTGCATGATGGCGTCACAGATCGGTGGGGGTGGGATGGGGCTAAAGCAGAAGCAATTGCACTTCAGCCCCCATCTTTAGAGAAAGAAAAGGAAGCCTCTAGTGAAAGAACCAAATGTTCCTTTCAAACCCTCCCCAGCATCGGCTGCTTGCCAATGGCTGCACGGGAGAGGTAGTGCGGGTGTCAGCCGACCCTGAAAGAGCTAAAAATGTATTTGTATATATTATGTTTATATATTTTTTTAAATGTTAAATATAATTTCTTAACCCCTTCGCTGCTAGGCCTTTTCCCCCCCTGTGCTAAGCCTTTTTTTGGCTATTTGGGGTAGTTCGCGCTTAGGCCGCTGTAACCTTTTGACCACATAATGTATCCACGCCAAATTTGCGTCCTTTTCTTCCAACATCACAGGGATTCTAAAGGAACCCAGGGTTTGTGGATTCCCCTGGAGAGGACCCAGAAATTAGCCAAAATACAGCTACATTTTGATTTTTTTTTTAAAAATGGGAAAAAAGGGCTACAGATGAAAGCTTCTGTTTTTTTCCCTGCAAATAGTATCAACAAAGGGGTTGTGGTGCTGAAATCATCATCTTTCCAGATTTCAGGGACAAGAAGACTTTTGTCAGAAAACCAACATTTTTTACACAGTTTTGGCATTTTTCTGGGACATAGCCTATTTTTGCTATTTTTTGTGCTTTCAACCTCCTTCCAGTTAATGGTAAAACTGGGTATGAAAGCAATTATGGATCCTGGAAAGCTATACATTTCTTAAAGGTAGACACAATGTTGAATTCAGCAAGGGGTCATTTGTTAGATCCTTCAAGGTTTTCATATAGAAACTAACAGTTGAAAATAGAAAAATTTGAAAATGAGTTAAAAAACCAGCCATTTGTGCCAACGTTTTCACCTGTAACTTTTACTAAGTATGACAGATGTTTGAAATCAATATACCGTTACATCTGCTGGACCCTTCTGGTTGTGGGGATATATAGAACTTGTAGGTTCACCAAGAACCCGAGGAACCCAGACCAAATAACTGAGCAGCATCTTGCAATGGTTTTTTATTGTGTACCTGGAATATAGAAATTCATTTGTAAAAATATAAACAGGGAAAAATCGGTATGAAAGTCATCTATGTATTTCTGAAATGCGATCAAAATATAGAGTTTAGAAACAGTAGCTAGTTGCACATATCCAAAATTGTGGGTACCCATACCAGCATGTGAATTATAGGTCATTTTTCAAAGTGACTTCTTTTTTACACATTGTCTTACATTTGGAAGGCAGAAATGCATTGAAAGTCAATAGGTAATAACAGTTGCTCCACAATTTTGTGTTCCCCTTAATCTCCCGATAAAAATTATACCTCACTTGTGTGGGTAGGTGTAGTGGCCCCGACAGGAAACGGCCAATAACGCAACACCGACACACCACATTTTCACAGTGAAAACGGACCCTTTTTTTGCAAAGTGCCTAGCTGTTGATTTTGTACCCTAGCTCTGCCGGCACCTGGGGAAACCTAGCAAACCTATACATTTTTTAAAACTAGACACTCAGGTTACCCAGAATCCCTTGCAAACCTCAAACTTTGTAAAAAAAAACACATTTTCCTCACATTTCTGTGGTGGAAAGTTCTGGAATCTGTGTGGATCCACAAAATTCCACACTCCCCGCATTCCCCAAAGTCTTCAGAGAAAAATGGTACCTCACTTGTGTGGGTAGGCCTAGTGCCCGCGACAGGAAACAGCTCAAAACGCAACATGGACATACCACATTTCCACAGTGAAAACAGACCCTTTTTTTGCAAAGTGCCTAGCTGTTGATTTTGAACCCTAGCTCTGTCGGCACCTAGGGAAACCTAGCAAACCTATGCATTTTTGAAAACTAGAAACCCAGGGGAATCCAGGATGGGGTGACTTGTCTGGCTCTCGCCAGGTTCTGTTACCCAGAATCCCTTGCAAACCTCAAAATTTGTCAAAAAATACACATTTTCCTCACATTTCTGTGGTGGAAAGTTCTGGAATCTGCGTGGATCCACAACATTCCACCCACCCCGCATTTCCCAAAGTCTTTCGAGAAACATGGTACCTCACTTGTGTGGGTAGGCCTAGTGCACGCGACAGGAAACAGCCCAAGACGCAATGTGGACACACAACATTTTCACAGTGAAAATGGACCCTTTTTATGCACAGTGCCTAGCTGTAGATTTTGAACCCTAGCTCTGCCGGCACCTAGGGAAACCTAGCAAACCTATACATTTTTGAAAACTAGACACCCAGAGGAATCCAGGATGGGGTGACTTGTCTGGTTCTCACCAGGTTCTGTTACCCAGAATCCCTTGCGAACCTCAAAATCTGTCAAAAAAACACATTTTCCTCACATTTCTGTGGTGGAAAGTTCTGGAATCTGCGTGGATCCACAAAATTCCACCCACCACCCACCCCGCATTCCCCAAAGTCCTACCACCCAGCATTTCCCCAGGTCTCCCGATAGAAATGGTACCTCACTCACGTGGGTGGGTCAAGTACCCGCGACAGGCAAGGGCCCAAAACGTATTGAGGAGACATCAAAATTACCTATAACAAAACAACCTGGTTTTGCAAGGGGAGTCACCTGGGTTTTTGGCCCCAGGCTCGGCGGCGATCTTGGGAAACTACCAAACCCACACATTTCTGAAAACTAGACACCCAGGAGAGTCCAGCAAGGTATGGCTTGTGTGGGTCCCCCAACGTTTTCCTACCCAGAATCCCCTGCAAACCTCAAATTTAGCTGAAAAAATCAATTTCTTCTCAAATTTCTGTGTGAAAGTTCTGGAATCTACGTGGATCCATAAATTTCCTACCCACCCCGCATTCCCCAAAGTCCTACCACCCAGCGTTTCCCCAGGTCTCCCGATAAAAATGGTACCTCACTCGCGTGGGTGGGTCAAGTACCCGCGACAGGCAAGGGCCCAAAACGTATTGAGGAGACATCAAAATTACCTATCACAAAACAACCTGGTTTTGCAAGGGGGTCGCCTGGGTTTTTGGCCCCGTGCTCGGCGGCCATCTTGGGAAACTACCAAACCCACACATTTCTGAAAACTAGACACACAGGGGAGTCCAGCGAGGTATGGCTTGCGTGGATCCCCCAACGTTTTCCTACCCAGAATCCCCTGCAAAATTTTCCACATATATTCGTTGGAATCACGGTGCCGGCACAAATGTCCTACCCCACAGCGTTTCCCTCAGACTCCCGAGTAAAATGATACCTCACTTGTGTGGGTGGGTCAAGGGCCTGTGACTGGGAAGAGCCCAAAACATAGGGATTAAGGGTATAGCATCGAGAATTCTAGGTGCTACATTGTTTTAAAAATACATTTTTAGCCAATTCTGCATTGGACACCCACACAAGTGAGGTATCATTTTACTCCGGAGACTGAGGGGAACGCTGTGGGGTAGGACATTTGTGCCGGCATGGTGAGTCCACACAAAAATATGTGGAAAATGTGTTTTTGTCAGCTAAATTTGAGGTTTGCAGGGGATTCTGGGTAGGAAAACATTGGGGGATGCATGCAAGCCATACCTCTATGGACTCCCCTGGGTGTCTAGTTTTCAGAAATGTGTGGGTTTGGTAATTTCCCAATGTGGCCGCCGAACCCGGGGACAAAAACCCAGGTGACCCCCTTGCAAACCCAGGTTGTTTTTTGATAGGTAATTTTTATGTCTCCTCAATACGTTTTGGCCCCTTGCCTGTCGCGGGTACTTGGCCCACCCACGCGAGTGATGTACCATTTTTATCGGGAGACCTGGGGGAACTCTGGGTGGTAGGAAATTTATGGATCCATGCCGATTCCTGAACTTTCCCACACAGAAGTTTGAGAAAAACTTGATTTTTTCAGCTAAATTTGAGGTTTGCAGGGGATTCTGGGTAGGAAAACGTTGGGGGGCCCACGCAAGCTATATCTCGCTGGACTCCCCCGGGAGTCTAGTTTTCACAATTGTGTGGGTTTGGTAGGTTTCCCAAGATGGCTGCCAAGCCCGGGGCCAAAAACCCAGGTGACCCCCTTGCATAATCAGGTTTTTTTGTGATAGGTAATTTTGATGTCTCCTCAATACGTTTTGGGCCCTTGCCTGTCGAGAGTACTTAACCCATCCACGCGGGTGAGGTACCATTTTTATCGGGATACCTGGGGGAACACTGGGTGGTAGGAATTTTGTGGATCCACGCAGATTCCAGAACTTTCCACCACAGAAATATGAGGAAAATGTGTTTTTTTTTACAAAGTTTGAGGTTTGCAAGGGATTCTGGTTACAGAACCTGGTGAGAGCCAGACAAGTCACCCCATCCTGTATTCCCCTGGGTGTCTAGTTTTTGAAAATGTATTGGTTTGCTAGGTTTCCCTAGGTGCCTGCAGAGCTAGGGTTCAAAATCTACAGCTAGGCACTTTGCAAAAAAAGGGTCAGTTTTCACTGTAAAAATGTGGTGTGTCCATGTTGCGTTTTGGGCAGTTTCGTGTCACGTGCACTAGTCCTACCCACACAAGTGAGGTACCATTTTTCTCGGAAGACTTTGGGGGATGCGGGGTGGGTGGAATTTTGTGGATCCACGCAGATTCCAGAACTTTCCATCACAGAAATGTGAGCAAAATGTGTTTTTTTAACTAAGTTTGAGGTTTGCAAGGGATTCTGGTTAACAGAACCTGGTGAGAGGCACACAAGTCACCACATCCTGGATTCCCCTTGGTGTCTAGTTTTAAAAAATGTACAGATTTGCTAGGTTTCCCTAGGTGCCGGCTGCACTAGGGCCCAAAATGCACAGGTAGGCACATTGTTAAAAACAATTCCGTGCCTAGTGGGCTTTCTGCTGCCCTGGGGAGGAAAGTGAGGGGGGGGTTGCCCCGATATGCCCCCAAGGGGGGCAGAAAGACTGTGGCAATTTGTTTGGGGGTGGGGGCATTGGTATGCCCATTCTGGGCAGCCCCCATGCATAAAAATAAGCCTGCATAATCGCTGGTGCCTACTGCCCTCTCTGACGCCCCCTGGGTGCAGATCAGGGTCTAGTGCCCCTATCTAACTCCTGGGGGGCAGAAAGACTCTGGTATTTTTTAGGGGGTGTTGGGGGCATGGGCATGCCCTTTCTGGGCAGCCCACACCACCTAAATTTAAAAAAACAATATTCACTGATGCCTATTTGTGTTTCTACCCCCCCAGGAGGCAGATAAGGGGCTTTTGTCCCTATCTACTTCCTGGGGGGGGCAGGAACACTGTGGCAATTTTTTTTGGGTGGGGGCATTGGCATGCCCATTCTGGGCAGTCCCCAACCCTACGTATATAAAAAAAAATCCCTGGTTCCTTGTGGGTTTTCTGCCCCCCCGGAGGCAGATATGGGGCTACTACCCCCATCTGCCTCCTGGGGGGGTATAAAGACTGTGGCATTTTTTTGGGGGGCTGGGGGCATTGGCATGCCCATTCTGGGCAGCCTCCGTCCTGAAATTTGGAAGAAAAAAATCCCTGGTGCCTAGTGGGCTTTCTGCCCCCCGGGGTGGGGCAGATAAGGGGCTATTGCCCCATCTGCCTCCCGGGGGGGGGCAGAAAGACTGTAGCATATTTTTTGGGGGTGGGGGCATTGGCATGCCCATTCTGGGCAGCCCCCAACCCTATGTATATAAAAAAAATCCCTGATTCCTTGTGGGTTTTCTGCCCCCCCCGGAGGCAGATATGGGGCTACTGCCCCCATCTGCCTCCTAGGGGGGCAGAAAGACTGTGGTATTTTTTGGGGGGGGCTGGGGGCATTGGCATGCCCATTCTGGGCAGCCCTCACCCCTACATATATAGAAAAAAAAATCCCTGGTGCCTTGTGGGCTTTCAGCCCCCCGTGGGGCAGATCAGGGACTATTGCCCCCATCTGCCTCCTGGGGGAGGGGCAGAAAGTCTTGTGCCTTCTTTGGGGGGGCTGGGGGCATTGGCATGCCCATTCTGGGCAGCCCCCGCCCCGTACATTGGATGAAAAAAATCCCTGGTGCCTAGTGGGATTTCTGCCCCCCCAGGGGGGCAGATAAGGGGCTATTGCACCATCTGCCTCCCAGGGGGGGCAGAAAGACTGTAGCATTTTGTGGTGGGGGCATTGGCATGCCCATTCTGGGCAGCCCCCACCGCTATGTATATATAAAATAAAAAAATCCCTGGGGCCTAGTGAGCTTTCAGCCCCCCCGTGGGGCAGATCAGGGGCTATTGCCCCCATCTGCCTCCTGGGTGGGGGCAGAAAGTTTTGTGCCTTCTTTAGGGGGTAGGGTGGGGGCATCGGCATGCCCATTCTGGGCAGCCCCCACCCCTGGCATATAAAAACAAATCCCTGGCACCTAGGGTGCTTTCTGCCCCCCAGGGGGGCAGATTTGGGGCTACTGTCCCCATATGCCCCCCAGGGGGGCATAAAGGCTGTCTGGCATAATTTTATAGGGGGGAGCAAAGGTCCTTGCCCAAGGGGCCGCTCCGCCCTCCCTGGTGGCTAGTTGGTGGATCCCTGCTTGGGGATCGCCCTCCTGGGGTGATCCCCAAGCAGGGATTCACTAGGGAAGGGTACCATTGGAAAGGGGAGATTCTGCCCTTTCCAACGATACCTTTCCCATATTTTTCGGTGCTCGGGGGCTGAGATAGTCACACAAGCACCAAAACTGTGAAACTGAAACTAAGTTTCAGTTTTGTTTTCATTGTAATGACGACAGGGCGCCATGCGCATGATCGTCAGTACAATGAAAACAGACACTATGCTTTGGGAGGTTGGGGAAGCTCTTCCCCACCTCCCAGTGCTAAAAAAAAATGGGAAATCCCTCTGCTGTTTACAGCAGAGGGAGTTTTTTAAGGTGTGCTCATGACGGAATGGTTCCGTCATGAGCACACTGGCACTTATGCTCATGACGGAACCATTCCGTCATGAGCATAGAAGGGGTTGAAGAATAAACAAAAAAACAACTACAGTAAAGTATGTATTCCAATGTATTTAACACTATCTTCAGACATAATTCAGATTTTTTATTTTTTTAGCGTTTAAAATTAAAATTTAATTTTAATAGTAAAATAAATGTATTACATTTGCTAATAATATAATACATATTTAATAATTATATATCTTTTTGCATTAAACAAAATGTATTCAGATTTTTTTAAAGTGAAAAAATATATATTATTTTACATTATTTTCAATAAGGTGCTATTTTAAGACCCTGACTTTATTATCTTTTTATGTGAGCGTGTTGCAATCCCTCTGAATGGCAATGTACGGTGCCGGACTTACTGCAAGGCTAAACTGGAGTGCATGGACTACAATTTTGGGACCTTTTTGGCAGTAATAACTTTAAAAGTGCAGTTTGTGAATAGTAATGGGCTTACTCTTGTGTGGATGAGTATTATGTTTCTTGATGTTCCTCCTTAGACCCTCCCATAACCCTTCCAAAACAACATTTTGTAGGAAGTGTTCCCCATTTTCCAATTACTCCCCTGCCCCTCCCACATTTACTACTAAAATGTAGACCTACGTGTGTGGAGGAGATCTCCTCACTCGTGATTGAGATCTGTGCATTCAAAAGATAGGAAAGGCAGCATATTGGTTAGTGAATTGCATTTTGTAGTACTTGAGTAGTACTAGTAAAAAAATGTTTCGGATAGGAAGCACGGTTTGTTAGGTAATGTCTGCAGTAATTCTAAATGTAATTTAATTTAGTATGCTTTCTACATCTCCCTTCATAGTGCACAGGTGTCTTTGTACCTGGAAAAGCTCTGACAGGTTGGATTCAAAATTAGTTTCAACTTTAACTGAAAAGCTAGAGGGTGAATTTATGCATTGGATCACTGACAAAACTTCGACTCCTATAATATCGACCTACAAAATTATCGAATCACTAATATCGTATACAAAAATATCGACACCCAATACACAAAACTAAAGTAACACAAATATCGATAAAGAAATATCGTCCCAAAAATTATTGACTACAAAAAATAGAACACGAAAATATCGATAAAATTAAAATAACATATATTACAACAAAAATATCGATATGCATAATATCGACAACACAAACATCGATAAAATACATATTAACTGTACAAAAAATCACATTTAAACGTAAAAATAAATTATTTTCAATACTATAAACAAATAACATATTTCAAACATTAAAACAAACACAAACAAAAAAATACACTATTAATAAAACTAAAACACAAACTAACATACTTAAAAAACAAAATCAAATAAATAAACAAACACTATCACCACTATCAAAAATAATTAACATATTTGAAAAAAAATGTTATTTATTAACGCATACATTTTAATTATATTACTAACCAAAATAAAAACGAACATTAAATAAACACAATTAAAATTAAACAAATTAAATTACAACTGCCAAAAAAATCAAAAAAGCTATCTCAACCAATGATTTTAAACTACACTAACACAAACCAATAGACAACTCTAACTAATTAAATAAGCACTATAAAAGCAATCAATTAATTAACACAACATTTACAGTGAAATGGACAAACACTGCAGAAGGACGAAACATTGTGAGAAAGAAAACAGGACAAAAAAGATCTACACATAAAACTAAACAGAAAAGCTCTCATTAAAGGTAAGAATAAAACTTTTTAAATAAATAAATAATAATAAATTAGCTTAAAAAAAGCATATAAACAGAGTAACTTTATATATAATATGTTTTTCTTTATATTTCATAGACTAAACTTGACTAAAACTCTACCTAGAAAATTCAAAACAACGATTTCCTTCCGAAGCAACTACAAAATCAACATTAACGAAAAATATAAAACAAAGTAAGTATATATCTTAACTAACTAATGGAGTTAACTGATTAAACCTAAACAAATTATTAAAAAAGCAAAACATAATTAACAAATACTTTTATTTTACTTCCTTCTACAGACTACAACAGAAAAACAACATCGAAGAAATAAATTATATCAACTAAAAATAGTAAGTATTTTTTTAGAATAAAAACAACTAAATAAAAATAGGGACTAACTAAATGAAACTAACAAACTAAATGCAACACTTCAATAAAAATAACATTTTATTTTTTAACCAACAGAAAAAAAGAAACCAGTGAATAACCTACAAACTTCAAAAAGGTATCCAACAAGAAAAGAAAAACAATATATATGTAAGTATATTTTAAAATGTAATAATTGTATTTAAATGTTTACTCTTCACTAATTAATAATTAAAATAATTATTAATTATACATACATTCACAGATATACGAAGAAAATGACAGAAGGGGCAAAGTTCATTTCCTCACAAAAACGAAAACTACTTCTGTGCTACATGGGCTATGCTTATACACAAGAGAAAATAACCGAAAATAAAAACCCATTGGAAATGTAGTAAATACTACTTCAATTCTTGCTCTGGGAGAGGAACCACAATAGAAACAAGTGTTATTAGTGTTATAGAACACAACCCCCAACGCCACAGAAATTGAGGTGAGAGATGTTTTAGAAAACATCAAAGAAGCAAGCACCAGCTCAAAACAAACCAGTACCCAAATATTAAAAAATGTACTAAGTCATGTTTCTGAACATGTAACAGGACATGTAACAGGACAATTACCACCTATCCTAACTCTAAAACGACTCTTAGCCAGAACTAAAAGATCTACTGCTCAAACACTTCCACCACCCCAAACTTTTGCAGAAATCAAAATTTTACAAGAATACACAGTCACACAAAAAGATGAAAAATTAATTTTTTCTGACAACAATATTCATGAAAAAAAATGATAATCTTTGCCGCCAACACCAACATTGAAAAGTTAAAACAATGTGAAACATAGATGATGGATGAGACATTTAAAATTTGCCCTAAACTTTTTTATCAACTCTATACCACCCATGGCGAATATGAAGAAACTAACATCCCCGTCATATACCCCCTACTTCCCAACAAACAAAATACTACCTACATATAACTCCTTTCAATAATTAAACAACAAACAGAAAACTACTTCCCACAAAAAATAATAATAGATTTCGAGCAAGCAATGATTCAGGCAATTTAAAAAAATTATCCACATACTGCAATACAAAGCTGCTATTATCATTTCAACCAAAATATATGGAGAGATCTCCAAAAATCTACCCTAAGTATAGAATATGCCACAAAAAGCAAGTTTGCCCCGGCCTATGTACCAACAACAGAAGTAGCCAACCGCTATAATATACTTATCGAAAGTCCTTTCTACCAAGCCAGCGAAGCAAAACTAACACCCTTGGTCGACTACTTTGAAGACACCAGGGTAGGAAAACTACATAGGTCAGGGCACTGAAAGCAACCCAAATTCCAAATCCCTTGGTGGAATGTCATGAAAGTACCCTAGCACAAAAAGCAAAAACAAATAACGCAGTGGAAGGATGGCATAATGCCTCCCAAGCCACAATAGGAAAAGTACAACCAACTTTCCACAAACTTATAGAAGCGATCAAAAAAGAACAAAATTATAAAGAATTAAGGCTAGAACAATCCCTCACTAAAATAGGTCCTAAACTTAGTAAGCAAACAAAAACAATGTACAAACACCTACAGTAGAAAACTAGACTCTACCCAAACACTAGAATACCTAGACACAATAGCCAAATCTATACTTAAAAAATAAGAGACTAGCAAACACCATGCAGCATTTAAAAATTACAAAACAATGGATCAACATATTTGTACTCTTTTTTAAATTAATAATTATAATTATGTCATTTAATAAATGAAAACGCACGTAAAAATATATGACATAATATAATTGTTAAAATAAAAAGAAACAAGCAAACAAAATGTTAACAACAACCATTTCACACCCATAATAATTAAAAATAACTTACAGTTTTGTCACAGTAGAGGGTCCTCAAAAATGAACAAATCCATAGTATTTAAAACGAAATACAAATCCATGAAAAAAGGAATGCCCTAAAAAAAAAGTAAAATTACAACTGTAGAAAAAAGGCTCCAGTGACGCAATCCTCTCAATAACGAAACACTCAAAAACCCGAAACTTATTTAAAAAAAAAAACTCCAACAAACCCAAAAATAAAAGGAAATGTAAAAAAGTAATTTGTCTCAAAGAAACAAAATACATTTTACTTTTTTTTTTTTTAAACCGTCTTCAGCACCATAACTTATCGAAACAGGAAACCTGCAGAAATAAAAACACAACACCCTGCCACATAAACACATACAAACCCACACACATTAATTACAACATTAAATACAACATAACATATTTAAATATCACATAACTTACACTATATAACACTCTACTGCTCTCCCAAACTACGTCAAACACATCAAATGCAAAACTACCAAAACAACACCAAACTACACAAAAAAAGGACATTTAACACCCTAAGGGGTATATTCACAAGAACGTGCGCTAAACATCTCCAAAAAAGGTTAACACAACTTTACACATCGCAGTCTATCGCAGGAAAATAACCCTGTGTTAACGTGGAATTCCCAACACGGCGGTACCATGCGATAGTTTCCCAAAAACGCGCCCAATGTCCGTGATACAACCACCACGACGGCGATAAAAACACAAACCCCAAAGCGAAAAAACATGCGATGGGCCAAACCGCGATGAGGAAATCAGCAATAAGCAGCGCCAGGCCTGCAATACACACACGGCAGGCGGAAAAATCACTACAAAAGTAGAAAAACCCCACAAAATAACCAACACCGAAGCACCATGGAGGCAGCCGGAGCAGGCGCAGAGGACGAGCGGAACCCACAAGCACCCCGGACGACCAGCCTGGGACCTCGGGGACAGGGAAGGGCAAGGACAAGAAGAAGAGGAAGAGGCAATTCGGTCCGCAGGAGAATAGGATCCTGGTCACGGAGGTGATGGAACACCATCAAGAACTGTTTGTCACCTCCAACATGTCATTGGGCACCAAAAATGGAATATGTAGACAAAGTGAATGCCGTCGGAGAGCACAGGAGGTCAATGGATGAGGTCAAGAGGCGATGGATTGACATCAAGCGCAAAACCAAGGAGAAACTCGCAGGCAACCAGACGGCAGCAATGCAGACTGGAGGTGGGAGTCCAGCGCCACAGCTGGAGCTGGATGACATCGAGGAGCTGGTGTCGACAGTCATCAGCGTGGAGACCATGGCAGGAGTTGGGGGAGCGGACACTGCTTGACATGACACAACACAACAGCAACAGGGTGAGTAAACACCAGGTACTGGGGGACAGGGGGAGATGGCCACAATGGCACACATGCACAATCAAGCAGAGCACAGTGCACACCCACAATGACTCTGGATCATGGCCCTGATCTACAAACTGTCACATTGTACATTGCCATGCTGTCTGAATGTGAACATGTACCATGCGGCTGCATACATGTGGACACATTGCAATACAGCATCTCCCCTTCACATTGCAGAGGCACCGTCAACACCTCCTGCAGAGCAGTCCCAGCCACTCTTCACTGATGATGAGGAGGACACCCCCAGCATCGACACCGAAGCCCTCCAAGACATCATTGACATCATCCGCAACTCACCTCCAGGATCAGGGCAGCCCAGCTGCATCGAGGAGACCCCACCCACTCCACAAACCACACAGCAAGAGGCACCCACAACCCTGGCTGTCTCCCAGGACCCCCACGAACAACACATGGCCTTCCAATGCAGTGTGTTGGAGGGCCAGAGGGAGATGGCTGAGCAGGTGCGGGTGGGGTTCGACCTCATGGCTACCAAATTTGACGCCATCCATGGGTGTCTAAGTCCCATCAGGGACCACCTCCAGTCCCTAACGGACACCCACAGGCCGCTCCATGGTCTCCAACGAGCCCTGGCTGACATTGCTGGAGTCATGACTCGGAGCCAAGAACACCTGTCCACTCAGAGTGGCTCCGGCGATCTCAGCCGTGAGCTGGCACACATGCGGAGGCTCATGGAGGACATGGTGCGGATGGAGGCAGAAAGGATGGCAGCCACTGCTGTACATCAGCAAAATGTAGCTGGGATCTACCATACCCTGCAGATCCTCATCATGGCATTGCTGCCACAAGGCATGACGCAGATGAATGCTGCTGCTCCTACACCATCCACATCTCCACCCCCTGGTGTGTCAGTGCCTCACAGTGCGACAGACATTTCCATTCCAGCACCTGATGTGTCACTGCCACACAGTGCGGCCGACAATCCACCTCCGGCCCCTGATGTGTCAGTGGCACACAGTGCTGCAGCCGGAACTGCACCACCCACAGGTGAGGCAGAGCACACATCCGAGGACGTGGATGGGATTGAGATCAGAAGGAGGCACTAGCATTCATTTCCGCCACCTGGCCTGTTACTGCTTGGTGCCGCACATGGCCCCATGACCTTCCACTGACCCCCGATACACTCTGCTGCACTCACCTTGGACCGCGACATGGACTACCATATCCTGTTTGGTGACCAATGACATGACGACCAGACTGCGGACTATACTCTTCCTCTTCCGCTGTACTTGTCATTCCCTGATGGACTCTGGCTGGCCCTCCACAGGCCCATTTTGTGAAGTGGGGTTGGCATGGCCCTGTACTGCTCCAGCTGCAAAACTCCACAGGATGTGCAATAAACATTCAGAAACGCACCGCTGTGTCATGTCTTTCATCATTCAAGTATGAATGTGTGGATTAATGTAGGGTCAGTGATTCCCCCTAATGTCAATGATGCTCATCTAGTGGGATTCCAGTCACAGTGTGCTACATTGCCGATTGCGTTCCGGGTGCCGTAGACACTACAACAGGGACACACGCATTAGTCACTTCCTTGTCGGGACATGGACTGAACCACGCCCAGAGCCCTCGAGTCATTGTTGCAAGCCCTGTGCTGGTCCGTTGTACGCCAGGCCAGACCACTCCGCTTACGCTCAGAGGGGGGCCACATAGCTACATGTTGCAGGTTTACACGCTACTGGTCTAGTTGTCAGCATGTCACTGCCACTCCCTGAGGGCAGGTTTGCACACACACCACACCCATCCGGCACAGGCGTCACAGGCCATGTGACCCCGCCAATATAAGGGGCCGACAATGTCACATTCCCCTCTGCCGGAGGTGACTGGATGACGGACGTTCCACGATTCTCAATCATAAAGGGCCCATGAGTTGTTGTGCACAGGGTTAGTGGCACCCGAAGCCATGCGGCCGTCACGGGCCTACCACCACGTGGCGCTGACTGGGAATGCACAGGGTTAGTGGCACCCGAAGCCATGCGGCCGTCACGGGCCTACCACCACGTGGTGCTGACTGGGGTTGCACAGGGTTAGGCGCACCCGAAGCCATGCAGCCGTCACGGGCCTACCACCACGGGGCACTGACTGGGGTTGCACAGGGTTAGGCGCACCGAAATTGCTGAGCGGGTGTGCAGCCTGCGATGATGACGTGTGCACTGATGTGGTCTCTGCCATTGATGCCTCAGAACTCAGCGTCATGTGTGGGACCTGCTGGGCCGCGGTGTGGGTCCGCATGATGTGGAGCATGCCATGGTCGCGGGACCGGGGCCTGGAGCTTGCACGGGCACATGGTGTGCCCACTGGGGGGGACACCGTTGGCGGCAGGTGAGCAGTGGGGCCTGGGTGCGCAAGGGCGGACAGCCAGCGCTGGCCGGCGGGAGGGGCTAGGGTGTGGCTGCATGTGTGCGCAGGGGCAGACAGGCGTTGTTGCCGTGTGCAGTGAGATGGACTCTGCCATGATTGACTCTGGCCTCGATTACAGATTGCAGACCGGGTGGCTTGCAGTGTATACCGGCACGTGGTTGGAGACACACCGGTGGCAGCAGGTGAGCAGTGGTGCCTGGTTGCGTGGGGGCGGCAGTGTCCCTCCCTCTCTCTCTCTTTCCCTTCCTTTCCTTCTCTCTCTCTCTCTCTGCCTTCCTTTCCTTCTCTCTCTCTCTCTCTCTCTCCCTCTCTTCCTTTCTCTCTCTCCTTCTCCTTCTCCCTCTCCCTTTCTTTCTTTCTTTCTTTCTTTCTCTCTCTCTTTCTCTCTCTGCATTTCTTTCCTTCTCTCTTTCTCTGTGCCTCGCTCCTTTGATGTGCGCATGACACAGGTTCTGATTTTGTGCTTTATTTTCCAGGCTGTGACATCAAGATTGTACCGGACAGACTCGACAGGAGTCTTCCGCATTGGTGTTTTGTGTTGTATTTCAATAAAGTTTTTGGTTGTTACTTCAATGATGAGTGACTGTTTCTCGTTCTTCTGACCACACATGTGTGTTTCTTGCTGACATTGTGCGACATCATGTGCTTTTTGTGGCTCTTGTGTCGTGCTCGGTATGTGTTTGTCCGGGAGGGTGGTCCGGGGAGGGGGGCTGGGAGTGGTGGCGGTGGGTGTTGTGGCCCTCTTGGGTCTCCGAGCTGCATGAACATTGGCTCCATGGCATCTGTGGGTCTTCAGATGTGGCTCTGGGCTGGGCTCCCTTTCATACTGCAGGTAGTCGTCCTGCTTAACACCAGCAGAAGGCAGGTGTTAAATCCCTGCTGCTACCGCGGCTTATTGCCTGTTTTTGGTTCGCATCGCAGATCTGGCAGTTTGTCGTGAAAGTGGTGTAGTGGTGTTTTCGTGAGTTTTTGCACGGGAACGCCTACTCTGCATCTCATTAGGGTTAGTTGGTGGTGTCACCCGTGGAGTTAAATTTTGCGGCAGTTATCGCAGGAATACTGGCAATGTCTGCAGCTTGCACCCGCTTGTGAATGGGGCGATAAATCTATCTCCACTTTTGCTGCGCTAAAGTGCCGATAACTCGGCGATAAGTCCTTGTGAATATGCCCCTAAGATGTGTAACTACATTACCATTACCTTCCCCCTGCACTAAAATTACCTTAAAAGTAAATTAAATCAAACTTACCTTAAGCGACGAAACGCAGCTCCCAACAGCAAGGTTCCATCTTCCAAAATGACCTAAAAACGAATTAGACCGAAAAGTGGGCAGATAGAAAAAAAAATGGCCACGTAATAAAAAAGAAAAAGACTAACTCCCCATAGACAAGAATGGAGAATTGAAAAAAAAATCAAAAATATAAAAATATTTGTTTTTATATTTTGAAAAATAATATACAATTATAGAAAAATGTACATTTAAAAAAATATATATATTAAATATTACAAATTATCACAAAACATAAAATATAATATTTAATATATATTAAAATGTATATTTGATTGATGTGCTTACTTTCAACATATAAAATTATAAGAAAACTATTGTTTATGTGCAAACAATATAACAATGTTTAAGTAAACACATATATGATACAAAAATATATATTTGAAACAAATTTGTAAATTACTTAATATATTAAATATTATTTTAAAAATAAATAATATTTAATACACTAAATAATAACCAAAAAATGTATAAACTATAACAATGTAAAATGCCTATTATATAATTTTATTGCAAAAATAAAATGATCTAAAATGTATTAAAAAATTATGTAAAAACGAATGTACTAAAATGTTTACTTTTTTCTTTAAAATAAATGAAAAATGACAAAAATTAAAAAGTCTATAATGAAACTACCAAAAATATACTTATTTTACTATTGCATAACCGTGCTTGGAATAAAATGCAACATATTTCAAAATTGTTTAAATAAATATAAATGTACTTAACAATATATTTGTAGTATTGAAAATGTACATTAAAAATATATGTTAAAATGTTTTATGCTTTATAATGTATTCTGATTTACACCAAAATTTGTTAAACGTTTTTTATCATTTTCAAAAATTGTAAAATAAAACTGAATGAAAACAATTTAAGTGTGAACAACTAAAATAAATACACTTTATAGTGAATAAAAATGTTGACAAAAAAACTCACATATGTCTCCTTTTTTGTTTATAATTTATGTATAAAGTCAGAGAAAATGCTGAATAATAAAACTTAAACAATTACTATTCCAACTCCAAACCAACTAAACGCAGGGAAAGTTCTGAACAATAAACAATTAAAAATTACTATTCCAAATCCAGACCAACTAAACTCAGGGAAAGTGCTGGATAATAAAGATTACAAAATTACTATTCCAACTCCAAACCAACTAAACTCAGGGAAAGTGCTGAATAATAGACCATAAAAAAATAATTAAATTTTAGGGGCCCATTAGGATGGCGGGCGGAAGCACCACCGCCGTGCTGGCGGATGCAAAAAGCACCAGTTACCGTCCGCCCGCCACAGCACACACGCCCGCCCAATTAGGATGCGAAAAGACAGCCAAACACCGCCCGTACGCCAGCGACGCCGTCCGCCATCAAAGTGCGCCCGTTCACGGAGCGGCGCGGCTCAATGGAGACACAACGCCCGACGAAATCACGTACCGCCCGGCGTACAAATTACTATGCCAGAACCAAACAGTTCCTCCGGCTAAGAGACACCGCACGTGAAAGCAAGGCAGAAAACCGAACTCACAGTACGGATATCAAAGAGGCGGACCCCCCGAGCATGAATCCAGCACTGCAGGCCCTCCCCATACTCTACCTGACGCAGCACCCAGGAGTCAACGCACCGCGGCGACGCAGGTAGGCAGACACACAACAGGGGCACGCAAACAGCGCACACAGTGCAAGTGCGGGAAAACTGTATATGGCCCCCACCCCGACACCCCTGCGTGGACATGACACATCCACCACTGCACCCACACATGCGCACAACGCAGAGGCCAACGGCAGCGCAATGCATGCGCCGCAAACAAACAACACAGGGTCACAACCAAACACCACACACACCAGCACCACCCAGAACGCACATGTCACGTGACAGCCCTGCCACAGTCATGTCCCCAACCGGCAATTCACTGTTGCCAACCTGACATCACACAACTGACCCGAACATGTCAGTGACGTCACGCCACATTAGGACACACCCCTGTGTGCAAAACACGGCGAAGCACACAACGGAGGCAACATCACCCATCACAATATGGACCCCGTCGGGAAAAGGTATGCCAGTACCACACAGAAACACTGGTGCCAACCTGCACCCAATAACAAGACATGCAATACGTAACATCAAAGATACCGGGGACAGACAACAGGTGGGACCAATTATAACACAAGGCCCAACGTACAGCGGAAACGCAGCCTGCTGCCCACACACGGGAGAGGAGACAGCACCGAATGACCTTCCATTCCCACTGTGAAACCACATACCGACTAAACAAGCCGGAGAAAACAGTAATTGCACCAAACAAAGCCCAACACAGGCATGCAGAGGGAAGCGGCCACAGGGCAGATAGCGCATAACACCAAAGAACATTCACAACGGAAAGAAGAAATGATAACACTCCCCCATGTGGTTCACATGCAAGTTATCTTGAAGGAGTCAGACACCACTGACCTTGACCATTCAGAGAAGCATGTGGGATGAAGGCCCGTGTCCTCCGCACAAGCCAACATAACACAAGTCCTGCCTCCCTACGACCATTACAGAATTCCCAGCAACATCGGAGGTTGCACTCTGCAGACTGCACAGACAGCCGGAGCACGCCACCACAGCGCCCTGCAGCAAAATGGCACTTGCACCACACCTACCCAACTACGACGGACAGATCAAGCTGTACAAACATAACCTGATACAGATATTGGGATGTGACAATCTGGCCTTGCTGAACGTAAGTTACCGACTAACTTACCGCATCGCATTGTTCAGCTGCGTCATCCCCGTCTTCTACTGTCGGAGGTGTCCCTTCTACTATCCTGTGGAGTTATGTCTCTCCAACCCGGCATGTCCAAGGGCGGACCTGCTACAACTATTCCACCCCTGGACGCCCACGACAGGGCATGTTCAGCCTATGGGGGCATGGCGTATGTGGCGACTATCGGACCCAGACTGCAATGGGACCACTGTGCCTCCACACGACGGATAATGGATTACAGTTACATCGAATGCCATCCAACATGTCCCATCATGCTCCTACAAGGGACAACTCACGAACAACACCTTGACAGCCACCATCCGCTACATTGGATGGCAACCATGCCCACCACCAATGCCATGGAAGCCCTGCTGGAAGGTATTGCATTCCTGATGACCTGTCAATTCGTCGGGCCCCGTCGCCAGACCCCCAATTGAGCAATGATGTCCCACACCGTACCCATGCTTGGCTTACGCACGGACTAGGCAGTTACCAGTACAACTACTACACCATGCAACCTGCAACTGACACCACAACAACAACTACACTGCCATGACATCTGATACTATTTGGGAAATGCACCCTGTACCTCATCACATCCAGTAACTCTGCATGAACAGGGGAGGCAGAGGCATGGGATTTGTGTATGGCAACCACATGGACAGAACTGCACGTACAACCATGCCATGATATGGATCCTGCGCCCATGAACATATGCACCGGTCAGTGGACAGCAATCGTCCTGCTGTAGTATGTGAGAGCTGTCACCACACCTCCCACTGAACGTCCGTGCCAGGACCTTTGCATGGACACCAAGTGCATCCACCAACAACATGAGCCCAGTGACTGTGACATGGCCAGTACCCACCACATCGCAACAACAAGTGGGACGCCTTAGCATGCACGTAAGCCCATGCCCTGATGTCACCTCCACGCACGTGTGTATGAGTAACCATAGCAGCAAACCTGTAACATGGAACTGAGATGCACTGTGCCCATGATGACAAGCGGACTGGTAGGCTAAATGTATACTGTCTGTGTCAGTCAGCAGCACCACAGTAATCAGCAAATGTACATTAGCACACCAACGGCTTAGCAGTTGTAACTCTGAAGCCCACATCCCACAGCCAACAACTAATCACTGTACCCCTACACCCTATGCCATGTGTAATCATGCTGAGTACATCCTCCACATGCACTTCGCTGCCAGTAGTGTTCACTATACTGCATCACAGAGGACATTAGTCCCAATACATGGCTTGAAGCAAAAATGTGTCTCTGCTGATTCATTACACAAGTACGAATGAGAGAGGATGAGAGTGTGTGAAGTACACGGCAGTCGTGAGATGACCATGTAGTCCACTGTCATTGGATGTCAACGCAAATGAGTAGCACAACTGTGGAAGACACACATGTGTCATGTGAAGCGGGAGTTACGCATGGCTCAGGTGGGTTGGTGTGACGGGTAGGTGCGCACATGCAATGTTGATACACGCTGTGTTGGTAGGACTCAGGACCAGTACATTGGCGCACTCCTGGGAATCTGTAAAGACCACCTGTCTGGTGATGAATGTGAACTCGTGTGTGCACAACAGGCGGGCACACGAACAATGCCGCATCAAGTGTAGACGTCAGCCCACCCTCCGTGGACATGCCGGATACTCCTGCGCGTCCGCCAGGCCCTTGCCAAGGCACTCACATCCCCTGTCGACCTGGTGCATCACCAACATTGTCCACTTGCACAGGCAATCCAGGGCACGGGATGGCAGTTGAGCATGGTGGGTGAGAGGACATGGCGCGCTCATCCTTGTCACATCACGCAGGCAAAACATCCACAATGTGTAGTATGGCACAAGTCAAATGGAAGTAGTGGGGGGACGCACATATCACAAGCAGCAGTGACGTCACGGAAGGTGGCTCGCACCATCCCACCCATTGACAATACACCCACACACGTTACATGCCATTGCAACAGAGAAGCCATCGCGTGCACAAGCAGCTCCAAGCTCGCTCCAGAGAGGCCAAAGAGTGAATGTGTGGGGCCATGAGCTCCAGTTGGACGCGGACTGGTACGCTAGGGCAGCTACAGCCTCTGTGTGTTGCAGGTGGTGTATCCGGACTGCAGAGCCTGTCATGCATTGTCAATGTTGCCCGGGTCTCGAGTCGGGGCACCACGCATGTGGACGGCGTCACGCCACTAATCATACCGTGAGACAGACCACATGTACAAATGGACCCACACATACACTCCTTGGCCTCTCTGGGGCGAGTTTGGAGCTGCTTGCGCATGCGCTAGATTCTCATGTGCAAATGCATATTGGTGTGAGCGAGGGGAGGCCATGAGGACAGTGTAAAAGATAACTGTTTGACTTCCAGTTAGTTTAAGGAATGCCCCTGATGTGGTCAGAAAAAGACATGTCTTGTGTGTATTGCAACTAGTAGATAAGCCGATGACCTACCCATGTCTTGCATGTAGCCCCGCACCTAGCCCCGCACACCCGACACAGCGTAATGAGTACCAGCACCACATACTTCCCATTCGAAGCACTGACTGGGGGTGACAACCATTGGACAGTCTTGTGTAGTCCACCCACGCGTACATGTGGGCCCTCCATGAACCATGTCACCTGCGGCAAAGTGATGTCATGGGCAATGACGGAAGTGAGCAGAGCTGTCTGCCCCACGCACAGACGGTGCATCAGCTCAACAGACCCAGCACTGAGTGCAGCAGGGGTCACATGTGCAGGGGCAGTTGTGCCTGGTGTGAATGCACATGCACATAGGCAGCACATCGAGCAATGTGTAGCCTGCCCACATCTACTGTCCATTGTCAGGCTGACCTAGAAACAGATCACAAGGCAACACATCTGTGTGGGTGTACCCACTGTGACCAACACTGCGCAACCATCAGCGTACTCGCCCTGTGCATGGCCCACCCCGAAACGAAGGTCACATTCAGTGCCACTATCCCTCACACACATCCCTATCACGAGTCATGGTGTGTCCAATCGACAGTGCAGAGTAAGCGCTCATCCGGGGGGTCCTGAACAGGAGACACATGTAACCCACTAGGCAGTCTGTGTCGGCACCTACTGGCATTGTGCAGTCAATGTGCAGGCCAGGCCTGCTGGGACTGAGAAGGGCAGCATGGCCCCAGCCTGACTTCCACACGACCGACAGGTGCACTGAGACCTGCATTGCCAATTGTCTGTGTCACTGGATGTCTGACATGAAGTTGCCATGTACCACCACTCGGGTGGGACAGACAGGTCAAAGCGCCCGAGAGCTCACATACCCATGCCACCTGCGGCCAGCATGGTGTGCAGTGCATGTCTGTACTCCACAGGCTCTGACTCATAGTGCTGAGGAGCAACGACATGTGTGTCCCCCACATGCACACCCACACCCACACCCACACCCACTGCAGTAGTCTCTCACACACAACTTTCGCAAGTAATAGCATGTGCAGTGTGCGTGGAGCACGGAATCCAGGTTCCCCGGCTCCTCGCTAGTGAGTGGACCTGGACATGTCCTCAGCGTCATCCACATGTAGGTGTAGTGGTGGCAGCAGCAGCTGTCGTCGAGGGGTGCCAGGCTACAGTGCCAGGTAGCTGTGGTCATGCCTGTCCCACTCACACACACATATTGCCCCCTGGGGCCGTTTCAGTGGGTACAAGCTGCTGCGATTCGTGTACCATGTCTGGCAGCTGCAATTGCAGACGTTGGCCTGCTCCCAGCTGGCCATGGACGCCTACCTCCACAGTGGAACACGCAGGGTGCAACCGCGAGGGTCATTGGAGTTGGCCGTAAGGGCCTGGGCCATGCCGGATACAGTCCGCTGATGCCATGTGCACCACACAGTATGATGTGCGCAATGCATCTGCAGGTGTGGCCATGATTTGCGTGTGGGTGCAGGTCCACAATGGACAGGGCCACAACATGCCGTGTGCATAGGCAGGGACGGCCAGTGCTCAGCCTCCACATGTATGTAGGAACATCATCATGTACACATTGGCATGGGAGCATGGGATATGCATATGCACACAAATGCCATCTTTCACTATGTACATCTGCCACTTGGCACGTGCAATGTTACGTGTCACTTGTGATGTGTAGTTGCAAGCACACAGCCGTGTCGGCATGGGGCTGGCAATGTGTACACCTGTCAATGTTTCTCGAGGTGTGATCCGTACAGTGCTGTACTTAGGGTGCAGTAGGGACATCAATGACTGTCTCATATCCCCTCGTACCACCGGTCCCACTTGTTTTGGCCGCTCAGCCTGTGTCCATAGCGTTGTTGGTGTGTGCCCTACACACCCAGCCTCGGAAGCAGTGTGATGCACAGCAGCTAGTCATGTTGCCGTGTTGTTGCAGCTTACCGAATATGCAGTCTGTTGCCATCAGCATGCCTTACAAGTTGTTAATGCCTAACTCCCCATGTGCATGCTGTGTGTCACTGCCCATTGCTATTGGTAGGGGACCTGTGTAAGTGTATTGTGGCTGTGCTGTCCCTACTTGTCAGCCGTTCTGTCATTCAATTGCCTGCCCAGTCATTTATGTTCTGTGTATGTGAATATGCCATGTGGCGTGTTGCTTTGACATGTGTACACTTCCATCTTTCCTAGGCGGAGACCAAACATTCATCGCCCCTACCAATTGCTGTCAGACATGGTGGATGTTGAGGTCATCCGCAAATATCGTCTGGACCGACCCACCCTGCATCGTCTATGTGCCTTGTTGGAACCCCACCTCCGTCCGCGCAGGGTGTATCCAACAGCATTCACCCCCACGGCTAAGGTGATGGCTGCACTGCATTTCTTCGCCACTGGGTCATTCCAGCACACAGTGGGCAGTGGAGGTGGGATGTCCCAACCCATGTCCAGCATGGTGCTCAGGGATGTACTGTCAGCCATGATGCTGTACAGGAACAGATACATCCGCTTCCCCAGGGCTCGTGAATTGGCGGCAGTGAAGGGTGCATTCTATGCTCTTGGACGAATCCCCCACGTCGTTGGTGCAATAGACTGCACCCATGTTGGCCTTGTTGCACCACAGGCCACCGAGCACCTCTACCGCAACCGGAAGCACATGCACTCCCTGAATGTGCAAGTGGTGTGCCTTGCGGACATGGTGATCACACACGTGTGTGCGAAATTCCCAGGATCGGCCCATGACGCGCACATCATGCGCAACAGCATCCTACCACGTCTGATGACCGATCTGCAACCGGACCGTGGCTGGATTGTTGGTGAGTATGTGGAGTAGTGTAGCGTGCTGGCTGTGCGATGCTGTCTTGTGTCCAGTTGGAATTGCAACGGTTCTCTGTGTCCCTCACACCCAGGTGACTCTGCTTACCCGAATGGAGCCTGGCTGCTCAGCCCATTACGACGTCCTGGGAGCCCAGCAGATGTACGCTACAATGAGGCACATGGGAGGACCAGACGTGTGGTTGAGCGTACCTTTGGCCTCCTCAAGTCCAGGTTCAGATGCCTGGACCGCACCGGGGGCGCACTGGCATACTCCCCACAGAAGGTGTGCCAGATAATTGTGGCTTGCTGCATGCTGCACAATCTGGCGATCCGCAAGCAGATCCCCCTAATTGTGGATGACGGAGATCAACCAGGGCCCCAGCCTGCAGACCTGGACAGCTCCAGTGAAGAGGACAGTGGAGAGGATGAAGCTGTGAATGTGCGTCAGCAGCTCATCGCCCGCTACTTCACTTGACGGTGAGTGACCATGTACAACGGCTGATGTAGCTGTAGTTGCGCAGGTGTATGTGTGCTCTGTTACGGGGGCCTTTTGTTCACTGAGTGCTGTGTGTCAATGGTCCATGTCCAGGTTGGTATGCCACTGACAGTGGCTGTAGCATTGTGCCCTGTTGCTCTGTGAGATGTGTGTGCATTGCTTGTAGTTGGTGACAAGTACTGTGTGATGAGTGTGTGACACACTCATTGAATGTACTCTTGTTCTGTTTTACACCCCTAGGTCCCTGCAGCCTCTCCTGTCCCATCGACATGCCACACAGCAGATGCATTTCTGCTCATGGTGGCGATTGCACATCGTGGAATAAACCCAGGACACATTAAGCCGATTGTGAACAAGGTGTATTTATTAACAGCGGTGACATGTGATTGTGTGCAAGGTGATGACAAATGTGGTGCATGCTGTGACAATGAGTTGACGGTCATGGCTGCGTGATGGTCAAGGTGTACCCATGGAGTTCTATGTCCACAGTCCAACAGACACATGCCATTCACATGGCAGTGTGGGGTAGGATCGTATTCCATGTCAATGCAGTAGGTGGTCAAGGTGGCTGGCTGACTCACTGGCGTTTGGTGCGGGCGAAGTCCTCTCTGGACACCTGTTTCCTCTTCGGACGGCCCCTTCCACGTTTGGTAGGGGGGGGTGTTGATGTTCCACTGGTGGTGGCTGAGGAGTGCTCACTCGCTGTGGACGCAGGGGAACGCGAGGCTGCACGAGCCTGCGCCACAGCAGGTGGTGGCGGAGGTGGTGTTGCTGGCCTTGCTTGTGCCCTCCCCCCACCACCAGCTGGCCCATGAGTGCCGCGATTTGGGCCATATGGGCGTCCATGGACCTCAACACCGCAAGGACCTCCCGCGTGTCGCTTGCCGACCTGGCCCATTCGCCTTGGGCCTCTTCATAGGCCCCAAGGACTCTGTCGATTGGCGGCAGGGCTTGGCTCCCAGGCACAGTTGGCGTTGGCCTGACCCTGCACCTCCTACCAGTACTGCTGCCACCGACCTGCCCACTGGCCACATTGCTCACCACGGTCCTCGCTCTGGCTCCCGGGTTGGAGCCCGACGGCCGTGCCGACCCTTGCACAGGTGCTGTGGCGAGGGATGGCGTGGTGGTGGTGGTTGCGGCGGTGGTGGTGGTTGCGGCGGTGGTGGTGGCCGCAACGGCCGTGACAGCAGGGGTCTGTGACTGGTCAGCAGCCCTGGGTGATGGGTTGGTAGGCAGGAGGGGCCCTGGGGAGCGGTTGTGCCCTGCCACTCCAGATGGGCCTGCTGGGTGGTCCGTGTCCGGAGAGGTGTCCAGCTCCTCTACATCCGTGAGTCCGGGTCGAGGGCTTGCAGACTGGCTGTGCTGGCTGCTGTCACCCTCTCCAGCATCCAGCAGTTCGGCACCTGTGGGGAAGTTGAAATGGGTCATTGTGTTGCACCTAGCAAAGTATGTATTGGTTGTCGGACATTCACAGTTCGTGCACTGTCGTGCACAGGTTTCCCAGTGGCGTGTGTGGATGTACGATGTGTGTATGCGTGGGCTAGGCAATGGGTCTGTGTGATGTGGACATGTGGCATGGGACGGATTAGCAATGCCGATGGGTGTGTGTTGCTATGCTCCTACATTTTGTGGCTCGTGTGTATACGTGCTCCAGGGCCATCGGCGATGTTGGGTTGAACGATGGTTTAGGGGAGGGATGGTACGCTTAGGTACGCTGATGCCAGAAGGGGGTACAGCCCCCTACACACTCTTGGGTTGAGATATGCTTTTGGGGTACATGCTGTGGGTGATGGGTGCAGAACGTGACATGTGTTCTGGCAACGTGACAGTGCATGGACAAAGGTGTGTGTCTGTCTCACATGGCCGGAATATCTGCTGACTGTTATCATTCATGGACATCACATTGGTAGCAATGTTGTGAGTTCGTGCTTGTTGTGTGCCACACGTCATATTGAAGATGGGCCAATTCATTTGTGTGCGCGCTGCCCTGGTACATGTGCATCAGTGCTGTGCTCTTGGGGTGTTGACTATGTTATGTGTGTCGTTATTCGCAGTGTGACGTGCGCTTCGGTCACTGCAGGCACTTGTTTTGTCATAGGCAGGTATCTTTGCATGTCTACTGGATGTGGGCCAGCTGTTAGGTATGACATCCGATCATGACATTGTGGCTGTGAGATGAGATGGATGATATGTTGAATGTGCATTGTGTGCCTGTGTGTTTCATGGGTCCGGTTGTCTTTGTGTGCAATATTGTGGTTCCAAGCTGTTACTTCTAGTACGGTCTGTCTTATGTGGGCGTTGTTGTACGATGTGTGGGTGACAGGCAGTGAGGACTACATGGACAGGACTTCGATGGTGTTGCTGATGTGTGTGATGGGTGGCACAGTACCTGCCGTGTGGGTCTGTGCTCCAGTGGGACTTGTACATGCAGACGTGGCTCCTTAGGTGTTGCTGTATCTGTGATAGGTCATGTGGGGTTTGACTCTGTCGAACATGTCCGTGTGCACATTGGTCTCATGATTGTGACTGGGAGCAGTGCTGCGTGTTCCTCTGCTACGTGTCATGTCCCATGTGTCAGTCGTAGTACAGTCCTCATGCCTACAGACGCCCCGCCCTGTACAGTTTCCCACCTACAGGTTGTTTCTGAGTGCGCAATGCAATGGATGCCACATGGTACTGGGAGGGAGGGGTGCTTCACCTTGCTGGTCTGTGGTAGTGGGGGCCTGGTGGGTGTTTGACTTCAGCTGTCCCCCTCCGACTCACTGTCTTTGTGTTCCGGCTACTTACCTGTTGATTGTCGGTCAGTGCAGCTATGGCGGACACATGGATGTGGGGTGTGCTCCACCTTGCTGGTCTGTGGTAGTGGGGGCCTGGTGGGTGTTTGACTTCAGCTGTCCCCCTCCGACTCACTGTCTTTGTGTTCCGGCTACTTACCTGTTGATTGTTGGTCAGTGCAGCTATGGCAGACACATGGATGTGGGGTGTGCTCCACCTTGCTGGTCTGTGGTAGTGGGGGCCTGGTGGGTGTTTGACTTCAGCTGTCCCCCCTCCGACTCACTGTCTTTATGTTCCGTCTACTTACCTGTTGATTGTCGGTCAGTGCAGCTATGGCGGACACATGGATGTGGGGTGTGCTCCACCTTGCTGGTCTGTGGTAGTGGGGGCCTGGTGGGTGTTTGACTTCAGCTGTCCCCCTCCGACTCACTGTCTTTGTGTTCCGGCTACTTACCTGTTGATTGTCGGTCAGTGCAGCTATGGCGGACACATGGATGTGGGGTGTGCTCCACCTTGCTGGTCTGTGGTAGTGGGGGCCTGGTGGGTGTTTGACTTCAGCTGTCCCCCCTCCGACTCACTGTCTTTGTGTTCCGGCTACTTACCTGTTGATTTTCGGTCAGTGCAGCTATGGCGGACACATGGATGTGGGGTGTGCTCCACCTTGCTGGTCTGTGGTAGTGGGGGCCTGGTGGGTGTTTGACTTCAGCTGTCCCCCCTCCGACTCACTGTCTTTGTGTTCCGGCTACTTACCTGTTGATTGTCGGTCAGTGCAGCTATGGTGGACACATGGATGTGGGTGTGGGGAGTGCTCCTTCTGGTGCATCTGGGGTACAAGGGGACTTGGTGGTAGTTGCGGTGCTGGCTCACTGTACACATGCCCCCATGGTTTTGTTGGTTGGTAGCTTTGGGCTGAGTGTGTATCAGTGTCTGTTGCATGTGTGGGTGATGTCTTGTGTATTGTGTGCTGGACATGGGGGTGTTTGTCCCTGGGAGCTATGGCATGGTGGTGGTGCATGTGAGTACATAGTGGTGTGCTGGTATACGTTTGTTTGTACTTACCAGCCTCCACTCCCCCTGGTAATCCAGTGAGGATCTCCGGATGTATGATCACTCGCACCTTCTCCTCCCACGCCTTGAAGGTCTTGAAAAGCGCGGGATTCCCTCCGCCAGTCCTGGCAGCCAGCTCTCGATTTTTGCTCTCCTTCTTCTTGACCACGCTTTTGAGGTCGTTCCACCTTTTGTTTATTTCTCCTCTGTTGCGTGGAACGTTCCCGACTGCATTGACCTGGTCTACGATCCTGCTCCACAACCGGTTTCTGGTGGATAGTGGTGTCTGTTGGACCTGGTTGCCATAGATTTGTGGGTGCACCTTGACGATCTCGTCGACCATGACCGTCAGCTTGGTGGAAGTGAACTTGGGCATTCTGTGTGATGCCATGGTGTGTGTTTTGGTGTTTGTGGTGCTGGTGCGGTGTGTGGTGTGTGATGTGCAGGGGGTTTGTGGGTCAGGTGTTTGGTGGTGGTGGTGATGGGTGTGATAGGTGCGTGTCTGTGGTGTGCTGCTGTCCTTTCTGTCTCGCTGTGTTGTGTGCTTTCGTCCTCAGTTTGTAATGTTGCAGGGGGTTGTGGTCTGTGGAGGGGCTGGTTTTGTACTTACCTATGTGGGTGTGTCATGGTGGTCTGTTGTTTTCAGGTGTGTTGTGGCTGGTGTTCTGGGATTTGTAGTTGATTTGTATGTCCAGGGGGGGGTGTTTCAGGGATGTGTACTGTGTTTGGGTTTTTGTGCGTGGGTTGCTGTGTGGACTTGTTAGCCATGTTGTGTGTGTTTGTTTTCGTCAGCGGATGGTTTCTGTGCATGGAGGTGGCCGCCAGGGCTTACGCCGTGTCCATTTTCGTCACTGTTCTTTGCGCTGGCGGGCGGTGTATTTGTGGATTTCCCACGCTCATGTCGGTACGATCCTAATTTGACGGGCGGTGTCTAGGTCGTCAGGGCGGGCGGTTTTGGCTTGTCGTGCGTCTTTCCGTCCGTGGCGGGCGGATGGACTTGGACTCGGACATGGGCGGGCGTTTTTTTCTGTTTATTTTCCGCCTCCGGCGGTTTTCGGTTCGCGGCATCGTAATTGCTCGGTCGGTATTCAGAGGGTGTAGGCGGGCGGATTTTCGCCACTGTGGTTGATGGCGGATTTTTATCCGCCCGACATCGTAATGGACACCTTAATTTTTAATTCTAAATTTCCCAAGATTTTTTAACAAAAATGTGAATTTTAAATTTTTTAAAAATTCAAAACAATAAAAAAAGTTATTATATTTTTTAACAATTTCTTTTACATTTTTAAAACAAACACAAGAAATAATATTATATACATACATATAAATGTATTTTTTTGTTTGTTTTTTTTAATTTAAAATTTCTAAAAATATTTTATGCAAATTTAAAAAATGTTACATAAAAATATTTACACCTCTAAAAAATATGAATGTTCAAATTAATTTTTAATTTTTTTTTTAAATGTAAATTTATAATTTTGGATTTTTAAAATGTTACATTAATATATTTCAAAACAATATATATACTATTTTTAACAAATCTTTTTAAATTACTCCCCACCCTTATTCCCTATACACCCAACATCCCACTCCTAAAAATAAGTGAAAATACATTAAAAACATACATTTTAACATTAAAAAATATGTTTGTACATATAAAAAAGGACTACTAAAATATTGAAAAAGATTTTAAACATTAAACAAAAAAAATAGTCAATATTATTTACAACGATATTTTTAACATCGATATTTTCAAAATCGATATTTCTAAATTACACAAAAATCGATATTTTTAACAATAAAGCTTACCTCGATATTTTACACCCTCGATATTTTTGTCTCGATATTCATGACACTCTATATTTTTACATCGATATTCTGTCTGTTCAAAAGTATGCATTGGAGTGGAATTAGAATTTGTAGGCATTCTGACGCATTCCAGGCTTATGAAGGACCCCAGCAGTTTTATTGCAGCAAACATTCCTCACCCAGCAAGGGCAGAGATATTTCTATGGGAACATTTGACAAAAAGTAGTCCAAAGTTTGCGCTATGAATGCCCCCTCTCATACACATATAAAAAGAATTAACACAAAACAGAGGGCCCAATTTATATGTTGGCGGTAAGGTAACTCCATTGTGGTTCCTTCCCCGCCAACATAGTGGTCTGCCCGCCCAATCTATATGTGGACGGACCTTCAGTTTGGCCATGGCAGAGACAACTCTGTCTCCACCATGGTCAACTTCTCTGATGGCCCTTGGGTGTATGGGCTGTCAGAGAAATGGCTACATGTCCATATGCCCAATTTAGGTGGGCGCGCTTGTAGCTATTTTTTACTATCTCTAACTGCTTGGCAAAACTTGCAGTAAAATCGTAATAATGCTCCCTGCGCCATGGAAGAAGACTCCCACGGTGAGGGCAGCATTGCTTTTTTTCCTTATAAAAAAGAAAATTTCAATTTGGGATTTTCTTTTTTTTAAAGAAAAAAAGAATTCTCTGTGCTGCATGGCTGCATCCTACTGATGCAGCCCAGTAGCACAATGTAATGTGCTTTGGCATGAACCACTGTGAGGGTGATTCCTTGCAATGCTTTTATAAATTACCACCTGCTTGGCGGTCATTCATAAATTAGGCAGATGACCCTGTCATAGGAACAGTGTAATTTACTCTGAACCCATGGCGGAACGGTGGTCCATCCACCCTGATATAAATCAGGGCTAGAGTTCCCAGTGACCAAATATTCATATCTTGCAGTAGAAATTATTAATTGCCTTATATGTAACACTTATATTCAGATATGAGAAGAGTTTCCATACATAAAAAACAAGTTCAGGGAAGAGGGGAATGAGGGCCCTAGAGATGGAAGGTGGAGAAGGTACATATGTCTGAACCTTTGAGGAGAAAATAGAGTTTGTAGTTTGTTAGAGGCTCAGGGGTATACTGGTTTCTACTATGAGCTGATAAAGTGAGGATCAAGTAGTGCAGGATGCAGTGTGTATTTCATCTATGGAGACACTGGCATAGCAAGGGTGCCATGGGCACCAATGCTAGTAAGGAAGATGGGCCCACATAGGCCTGTTTGGTAGTATAAACACAGGTAACATTTGCAGTCAGTGGGCCCCTCAGTCACCTGGTCCTGGGTGCTACTGCCTTTGCCTGGATCTTGTAGCTGAACTGAACCAGAATTTTTGGGATCCCTAGCCACCCGTCTCACCCAGCATGCCATGTTCTACTTAGAACCCTGTCCCTACTTTCACATCCTCTACCTGCACTGCACAATCAAAGGAAAAATACTCAAGGATCAAAAATCCCAGGTGCATTTGTACAAGCCCCTATCGCCACGGGAAAGTTCTTTTTTTTCGATGTTCCTGTGGTGATAGGGGCTTCGCCTTCTTTACAAGGCAGAGTTAAGCCACATATTCTTGTATTTATGGTGCAGCCCTGCGTTTCAGAAGTGGCGGAGTGTGTCCTTAGGCCAAGGAGGCTAACGACATGCTCCGCCACTTCCCTTGTACATATCCCCCCAATGCCTTACATACCTACACTTAACATTAGTAGTCTTGTATGCAGAATCCTTACACACAGGTCAGCAAAGGGTGCGCTCCCAAAGTTTCATGGGATTTATAGTTCGCAAGCAGCTTAATTGGCTAAGCTACACTATGCAAAATACTTTATTAAGAAAAGCGTATCAGTATGGCTGATATAAGCAAAGGGTGGCACAAAGGGCCTGATTACGAGTTTGGTGGACGGGTTACTCCATCACAAAAGTGACGGATATCCCGTCCACCGTATTACGAGTTCCATTATATTCCTTTGGATATAATGGAACACCAAACTCGTAGTCAGGCCCAAAGTGTAGAACATTGCTGCTCAGTTGCAAGTGAATTTACATTCATTAGCTTGACCCACAGTCTGATGGACTGCGCTGGAGTATCGTGTCAGCTGCAACCCGGGTCCTGCAAACAATATACTGCCAGTGCCCTTGAGGTATTGAAAATGGTCACATTTACTAACCACAATGTAAACCAAGTATTCCTAGATCTTGGTGGTGGAGACCACCTCAGATGCCGTTCCCATGCTGGTAACAAGTAGCCCTGGATAAAATGTATATTATGCTGGTGTAATTTGTACAATTTGGGGAATTGCGCGTTATGAATGTTGGTACAACATACCCCAAATTATGCCATTGAGCCACCTTACGCTATACATCATGTGGGATAACAATGTATAGCGAATGGCACCATTTGCAATAAGACTGTGAACACACAGGAACAATATGGTGCAAGTGGCTGTTGTTCACAGTGCTTTTATTTAACTGTGTCCCCATGACAAAATTTAGCACTAGGACATATTTCATGCTAAAATATGGCAAATTTCCATTGTGTATAATAACACATCATTTCATGTAATTTCTCGAGAGCAAAATAAATAAATTTCGCCATGATTTCTCTCCACCATATACACCACAAACAAGCATTTCTGGAGGATGGTGTGCCCTGCATGAGGATGGCAGCAGTGATACTTTCCTGGTGTATACCTCCTTGGCAGACTCAGATATAATAAAAAACATGCTGCCACTCACTCTGCCTGACAGGCCAAATACCGAATGGCTGTTTTGAGGGCTGATCCTAAATGTGAATACTCTGGAAACTAACCAATGGCTGAATGGAGCTGATCCACTAGCCACACTCTATGTATGATACCATTGTAACTGTGGGCGGAGCCAAAGAGAATAACATTCCAATTCATCTAGAGAAGGTGGCTGCAAGCATAAAGATCAATTTTGCAAGTATTATATATTTTTGTTTATGTTATTTTCAAGAAGGCAAAAAGTCCCCTAATGTCTTTACATCAGCCCTAAAAAGGATGTATTCCAACGGGGGAAAAAAAGCATTCAAGCGATTAATTACTGCTTTCACAAGACATTAAAAACCTGTACATGTGAATTAAAAGGATATTATGAAAACATTGTAGCATGAGAATGTCTTGAAAAGTTTTCAAGATCAGAACGTATGATTTATTTTGGAAGCATGTTACTGCAGCACATTTCCCAATAGTACTGACTACTTAGAGAAACCATAGTAAATATATGGTTATTCAAAAATGGAACTCCGAGTTTTATTTGATATAGCCTTGACAATTTAAAGTTAAACTGTTGAAACTAGCTAATGAATTTATTATTCAACCAAATTATCTGAAGTTACTGTATTGTGACATATGCCAAATGTATTATTCCCCTTTGCTTGCATGCCCAAGCTTAACTCACCCTGCTATGCCCCCTGTTTTTTGGATGCAAGGAAATGCTGTGGGCCTTATTTATGAGAAGTGTCGCATCACTGCATAAAAACTGCGATGCAAAACTTCTCAGTGCGCCCTCCTGGCGACACCATGGATGTGCCGTATTTACAGTGCGGCGCACCATGTCGCAAGGAGTTATAGATACGTCAGTATTACTGACGTATCTGTAGGTGCAAAAGTGACACATTGCTGGGGTGTGTCTGAAAACAGACATAGCTCCAGCAATGCGCCCTTTCACAAAGGGTCTGCGTCATCTTTAGGCGTAAAGTTTTGACGCAATGGCGTCCTAGAAGTGGCGCGCTGAAATCTTATAGATTTCAATGCACCACTTCTACGAGGCATTGATGTGGGGGAATGCCCGCCCTGCATACATTATACCTGGCGCAGGTATAATGTAGCGCAGGAGTTTACGAAGTGACGCATCTGCTTAGATGCGTCACTTCGGAAATATGGAGCAAAGTGGTGCATTATTTACGCCACTGCAGCATTACAAAAAGTGACGCAACTGCGGTGTAAATGTGACGCAGGGCTTCATAAATAAGGCCCTGTATCTTCTTTGTCCCAGGTGATGATGGTTAGAGTGAGTGGGAGAGTTATTGGGAAAGAGTGCTCCTTCAGTGATCTTTGATAAGGATGTAAACCTCCTACATCTAGTATGAGGTGAATTCTAATGTGGTGTTCGTTTTATTCAACATCATTTTATACTGACTTTAATAGTAATGGATGGTTCTACCTATTGCGGTATGATGAGTGTAAAGAAACAAAACATGTCACACTGAAGACAAGGCCATTAAACGTCGGCTTCTATTCAAAGCACTTCTGAGGCCAATAAGTTCAAACTACTGGAAAATAGCGGCTCTTTTCATTGTCCCTGCATAATGGAGTTAGATTATTTCACCATGTGCTCCATACTCCTCATAGACGATAAAAGTACACTACGTTCGAATCTGTCCCAAAAGGCCACAAAACCAGCCAGGAGACT
Organism: Calotriton arnoldi; assembly: GCA_963921515.1. Lineage (NCBI taxonomy): Eukaryota > Metazoa > Chordata > Amphibia > Caudata > Salamandridae > Calotriton > Calotriton arnoldi. The sequence continues at coordinate 72,755 of CAWUFW010011470.1, forward strand.
AAAAACACAGGGGCATATTAGCAAGACCGGCGATAAAATTATCGCCGTTTTAGCGGCAGGAAACTGCCGCTAAAACGGCGATAATGGGCTTGCTAATATGCGTTATAGAATTCCAATAGAAGCCCAGGTTAGATGTGCAGGACATCTAACCTGGGCTTCTATTGGAATTCCATAACGCATATTAGCAAGCCCATTATCGCCGTTTTAGCGGCAGTTTCCTGCGCTAAAACGGCGATAATTTTATCGCCGGTCTTGCTAATATGCCCCACATTGTTTCAGACTTACTTAGAGCAGTTCTCGTTTTGTGTAAGTGTCAGGAAGCTGTTCAAGTAACAGCATGATCAATATTACTTTAGAATGTTTCAACGATTGCAGTAAAACTTTATACCCCCTTACGCCTGAGCCCTAAACTATATACAGATCATAAAATATTGCAAGAATTTCTCAAAGTTTTAGGTTTAGGAGATGAAAAATGTCTAGGGGATCTGGAGCAGACCGCTGCCCGGAGCAAAGCGCTAGATCGCCTCTTCAGGAGTAGTAAGCGCTATATAAATTAAATTCGAATATAATACAAAAAATCGATCACTGATGCAAGTTTGGTTCTCGATAACTGGAGTTGGAGGCATGTATAGTTGGTAAATAGTGCAACTGGGAGAAGGATAGTACAATCTGACCTCAGGGAACATCTGAGATTTGATCGAGCCTGAAATCAGAACTTGGCACCTGAGACCATACAACAATCGTAAATATGATTTTACTGAATAGAAGTCCGAAATCTGTTGTACAGCGATTGAGCAAAGAGCCAGTTGCAAGGCTAGGCAACTACACTGCAGCACAACAAATCCCAGGGATTACACACCCGTGGGAGACCCACAAGCACACCTCTAAATTACTCAGCATGACCATTCACATCACATCATACAAACGAACAGTGACGTAACACCATGACCCTCTATGTCCAGAAAGAACTACAGTAACAAAAAAAAAACGAAGAAACACCGAACGAGGGAGAGACCCATACAAAAAAACTATAATGCAACCAGTGACATAAAGATTCTGATCCATGCATGGCTACATTGCAAAAAATTGTATCCTTACATATGTCAAGCCCACAGACAGCTGCAAGGAGCATCCCACACATGGTGAAACACTCAAACCAAAAATAACATCAGTTCACACAACACATATAGGGTCACCAGGCCTGAGAGGAATATTCCTCTTTTGATCTGTCCGTCTTTTCAAAACCTTTTGGAAGAATTGGGCATCTAAAGGGTGGCTCAGATCGTATCTGGGGAACAAGAGCACGATGACACAGCTTATATCTTCCTTAAACATTAAGGGCCTGATTCTGATGCGGTTAGGAATGGCTCCGACTCTGCATCGGACTTGACTGTTTGGATTCCTTTCCGACCGAGCCATTCCAATGAGCTCGGTCGGAAAGGAATCCGACTTGGTTTTCCGGATGGCTTCCGAAGGGCTCGGATAGCCCGTCCGCCATCCGGAAACCCTTCAGTTCTCCCCCGGCTGGCTCTTTCCGGCTCTTTCCGGCCAAAGGAGTACGATGGCTGTTTCCCACTGCCTTTCTGTGCTGGCCTTTCCGAAACCGAAACAGAAAGGCATTGGAAAACTGTCTTTGGGGGCCCCCAGCGGGGCCCTCATGGGTGTGAGGCCGACGGATGGCGGACTAGGGGGCACCGATGGTGCCCCCCTGTTGATCCCTGCACCCGGTGGCAGGCACCTTAGGGTGCCTGCCACGTGGTGCAGGGATGAAATGCACCTCTGCACTTAACGATGTGAGCATGCATTCCGTTCGGAATGCAATCTCCCATTGATAAGTATAGGATTGCAGGTCTGAAACCGACGACAAGAGGTCGTTAGATTCTAATTCCTGACTGATGTCGTACGGACTCCGGTCCGTCCGACATCAGAATCGGGCCCTAAGCTGAATAATCATGGCTGTCAAATCATTTGTTAAGATTCATCTGAGTTAGGGCAGTCAGTAGGAACTTTGGGAACTATAGAGACCTCGTGCACATCCTATTTTACTTGTGGGTTTGCTAGACTGCGATGAACGAGAGCAGACTCACAGTACTGGTGTAGAACCCCTACAACAACCATGGCGCAGGGGGCACCCCAATTGTTCAAGGGACCCCCAAACAGCCAGGAAGGCCCCATTCAGCTCAAGGCCAATGTATATCTGTCAGATGTGGGAGACTCAGGGCCCCCTCGTCATATTCTGCAGGGTGGCCTCATCATTTTGTGCTACTTACTGTGTAGAGCCTAGACATAGGGACATTAAACAAAGCATGCTCAAACACCTTACAGTTTCATTTGGATGATCATATTAGCTTTAGTGCAAGTTGGAAAATATTTACCACTTTTTTTAGGTTTGCTGTTTATGTTTAAGAGGTTAGGTATGCACTGTACATTTTGTTGGCTTTAGTTTCTGTATACATGTTGTTGCATATTATCATCGTGTTATGCTTTGTTTTTTCTTAAACTAATATTTACCTCTGCCTAGGTTTTATAAAGGATTTGTATTTTTTCTAAGAATGAAGATTATTAGTTGACTTGGGAGCTGGGGGATTATGGAGGTGCATCAGTCAGAAGCCGACCACGGATTTTCTGGCAGTCATTCTTAATCTCATGTCTTTTACTTCACTGGTGACAGTTCAGAGGTCTCAAAAGAAACGTCTGCTCCAGGTACAGATGTAAGGGCCAGGAACAATGTAGTTGAGGGGGCAGTGCAAGATGCTCCTGCTATATAACATGCTAGCTAGAGGGAAGTTCCAGTTAGTAATAGGAAAAGGGAATTTGCTTTCCTGCTACAGGTTCTCCACCAACGTAAGATCGTGAAAAGCATGGAGACAGTCACGTCAAACGCTCCATCACTGAACAAAGTGGCAAACTGCAAAGAAGGTGGCCATTTCTATGCTGACTGCACCTGTGACATGGTAGATCAGGACAAAGGGTATCACTTGCAGGTTGAGCATACGGACAAAAAGAAGGTATTTTGACTCTGTTTAGCATATGCTTTGGACAGTAGTGATGATTCAAAACCAAATCCATCTCTGGTGTTCTGTCCTAGACAGAGTACAGGTGCCCATGTAAGACTCCTCAGTTGATGACGGTGGAGTTGAAGTGTGTTTTGATCTTTCTTCTGAGTCTGCAGTGCAGTGCTTTAGTTGTGACTGCACTGACTGCGTGTCTCATCAACATGAATTTGCTTCACGTGTGCCTTCTACACAGTGGATTCTTCTCCCTGTTCCATACCGGAAGGGTGCTCATGCATGTGGTGTCCTCTATGTTAGAACAAAGACATTTCCTTGGGCTTGTGGGTGCAGTTTGTCAGATCCGTAAACAGATGAGTAGCCAGATGATGGTCTAAGGAAGGTGTGTTTGTGATGGTATAGTCTTGGCCACAACCAGACCACGTGAGAGTGCCATCGCACTGAAGGTATGGCAGTTCTACTTTAAAAGTTCGTTACTATTTGATTCATGTTATGCATGAATATATGTGTTATGTGCTTTTCATTTATTTGGAATTACCATACATTTTTGGACTGTTTATTTTTAATTAGTTTAGAAAAAGCATGTGTGAAAACATAATTATATATTATGTATTTCAGCGTTATTTGTTTAATATATAAATCCACATATCACTTTGTGTGCCGTTATATATTTCATTATAAAATATGGATGTTGTTTCTTATTGATCTGAAGTGTTGCATAGCCTCAATTATGCTTGCTATGTTTTATGACTCTAGTATGCCCAGACGCTATTTTATTCTGAGCACTACATTTGAAAATTCCTGCAAAGCGTAATATTTTTTTTAGTGTTGACAAATAGAAGCAGGATTTTAGAAGAATGATTAACTCAGTCTTGCATTCATGAAGGATATCTCCTCCTCCATGACTTCTTGTTCTTCCTCCAGGAGAAGATCCTGCCAGCTGCTCATCAGATATGTTTTTGCTGAAAATAACTAATTTCTGTCATGTAATTAGATTCCATAGACTTGTCTCAATAGAAAACATATATATATTGAACTACTGTACTAAACTTCAACTTACGGTTAAAAATCAGGAAGAATGTGAATTACTCTAGATGCTTTCAAAACACCTTCAGGGTGACTGAAGATTAGGATGAATATAGGATAAATTCAGAATGTCTTATGATTATTCCTTGGTGATCCCATGAAATCTAAGAATAACGGTTGATTTCTTTGGGATGATCTCATGAAAAGTTCAGGATAGGTGTTGATTACTCCAGGATGATTATATGACAACTTAAAAATGAGTGTGGATAACTCTAAAATGATTAATGCCAGCTACAGAATGAGTGTTGATTACTTTATAATGATTTCATAATGACTTTCAAATGATTGTGGATTACTATTGGATGATTTTATAACAACTGCAGTGTGAGGGGGGATTTCTCCTAGTTGATTCAATGAAACGTTGTGGTTAGCCATGGATCACGTACATTAGCTGACTGACTTTACGTCCTTGCAAAGTACCTCAAGTATTTTAGGAATAAATATTTGTTGGTGAGCAAATACTTGGAGGACCTTCACCACCATGCACCTCCCTGCACAAAAGGGAATTCACTTGGACATAATAACCATTCTTTACAAAATACCATGAGTTCTAAAGAATCATATCATATGCTCCTGGCTTGGTAAATTCATTTTAAGCTCTACAGTAGAAGACGGGCAGTGGTAAAAAACAAATCTGAGAAAAGTAGGTGGCTGCAAAAATGTCAGACTTTGCATTAGAAAATGTCCAGTATTTGTAAAGCACGAACAATTACCCGAAGGTGTCAAGGCGCTGGGGGCCGTCAGGAAGATTATGCGAGCTATTGCCCAGAGTCACATGGTGCTGGGCTGTTCTGCCGCCGGTGCCAGGGATTGAACCATGAGCCCCTGGGTTGCGGAGTCAGTCGCCCTGGCCGCTGCGCCACACCGCAAACAGGCTTGCAACTTATGAGACTGCTGGCACACTCATCGGAATTTACATTCATTCGTACTGATGGATCAAAAGGGATGTGTGAAAATGTGATTGAATTCGTCTAAAGTACACATTCAGCCCAATAGGGCCCAGCATACAATACAAGAGAACAAAAAGAAAAGGTCAACCAAAAACAACAACTTTGTTATGTTGCAGATTCAGAATTTTCTTTAGCCCTGTTCAGAGATACAGATCTTTATAGCAGGCTTCCTTCTATGGCTCTTTTGTCCAGAGATGCCCAGCTTTTGCCTTTGCACCCAGACTTCATAAGCTCTGAAAAGATAACAAAAATATGCATTAGTGTCTTATTGCAACCAGTATTTTAGGCATTTGATGGCAATGGTCTTTTTCTGAAATGTGTGGGGTCTCAAACTTCATATAATGTTCCAGATGCGATACAGTTCTGATCACAAGGATTCACAAGTTGTTAAAACTAAAGTGAAATAAACTCAGGTGATAGCAAGTCATTGAGAAGGTGGGAAGTAGAGAAAAATAAATTCTTTATGGACTGTAGAAAGATGGAGCAAGTTGTAGAATCAAGAAATCAGTTCCAGACTCAGGATGTGGCTATAGAAGGTCAAACGACAAGCTCACACTTTCCTCATTTTTAACTGTTTTTCAAAACAGAACATGGAAGGGGAATTTCAAAATTGTTTTTTTTCACCAAAAGTTAAAAACAAGATTGAGACAAAGACACCCAGTGAGGATATGAGTGATCTACATATGTTTACCCAAAAGAGGGAAATTATCTACAGGATAGAGGTAATGTACTTAACATTAAAGGACAAGCACAAGCCAATAGCAAAGTTCGTCTTTTTAAATAGATAGTATACACTGCAAGACAGAACGTGAACCTCACAATAAAAAATCCTAAATATAATAGTGCTCTATTCACAAATAGTTGGCATTAAAGTTAAAGTTGACACAAGTCAACTGTTTTAGCACCTTTTATTAACTCAGTACAGTACTCTTCAGAGGTGGGTGCAACACATGTATCCGGGCATCTCTACATTAATATTTACTGGATTCTCATTGGTTTAGCCTATTTCTAAATGTATGTTTTTATTATTTCATGTTTGGGATTTATATTTTTATTTATCAGAGCTACAGAATAGAGGCACACAAATGTTTAAAATATTTTGCTTGCCAGATGAATAGGAAAGAACAATTGCTTTGAAATCTCTAGCTTCAGTTATGGCCAAACACTTACATCAATACTTTCAACCAACCACCTAAAAAGAACTTCACCCAGATTCAGAATCTCCAAAAGGTCATATTCGCCATCCTTCTGCATACACACAGAACGCTCACATGTGAAAAATAGGACATCAAAAGAAGACACATCTAGATCCTATTAGACGCAAATGTCAGAAATAGGTATGCAGCTTGTCTAGGTGTTAGAGGTGGGGTACGGAACAGATCTATCCTAAAGTGATTCACATAATATTTATTTGCAGAAGTATCACAAAAAGTATGCTTGTAGTCAGTTATTGTATCAACGTTTCGAATGGCTGAAATTTAGAGGTTTCCCCCACATACGAGCAACACATTCCTTCTAAATCTAGTGCTTTTAAATTTGTGAGTGCCTTCGAGCAGTCAGGCTTTGTCAAAGCAATAAGTGCAAACCATTTAGAAGTAACAAAGCAGCAGTTAAATAAGAAAGAACCACGAAACAAAAGAAATCGGACACCAATTTATAAAAATAGCTCTCATGTATATGCTTTTAGACACCAAAATTAACCAAATGCATTGAAGGGATATAAATTATTAAGCAAATAATACATCACGGATTGTTTTTCAAACCACAAACAAGTATTCGCACCTACCACAGTTATCAGTTACTTGGAAAACTTTTTTTTTAAATTGAGTATGACGAATCCTGTCCAGTCTGGGCAACTCCAGCAGAGAGCGAGTCACAGGGGCAAAGATGCTGGCAGGACAGTTCGCTTGCAGTCAAAACAGTCTCCGTTCCAGTTTCAGGGTCCTTGGGCAAAGCACAATAGACATCAATAGAGTGGTCTTGAAACAAAGTGATACAGGATGCTGAAGACTCTGAAGGATGCTGAGCAGGCTGACCCCAAGATGGGGGAATTCCTGGGGCTACCCTTCGGTCCACGGATATGGTGGAGTGACTTTGGCCACAGGGCTTGATGTCCCTTGAAGTTCAGTTGAAGTCCAGCCAAAAACCAGTTACAACTGGTCTACTGGACTTTGGTTACAGCGAAAAAAGCTGCCCCCTTTAACTGAGGGCAGTGTCCGTCTTGGGCTACCAAACTGCAATCCAATGACTCTCCCAGGTCCAGTAGACTTAGGTGCAAAGTTTGGGCATCAAGATTTGGCCACCAGGCTGCACTTTGGCAGTCAGTGGTGGTCAGGCAACCTTTGGCTACCAACTTGCCAAGGTGGCTTCTTCAGCTTTTGTGACCCTGCAGCTGTAACTGGAAGTCAGCCAACTGACTCTTGGAGTCACTTTTTCCATCTAGGGCTTGGGGATGACTTTTCCTTGAGCAAGGAACCACAGGCACAGTCCCCTTTTTGCTAGCCCAAGGATCAAAATGTGCAGTCCAGTCCTGGGTGCAGCCTCTCTTTGCCGGGTCCAGGGAACAGCAGGTCAGTCCTTTTTCAGTCCTCTTTCCAGTGCATATGTGATCTGAGGTCTAGGTGCCAGAGGTGCCACTTTTATTGACAGATCGTGCCCTCTAGGGATGTTGTGACTACTTTCCAATGGGCTACCAGGTACCCTCCGGCCTGATGACACTTACTTCAATGTGAGGCATCTAGCTATCCCAGAATACAATATTCTGCCCTCTGCCAAGATGGCAGAATGTCTCTCTCGTGTGTCGAGATTGGTAGCCTATCCTAGAGGTGTGGCTACATAAGTGCTAGACGTTTACGGGAAGACAGGCTTGGTAACTGTTTTTCTCTCTCTGTCCCGACACCAGCCTGTCTACCAGAATAAATGAGCATCCCCTCTCATATGTGTCCACCATTTGCCCGGCAAAGGTGGTTTACCCTTCCAAGCTCTCCTTTTGGACTCACGCTCTGTTTATCCTACATGTCAGGGGAAGGTAACACCTCTTCCAGTGGCAGGTCCTTTTTATTCCTTCCTGAGAGTCATTCATACCTCCTCCCGGGAAGGCAGAAGCTTGTCTAGTGGCCAGCAACTGTAAACGGTCACTGCAAAATGTAGTGGAACACAGTGGCAACTTTCTAAAGTTGCCATTTATTTAAGAGTTACATTAAATTAGAATTGGGCATCATGTCAGGTTGAATACATTGATTCTTTTGATACCTTGAAGTCCCAACTTTAAAGGTCCTATTCAGAAGTTAGCACACCTGAGTTGGCAGCATGTAACCCGTACTCCGCAATGGTGCTATTAGCTGGATCAATGAGAAATCATTTTGTAATGGCAAGCTTAGAAATCACAGAACTGATGAAGACAAAATGATAATAACATCCATTACTCCAGACTCAATGCGTGGATGGAATAAAAGAGCATTTTAAATAACAATCAATGGCATGGAGCTTAGAAGTGAGGCTCCCTCACTCAACCTCTATTAACTCCTCTTTCATTTTCTTTCTCCTAGTCCTTACCTACTGTGATTTTACTCCTGCATTAATATGTTTCTATAAGGCCAGATTTGAAAAATCCCCACTCCTCCAATATTACTTACTTCCACATTTCCACACTTACCATAATTGCTTGACCTTTCAGCCATAGGGTGGTCTTCCGCCAAAATTGCTAACCAGTGCTAAAATGCATGTGCTCATTCCCTAAAACATTGTAACAATGTCTTACACCTAATTGCCATATCTAATTTATTTATAAGTCCCTAGTAAAGTGGTATACTATATTCCCAAGACATGTATGTTAAATATTAGTGGGTCTCCAGCACATATTTTGCCACTCACTTAAGTAGCCCCTTAAAACATGTTCCAGGTCTGCCATTGCAGCCTGTATTCAGTTTTAAACTACCAATTTGACTTGGCATATTAACCTTGTTGCAAGCCTTAAACTCCCCTTTAATTGCATATATGTCACCCCTAAAGTAGGCCCTAGGTAGCTCAAAAGGCAAGGTGCTTCGGAATTAAAAGTTTGGACATTTACTTTTAAGTTTTACATGTCCTGGTAGTGAAAAACTCACAAATCCGTTTTTCACTACTATGAGGTTTACCTCTCCCCTAGGATAACATTGGGTTGCCTTCTAAATTTAATAAGTGCACAGTTTTGATTTGGAAGAAGTAGAGATTTCACGTTTGGTGTCCAAAATAATTGTAATTTAAAATCCTTTTCAATGGTAACGTCGGATGTTAAGTTACAATGCCACTTTTAGAAAGTTGCCTTTTTCCTGCCCTAGCTATTTTGTGCCTGCAGCCTGTCCCTGGGTCACATGACCTGGTGTAGTTGGCAGTTGTATTTTGTTTATTCCTCCCAACAGCAACACAAAAGAGGGATTAGGTGTGCCTGGATTGGCCATCACTGGAAGAATGAGTGCATAGCTGGGCACAGCCCCACTTATAAGTCAATAGGCTGTGCCCTGCCTTCACACAAAGGACTTCACACTACCTCATTGTTTAGGCAGCTGGGCTGGAACCTGGGCAGGGAAGGCAGGAAACTTCAAGCACTTCAATGGGTACTATCTAGAAATGTCTTCTACTTCTAAGAAGGCACCAGGTACAAAAATAGAACCCTCAGATCCAGTCTTCTGCCTGCTGCTTTGAACTGCTGTGTAGTTCATAAGACTGATTTGCTGTATATGGAAGGACTGCTGTGCTGCCTGAAGCCTGCCTTGAACCATCAGTGGCCTGCTGCTTGAGCCATGTTCCTCTGCTTGAACCAAGGACTACCAAAGTGACTCCAGGGGCTAGTTGGCTGGCCTCCTGATTAAAGCCTTAGGAACGGAAAAGGCTCCAACCATCTGGAACCTGCACCTGAACCCAGTTTGAGTGAGTACCAATCCTCCAAGTGGTTCCTCTCCAGGCCTGAACCCTAAGAAGTGGTGCTAAAGGTGCCCAGATAGCCAAAGTACAAAAACCCGAGGAGTTAGAAAGATAATGGCTCAAAACCTATCTGGGGACCCATGAGGACGCGGGAACCTACCTGCTTGTCGAGCCACCCAAGGTGCATTGCCCGTCGGCCTGTCTATGTGTCAGCTCCTTCTACATTGTTCTGCACAGCGGCAAATCCTGCTCGCAGAAGGGCTATCTGGTTTTGTCGAGGCCTCGTCAGCTACAGCTTGCAGCTGTGTCCCGCTGGAGGTGTTTGACTTCCACTTAAGAGACTAAGGGGGTGATTATGATGGTGGGCAGATTGCCACCGCCGGGCCAGCGGTGGCGATCTGCCCGCCATCTCAACCTGATTTACCCCCGCCATATTATTAAGCAGGGGTAGCGCGGCGGACGCAAAGTGCGTCCGCCGTTTTTCCGCCGGCCGGCTATCGCTCCGATTGCCGGCCGGGCGGAATTGGGCCTCAATATGGTGGCGGTGCCTAGCAGGCACCGCCATCCATATTAGGATGGGTGTGAATCAAGGCCTTTCCATGGCGGCGATGCCGCCATGGAAAGGCTGGCGGGGATTCACTTTGGGGGCCCGTTGCGGGCCCCCGGGGGTGGGGGCTGGGGGGCTGCACTTGGGGAGTACCTATGGTACCCCCCTACATTGCCATGCACAAGGTGGCAGGCACCGCGCGGTGCCTGCCACATTGTGCATGGCAATGCACAACATGCCTTTTCACCATTGCGGCGGGTGCTGCTTACAGCAGTACCCGCCGCCATGTTGGAAATGCAGAATGTGACCGCCAGGGTTGCGGTCACATCCTAATTAGCGGTGCAGGACTGCCACACGTCTGGTGGCCGGTCCCAGCACCGCGAGGATGGCGGGCGGACTTTAGTCCGCCCGCCATCTCAACCTGATTTACCCCCTGCCATATTATTATGGCGGGGGGGTAGCGCAGCGGACGCAAAGTGCGTCTGCCGTTTTTCCGCCGGTCGGCTATCGTTCCGATTGCCGGCCGGGCGGAATTGGGCCTCAATATGGTGGCGGTGCCTAGCAGGCACCGCCATCCATATTAGGATGGGTGTGAATCAAGGCCTATCGCCGCCATGGAAAGGCTGGCGGGGATTCACTATGGGGGCCCGTTGCAGGCCCCCGGGGGGGCTGCACTTCATTGCCATGCACAAGGTGGCAGGCACCGCGCAGTGCCTGCCACATTGTGCATGGCAATGCACAACATGCCTTTTCACCATTGCGGTGGGTGCTGCTTACAGCAGTACCCGCCGCAATGTTGGAAATGCGGAATGCGACCGCCAGGGTTGTGGTCGCATCCTAATTAGCGGTTCGGGACTGCCACACGTCTGGCGGGCGGTCCCAGCACCGCGAGGATGGCGGGCGGACTAAAGTCCGCCCGCCATCCTAATGGGCCCCTAAGTCCAAATGTGGAAATCTTCACCCTAACTTTGTCCAGCAGCTCCCCGACTACGACGCCTCCTCCTCAGACACCACCTGCACCATTGCCCAGCTGAACTTTACCCTTTCAGACAATTTTTGCTGAAATTGTTTCTATGCTCCATCGAAGTTGGCCAAACTTTACGACTTTGACCCGGTCTTGTGCTACTAGATGTCCACAGTTGGTGCTTTGATCTTTTAATCTCTAGTTTTTACCTTAAACTTTAAACATTCATAACTCCAGTTCTACAGATTGGGTTTTTGTAGTTTTGATGTCAAATAATTTATTACAATTTCCCTATTGTTCTAAAGTGGTGTTGAATTTTTCTTATGTCATGTTTTCACTTTATTACTGTTTGAGTGCTGCATAAATACTTTACACGGTGCCGCTAAGTTAAGCCTGCCTGCTGTGTGCCAAGCTGCCAAACGGTTAAACACAGGTTAATTTAGTGACTTTCGTGGTTCACCCTGACAGGAATTGTGGCTGTTGCTTGAGCAGGTTGTCCACCCCACTCAATCAAATGCCCAATTACTCACAATGATCCAATAAAGGAGGAGGCCAGACATCCCTACTTGCTGTTATTTTGTTTCTGTAATAAGGTAGTACCTAAGCCAGGAACCATGGAGAAAGAAGTTGAAATACATTTTAAAGACTCCTTTGCTGTTTAGGGAGACTGCAAAAAATCTGCTTTCTTAAATGTTTTTCAGTCACACTACTCGCTGAGAGGTTCCGCTAAAGCAGATCCAGTGGGGTGATCAGCACACATTATATAAATAAATGCAGGACCTGATTTAAGCAAAGACCTTGCTTTAGCAGTGAATATTGGCTGTGTGGAATGCTTTCTGACCTCGATCATCATAATAGAGGACTCAGAATAGTGAGAGCTGGATGTGCGACTTCCACCTGACTCATGCTGGATGGAAGTCTGATGTGAAGCGCGACCAACACATTTTAATTCACGCACCTGCTTTAGGGGTGGATATAGGCTGTATAGTGTGCTTTCCAATACCGTTCTTCGTAGCTGGAACTATTTCCTAGATCTTGGCCATTTTCTGGTTCAAAGAAAGGCTAGCCCTTTTCAGAAGAAATGGAAAGCTTCAATTTCAGACAAATGAATACTGAGCGTGGTTCACTGAGGGAGCATTTTCAACAGTGTCCAGGGGAATGTTTAATTCCTAATCCTCTTCAGGTATGTCCTCCAGAGCGACAAGCTTTGATTAGAGGAGTCCTAGATCTATCGGTCTAGAAGGCATTCATTCCAGTGCAGTTTCACCAGAGAGGATGAGAATTCTTTTCACTACAGTGCCTATCACATGCAGATGAATCCAGGCCAGTATTGGTTAAAAAAAGAAAAAAGTCTTCTACAGTCACATCCTGACATTCAGGATGATGTAGCTGTAGATTTTCATGCATCATTGGATCTCCCCAATACAAACCTTTTTATTTCATTACACCAGGTATCACAAAACTACCTACGATTCTGGAGCTCTTAGTAGTCATTACAGATTTCATGTTCTGGTCGTTTGGTCTCCAAGAGCCTTCATCAGTGTTTTAGGTTTATTGATAAGTGTCCTTCATTTAAGAGGAACTCGAATCCTCCATTATGCAGGGGACTGATTGGTTTGTTTTCCTTTGGAGAACATGGTGTTTGCTTAATCATGAAAACAATGCTCTCAGTGCTAACCCTGGTGCCACAATTCAAGGTCCAGAGAAGACTTCACCTACCTGACTAGGGAGATGCCATCAGCTTGAGAGTAGTTCAACATTTAAATGTACTTTTCTTGGACTCACCTGTAACAATCCTTCCAAGGGCTAGACTGCACTTGACCCTTGGTAAGTCATTCCCTGAAATATTTGAAAACACAAACCTAGCAGTAGAATCCAGGTTTATTTTTGACTCCACAGATTCATCAGCCACTAAATTGGTCATTAAATCAAGATAACCTGGACAGAGATTATCCTCTGGAAACCAAATTACTGTTACATAGAGACTTCGGGAGCCAAGCGGAGATAAGTACAGCATTTATTACTTGAAGTACAAAGTAATAAATAAAAAACCCACACACAGCCTTTCCTCATGCTTCAGACCCCCAACGAAGACTTAGCAACCGATGTGGGAGAGCACGGCGGGCTATAGAGCAGTAACTTAAGGGAAACATAGCAACCAGAATGCATCTACTTTTGAGAAGTGAGTTTGCTCCTCAAAGCAGGGGCTCCCTCCCACACTCAAGCAAGTTCTTAAAGATGCTGTTCACTCCATATATTACTGCAATAACACCACCCCCTTTTTGAAAAAAAAGCAAAATAATTCATATAAAAAAAATAATAAAAAAAATAATAAAATAACAGCACAATATTTACATCTCTACATCTATTTTTTTGTAAGACTCATAGTAATATTTAAAATAGGAAGGCATAGTAGCATTTCGTACAGCTCTGGTGTTATGGGACGTAATACAATCATTAGATTGTTTAGGAACAATGTCTGTACCAGGTTGCCTTTGTGTAAGTAATAAATCATTTGCATTATCAATGTGAGATGACCCTTGACTGTCAGTTGAATGCTCTTGAGTTGTTTCACACCAAATGCTTTCAAGAGAGGAATTGCTGCCTTCGTAGCTTCGCGCAGCTTGAATTTTGGCTGCCTGCACCTGGGTTATCTTGATCAGATTTTTCTTACTCCACCAGGCTTTGTCCTTTATAAGTACTCATACTTTAGACACTCTTTCCACACAAACTGTTTTTGAAAATTTCGATAAACCCTTTTTGGCCTTAGTGCAATTTCTGATCAAAACCCAATCCCCTGCTTTCAATGGTAATTCTTTGACATGGTGTGTTTTGTGAAAACGTTTTTTAAACTGACTTTGCATTGCTTCAACTCTGGATGTAATAGTGTGCAAGCTAACAGTGCTCTTTATGCTTACCTCTTTCACCCAGTAAGGACAAACTGAAGAACTTGTAAATTTTTTGCGTTACATCATAAATGGGGCATACCTGTTATACTGTGTGGAGACAGGGCCGGCTTTAGGGCAGTGCGATGGGTTCGGCTGCACTGTGCGCTGTCCTGTTGAGGGGACGCTGACCTCAGGGAGAGTGCCTTGTTTAGCAATAACTTATGATTGGAGAGATGAGGGGCACTTTTGCCCAGTGGTAAAGACAGAATCAGAGGAGGAGTTCATGGTGGTGGGGGCGCCAAAAGTGATTATCGCACCAAGCGCCACCAGCGCTAAAGCCAGCCCTGTGTGGAAATTCTCGATATAACTAAACATTCTCCCTGAGAAAAGTTTCATCCTTAAGACCCATAGTCAAAGCTGTTTCCACACCCTCTTTTAAGAACTTATTCATGCATTCAACCAAACCATTGGCAGAAGGTGATTAAAGCGCAACTTTGAGATGAGTGATGCGAAAGGCCTCAATGAAGTCCTTGATGCGCACTGATATGAAGTTCATGCTGTTGTCTGTAACAATTTCTTTAGATGCTCCATCTACATCAAACATTATTTTTAAAAATTTGATTATACCATCAGTGTTGAGAACAGAGGTGAAACCAAAATACACGCATTTTGAAAAGTAATCAATCAAAACCATCATGTATCTTTTGTTAATAGGCAATAACTCAAATGGACCCACAAAATCAAGAGACATTTTTTGCCAAGCTTCCTGGGGTAGAGGGACCATATGAATATGTGACTCATGTACCTTTCACTGCTTATCAGATACCAAGCAGGTGGTGCAATTTTAAATAAACTTAGAAATTTGAGCTTCCAATGTAAGTGATAAGTAAAATTGATTAATATATTTGCATGTGCTACTGACCCCTAAATGGCCCTTGTGTACCTCCTTAATAACATCATCTCTGGTAGTCATAGGAGGTGCACACACATTATGTACTAGCATCCCTTCAACAACTGATAGGTCCTCTGAAATCTTTACAAAATGTCTCAAAGAGGCCTCAACGATTCTTTCCTTGGGCCAACATTCTTTCATGAATTTGAAAACAGACTGTAACGTGGCATCCTGTTTGGAAGCTTCTAACCACTGTTTATGTGTGATTACCCCTTCATTTCATAGTATATCCTCCACAAAAGCAATCACATTCTCATTATCTTAAACTGTGTTGGATCCTTCACCTCTGGTGGGTAACCTGGAGAGACAGTTCACTCTTATGTTTTTCCTACCAGGTGTGCATTTCACCGTAAAATGAAATTTTTGCAGCTTTGATAGCAATGCTTTCCCTGAACCATTGCCACTCAAATGGTGGAACAATGGTTTGTGGTCTGTGAATAGATCAAAATGGGAACCTCAAATGAAAGTTTTGAACCTTTCCCCTGCCCAACAGCATTCCGATGCCTCTCGCCCAATGGTGCTTTAATTGGCTTCTGCACTACTGAGAGAGGGAGAGGCAAAGGCAATGGTGTTTTCTTTGTCCTGACATAACTGTGAAAGCACAGCCCCTAATCCAACTTGAATGACATGAACATTTATGATACGCTTTCTGCCTGCTACAAATGGAGTTAAAGCTGCGACTGAAATAATGAAATTCTTCACTTTCTGAAAAGCTTCTTGCACATCATCAGACCAGATGTATTTCACTCGTTTCTTGAGAAATGTCTTCAAGAGCTGCACAATAAAAGCATAATCTGTACAAACCTTGAATAGTATTTGCTTAGCCCGAGAAAGGAGCGAAGTGTATCTTTGTCACTGGGTATTTGTGCATCTTCAATAGCTTTTATCAATGAAAATTTTGGAGAAATACCACTGGGAGAGATAAAGGGGGATATTCTCAAGAACATGTGTTAACTATCGCCAAATTCGCTTAACGCAACTTTTCACATCGCAGTCTATCGCAGAAAAATAACACTGTGTTAACGTCCTATTCCCAACACGGCGGTAACATGCAATAGTTTCGCGAGAACGCGGAAAATGACCGCGAGTAACTCACCGGGACGGCGATAAAAATCCAAAGCCAAACGGGAAAAAAGTCACGATGGGCCCAATCGGGATAAGACAATCAGCGAAAAGCAGCGCCAGGCCTGGAAATCACACACGTCAGGCGGGAAAAATCACCATAAAAGCAGAAAAAAACCCACAAATAAAACCGAACCACAATGGAAGCGGCCGGAGCAGGTACAGAGGACGGCCAGAACCCCACAAGCCCCACGGAGGGCCAGCCTGGGACCCCGGGGACAGGGAAGGGCAAGGACAAGAAGAAGAAGAAGAGGAAGACGAAGTTCAGTCCGCAGGAAAACAGGAACCTGATGACGGAGGTGGTAGAACACCATCAACAACTGTTCGTCACCTCCACTGTGTCATTGGCAACCAAAAATGCAACATGGCAGTCCATCCTGGACAAGGTGAATGCAGTCGGAGTGCTGAGGAGGACAATGGACGAGGTCAAAAGGCGCTGTAATGACGTGAAGTGCAAAACCAAGCTGAAACTCGCAACAACCGGAAGGCAGCAATGCAGACTGGAGGTGGGAGTCCAGCGCCACAGGAGGAGCTGGATGACATGGAGGAAATGGTGTCCACAGTCATCAGTGGGGAGACGGTGGCAGGAGTTGGGGGACCGGACACTGCTCAACATGACCAGACACAACAGCAACAGGGTGAGTAACCACCAGGGACTGGGGGAACGGGGGGAGATGGGCACAATGGCACACATGCACAATCAAGAATAGCACACTGCACACCCACAATGACTCTGGGTCATGACCCTGATCTCCTTGGCATACTGCAGCACACATAGAAACAGCAAGTGGGCCCCGTCCACAATGTGCACAGAGGGGGCGCTCCCCACACATCACTAATCTCACAACAAATCCATGCACATGTGCCAAACCCAGCAAAGCGGCGTGTCAGTGAGCCACACTGACAATGCAAGTGACACTGCATGACGAATAGCATGGCTGCAGTCAATATACCATGACAAGTTGTACTCCACGACACTGAGTTGGCTGAGTGTGGACCACATCCGTAAAGAAGCAGGTCACACTCTGACACATCCACCTGCACAAACAACCCCTGACCTCAACAACACACCTGCGGACAAACCATGCCCCACCGTCCCAACTCCCACCAAGAGCCCAATGTACCCAGGTATGCAACATCTCAGCACTGTAGAAGCACAGAAGTCAAGGCACACCGCCTGAAAGGGATAAGGGCCAGCCACATCAGAGCTGCAGGGGCGACTCTCCCAAAATGCAGCACACACACATAATATTCAGGGCACATCAACATTGACAACAATGTGGTATGAACTGCAACACGTTCACAACAGAACAGAGGACCCAAGTGGTGCTGCTTGTGTCTAGAAACTGGCCAATTACATTTGGCATAGCAGGGAAACGTGGGATGAAAATGTACAAGTACAAACACACATCCGTGATGTCGTCGAAATGTCCACTGTCCCTCATCAAATAGTCAGCTCCTCCCAAACAGTCACAATGTACATTGTGATGTAGTTTGTATGTAAACTTGAACAATGCGTCAACATACATGTGAACACAATGTTAAACTGCATCTACCCTTCACATTGCAGAGGGAGAACCAACACCTCCTGCTGAGCAGACCCAACCTTTCTTCACTGATGACGAAGAGGACCACACCACCATCGACCCCGACACCCTCCAACAGCTCATGGACACCCTCAGGACCCCACGCCCAGGAGCAGGGCAGCCGAGCTGCATCGAGGAAATGCCACCCCCTGCACACACCACACAGCATGAAGCACCTACCACCACGGCTGTCTCCCAGGACCCCCATGAACAACACATGGCCTTCCAACACTGTGTGTTGGAGTGCCAGGAGAAGGTGGCTGATCAGGTGTGGGTGGGGTTCGACCGCATGGCAGCCAAACTTGATGCCATACATGGGTGTCTGATTCCAATCAGGGACCACTTTCAGTCCCTAACGGACACCCATAGTCCGCTCCATGCTCTCCAGTGATCCATGGCTGACATCGCTGGAGCCATGATACTGAGACAAGAACAACTCTCCAGTCAGAGTGGCTCCAGCGATGTCTGCCGGGAGTTGGGACAGATGCGGGGGCTCATGGAGACCATGGTGCGGATTGCGGCGGACAGGATGGCTGCCATGGCTGTACACCAGCGGGATGTGGCTGGGGCTTTCAATGCCCTGCAGCACATCGTCATGGCATTGCTGCCTCAAGGCCTTGCTCAGATGAGTGCTGCTGCAGCTTCTACATTCACATCTTCACCCCTGATGTCTCAGTGCCTCACAGTGCGGCAGGCAATCCACCACCACCCACGTGTGAGGCACATGTGCCATCAGAGGATGAAGATGCAGGTGAACCAAACTTACTGGTAAGGAGGAGGCAGTAGCATTCCTCTCCGCAAAATGGCGGGTTTCTGCTTGGTCCTGCCCTTTGCATCATCACCTTCCATTGTCCCCCGATACACTCTACGACACTCACCTTGGACCTCAACATGGACTGCCATCTCCTGTTTGGTTACCAATGACACAGCAATCAGACTGCGGACTGAACTCTTCCCCTTCCGATGTACTTGTCATTCCCTGCAGGACTCTGGCTGGCCCTCCATGGGCCAGTAATGTGAAGTGGGGTTTGCATGGCCCCGTACTGCTCCAGCTGCAACACTCCACTGGATGTGAATTAAACATTCAGAATCGCACAGATGTGTCATGCCTTTGATCATTCAAATATGTGAGTATGGTTGGATGTAGGGTCAGTGATTCCCCCTTATGTCCATGTTGCTCATGTTGTGGAACTTGAGGGACAGGGTGCAACAGTGCCGATTGCGGTCCGGGTGGCGTAGTCACTACAACAGGGACACACGCATCAGTTACTTCCATGTCCAGTTCAGAACTGGAGCACGCCCAGAGCCCCGGGTTCATTGTTCCCACCCCTACGCTGGCCTGCCATTCGCCAGGCCAGTCCACTCTGCTTACGCTTACAGGGGGGGACGACAACGCTAAATGTCCCAGGTCGTCCCTGTAGTGATCTGCTGATCACTGGTCTAGTCGTCAGCATGCCACGGCCTCTCCCTGAGGGCTCGTTCAGACCCACACCCATCCAGCACAGGCGTCACAGGACATGTGACCCTACCAATCAAAGGGGCCTAGCACGCCACATACCCCACTGCCGGTGTGGTAGTCCGGGGGGGTCCTGGGGGGGTGGGGGTCCTGACGGTGGTGGCAGTGGGTGTTGTGGCCCTCTTGGGGCTCCGAGCTGCATGATCAGTAGCTCCATGGCATCTGTTGTTCTTCTGGTGTGGCTGTGGGCTGGGCTCCCTTTCATGGTGCAGGTTGTCGTCCAACTTAACACCAGGTAAGAGCAGGTGTTAGTTCCCTGCTGCTAACGCGCCTTATCGCATGTTTTTGAATCTTATCGCAGATCTGGCTGGTCATTGAGAATGTTGCGAAGTGGTGTTTTCGCGGCTTTTTGCATGGGAACGCCTACTCTGCATATCATTAGCGTTAGTTGCCGGTATCATTTGTGGCGATGTTTTTTGCGGCTGCTATCGCAGGGAAACTGGTGATGTGGGCTGTTAGCACCTGCTTGTGAATGGTGCGATAAATTTATCGCCACTTTGGCTGCGATAAAGTGCCGCTAACTCGGCGATGAGTCCTTGGGAATATGCCCCAAAGTGTCGAAGTCAATGTTTTCTGCAAACGATTTGCATTTATTTGTGCGAAGAGTGATACCAAACTCTTTAAATATAATAAAAATGGTCTCAAAAGAGTGATCATGTTCAGATAAAGTTTTTGCAAAAATCATCTTGAAATGCTTGTATCCCACTCACACCCTCCAATATGTTATCAATGAGGCATTGAAAAACACAAACAGATGAAGCTAGTTCAAAAGGGAGTC
This sequence comes from Calotriton arnoldi, assembly GCA_963921515.1. Lineage (NCBI taxonomy): Eukaryota > Metazoa > Chordata > Amphibia > Caudata > Salamandridae > Calotriton > Calotriton arnoldi. The sequence goes on from CAWUFW010011470.1 coordinate 93,057, forward strand.
TGCATAACTTAAATGCTCCGAAGGGAGTTACAAAGGTGCTTAACTCTTAGGACCTTTCATCTAATTGGATCTGATGGTAAGCTGATTTGAGATCCAAAAGTGTGAAAAATGTAGGGGCATATTTACAAGGGAATGGCGGAGCATGACGTTAAGCACAAAATGCTAATGCCAAGCTCCGCCATTTCAAAAACGCAGGGATGCGCTCTATTTACAAAGATACGGCACATCCATGCATTTTCTCAAGTGCTGCCGCTAAATTAAGTTGCCTAGCACCAATGCAGAAATAAAGCATTTATCCTTGTTTCGCTATGTTAAGACCAGGTTTTCCCTGGTCTTAATGTTGGCGCTGCCTCCTATTTACGCCACCCTATTAAATAGGGGGCAGCTTCAAAATCAATGGGAGTTGCGACAGAACACCCACCGGAACACCCATTGCCCACCCCTTTCACGCTAACTATTTTGTGAAAATGGTGCCTTATTTACGAGGTGGCGTTAAGCCATGTTAAGTGGCTTAACGCTGCTTTGTAAATATGGCAAAGCCCCTATCACCACAGGAACAGCATGAAAAGTGACGGTTGTGTGGTGATAGGGGCTTGTAAATATGCCCCTTAGAGTCTCCAATGTTGGCAAGTAAGTCTTGAACCTTGAGCAGAAGCTGGCAATCAGCCATAATGAACCTGTTGAGACAGTGCAGATCAGCACACAAGCGAATCTCACCATCCTTTTTGTGCACAATTACAATGGGATTTACCTATTCAGAGGAGTTAGTGGGTTTGATAATGCCATAACCAACTAACTTTTCTAATAGGTTTTTCAATTCAGCTCTAACACTTAAGGGGACAGGTCTGGCTTTGTTTGTAACAGGTTTAGCATGCCTCTTCAACTTAAGTGTGTGCAGATATTTCTGAATGAGCCCAATCTTACCAGAAACAATTTCAGGAAATCGTTTTTAACAACATCCTTGGTGGGATTAAACTCATCAGCGCAAAGGTACATTTGCTACCTTGAGTAGTGGATCAGCACCATGCACAAGCATAAGACCAATTTTTGCCAAGTCCTGCCAGCCAACTATATTTCTATTACTAGATGCTAGTAATAGGTGTACCTAAGTCACACATCATGTTAAGAGTTATTTTGGAATGTAGAGTTACCTGACATAAAGGTTTCTTAATTTGGTTAGTAGGCAAGGAGTCAATCTTCAGATTCAGGACCATATTTGATAGATCACAGGGCAGTCCCCTTCATTTAAGTCAACACGGTGTACTTTAACTTGATGTTTACCAGATCTGGAAACACTGTGAAAGTGACCTAATTTCTTGCACTTATTGCATCATTTACCTACTGCTGGACATTCCATATATTTGCTTAAATGGCATTGAGATGCGCACCTGAAACAAAAAGTGTTAGCACTATGTTGAACATTCTTAAAGACGGTGGGACCGATTCACAAAAGTAATTTGTGACAAAATCCTAACTTTATGACTTTCGGTATTCACAAAAGGCATTTAGGAGTAGTAAAGTTAGGATTCCTAACTTTACTACTCCTAAACTCAGACAAAACCCTAACTTTACGACTTTTGGTATTCACAAAAGGCATTTAGTACTTTACTACTCCTAAATGCCTTTTGTGAATACCGAAAGTCATAAAGTTAGGATTTTGTCTGAGTTTAGGAGTAGTAAAGTTAGGAATCCTAACTTTACTACTCCTAAATGCCTTTAGTGAATACCGAAAGTCATACTCCTAGATGCCTTTTGTGAATACCGAAAGTCGTAAAGTTAGGATTTTGTCTGAGTTTAGAGTAGTAAAGTTAGGAATCCTAACTTTACTACTCCTAAATGCCTTTTGTGAATACGAAAGTCATAAAGTTAGGATTTTGTCTCAGATTACTTTTGTGAATCGGGCCCTTTGCCCTTAATTTGTACAGCATCAACATGTTCAGAATATCCCACAGCATTAACAATTGCAGAAGATGACTGAGTGGATTCCTGAGACAACATGCGACTGGAGATTATTGAATGCTCCATGCTTTTGGCCAGATCAACAACCTCTGACAATGGATGGTCGAGCAGCCTTTCTTCTATCTTTTTTTAAAAACAGCTATACACAAACTGATCTCAAATGTATATGTCAATGGACGTTCCAAAATTGCATGTAGCAGCTAATTCCCCTAATGTTGATATGAATTCTTTAACAGTTTCGTCAGCTGTTTGTTTCTTCTTGTAAAAATTAAATCTCTCCAATAGAACGCTATGTTGCTCTGAGAATTTGACTCTGAGTCTTGTAATTGCTTCTGAGTAATCATTAGAATCTCTGGATTGTCCAGATGTGGCAGCAGCTGGAGGCAAATTATCAAAAACTTGCTGCCTTTCATTTCCCAAATGACAAAACAAAATAGCAGCCTTTCTCTTAGTTTAAAAGCCATCTCCTCCAACTGTGAATATATAGTTCTCACAAGATCCTAACCAAGCATTCCACTTACTCAAATATTGCCAGGAAGTTGAAGAAATGGTGAGATCCAAGCTAAATTGTTAGAAGCCATTGAAAGCAATTGTTCAAGATGCCACCATCCAATGAAGAGTTGATAGAGGTAATGACACAGTTCTGAGAGGTTAATAAGTATTTCCAAGATCACTTGAGCCAATTCAAAGAAGAACCCTCAAGTAGTGTAAACTTGAAATATGCAAAGCAATTTAGCACTGGCATTGAAATATGAGCGTGTTGGCACAATAATTAAAGCAGAAACAGTTAAGAAAAGTAAAGTTAGTGACAGAATGACATATGCATGTGTAGATAAGTACTTACTTGTAGAACAGGCATGTAAACTGATGAAATTATATCAAGCGCATTCACATGCGTCCTTGCTTGGTGGCTCACCAGTGTTGAGGAAGAAGCGGAGCACACAGAGCTGAAATGAGGAAGTTGGCGGAGCTGCACTCGAAGTAGCCCAAAAGTAGCCTCGGGCTGTATGGGCTCCAGGAAGTACAGGAGAAGCACTCACTGGGTAACAGTTTCAATGAGTGAAATGATATTGATGATAGCGTGGGTTATGTGGATTACGCTGTAGGCGCCAAATTCTGAAAACGCTCCAATTTCTTGATAAATCGACACCAATTGTTACATAGAGACTTCGTGAGCCAAGCGGAGATAAGTACATTGTTTATTTAGTGAAGTACAAGGTAATAAATAAGGCACCCACAAGCAACCTGTCCACATGCATCAGATGCCCAACGAAGACTGAGCAACCAATGCAGGACAGAAAGAAGTAACTTAAAAGGAAACATAGCAACCGGAATGCATTTACTTTTGACAAGTGAGCTCGCTCCACAAAGAAGGAGTTTGCGCACTCATAACAAGTTCTTAAAGGCATCGTGCACTCCATACATTACTGCAATGTCTTATGCTAAACAACTGCCCAAGATACTAACATCAGATACAAGTAGCTACCCTGGGGATGATTCAGTTGAGGGTAAGCGTTTTGAAGAGCAAAAGGATTTTCTTCCAATTAGGAAGAGCTGAGGTGATTTCCTTGTCAAGTAGGGGAGGTGACATCACAAACCAATTGAATATCAAAGAATGTAAATGGATGGAGCTCTTGGACAGTAACAAGAAGGGGCTTAATGGCATTAATGACAAGAGACGATTGTCCTTGGTATACTTTTAATGTACGTATGCGTACATCTTGCAACATTTTGTGCCTAGGTACATTGAAAGATTCACATTGACTCATGGAGTAGAAGGGCACTTCTGCAATATGTTTTACTGGAGCTTGTAATTATTTTTGATTTCATTGAGGCATGTATAATTAGATGTTTACTAAGCATCATGGAGTGTTTATGTTAACTGGTAGACTGATTTCGACTGCTATTGCCACATTAGAGTGGATCTGAGTCCTACTATCACAGAAGCTGTCAGTACACCTCACAATGTCTTTCTAGGACTCATTTTTGGTTTGTCAATTAGCTTTATATAGCTCACATTTCTTTGATTTGGGCAGTTTTACCTCTTTCTAATGGTTGGAGGAGTAACATCAGGTTAGTGATCATTGCGGGGCAGTTGCTCCCTTGATTTCTAGTATATTCCTGCCCTTAAGCATGCTTGTTTGGGGGCAACGCTTCTAAATAGTTGTTTCACCAAGACGGCCACTAAGTTTGCTGCAGGTGGGTATCTGTCTAGTACCCAGACAGACAAGAACAGTGATAATGGAGCAGCATCTGCTGTATCTTCTGTATGTATCTCAGATGCTAGCGATTTGTTTGCAGTTAGGAGTACGGAGGTCTCCCACTGTTGAGTTGTTCAAACGACAAGTGGCCCGCGATTTCTTGGTGGGGTGATCTGTTTTGTTAAGGCATTGATAATTGTGAGATCAATCTCACGAAAAAAAATTGTAAACAGTTTTACAGATATAGCAACCTGTATGCGCTGCTGGAATAGTGTCATTCCCTTGACTACCTTCGGCACATATAAGCCTACCTTTTGATGTGTTGCCGTGACTTTTCACAGTCTAGAAGACAGTAAATAGTAACACATTAATTATGAAGACACATGGGTTTGCATGAAGTGAGGTCTGCATACCTAAATTAACTTTACTGGATCTGCATTTGCGTGATTGAATAGATGGAAGGGACTCCTCCACAGTGCACCGAGTTGTTGTTTTGACACTATATTACAATCTCTCCGGTGACACACATGTAACACGATCCCCCAACATTTGGATTACAATGTATGGTGGAGGAATGATGATTATTCAATATGTACTACATTGTACGCAGGTGAGTTAAGCTTCACCCTTTTTGATTCTGTCCTAGATTGATGGGAGGACATTAAAACACCCTGGTGCTGAGTTTACAAGTTGCGTGGTTACCACCTTCCTGGGCTTTGCAGCCCTTTAATGATTTTGACTATGAAGTGTGCTGGTACTTAGGTTCTTCCGCTTTTTATTTTATAGGTGTGGAATGTTGGATGACGGAATCCTGATTAGACCCCTTAAAGATATTGGGGTCGAAACATTGACAACACCTCCCAAATGGTTCACAACTGTAATGAAGAGGAAAGGCTGAGTAATTTTATGAAAGCCGCCCAAGATACCTTAAGACATGGAAGTGTATAGAACCATTGGGGAATGTACAATGTGTTTCTCTTGTAAATATTATCCATATTTGTATTATGCAAGCACTGCATCATCTGCACTATTGATTCACTTTTTCACACCATATCTGTATTTGTTCACCTATGTATGAATGCATATATGATGGAGATTTTACTTGTCCAGCATGTTATTTATTGATTATCCATGTATCATTACTGAGTATTCAATGCTGTAGAGTCATTACATTCTACACATAAATTTGGTTTTGTATTGAATGTGAGCAAATAAGTTACAGAGCCTTCATACCTCGGGATGAATACTCTGATCTGAGTCCCGCATGCCTTTCTGTGTAGATTGATATATGTTTATCCATGTCCCGTGGGCATATTGAGTTGTCCTTGTTATGGATATAGGCTCCCCTAACAGGCCATGCATGTTGAAAGAGGGATATCAGGGGCTGTATTGCCCTCATGTGGTCACATGGACAACTATACTTCCATCCGAAAGTCATGATTTGTGCATATTGGTTGCTTTCTGTTGAATGCTGGGCAGCTTAAGAAATATACCAATACCACTTTTGTCACTGAAGCCTACCTATCTTCTGATCAACTCCTTTTAGTCTAACCCATCCGACTAGCTCCTCCTCCATTCATTTATACCCTTAAACTGTGGCCTCTGCCATATTTTCTTTTCATTCCAATTCATTCTTTTATCTACCATTAAAGCCCAATTGACTTGCTCTTGTCTTGCCTGCCCTCCTCTGATCCTCCGTTTTCCATCTCCCTACTCTTTTCTATAATCCCCCTGCCCATCTCTCACTTCCCTCTTTTTATGCCTAATAAGTTTTACAGCTATTAAAAACACACAATTTACATAAAATAATACAGTAGTTACCATCTCTCCTACACTTGGACTCCCTCCTCCAACATGCTAGGTTGTCAAATGGCTGTTATCACTGCCCAGGACAAATTGTGTGATTGGAGGAATCAGAAGATGTTTGTTGGGGTGCCAGTGTTAGACAGCCGATACTCTTGAGGTAGTGTTTCCTTAAACATTTAGGGCCAGATGTATCAACGCATTTTGCAATCGCCAAAAAGCGTTTTGCAATGTATCACGCTTTAAGAATTCGCAATATGGGTAATCGCAATTATTTGCGATTACCTAAATTGCGAATGCAGTTAGGGAATCGCAATTTGCGATTCCCTAAATGCTATTCTTGTAGCCATCGCAAATTGGGATATTGCTGTAAGGAATCGCAAATTACCACCAACTTCAATTTGGTGGTAATTTGCGATTTCCTAGAAAAATGCACTTTTTTCCATTTTTCAAAGTGCCATGTGGCGCACATGCATGCCCCTAGGGCATGTATGTGTGCCACATGTGCACACATGCACATTTCAGGGGTGCAACAGGGTGTCCTTTTGGAACCCTTGAAATTGCATGCGCAATTTGCGAGTACCTATTGGTACTCGCAAATTGCGCATGCAATTCCCATTCATTCCTATGGGCCTCTTGGCCCATAATCAATCAATCAATCAATCAATCAATCAATCAATCACAGAACTTGTAGAGCGCACTACTTACCCGCGAGGGTCTCAAGGAGCTGGGGAGAAAAAAAAGGGGGGGGGGGTGCTGCTACTGGTCGAACAACCAGGTCTTGAGTAGCCTCCTGAAGGTCAGCAGGTCTTGGGTCTGTCGTAGGCTTAGTGGAAAGGTGTTCCAGGTCTTGGTGGCGAGGTGGGAGAAGGATCTGCCGCCGGTGGTAGTTCTTCGAATGCGAGGGACGGTGGCGAGGGAGAGGTCGGCGGAGCGGAGCTGGCGGTTGGGGACGTAGAAGAGGAGTCGTCTGTTGAGGTAGGCTGGGCCAGTCTTGTGGAGTGCCTTGTGTGCGTGGATGAGGAGTTTGAAGGAGATTCTCCTGTCGACAGGGAGCCAGTGCAGGTTCCTCAGGTGGGGGGTGATGTGGCTGTGGCGTGGTACATCGAGGATCAGGCGTGCGGAGGCGTTTTGTATGCGTTGCAGTCGCTTGATGAGCTTGGCCGGGGCTCCCGCGTAGAGGGCGTTCCCATAGTCAAGTCTGCTACTGACGAGGGCCTGGGTGACTGTTCTTCTTGTATCTGTCGGGATCCACCTGTAGATCTTGCGAAGCATGCGGAGGGTGTTGAAGCAGGAGGAGGAGACTGCGTTGACTTGCTTGGCCATGGAGAGCGTTGAGTCGAGGATGACTCCCAGGTTGCGTGCGTGGTCGGTGGGTGTCGGGGCTGCTCCCAGCGTCGTTGGCCACCAGGAGTCGTCCCAGGCTGAGGGGTTGGAGCCGAGGATGAGGACCTCTGTTTTGTCCGTGTTCAGTTTTAGTCGGCTGATCTTCATCCAATCGGCGACGGCCTTCATTCCTTCATGGAGGTTGGATTTGGTGGCGAGGGGGTCCTTGGTGAGGGAGAGGATCAGTTGAGTGTCGTCGGCGTAGGAGATTATGTTGAGGTCGTGCTGTCTGGCGATGCGTGCGAGCGGGGCCATGTAGATGTTGAACAGTGTTGGGCTGAGGGATGATCCCTGGGGTACGCCGCAGATGATCTCGGAGCCCATAAAAATGAATGGGAAGCCATTCCCTATTTGCGACTCGCAATTTGCGAGTCGCAAATAAGGAATGCGTAGCAATCGCTATTTTAAATGCGAAACCTACATACATTGCATTTTGCGAGTACTTAATAGCGAATCGGTAAAATTCGCTATTAAGGACTCGCAAAATGCAATGTTGATACATCTGGCCCTTAGCTTTTTCCTCCTGGGTTTTGCTGGTTCTCTTTTACTGGCATTAGGGATCGGGCACTTTCCCACTATAAATGCAGTGTGAAAGTGTGTGCACCCTTCCTACACATATTAGGGTAAGTGCTGCTTACCTGATGTTTTCAAACATGTCTCAAACCTGACATTGTAGGCCTGTGTGTGCGTACATGCACCTATGATGATTTTAAACATGTCTCAAGCTTGCCATTGAAGGCCTTTGTGTGCGCATGTGCACTTATGCTCACGTTGGCCTTTTTACATCTCTGTCCACTCCTGAGGAGACCTTTCACTACCACTAGAGGCCCCTCCCTGGGTAAGTCTTGAGGGGTGAAGCAAGTAGTAGGTGAAAGACAGGGTAGGTGCACATGTGTTCTTCCTGCCCAGGTAGTGAAGAATACCCATGTGTGTTTTCACTACCTATGAGGTTTGCTCTTCCCATATATTAATATGGGGGAACAGTTGAAACTACTTCAAGCTGCAATAGTGGCTTGCATTGGAGCAGCCTCATAATGTTTCCTATCATTGGATTCACAATGACAAACCCTCTCTTGTGGTAAAGGTGGATTTGTCATTAATAGCTTAGAAATTCCACTTCTAGAAATTGGGCATTTCTCTGCTTTAAAACTCTTTGTGTGCCATTTAATTTGACTCCACTCAAAACTGGAGGGTGGGGGAGCGCATCTGTACATTCCCCGGTGACAGCTGCAAAGATTAGGCATGCAACTGTAACAACAGACCTCTGCCATTTGAGGGCCTGGCTGGATAGATTTGACACTTGGCCTCTGGGAAGCTAGATCATGGCCCCACTAAAGATTAAGATCTGCCTTCCACAGCCTCATGGCAGACAGGACTGAAGTATAGGGGAGACTTGTGTTTCAAAGGGAGCCCTCTGAACCACCCCCTACTTCAAAGGCACACTACAGTATAAGTACTGGGACCATACTTCAGCAGGGCAGAGATACACTTGTGGGGATGTGTACATCCTGGAACTGCTTGGTGCGCACTGCCCAAGGAATCTGTTGTGCACAAGGAGGATTACTGACATTGGAAGGGACCGTGCACCCTTCCTAAATAGTGGCTGGCCTGGGCTTACTGCCTGCTGTTGTGTGGCACTCTGAAGTGTGCTCTCCAAGGGCTTGTTGGCTTGTCCTCTGTTCTCCTGTGGATTCCTCAAGGACATCAAAGACCTCCCGTGAAAGACACACACCATCTAAATGTGACAAATGGAGATGGGTGCCCTCTTAAGTGCCCACTTCATCTGCTGGATCCCAACTGGTAGCGCGGCGAGAGCAGGGAACTAAGTATTGTGCCTGGAGACCAGATTGCCTTTTGCGGAGCCTGAAAAGTATTGCCCACATCTAAGGAGTGTGGCCCCTGCATCGTGGGGGCCTCAACACGCATAAGCATCTAGTTGGTGGTGAGCGGTTTCACCGGTTGCGGGACCAAGCATGACCCACTTCGTCGACCATGCCGCATCACTCTCGTGTGACAAGCTGACTGCATGCTCATTGTGTGCAGTGTCTGATTCATAGGTTGCGACCCTTGTAAGGATGGCATACTCGTAATAGTGCCCCATTCTACCTCGTGCAGCACTGCTCAATGTGTGCCTATGTGTGTGACCGGAATCGTTTAGTGCAACCCATATCAACGCATACCAGCCGTTTTGCCTCATTTCCAGGGAGGTACAGAATTTTCAGCTCTTCGTTGTGCGGGACTGGTAGTTTCAGGTGTGACCCGTATCAATGTGCACCAGATGTGGTGGCGCATTTCCAGGGAGGTACGGAATTTGCAACTGTTCGTTGTGTGTGACCGGTATTGTCTGGTACTACCCACATTCACCTGACTTGGTACCTCATTTCCAGGGAGTTCAAGAATTGAATGGGCAGAGGAACACTTCTGAGAGCGATTGGAAGTGAGTCAAGAGACTGGGCTGGTGCCTTTGACTGAACAACTATTGCCCTCAGCCTGCTTCTGCTCCGTATACCATGGGTGAACTTCCTGAGTGGTTGCCAAATCCCAATTTCTTGAATGCTGCCTAATTAGCCATGCTATCTACACCCACCTTCTTCCCTGGGACCTTGTCTAAGTGTGACTCTGGCTGAAATCAGCCTTGTATCAGGGGGAGGTTTTCTTTTTGTCCAACCAGTGGGCTTAGGGTAGTCGGGGTTAGCTGAAAGGTAAAGGAGGGCTTGGGCCACAGGATTTGCATATGCATTATCGACTGACCTTGCAGATATTAGTGGCACCATATTACGGTGCTGTGTGCGTGTACATCTATGTGCGAGTGTGCTCCATGCGGACCTGCCAGATATCCGTGGCATCGCGTAGTGGTGCTGAGGGAGTGTGTGGGAGTGATTGCATGAGGACCACTTGTTATTAATTACACCACACGGCGGTGCTGTTTTACACGTTGATTCCTAGCCAAAGAATACTATGTTTGACATTGGTTTTTACCATGTGGCCTTGGCCAATGGTGCTGTTCAAAAGTGTTGTAATTATATGTGTGTACACATTTCTTATATTCTTGTGATCTGGGCCGCATCTTATAACTAAGTGGTATTGAATTGTAATCTTTGCAGGGTGGACCCAATTTTGACAACGTTTCGCACCACACAAGTATGCTGGGGGGTAAAGTATGATTTTCCCAAGTGTACATACTGCTGATGCCATTTTAACATGGCTGGTCTTAGTACTGCTAGTAATATTTCTAAATGTGATTTATGCCCGGAAATACATAATGTTCATGTTGTGTTAATTAATGTATCTGTTGAATACAAACCTTTTCTGCATACACCACGTGTGAAGTCTCTTTTGTCTTGATCAGTGTATTTATTGTGGGAGAGTGCTGTGCCAATGCTTTACAAATTGCCTCTGTGATAAGCCTGACTGCTCAGTGCCAAGCTACCCAAAGGTGAGCTCAGGTTATAAAGTGAGTGTAGTCACCTACCCCTCGCAGTAGTGGTAGGCTCTGTCTGACTGGGGCACCGCCTCAGCCAACCAGAAAGTGCGTGTTCCAAAGGAACTATGAGTTGCAGATCACAATTTTGAGGATTTTGCCACGTACCCCCATTTATCTAAATCAGAACATCTTAAAGGATATACCTCGGCCTACTATGTCATTCCACATTTAATTTTAAATCCTTGAACCATCCCTGGATTAATACTCGGCTACTTATGAGAGTCACATTCACAAAATGAATAACTCTATTATCCAATGGAAATTAAATAGACTTAAGCCCTGAAACACCAATGGTAAATATCAGTATCCATCACAGATATGGCACTATCCACCTACTGCCATAGAATAAAAGGCCTGGCAATCTACTTATGTCTCCTCTCATTAAATTAATATATCGGTGGAGTATAGAAGCAGGCTCAATACAAGTACTGAGTGCTACAAACAACCTTGACAGAACCCCTACAAATTGCAGGGACATCATAAAGATTTTGGGGGCCCTGGGCCAAATGCTTTTGGGGGCCTCTGTTCGATCAGCTTTGAATTTATGACCCAGTTTTCAGCTCTTTCATGTACCCTCTTAGGCCAGATCACTTACAATGCACAAGCACACTTGTTCAATATTCAGGGATAGTGATGTGTGTTTCCAATATTGTAACACAGCAGCAGCTCACTAATATTACTACAAATAATCTCAGTGACACCCTCCCATTTTGCATGCATGAGACTCTGTTTGGATCTAAAAGATACTTTTCTTATGGATGTTGAAACATAAATACAACATTTGTCTGTAAAATGTATGTAATGGACTCTCACACATTACCCAGATTAAAAAAAAAAAAATGCTATTTGCAACAATTTGTGTAAGAATTATTCATTAGCATCAGAGCAAGACTCCCTGCAGAACACAGATAGCTATACAAGAGAACCCCCCAAAAGGATGGGACCCTGGGCCAGAGTTCACTTTGCCCATGCCTTAAAATGTCTCTGACAAAGTAGACAAGTGACTAGTCTCATTGTATATTCACCACAATATAGGTTAGCAGTAAATATATATTCTGTGGAAAAAGTAGTAGTTTGTTGGAGTCTCAGGTCTTGTTTGATATTGGGTAAATTATACTCTCTCTGTGCCTCTGCTCACTAATCACACAATGTGTAAAACAGACTAATGGAAGAAATTAACACCAAGGATATTATATTCCAAGTATAGGACCCCAGCAATGATTTTCATTCATAAATTCAGAGATCTTTATTAGCTGGTAGCTGCATTCTGTATTTGCTTCTGTAAAGCTGACCATGTACCTAAAGCTGCATTGTGCAAAACCCTTCCTGTTCTGTAGCTCCTTACTCCCAACCACCGACAGGCACCTCTTTTACAACTCATCAAGGGATAAAAGAGTTAGAGCTGGGCAAACGCCCAATCTGCTTACGGTGTCACACCTAGTCGCTCCATTCTTCCTATGTTGCTTTTCCTGTGAGTCACAAAAAGCAGGCCATTTAGCTTCTCACAACAGCAGGTTTTGAGCATTAGGGCACATCACTCAAGCATGGAACAATCCAATAGAAAACTAGACAGCTGGCACCCTTAGTGTTGGCTTTGACTCAATGTCAATGGAGATTGCATGGAACACACCTTTCCTCCTGTCCCAGTAGACAGAATATATAAACAACATTAACTGTGTTGTCATGAAATCTCTTGTTTAAAGCCTCTTGTTCAGTGCCCTCTCTAGTGGAGTGGTCACACCTGGACCCCTACATTGACTCGCAAATGCTATTCATGTGGAGTTGAGCTGGGGAGTACCTCACTGCTTTCCTGTCCATCCTGCCAGCATAATGGACTGATTAGCCACCCACCTCAACTCATAATATTTAAAGTTTCAACACTTTAGGTATCCATTTGTGACAGGCCTACCTAGTGGTAAGCTTGGATGTGCATAGTTTTATTATGTCTACATAGTCAGATGAAAGCATATATTTTTACCTTTTGTGAAGTTGACTGAAGTTTACCAAATACGTGGGGCATATCATAAAAACATGAGCCTGCCTCCCCATTTCAATTTTCTGTGCCATTGAGTTCCTTGTGCATCACCACATACAGGAGCAGAAAAGGCTGTATTGGAAACTACACCCTCCCCCAACCAAATAAAATTCAGTTGCAAAAGATTATGGTCACTAAAGTGAATGATCAAAACAGAACAATGCATAATACAGTCCCCCAAATTGGCTGTGACAAAGATGTAATCACTCACACTCTGACGACCCTTTAAATCAAAAAGTGAGAATACAGTCAATATGGGAAAATATATCACAGGCATTATACATATTGGCCTCATCAAAAACCTGTAGTGAGGCTTAACCTTGCTTGCCGATAGAAAGGAGCCTACATGATTAAATTAACCCCCTACCACAGAAACAAGATACATCATGGATCTAGAATTATAGTTAAAATCACTATTTCTGAAAGCCCTACTATGTTGGAGCAATCAGAGCCCCTGAAATTATCATTATAGAAATTAAATGGGAATGGAAATTCTAACTTTACCAAAAGTAACTCAACCACATGCATATTGAGTAAACCTGTAGGCTGCACCATAAACTCAAAATGTAGGTTTAACAAAACCCAAATAAGTAGCCCACATCTGGCTGTACCAGAAGAGCATGGCTAAGGCTAATGACATAAGAAGAATAACCATCAATATAAGGTAACCCAGTAGCCCAGGTTTCCTGAAAAATCAAGACGTCATTACTTCTAACAAAACTCACCCATTCACTGTTGTTCATTTTCAAATTCTATACCCGCCAAATTCCATGAGATTAAATTTTTGCCTACATCAGAATAGACTGAAATAGGAGCCATATTACTGCTCTCAACAGAGGGAAGTGTAATACTGCGTCTAGGGAAATTCCTTGACAAATTATTGGTGGAGCGCAGGGCTCTAGTTAAAAATCGGTTTACAATGTCAATCTTATCAACTCATTCAGAGAAAAAAAGTCCCCGCCCTACTGGGCCCTTTGGTCGATTAGACCTTTTTCATAGATTAGATTAATCAGAAGCTGCAAATCAACTCATTCATCATAAGGTCAAGTTATCTTATAGTGGTCAATGATGAGATTTAGTGTGAGTTTAAAGGTTTTATTAAAACTTTTTGTAAGTATTTCTTTATTTATAAGTTCTCAAAATAGGTAATCAATTCGGCAGTAAGTATAAAACAGAACACTTGATTACATCACATTCCACATAACTAAATCTCTATTCTATGTCTAGGAAATGAGGGAACTGTATTTATTAGAATTCTAATTCAAACAGCACTTTCCATGAAGAGAAGTTAAAGCTTCTCAACAGAGTCTCAGAGCAGCATAAATTCAGGCAAGGGAAATTAATGGGTCTCTTTGAGAGAATCATAGCAAAGGGCTTTGCCAGGAATCTGGATAGGGTCTGAAGTATCTCTCCTGAGGAATCTCTCTCTACTCTAGGAACACACACTAATATAACATTTTGATATTTACTAAGGCAAATCGTTGCATACTTCTGTCTTCTCAACAAATCAGTGCACAGTGTCATCTAAACAGTTTTAGTACAAAAGCCTTATAGATATAATGTTGCATATTATGATGTCAGTCATAAGGCCTCCGACCTGAGGTCAGAGGCCTTACGACCGACATCGTGGGCTTCAAAACCAACCGGCTGATTTTGATTCAGCTGGTCAGAATTGAAACCGGCAGGTCATTCCGACTGGCTTCCAACCGGCTCAAGGAGCCTGTCGGCCAGTCGGAACTGGCCCGAAATCCAAATGAACGGCAGTTTACGCCATCCGGATTATGATGCACAGTTTCCGGCAGGGTTTCCATGCTGGCCTTTCCGACATGGAAACCCCGTCGGAAAGCGTGTTTGGGGGCCCCCAGCGGGACCCCCTTTCCTTTACGGCCTCCGGTTGGTGGCCGAGCCTGTTAATCCTTGCACCCCGTGGCAGGCACCTTGAGGTGCCTGCCACAGGGTGCAGGGATTACCACCACCTCACATTTCCCTATGGGAGCATGTACTACAGCTGGTTTATGGCCATCACACATGCTCCCATAGGGAAATGTCAGAATGCAACCGCACCATGTGCGGTCACATCATAATGAGGCAGTCGGGACCGCCGACCAGAGGTCGGTCGACCCTGTTTCCGACATTGTAATAGGCCCCTAAGTGTTAAATGAAACATTTTATTAACATTGTACAACTTGAGGCTTGGTTTCCACTGTTCTTGTTACTACAAGTCAAAACAGTTCATGCTTAGGTCTCTCATTGCACAAATGAAATCATGCCTTTCTCACACACTCTAACTTGTGAATTCCATTCATAAAGAAACATTTAATGGAAATTAGACTACATAATTTAATAAATTGTTGTATTCTATGAAGCTATCTGTATGAGAAGGTCGAAATCTAACATTTTCCATTGTGTCATGTTCAGCTCAGCACATTTGAATCATTGAACTCTTCATATCTTCACATTACTGACATTATTGACCTATGGTCAGTGTAAAGAAAAAAATGCATTCAAAAGTATTTCTAATTTAACACACATAGCTATGGAACCCTAGTGCTCCCATATTCTTTTAAAATTGTGGCTTTTCATTTTGAAGCCTACACATTACTTCTACAAGTTAATTGCATTAACTTTTATTTATTAAACATGCTCTAACATTATTATTCAACAATTGAGACAAACTAATTAATGCATCAGGAGAAAGTCAATCTTGGATGCTGAGAGTTGTTAAAGGTAAAAATCTACTTGAGGTTGTAACTTGAAATTTAGAGTGTGAAGTGTTATTGTGTAAGATACAACAGAGGTAATAGAAGGCATATGTGAGAAGGAGATGGAGAAGAGCATAGAGAATCAGTGAAAAGGAGGCAAGACAATTGGGCTTTAGTAGTAGGTAGAAGATTAATTTGGAACGAGAAGAGAATATGGCAGAGGCTATATACAGATGGAGGATGAAAAGAGAATATGGCAGAGGCTATATACAGATGGAGGATGAGCTCAGATAGGAGGCAAGACCAAAAAGAGATAGGTAGGACTCAGTGTAGACAAAGGAGTTGGAATGTTTCTTAAGCTGTCCAGCACTCAATGTAAAGCAACCGACGTGCACAAGATTATTTCTTTCACATGGAAGTATTGTTGTCCAATTGACCACAAGAGGACAGTGACAGCTCACAATCTCCCTCTTTCAACATGCATGAGCTGTTAGGGGAGCCGTTCATCACACGCAGTCCATACCCCATTGTGTCTTTTTGTCATGCAGATGTGGGACACTGGCATTTAAAAAAAAAATTCACAGGTCTCCATCCCAGGAAAATTCGTATCAATATTATGCAGAAAACAGAAATCTTTTCTAGCCTGTGGGTTCTCTGAACCTGATAGCATTGCCTTTCAGAGAGAGCTGGCTTCGATCCTGCATTCCTTCTCCTTCATTCAGATAGAGCTGTCTGTTGCATAGGGTATCGGGGCCTCAGTATATGGCTCCAGGCTTGCTTTACCACTGCGATCATTAAATTACAGTCTCACACGTAGGGCACGTTTCAACCTAGAGGCCACACCTCTGGTCCATTGATTTATAGCCTCCCCTGCCCCCATGCCACAGCCGTAACCATCAGGAATTACATAGGGGGTGATGAAACTGAAACACCCCTCCGGGGATTACTATAATGATCATGGCCCACCAGACTAAACATAACATTCCTCCATAACCAACAAAAAAACAAAATGAACAAACAGAGAGAAAAAACAAAAACAAAAATAAAACCAACTAAAAAAAAAAAAGAGACATACATTCTCAATTACGTGTTCACTGTATCAGAAAATCCTTTAAACAAGATGATCTCACTGAGTGTGGTCAAAGATGGTATCTCTTTGTACCTTGACGACAAACTCCTTCAGTTGACTTGACTCCATAGACAGAGGTGACAGCTGTCGTGACTCTGATTGGGAGCAGTTGTTTCCAGCCTCAAGAGGTGAGGGTTCCTGACTTGGAGGTTCGGAACAGGCAAGCTGATCGACGGGTAAACACTCGCCCTATGACGACAACTCGACACCCTGTGAGGTACTGGGGTCAATCTGTGGACTGTTCACAGGAGTCGGATATGCCTTAAAGAAAGAGACATTCCTGGTAATGGTCACTCCATCCTTCTGCGTGGTGATCTTTGTCCCTCGCACTTACTGCACCTTCCACAGATCGAGTTCAAAAGGTAAAGTGAACTTTCCTCAGGAGTGTCGGCTTCTTACCATCACCAGGTCACTCATTTTGATAGAACTCTGTTTGGCCCTGCGGGCCCCGGACATGCATTCATTTTGTACATGACGTCTCTGTAGCGTGTCTGCGCCTTTCTCCTGCCATGCCGACACAACATCTAGATGCGGAATGACATCACCCACTAGGCGATTCATACATAACGACATGGGACTCTCATGAGTTGTAGAATGAGGAGTCAGACGATACTCCCTCAAAAAACCATACGGAGCACAGTCCTCATTTTGTCTATTGGCTAAAGCAACTCTGATGACTTTGTTTACAGTGCGCATAAAGCGCTCTGCTTCTCCATTTGCCTGTGGCCAACGGGGTGTAATTTTCAGATGGTGGACACTCCTGGATTGTAGATATTTGGTGAACTCTTGGCTCGAGAATGGAGGACCGTTGTCAGTGCGCAATTCTTTGAGCAACCCATGAGTGGCCATAATCTTCTCCAGCCAAGAAATGGTCTGGCTAGCGGTAATGGACTCCAGGATTTCAACCTCTAGATACTTTGAAAAATCATCAATAACCACCAGCATGTGCCGCCCATCCAGGAGACTCCCAAAATCTGCACTGGCTTGCTGCCAGGGCAATGACTTCAGTGATAATTGGTGCAGGTGGATCAGCAGGACCTGCGGCTTGACATAGAGAGCATTGGCGAATGGCTTGTTCCACCAGGGTATCCAGATTGGGGAACCACACCTTGCACCTTAGTCGAGATTTTGTCTTGATGACCCCTTGATGGGCCAAATGGGCCAGACCGACCACACGCTGTTGCAAAGGTCCAGGAACTACTAGACGTGATCCTCTCATGAGGCAACATTCCGGCGACACCACCAACTCATTCCGCACATTTTGTAGGGAGGCCAAAGTTATTCTGGCATCATCAGTGTGATAAGTGGTTTTATCGAGTAGAATTTTCCACTTTCAAGACCGCACTGCGGAGATGCTCAACTAGATACATTCGTCGATGTGGGTGGCTTCAATAATTTCCTCCAGGGAGATCGGGAGTGGTCTGGAACGGTCAACAAAATGGTCATACTCTTCCAGCTCTTCTACAGCATGTTCCTCACTCTTGCTGGCAGGGCGGGCATGCCTGGATAGATAATCCGCTGAGTTCTGAGTTCCTGGGCGGAAGACCACTGTGAAGTGATATTCTTGCAATTGGAGAATCCATTTTTTGTTCCGAGGTGTGGCTTAGACGATGACCCCATGAACAAAGAGATGAGGGGTTTGTGATCAATGTGTACAATGAAAGGTTGTCCATAAAGATACCAATGAAAATGAGGGCAACCCCAGTGTACGGCAATGGCTTCCTTTTCAATATGGGAGTATCTCTGTTCTGTCACGGTCAGTACTCAACTGGAGTATGCCACCGGGGCCCACTCGCCATTGTTTTGCCGTTGAGATAACACTGCTCCGAGGCTCATGGGGCTCGCATCAACTGACAGCTCGGATTCCTTTGCCGGGTCAAAATAGACTAGGGTGGTTTCAGCCAACAGGGCACGCTTTGTGGCTTGGAAAGCATCCTCCTGATCAGGCCCCCAGTTCCAAACAGCATTAGAGTTGACTAACTCCCTTAGTGGAGCGGTGAGTTCCGTAAGATTGTGGATGAGTCGGCCACAGTATGTGACCATGCCCAGGAAGCTTCTTACCCCCGTCACATTGGTGGGTGCTGGGGCCATCTGGATGTCCTGGACTTTAAGGGGATCTGTTGACACCCCGCTCTGGGAAAAGGGATATCCAAAGAACGCTATTTCCTTTTGGAGAAATTCACACTTTTCCCTATGGAGCATCAGTCCGTTCTCCATCAGATGCTGGAACATGGCCCTCAGATGATCAAAGTGTTCCTCCAACATGGGGGTATAGACCAAAATGTAGTCACTGACATTGAGGACTCCATCCAGGCAGGCAAGCACACTTCTAATATTGTCTTGAAATACTTCCGGCGCACTTGAGACTCCAAAACTGAACTGCTTGTACCTCCTCAGGCTTACGTGGGTGGAGAAGGTGGTGATGGCTCGAGATGCAGGATCCAACATCAACGGTTGATAGCCAGCGCGTAAGTCCATCTTCAAAAACCACTTCGAACTGCTCACTTCAGCCACTCTATCATCGACCGTGGGCATTAGATGCTGCTCCCGTTTGATGACCAAGTTGGGTAGGCGCATATCCACGCATATTCAAACTTCTCCGGGATGCGGGGGCTTGTGGGCCACCACAATGGGGGACAACCAGGGGGTGGGACCATCAACCTTCTCGATAATGTCCGCCTGCTCCAGTTTGTTCAGTCCCTACTCCACCTCAGGTAGGAGACGTAACGCAATCACTCATTGTTTCAAAGTGACAGGCTGGATTGAGTCATCAATATATAATCTTATCAATCTGTCTTTTAGACAACCCATGCCCTCAAACAATGATGCAAACTGGGCTAGTAAATCATCCACGTTCCCTTGGTGCACACTAAGTGCAAAGGCGACAAGGTGAAGACGCTCCACTGTCCGGCAGCTTAGTAACATCCTGGTGCCCTCTTTTGTGACATAGATTTTGGTTTGTGTTGATCGAGATTCATGTGCAATTTCGGCCGTGAACACTCCAGCTAGAGGTAGTGGAGAGGTGGACCCATAGGCGAAGACCTTAGTAGTGGTAGGTCTCAGGACGGGTGGGGCTGACAAATTGAGCATCATCAACTGGGCAATGATGCTGATGGAAGCTCCAGTGTCAATCAGTGCCTGCACTTGATGCCCCCCAGGAGTATGTTGCACTTCAGGATGTGTTTGCGTGGATATCCCTCGGATTTCATGGCATGTATTATGTGTACTGCTCCTTCAACGTCATCATTGTGTATGTCCCCTTCCTCCATTGGACTGTCCATGGCAAGTAAGGTATTGACTGATTTTGGTCTTTGACCCCTCAACGATACTGAAGAACGACACACCTTTGCAAAATGATTTGCCTTAGTTCATGCTGAGCAGTGTTTCCCTTGTGCAGGGCAAGGTCCCTTATGGGGGTAAGGTCCCCCGCATCTATAGCAAGTCTTCAGCTCTTGTGTGGGTTTGTTCTTTGCTTTCCTCTTGTCTGGGGTCTTGGCAACTGCGGTGTTGACTTTCTCTGTTTTGATGGTGTGCTGGAATGCTGCCTCTATGTGGGCAGCTCGTACTTTGGACAGTTCTTTTAACCTACCCATGGTCAACATGTCAGCCATGGTCATACCCAGAACTTGTAGAATGTTTTCTCGCAGCTTTGTGGAGGAACAGCCTTGAATAAATTGAGCCCAGATTTTGTTGTCTGCGTCTGGGAGTGTGCAGGTGCTAGCTAGATCTCTCAGGCGAGCATGGAATGTGCTAACGGATGCTTCCGGCAATTGCCTGGCCTGACTAGTCAGGGTTTACCAGGGGTTCAAAATGGGCTGTGAGTGCTTGCTTCAGTGTGCTGTATGTGTGGAGTGGACCTGCTTCCACAACTGACTTTCCCAGCTTGTGTATGGCTGGCCCTCCTAAATGTAAGAGCATAGGATGTCATCTGTCATCATCAGGATAAATTGCCACAAAATATGTCTCTAGACGTTCTACCCAGTCTTTCCATTTTTCCGCCTGTGCTGAGGGAGGGCCATTAATTACAAACTGTTCCATTGGAGGTATGGCAGACATGGTAGCTGTACTGGGTAATGCTGAGTGTGGCTCAGTGAGTGAAAAATGCCCTGTTCAAGACGATATTCTCCTCTTTATTTTATATTTTATTTTTATTTAGTTTTTTGGGTGATTTTGCCCCCTATTGACTTCCTTTAGAGGTTTTGCCATGTGGGTAGCAAATGGCAAATAAAATACAGGCTCCCTTCCCCTGATCACAGTGCTGAGGCTGTATGGATGCTGATGGAGGTGATCATCCACTTATTTCTGCTAGAATCCACATACCTCCTTGTGTTTTATGACCATGTGTCCTTTCATTGGGTTCAGTGCCTTTTCTCTTTGATTTCCCAGGCTGTGGCTATGTAGGTCGATTAGGCCATTCCCCCACGAACACTGGGCGTCGGCCGCCAGGCTCCGGGCTCCGGCAAGGAGATTCACTGGGGCTGTGCTGTTTGATGTCTCCCCTGCCTTTAAGAGAGCTGCGGCCTCCGCCGGGCCTCTCTCATAGTGCCGGCAGACAGGCCCATGCACCCAGGAAACAGGGCATAGGCTGCTGGGCTCTGGCCACAGCAGTGGCTGAAACACACCGGATGGTGTGCGCATCATGTTGAATACAGGCAGGCTGCCTGAAAAGACCGCAGCAGAAGACTCGGCCCCTCTTCACAGCGGTGCACCGACAGCCCTCGCAGCACCGCAAGACACAGCACCAGAGCTGGATGATAGACGGCCATCCCGGCAGGGAGCTCATACCAGTGGGAGCCCTCACACCTACGTGGATGAAGGACAAGGTATGTTGCGGGTCCACACCCACTTGTCGCTGGTAGTTGGATAGGGTATTGGGGCCTCGGTATATGGCTCCAGGCTTGCGTTACCATCACGAGCATTAAATTGCAGTCTTATGCGTAGGGCACGTTTCAAACTAGAAGCCACAACTCTGGTCCATTTATTTATAGCCTCCCCTGCCCCCACGTCACAGGCGAGACCATCAGGAATTACACAGGGGGTGATGAAACTGAAACACCCCTCAGGGGATTACTACAATGGGCATGGAGCACCAGCCTAAACATAACACCGTAGAGTCGCTTCCTTGCTTCCCATATTGCACGAGCCCTGTTCCTACCATGTACTATATGTATAAAGATAATATGGGGTTTAAAAAAAATGATGGGATAATACAAATCCTTAAATATAATCTTGCTGGAGATAAGCTAAAAGAAGAGCCTGCCTAAACGGATTCCATTTTTAACGTTAGTAACAATGAAAGCCCCATCTCAATCCTTTTTAGATGGACCAATCCATGACACCAGAGAACATTCTCGAACATAATAACATAGTCCCTCAAATGGCCATGAAGCCAGTGAATATTCTTGTTTTTTACTTGCAATGAGTCCTTATGTAGGTAGCGTGGGACATCTTCTGGGACCATAACATAGGGTGATGCATATGGGGAAGATTGATGCCCAGTAAATCAGGTTCTATGGTATGAGACTCAGAGGCATGGGTGACTGTAGTCTGGTGAGGAACAGTGGGATCTATTGTGTGTCAAACTGCCTCACTAGTTACAAATAGAACCCAGAGGAATGTATCATTTTTTTGAATTGGTGGACTTGAGTGAAACTAAAGAGTCCGATGCTGTTGAGGCATCACAAGCAACAGAACATTTGCCAATCTTGGAAACAGGGGATTCAGTGGAAGAAAGCTTGCATCTAATAGGCTTCAGCACCGTCTCTAAAAGCTCTGCCAATTTTGCACAGCATTTTGGCTCACATGGAATTCAACGCGGTGCGATAGTAGTACCTGATTAATTGAAAGTTTGGTAACCACCACCACTGCCTGAAAATCACAGTGAATTTCATTCTTAGGTGCTGAGATTATGTTAGGACAGAAATTAGGATACTTTACATTATGTCCAAACACCTCAATCATCACATACTCCTGGGTTAAATTAGAAAAACCGGGTTCATTAGTGATTGCCCTTAAACACTGTTCTCCTCTCGCTGTTTCATCATTAATAGACACAACAGCCTGAGCAAGAAAGTTACCAAATAACAAGTAGTACCTCTTTTTCTTATTAGTACCCAGCATGAGAGGAGGGTGCATCAGCCTTTCATTTTCCCTTAACTAAAAAGTCATAAAACACTAGATAGAAGAGAAGGGGACACAGCCCAGCCTATTCTGGCCTCTGATGGGTCACAGACAGGCCTGCCCATGTGCGTTCCATGCTACAGGAGTTGCAGGTGCTATATGTAGCACAACGGTAGGGGAGTGGTCTCCTTCCCTCTTCTGCCCAAGGGACACTGGTATTTGAAGTTCCCTGGCAGCCCACCAGCAGTCAAATTTCTTTACTGCACCACTTGAGTGCTCAGTGCCAGATCTAGAACACTGGGTGGGCTGTGGTCTCCTTGCAGTCCACTTCATTGCCCAAAGAACACTGGTAATTGGAGTTCCCTGGCAGTCCACCAGCATTCAAATACATGTCCCATTTTGCTGGAGTGATTGGCACTATATTTAGTGCAATGGTAGGGGAGTGGTATTCTAACCCCCTTTTCTGGCCAAAAGACACTGATAATTATCTGGGCCAGATTTATCAATATTTGATGCAGCCCTACACAGCAAGACAACTTCCTGTGCTGCGTCAAATAGAGAACGCAGGAATTTGCCATATCTATTACGATATGGCACATTCTTGCTCTCTCCCTGCCTGGCACACTGTGTGCTGCCCAGAGCCAATGCAGGTGCCCTTTAGCCATGGTGCAATGGAGCCTGCATTTCAAGCTGGATTGTTTTTGGGCAGAAAGGGACACCACCTGCACAAAAACAATTCTTAAAGGTATTTTGCTCTTTATATGTGTGCTTCACAATGCAGCACACTTATAAAGGGGAAACAACAAGGAGAAATACAGATATTTCTCCTTGTTGCACCTCTATCTGGAAGTTGTAAGAATTTGATGCATTACCTGGTTTAGCAGTCTTGATAAATCTGGGAATGCACCAAAATGCATGGGTGGATGTGTGGGAACACCCATGCTCCACCTATGTAACACCTTCCAGGCGCAGAGTATCGCAAGGCATCAACTTGTGCTGCCTTGAGTTACTTCAGATTTAGCAAGCAACACAGGACCATGCTAGGTGGCCTTGCGTGGCTTGGTCAGTCTGACTTAAAGATTGTGTTGCCTTTGTGTCACCTTGCAAGGGCAACGCAATCTTTCAACAAATCTGGCCCCTGGTGTTTTAACCAATGCCTTCTATTGCTTCTCCCTCCTCTTGAAGGGTATGGATTCCTAGTTTCCATGGACATTTTATCTCAGTTTCACCTTTGAGTGGTCACCTTGATGGAGCAATCAATGTCTTTGCTGCTGTGTGCATTTTGATGGTACTCAGATACAATTTATCACTGTCACCAAACAGATCAAATACACAGGGCAAGGGTGCAGTGACTGCCTAGATTTCCCATGCTACTTGTATTGATGGACCTGGTTGTGGGCAGAGTAGGTACTGTAGTGGCAATTTTAGGAATGTCTTAAACTGATCCTATAGATTTCTGAAAAATGTCAACTGTCAAATGGCCACATTCAATAGCCGGCATTCACCATGAGCAGTGCCAGATGGTCTTCTCTTATTGCTGCATATACTGTAAACTCTTTGTTGGTACATCTGATATTTTTGAATATACTGTAGTTAGGAATTTGAAATGTTGTCATTGTATAGTCCCTCACTCCTATTCTCTTTGTCATGCATCCTAGTGGTTCAAGCGTCCCTCCAACTCCTACTTGATGGTGAACCTATTGACTTAGCATGTTCATGGTCCCCCTCACTTACCCCTCACCTTTCTACCCTCCTAGCACCATGCAACAATGTAAGCCTTCTCACGTACATTCCTCCATTGCTTTGTAGCTAGTTTTTAGGTCCAGCTATTATGAATTCAGTACATACAGGTATGCATACATTCTGATAAGAAAAAGCAAATGTGAGCTAGGACATTTAGCTGCAAGTGTCTGCACACAATCTATGCTCTAGAGATATAGACAGGGATTATAGGCTGGGTTAATAACTCCTGAAACATTTATCAAGACATGTCATGACCAGCACCCAAACACAGGACACACTATATGTTATCAAGCAAACCAAAGATCCTATGGACCTTATTATGAGTTGGCTACAGGTCAGGATTTAATATATGATATAATTTCCATTCACTTATGAGTTTTTCTCTGATAATGGGGAATAACATGCAGATTCTGGTGCCTACAGCAGCAAAATCACAATGTCCATGTATTTACCAGGCTTTTTCCTCATGAAAATATTGACAGATTTGACCTTGCAAAATTCATCCCAGGATGTGTTATTTATCGCAGCACTCATAACGATATGGGTGGTCACAAAATTTACCATCCATATTGCAATTTAACAGCCAACATATGAGCACCTATGTTTCAGCTGTCTTAGAAGTAAAGCCTCTGCCACAGCATTACAACAAAATATAAAGTTAATCTATTAATAGGTTGTGCGTTCAGAGAGAACAAATCACCTTAAAATTTCTGATTTATTTGGCAAAAGCATAATGGCAAAATAGCACCTTTTTAGATTTTTGCCAGCTATTCCTGCTCAAAGCAAACCTTAAAGATTGTAGCATAGGTCGGTGATGGCTGTGTATTATGGGTGGAAAGGCTCTGCCCCTTCACTTTTCCAAAGCATGATAAGTGTCTGTCAGGATGAGCAAAGGTCAGCCTGACAGACACTCACCACGTCAGGGTCAGGCAGCCAAGAGCTTTACATGTGCTCATGCACAGGCGCCCAGCTGCCTGAGCCAAGGTTTGTTGGGATGACGATCTCAGAGTGACATCATCAGCCTTGCAAAGCCTTCCAGGATCCCCTCTCATAATGTGGAGGAGCATCATGGATAAAGTCAGCCCTGCATGCATGCTTCAAATATAAGCCTTGAAGTGCAAATGGCTGTCTGCCTCTCAAAGATGCCTCACGCCACCGTTTCCCATCTCACCAGAGTGGGGTGGGATGAGCAAGTGTTAATGACTCCACTCCAGTCTGTGGAGAGCTAGGGAAGGTCCTCCTCTCTTTGGCTGACTCATGACAACTATAGGCAATGAGAGGAAGTAACAGGATCTTCCTTTTTTTCTTCCCTCTTTGACACCTCAAGCTCCTTCCTGAGTCTTTGTGCTTCTCCCTCCCTGGCTCCTCCATCACTGACATGACCTGGTAAGTGCTTATTGAATGTTTGTATGTGTGTGTCTGTGTATGAATGTATGTGAATTTTCACAGGTGTGCTGTGGATTGGTGTGTGCTTATGAATGATGGGTGTGAGTATGTGTGCATGTAGTAAATTAATGTCTGTGAATGGGTGTATTTGTGGATGGGTGGTTGAGAGTATGTGGATACACTCGTGAGCGTACGGGTGAGAGTGTGTCTGCTTGTTAATGGGTGGGTGTGCATAAGTGTGCTTGTGGATGGGAGGGTGCAAGTATGTGTGCATGCTTGAGAGTGGACGGCTGGATGTGAGTGTGCGTGTATGTGCCCCACAACACCTCCAAATTATAAGCCACCACTGGCACAGTTCAACAATTTTTTCAACTATAAGTGAGTTCCAAAAACAAATGTAAAAAATTAGATCATTGATGAATGGCTTTCTAATGCAATACTAATCAATGATACATTTTGGTTGTTAGTGATAACGCAGTTCACCTCATATGTTTAAGAGCAAAATAAGTAGATATAAAATGGAATCAGTGTGTTGTGAAAATTATGATTTGGAAGTGTATACCTTAAAAGGAACTTTCATAACGTATGTAAAATAACTACAATAAGGTGTTCATCCTTAAGTAGTGCAGACAGAAGAAAATACAATCTAAACAAATATGGAAAGCATTTCCAGTCATTTATTCCAATAACAGCAATAAGACACATTGGGAACCAAAATAAAGCCATTGATTTTCTCCTGAAACCAAGCTTGGTCATGGACAAAGGTGAGAAATTTTAATTACACTTTCATGATTCACTTAAGTTTGGGAATTTTGCATTACGCTTGTTGGGCAAAATTACCTAAATGATTTTATTATGCCATGTCATTTGAATATGCTGTTGTTCATGGCAAAATTACAGTATGGAAGATCAGGAGCAACACAAACAACCAGAATGTGAGTGACTGTTGTTTGCATGTGAAGACATATTTCTCGCTAGAGTGCTAAAGATGGGATTTACATTTCGCACACTCCTAATTAAAATAACTTTATTACAGATGTAAGAAATTTGGTTACTGGTTGAGGGGGGTAAAATACTTCTTAAGCAGCAACCACAAATCTTCTCAGAATGAAGTCGCAAGCAATCCTTAAATTAACCTGAGCTCAACCCTTGGGTAGCTTGGCACAGAGCAGTCAGGCTTGTGTAAAGTATTTGTACAACATTTCAAATAGGAACACACCACAAAAGGATCCCACGCTAGTTTAGAAGAGCAGAGTAATTGTTAGTAAATAAAACAAGACCAAAATGACAAAACTCCAAAATGTAGAACTGGAGATATTGATTTGTAAAGGTTTTAGCAAAAATAGTGCCAAAAGGTGTAAAGCGCCTACTGTGGATAGCTCACAGTTTCAGGTTGACTGGGATAGGTCATGGGCCAGCTACAGGGACCCAGTTAGCTCAGTTCTACCTTAAATCCTGTTTTGCAAGGGTTGCTAGGATCTGCGTCAAAGATACATTGAGCAGCCAAAGCAACGCATTGGTACCGAGATGCAGTGAGGCTGCAATGCGAGGTCCTGCGGTGTCGTTGAGTATCCCGTCAACAAGGGCTCATAATGTGAAATCCGGTGTTGAGGATTCGTCGTGCAGTTGGGCTGATGTGTTGGTTCCGAGGAGCTGTGAGGCTGCAATGCAGACTCTGATGTCGTTGTTAAGGCTGCCGTCAATGAGATGTGAGAGCCTGTGCTGAGAATGCTTTGCACAGCAGTGATTCTGATGCAGCAATGTGCTGTGATGTAATGCAGGTCTTTTTTGCAATGGTTCTAATCCCCGCAGCAGCAGTGATGTGTCGGTTCTGCTCGGGGTTGTGCCGTGCAGCTTAGTAGATGCACCAGTTTGACCAGATCCACAGAGGCTGAAAGCGCTCCTTAGGCCCACTTGCAAGGGTCCAGGACCGTGGTTGCACTGCTTGGCAGGGTAGATTCACAGATGGCAGAGTCCAGGTGCAGGTGCAAGGTTGTTGTAAGCCTGTTGTGTCCCTAAGGCTCCAGATCAGGAGGCCATCAAACTTAGCTCTTGGAGTTACTCTTGGATCCGGGGTTCAAGAGATGCAGGTCCAGTCCTTTTCACCCAGACAAGAAGTCCGCAGGCAGCAGGTCAGCACAGAAGTACAGCAGTATTTCAGTGCAGCAGTCCAGCAGAGTGCCAGCCCTTTCAGTAGCATAGCAGTCCTTCTTCCTAGTGGAGTATCCACAGGTCTAGAAGTGGGCAGAAGAGTTGGTGTCTGAGGTTCAGTATTTATAGCCACTTGTGCCTTCAAAGTGGGAGAGATGCTGCGAGTGGTTTCCCTTTGAAGTCCAGAGGCATCCGGCCTTCCCTGCCCTGACACCGGACTAACTACAAGGTGTGTGCAGTCCTTTGAGTGGAAGCAGGACACAGCCTATTCTGGTGTACGTAGGGCTGGGCCCAGCCCGGGCCTCCCATCCTGTCAGTGATGGCCCATCCAGGCACACCTAAGCTTGCTATTGTATGTGGCTGTCTTGAAAGACTACACAAAGCCAAACTGTAAGCTACACCCAGTCATGTGACCCAGGAACAAGCTACAGGCACTAAATGCCTAAGGCAGGAAAATACCAACTTTCTAAAAGTGCCATTTTCAAAATTGTAATTTAAAATCCAACTTCACCATAAGTTAGGATTTTTCATTACAATTCCAAAGGCACCAAACATGAACTTGGTTACCTTGCCCCATTTGATAATTACAGCTTATTAAATGTAATAAGGTAATGTCATATGCACCGTGCAGGCCTCTTGTTGTTTTTCCCTTATGTTAGCATGAGCACGTTGCAGGCTGCTCTCTGCTTTGCGCGCGTTACTATACAAAAGGACTTTACTTCACGGGATTTAGTCTGAACACGGTAGATAAGGTCAAACAAAAATACCCTGTGTTCTTCTGTTTTGGTCAGGCTCTAACACCTAGACAAAACACACAAATGCAGCTGTTGTCTTTGTCATATAGGTATGCACAGACATGCAGATACACACACTTTGGAGAGAGCTTTTTCAGAGAAGAGATCGTGACTACACCTGATATGTAGAACTTTCATCTGTGCATGCTAAGGTACGGGGTCCGCGGCAAACACCCAGAGATCTTCTGATATATAATCACTTTGCTTCTGTAGAAGGGGAGGGGGGTTACTCTACCCTGTCTAATATCATGATAGTTCCTTTTATGATTTATGAATTACTTACTATGCTTACCGTATTTGTGTTAGGCCTTTTCTTACTTATTGTGGCCCGTATACTGCATACTAGAGCACAATAGTTAAAATAAACATTTTAAACTTTACTTGTGTCTCTGTCAGATCTTATTGTGGACAAGTACGAGTGGGAGAGTGAAAGGGTGTGTTATGTCACCGCAATTCCTGAGAGAGTCGGGAGTGTTATGTTCTGAGGTGTCTAATCGTAAGGGCAAGTGAGACACTATAGCTAGGTCGGTATCGGGCTCATTGGTACTAAAGGGGTAGGATAACTCAGTCCCAGCCTACTTAGGTTCTATGGTCCCAAGCATAGTTCTGTGACTCCGCAGAATCCCTGCAACAGTAACTCCTATCAGTGAGGGAGGCTTTGCAGTAGTGAGAAATGAATTTAAGATTTTTTCACTGCCAGGACATATAAAACTTAATATTACATGTCCAACTTTTGAAATACATTGCACCCTGCACTAAGGACTGTATGGGGCCTAACCTACAGATTAAATATATGTATTAAAAGAAGGTTTGGGACTGGCACAATGTTTATTTTGCCAGGTCTAAATGGCAGTTTTAAAATGCACACCGGCTGCAATGGCAGGCCTGGGACATGTTTAAAGGGCTACTTGAGTGGGTAGAATAATAATTGCTGCAGACCCACTTGTAGTATTTAATTTACAGGCACTGGTTAAATGTATTATCACTTTACTAAGGACTTAATAGTAACTTAAATATGCAAATTGGTGATAAGTCAATGTTACCATGTTTTTAGGATTTAGCATATGCACTTTAGCACTATTCAGCAGTGGTAAAGTATGCAAAGTCCTGAGGCCAGCAAAAATGAGTTTAGCAAAAATGGAGTAGGAAGGCAGAATGTTTGGGGAAAGACCACTCTGAGGCAGTCAGGTCTAACAACTAGCCTTTAATTGTGTTTCTAGGAAGAGATCATTAGCTTAGCCACATGCATTTGGCCTTAACAAAAATGGCTGACGCTGCAACCAAAACGTCTGCAAAGTTTTCTTCATAAAAACTAAGAACTGTGACTGAGCATCCCACACCAAGCTATTAATAACACCCACATGTTCTCTATTGTTCTATGTCTGAAAGAAGAGACGCTGTTACATTTTTAAAAAACATTATAAATCCAACAGGGAGACTGATGTGTAGTTATGATAGCCGACTTCATCAATTCAATGATGCATGTGTGGGGGTGAGTGGAAGGGGCTGTGATGCGGGGAGTAGGGATTGTTGTTTGCAATAAATGAAATCTAGACAGGCAATTTTCCTTTGCATCACCTGATTACCACAAGTGTTTAAATGCTTGCACAAAAGCAATTGAGAAAAATCAGGGACAGAGACACAAAAAGACAGGGAGACAGAGAGAAAAGTAGGCTTGAACTGAAACTGTTACCTTCCCTTCCATCTAGCTTTCTATGTCTAGCTGTAGCTGCCTTGTGCAGACACCTACCTCTGTCTCTAGTCTACCTATTTATATCATTTTCTATGTCGCTGTCTACCAACCAATCTCTAGCTAAGTCTATGCATGTCTCTATCTCTAGCTTTATATGTATACCTCTCTAGAGCTTTCTCTAGCAATGTATTTGTCTCTGATTTTCCATGTGTGCCTCCATGTCTAACTCTTTTATGTATGTGGCCATCTACCTGTCTCTGTCTGTGCTTATCTAAGTCTAGCTATGTGTCTCTGTCTGTATCTGCCTATCCCTATCTAGCTTTCTCTAGGAAAGTTAAAAATGAAACCAATGAGGTGCATTTGGAGTATGTGCAGAGTAGGTTTCTTGGAGACAAGGCTGGGGTTTCTGAAAAAGGGAGAGAGAAGTAAGCATGGCATTTAAGGACAAAGGTCAGTGATTCCTTCACACTGGCTGCTGATGCTCACAAACACCAATTTTAGCTTGAAACACTATACACAGTTAAGAGCAGTCGCGGCCGGCATGACTCGTGGGTGGGGGGCGGGGGTCGAGCGAGGGAGGTTTAATTAAAAAAAAAGTTTAACTTACCTTCGCCTGCCCGGTCCGGTCCAGCGTCATGTCTACTTTTCTCTCTTCTCCTCACAGGAAGCAGACAGCCTCCCTCCCCTAAGCCAATCACAATGCTGCAATGGCAGCATTGTGATTGGTTGGGACGCGGACCACACAGGCTTCTATGGGGAGGCTACTTTCTCCATTTAGGCTGCATGCAGCCTACATGGAGAAAAGGGAGAGTGTGTATGACTGGTTTGGTCGGCCCTGGGGCCGACCAAACAGTCAGCACCCTCAGAGTGGGCAAGCCACTCCTCCCCTGCCATAGAGCAGGACCACCCACCCCCAACCAAACCCTTCTGCTTTCTCGCAGTGCGAGAAGCAGAAACATAAAATGGTATTTATAATACCATTTTATGTTTCTGCTTCTCACACTGAGACTCATTGGAACCTGAGAATGCTGTATTAAATTCCCTTCACTCAATCCTAGTGTGGGAGCTGCCCAGCATGCAGAACCTCTTGTCCACTGTTGAAATGACGTGAATGGCTTAGTGATAAGAGCATGTGCTGTGGAAATGCAATCTTCTCTGTTGAGCTGGTAACTCCAGCAAAGAATGGGCTCAGTTGGTCATTTTCAATAACAAAGAGGTACAGATATTTAATTCACAAAGTTGGGTGGTGCAGCCAGGAGAGGGTTGTGCTCACTGAAGAGCACTGAGCACCTGCTGCAGGAACATTGGAAAGCCTACTGCCCATGGTTGTTTCTTTTGCTTTCTCCATGTCTGATCCTAGATCAGGAGAAAAGCATAGATGGCCTTAAAAGAGAATCCAAGGCCCAACAGGCCCTGGTTCAGTTAGAGCCCTGCTGCTTACTCTCTATAGTAGATATCACATTTGGCCACAGGTTTGAAAACAGGCAGGGCCGATTCAGCCATTTAACATTCTGAAGTTTACCACTCGCACATATATTGATGTGTATGGCTATGGCACCCAATATTTAAGATCTGTAAGCCAGTAGGTCTTATACAGAAGTATCGTTTGGCATAAATGCTGTATTCTACATAATATTTAGAAAAATATTGTCCTATTGGTTGTAGATTTTCTATTAACCCTAGTGGGCAATACTTTTGTTCATAAGAGTTAGGAAACAACATTTACGAAACATGACATTCTGACAATGATATTCCAGTACCACATGTCTGTAAGTGTCTCAACAGATAGAACGCATTCAGCTTCTTACTGAGTCTGATATACAAGTAATCCACATTCAAATTCTTACATTTGTTAATACAATATCATGTACTTTTGATACATAAATGTCGTGTCACAATATACAGTGATTTAATATACAATTTCTTTAATGTTTAAGGTGAACTTTAATGATGTCCCAGGGAGCAATGGCTGACTTATGATGTTATTTATGTTTTTAAATGCCACATTAGTGTGGCATCATAGAGATTTTGGACAGTTCACTTTCCAAACATTTTGGTGGGTAAAAGCAGAGGGCTGTAGCAAATTGCAATACCTAGTATCTTGGTTGGTGTTGTTGCCCTTTGCCTGGGTAAGATATATGTGTGGTAAACAGGTGATGGTGGCAAGTGCTGCTAGATATCTTAACAGCTGGTTATTTGCGTATTCTTTGGGGTGCTATATAATTTGGCGGATGCAGGACACTCCATATAAGGTGAATGTGACTTCCACCAATTTTTGGTTGATGTCCTGCCTCCACCAAACTCCACTAACCCCCTTGGTCTGTACCGGATTTATGCGCAGTGTTCTATCTTCATTTCTGCTGTTCTAAGATGGTACATGGTATATCTTGATGGCATTTGCTGTGAGCATTTGCTGTGAGCACTTGCTGTGAGTATGTCATTTCCGAACTATATATCCAAGTCTGGTGGCTCAATTAACTAATACATCCACTGCTGGGACATCTGTTTGACCTCATGATCATAAATTTGCTTAACTCCGAAATAGATCGCTCACCCTTCTATCCTTCTATGGTTGTTAAACTGCTTGTAATTAAGTTGGGTAACAATAGATATCTGTTATCAGTGCTAACATAATCTTTGGATGATCCTGAACTTTGCAAACACGAATGTTATATGACGTGTATGAGTGTTGAAAGAGTGTATACTGTTCAAGGTATTTCTGTGTTGTATGATTCAGAATGTGCATTGTTGTAAAATAAATTATAGTCAATTAAATGGCATTTCTGAGCTGTTTTGGATGGGTAAGCAAACTGTTGCTAAGAAGGTAGCATTGTTGTGAGTGTGCTGATATACAACTATATGGTGTACTTGCATTTTGTAGGTTATGGTTGTGTTGATCCTGGAAGGATGAAAGGCCGATGGCACCTTTCTAGGATTCAAACCTGTGATCTTTAATACAGTGCGAGGGGCTCAGAAAGAAAGTAATTTTTTGCAGGCAAAATGTAAATGTATTTGACAGGGTAGTCAGTGGGGGAAGGGTGGTGTGCCAGAACGTTGGTAGGAAGAGTTTCTTGTGGTCCCTTGGCATTGATGGACAGTGCCCTTTGAGCTCTCACCACCTCCTTATAACATGTAGGTTAGTTGGGGCTATGCAGGTCCTTGAAGGAAGAATGTCTGATGGCACTTTTCTAGAATATAAATGTGTAAATTGGTTGGATGGGCTCAGAAACAAAGGGCCTGATTTAGATCTTGGTGCATTTCCGTCGGATTCCCCGCCCGCCAACTATGCGGTCCGCCCGGTCTATTTAGATGTTGGCGGGTCTATGGATAATAGTCCATCCATGTGCAGCCATCTCCGCCAGATTTCTCCATTCACGCCGACTGCGTCATAGGCAAAAGTGGCTTTCGGAGGGAGTTCAGCCCATTTCTCTGCTGCTCCAATTTCACTGTGTCTTCCCGCTGACATAACTGTGGCGGGTAAACCTCCACACCTGAGTTGGTGGTTTCGAAGGTATATAAGGAAGAAACTAACCTTTTTTCCTTTTTCCACTTCCTTTTTCGCCATGAACCCAAAGGGATAAGTCCTCCCTTAGCTGCTGCTACTTGACCACAAAGCAAATCAACCCCCTCATTGCTCAAATCAAAGGCAACCTTCTTTTTTACTGGGGGGCGGTGTCTAGCCATGCAGCGAGATGGCCGCTCAATAGAGGGGCTCCACCGGCTGAATGTAAAATACTCCATAATCCTCAGCCCACCAGCCATTAGCGTGGAGATAATCGACTGCTCATGCAAGAGCAGTGCTGTGAGCCCTGAAACGAGCAAGCTGTGTGAGCCTGGAGACAGATGAGAGCCGCCACGGCGGATGGACACTTGGGCCCTGCCAGCATACACGACACCGCACTGGAGTGCCTGTCAGTCGCAGCTGCTCTGGGGACCTTCTGCGGCGGAGCAGCGCTCTGGGGGCCAGCGGGTCTGGACTCTGGCTGCCGGCGTGGTCGGGATGCCTGAAGCCAATGTAGGCCCCAATGGAACTGCCCTACAGCTGTGAGGTCGGCTCGGAGGCCGCACCCGGGAGACTCGAAATGAGGAGTGTGCGGGTGGGCTCAGTCTGGCCAGGCAGATGTGGTGCCTGGGAGACCTCTACACAGTGAGAATCAGCCATGGGGCACTGAAATTGCTGAGGCTGCTGAGGACTCTATTTATCTGCATAACCCAGGCCTCGGCCAACCTGGGCCTATCACTAAGAGGACACTAAGCTTCCCATGCTGAGCAATAATACTTAGGTCCTCGCAGTGCCCATCCATGCAAGGCCGCGACCCCTGCTGAGCTTACCGATCCTGTGCTATTGAGGTTGGAAGCGGGTAACACAGGCCTTACTGGGAAGACTACTTGTAACCTACCTGAAAAGTCCTGGATCGCTTTGTCCTACAGCTGAGTTGGGGCATCTGGGCCTGCTCGTGCCCCCGCTCTGACTGCACCACAGGAGTGAGGCAGGGCCCCATCTCTGCTCACTTCATCCGCATTGGAAGCCGATTCCCTCATGGCGGGGGATCTGACTGTCATTTAACCACACCAAATGACCCCCTCTGCTGAGCCATCCTGCGCAGTGGTGAAGAATAACTAGCCAGGTAAGTGAAAGGCGACGCAGCGGGCCATACCTGGACGTGGCAGAACTCACAAGAATACAGAACTCAACTCATTTTACAGTGTGAACTTGTTGTGATCTCTGCTGCTAACTACTAGGTATGCTAGAGACTTATCAAACCAAGATGGGCAAACACGACACACGCCAATCCAAGCTCCCATTTGAAAGCAAAAGTACTCTACGTCAGGTGGGGATGGAGCAATCGTGGGGGTCAACCTCAGACCCCTCCACAGAGGAGGCCAGTCACGACGACGACCTCAAAGAAATTCTGGTCCATGTTAAGACCAGCCTTAAGGCAATTGACGCCAAGCTTAACGTTATGGCACATTGTTTCGCCAAAATGAACGAGTGAGTTGACAAACACGAAGATTGCCTAGACCATCTTGAAGCCAGAGTCTCAGATATTGATGATACTCAAGCTGCGACAAAGGAACAACTGCTCAGGATGGACAAAGTCCTAGTTGTCATAAAAGCAAATATGAGGATTTGGAAGCCCGCTCGAGGCGCAATAATATACGTATTATAGGTGTGCCGCAATACACTGCCATCGATAACATGGAGGACTATGTTACAATAATGCTGAACAACCTCTTCGGAGAGGCTTTATCTCTGGTGTTTGTCGTGGAGCGAGCACACAGGTCCTTGAGTGCAGCCACCTCTGGGCGCGCCATCTCGCCCTATAATCGTGCATCTACTTAACTATAAAGACAGGGACATCGTCCTGCACCTCTCCAGGGAATGCAGTCATATACAATATCGGGGCAACGTGATTTCCTTCTTCCCTGACTTCACCATCGCAGTTCAGGCCGCTCGTAAGGAATTCTTACCTATCAAGAAAATCCTACAAAAAGCGGAAATCAAATATGCTCTTCTCTACCCTGCCAAACTGTGAGTCACCCATGAGGGGAAGGCACACCATTTTACCAATTCTAAGGCATAACTTAAATCTGCTAAAAGCATCACAACAAGAGTACCAAGGGGATCCCCACAATGTGAGGAGGGGACTGGATGACAATGATTAGTGCCAGAGCCGCTTGGGATTTTTGATGTGACAGTACCGACCACAAGGCAAGACAAGGGGTTGGCCGCGGCTGACAGGCTAAATGAGTAGATGACACTCTGCCGTGGGTGTTGACAAATTGCAATACCTGTCCTAATGGCCATTAACATGGGCGATATCTGCCGATTCAGCCACCCAGGCTAGGCCTGGCTGGGGTGTTCTCCGCCCTCAGGGATGAGTCCCTTGCAAGAAGTAGTATTGATTTAGGGTTACAAGGGGGGGTTGATAGGTGGGTGTGGGTCTCTCAACCAAGTTCGGGGTTGGAGTGGGTGGGGGTGGGTTTATGTTCCAATATTTTCTCTTGGTTTTTTTTGTTTGACTATATTTACACTGCTTGGCCAGTCCTCTCTTTGGTCCCCCCTCCCCACCTAACTCTCCTACCCGATTGGCGCGCAAAGCACACACTACCTAAGCCTTACTCGCTGACAGGACACTCGACCATCATCACCCTCTATCAGCACATTGCACATATAACCGCATCCTAAGCCAATCTCAGACACAATGCTACCACTGAATTGATCTATGTCTATGGGAATTAAGGGGCATATCTACGAGGACGGCGATAAGTCAACGCAAAGCGCGCTTAGCGCTTTTCTACTTATCGCCGTCTATCGCTTGATTATATCGCCCTGGTAGCGCGTTATCTACAACGCTTTTCCCCAGGGCGATATAATTACCAGCGATAGCGGGGGAAATCGCCGTTTTGCAGGGAACATCGCTGGTTTTCCAGCGATGTTCCCTGCAAGCAGCGATAACCTGCTGATACGACCCTGGGGTCGTATCAGCACAATCCACCCCCATAATAGGTATGCCTAAGTCCGCATTTTAGCAGACGTTAGTTTTCGGCGAAAACAGCGGTTTTCGCCCAAAACTAACGTCTGCTAAAATGCGTTGGCAGCCTTGTAAATATCGCAATGTGCACATCAGCAATATTTACAAGGTTGTACTGCCCAGTGACGCCCACTTTGCATCTCATTAGAGATGCAAAGGGAGACGTCGGGTAAAAGGGTGCTAACATGCGCCAATGCATGTTAGCACCCTCTTGTTAAAAGGGCGATTATTTTATCTCCGCTTTTTTGGCTTTAAAGCCAAAAAAGCGGAGATAAAGCCCTTGTAGATATGCCCCTGAATGTCTGAACTGGAATGTAAGAGGGCTAATTGATTTGAGAAAGGCCCATATTGTACATACTTACCTCACCAGACATCAGTTTGACATATGCTTCCTGCAGGAGCTTCATCTCACCCCTTCCACTGCATCTCGTCTCCAAGCACATTAACTGTGCTCATGGAACAACTATATTAATTCACAAAGATATACCATGGAAACTCACACAAGTTAAAATTGACACAGAAGGGTGCCCTGTCCTTCTGGCCGGCACCCTGCACCAACACCCAATTATATTTACTTGCATATACGGACCAAACACTGATTGCTCGGAATTCTTTATTGATGTATGGCGACACATTGTTAATCTAGGACCGGGTGCTATAATATGGGGGGAGATTTTAATGTTATTCTAGATCCGAATTTAGATAGATCCTGCACCTCTCATAGACCACACCCTAACGCTGCGACACAACTACACACCCTAATGCAAGATCAAGGCTTGACAGATACCTGGCGATCCTTGAATGGAACTCATAAGGAAGGGACGTGCATTATATCAGCATTGACTATTGGGTAACCGCCCAAGAAGTCTTAACAAGGAATACCGGGACAACGCTGCTGCCCCGAACAGTTGCAGACCACGCCCCTGTACTGCTGGAACTATCAATGCCATTAGCTATCCTGCGCGCCTTCACTTGGCGATTAACAGCCGGAATTATAAGGGATCAAGTGTTTCACCCTGAAATTCGAACAGCCATTGTTGATTATTATTTTCCAATAAACACAGGCTCAGTTAAATCCCCCTTGGTCCTTTGGGAAGCTTTTAATCTAGTTATAAGAGGTGCATGTGTTGCAAGACAGGCGAGGGTCCTTAAGGCGATACGAACAAGACTAACTCACCTAGAGAGCGACCTTAGAGCACTAGAACTAGAGTATCTCCATTCCAGAGCCCCAGACTCTATGGCACTCATATGAGAAAAATTAATAGCATTTAATGATGAGGCAGGACGTGAATTGCACTATTTAGGCCGCAAGGTCACAGCCCGCAGATATGGGGAAGGAGAACACACCGACAGGACACTGGCCATTATGATCCAACCTCACAAAGCCAATGAATATATATCGTAGAACTCAGTGATGAGTATGCGAAACGTCAAACTAATCCCACTTCCATTCTCAATATGATGACTACCTATTACTCAAAACTCTATCAAACTAAATCTCAAATGTCCACCAACCGGATTAAGGCGTACTTGGACTCTACACAAATACTGTGGCTAGACCATGCACATCACCAATACCTAGATTCCCCATTCACAGAGGAGGAAGTCCTGCACATAATACGAAGCCTTTTCAACGACAAGGCGCCCAGTTTGTATTGAACTCACGACTTCCTTCTACAAGAAATACGGCACCATATTAGCCTAACTCTCCTTCCTGATTGGCGCACAAAGCACACACCACCTAAGCCTTACTTGCTGACAGGACACTGAGCAGGATTGAGCCAGTGGTTTGTGAAACTCATTCAGCTACTGTACACTTCTTCCTCTGCTAGTGAACAGACTACTATCTAATCCATTCCCGATTACACGTGGCACCCGTCTGGGATGCCCTCTATCCCCGCTTTTATTTGCCATAGCCATGGAACGCCTAGCTGCCCGTTTACATCAGCA
Source organism: Calotriton arnoldi (assembly GCA_963921515.1). Lineage (NCBI taxonomy): Eukaryota > Metazoa > Chordata > Amphibia > Caudata > Salamandridae > Calotriton > Calotriton arnoldi. The sequence continues at coordinate 132,129 of CAWUFW010011470.1, forward strand.
TTACTCTCAGAGGAGGCTTAGATTCCGGGAGAGAGGAATACTAATTTCTATGTACGCGGACAACATCGCGTTATACATCAGAAACCATCAGGATAATCTAGATCCCACCATCTGAGAGGTTATTCAGTTCAGGGGGCTGTCTGGTATAACAATAAACTGGACTAAGTCTGTCATTTTTCCTCTCACTGACAGCACCATGCGATTCAATTCCGAATTCGCACTGAAGTGGGCAACATAGCCAGTGCGATATCTGGGCGTATGACTAAGCCGTGACATGGGTGAACTATGGCAAGCCAATTATGGCAGGGCGATACATTGGCTGGAAGAAAGGAATCCGACCTGGAACCGCCTTCCTCTCTTGTTAACTGGACGATTAGCAATCGCCAAAATGGTGGTGTTGCCTAAATTTTTATATCTTTTTGTGAACCGTCCCATACCGCTCAGTGAGCAATTTCTCAAACGCCTGCAGTCGAACATGATATCATTGGCATGGGCCGGCAAACAGCCCAGGATAGCGTTGGAAACCCTCACGCTACCTCTGAGACAGAGTGGCCTCAATGCACCTGAAATGGCATTATACGCATGGTGCGCTCAGGCCCAATACTTACATTTTTGGCTATATCCAGTTAAATTCCAGCCACATGTCACCATGGAGGCAGACTTGACTTACCCGATCCCACTATCCACTGCGCTTTACCAAACTTATAAACCTACTCGCACGGCAGCTGACACTGTGGATTGCGTCAAGTGGGCATGGGCTGGGTAACGATGACGCGCAACTCTAAACTTCATATATGCTCCTTCCATCACCATAGCGTGCAACGCGATGGTACCAGCATTGCTAGATGATGGAATGTGCACCCGGGTGCATAATAGACACTTATTCACATTTGCTGATCTATATCCAGATGGGCAATTCTTACCACCACCCGCACCAACTGACACTCCGCGCCCCACTGTGATGGACATGCTTCTATATCACCAACCATGCCCTGGAACACATACTCATGAATACCTCACACCCAAGCTTGTCACCAGACTCTACACGGTAATGCAAGATAAGGCACCTGTGTGTACCCCTAAAGCACATGCTCAATAGATGTTAGTCACAGACCTATCTATATCTGCTAAACAATGGTCATATTGCTGTGCACAAACTACAGCTCTTTCACCTAATTATAGATTGCGCCTCATACACTTTAAATTTCTGCATAGACTAAACCATACGCCCCTTCAACTGCACTGCATGGGGTTATGGGAAGAGGCACGATGTGAAAGATGCTCAGCATCCCAGGCCTCGTTTTTACATTTAGCCTGGGAATGTCCTAAAATTGCAGACTACTGGCCCGAGATTCACTCTACACTTCTGCAAATTACGGGGCATCAGATTCCTCTAACACCGTTAGTCAGCCTCCTTGGCTATGTTAAAGATTTGCCACAGGCATCTCGCCGTCTAATTGCAATGCTCCTAATATTGGCCAAGCGCCAACTGGCCACACCATGGCTACAGGAGTCTACGTACTGCCAAGAACAATTTGCCACCTATTGAGAGCTGATGCTTACGCAAGCCTGTCCAAAAGACAAATGGGAACCATTTTTTATGTATTTGAGATCGCGTGATACAACCCCACCCTAGAAACATGTTGTTCTGAACTGGGGAACTCCTGTTGCATTGAAGATGGTGTCATATATTGTGAGATAGTATTCTAAAAGGTAGCCCTAACCCATAACCTTCGAGATATTATTCAGGGCACCAGACATGCATTCGGACTTTCTACTCCAACTGCTATACCTGAGACTTTTTGATTGTCAACCTTGATTGCTCTATCAATGTACAACTCCAGGTATTCAATTTGATGAGATATTCCTTGTTACGCTATTTGGAATGGGCTGAATATATTTTATCTCCCACCTCCCCCTTTTTCCTTGCCCCCAGCCTCCCAGAAATGTAGAAGTTATCTCATTCTCAGTAGGCGTTGAAATAAATGCCAATAAATAAAATAATTTTTTATTTTTTTTAGAAACGCTTCTTTTTTACTTGTTTCTTTTTTAATTGTGTGTTTACATTAGCACTGGACTCGTGCATTTTTAAATCTCTCTTACAAGCAACATTTCACTAATGTGTAATGCACATGTGGGGAATGTTGTCATTTCAGAAATTAAAAGAAACTCACCTGTATACTTGTATTTAATGTTCTAATTTGGTGCAAGCTGCCTTCTTGATAATGGACACCTACACAAAAATAGACATTAATCAAAAAGTCAAAATATGTCCATACAGGTGTGTTTAATTATTTTTCATGAACTATCAAATTATAAACATATGCATTAAACATTATTGAAATTATTTCAATTTAATATAATGTAGAAATTGCACTAGACAAGATTAACCTTTTTGTTAAATAACCGTAAAATCAATGTTAGTTCTAAACTTAAATAATTTTATATATTTAATAATATATGTCCACGTGTCTAGTTCATTTTCTGTACTTTATAACATTTTTATTGTTTCTTAATTTTTCTAAGGTGTAATGCATATGTGGTTATTTATATCAAGTTCAAATAAACACACCTGTATTAACACTTAAAAAATATATATATTTTTGGGGTGTAAGTGTCCATTATCATGATGAATGCTTGCACCAGAATGTAAATGCCCATCACATTCTTTTTTTTACTAGTGTATGGACTTTAAAAATTGGACATTTAAAGAAACGGTTGTATTTTCTGTCATAAGTGGTAGTAAAAATATGTAATTCACGTTGTCATCATCAACTTTTCTAGGAATCAATGAATTGTAAATGAAAAATAATGTTAGGACAAACTTTGCCAAATGAATATTTATTTTTATTAACAAATTAGATACTTTTCTCATATATATATTATTTAATGCAAAACACAAAAGGGTAGCAAAAAGCCTTTCCCTTCACAACAGGCTGTCATAATTTTGCCAAAAACGTGCCTTCTATACGTACCGCTAAAGGGTAACCTCCTCAGGAAAAGGCATTATTGGACACAGAGAAGACACCTCAAGGGTCTTTCTTGGGAGGGTTGGTTAGGGTTTGACAGGGGTTAGGGGCAGTTAAGATGTGAATTCTTGCAGAGGAGAATGGGTAGGAAGGGTGGGAGAGGATTGGGTTTTGGAGGTAGAGGGAGCTGGAGTGGGTGATGTGCGTGTGTCAGTGTTTTGCAGTTGCATATGGGTCTGGTTAATATTGTGTATGTTTGGATGTGTGTTTTTTGGCAGGTGTTTGGTGTTCGGTGAGTGTGTGTGTTTGGTTTTGTTGGGTGTTGTTTTGGGTGTAGGTGGGTTTTTGTGTGAGTGTGTTGGTTTGATGAGTGTGCTGTTGAGGTGGTTGGTGTGGTTGTGATGTGTGTGTCTGTATGTTTTGCAATTGCAAGTGTGTCTGGTGTATGCTGTGTATGTTTGGAGTGTGTGGTTTGGCTGGTATTTGATATTCTGGCGAGTGTGTGCATTTGGGCTTGGTTGGTGTTGTTTTGTGTGTAGGTGTGCTTTTGGGTGAGTATGTTAGTTTGTATGAGTCTTCTGTTGAGGTGGTTGGTGTGGTTGTGGTGCTTGTGGGTGTGATGGTAGTTGTGGGTGTGGTAGTGGCTCTGGGGCTTTTGGGTGTGCTGGTAGTTGTGGATGTGGTGGTGATTGTGGTGCCTGTGGGTGTGTTGGTGGTTGTGGTGGTAGTTGTGGGTGTGGGTGTGGTAGTGATTGTTGGTGGTTGTGGTAGTTTTGGGTGTGGTGGTGGTTGTGGTGGTTGTGGGTATGGTGATGGTTGTGGTACCTGTGGGTATAGTGTCAATAGTGTGTGCATGTTGGTTTTGTGTTTGTGTGTCTTCATGTGTTTGTGTTTATGTGTGTTATTGTGATTGTGCTGCTTGTGTTTGTTGGAGTGGGTGCCAGCAAAGAAGTGAGTGTGCTTGGGATTGGGATGGGACTTGGGATTTGGGTTGAGGAAGGGACCTGAGTTGGGGTACAAGGTTGGGCTTGTTGGAAGGCTGCGGTGAGTGAGGAGGCTAGTTTTTCAAGTGATCATGCCAGACATTGAACTGTGAATGGCATCCAGAAATTAATCTATTTGTTGCTTTGGCAACGAAGGCATTGGATGCCATTCACTATCGCAGTCTGGCCTGCAGAGGTGCTGTGTAAGAGGTCAATAGTCTCCTCACTCAGTGCAGTCGGGATGACAGGGGAAGGGGGTGAGGTGTCTGTTGCGAGGGAGACCCCAGCCCTTTTAGGGTATCGGGTTTGGCGCGGATACAGTTGGTACTGTTCCTGCAGGGTCCACCACCATTAGGGACTGGTCACTTGTGGAGGCCTCCGAAGATGATGACGAGGTGGTGGCCTCCATTCCAGTCCCCTCACCCTCCAGGCCACTGTGTCCATCGGTCTCCGATGTCTCACCACCAGAAAAACAGTGGCAAGCTGCTTCCCCACCTTCGTGGCCAATGTCCCCTTTGCCTGCTTTTGAAGATGCTGAAAAGACATATACAATTGTTTTATTAGATCTGTGTAAATAGAATTGAACATGAACTTTTTTCTCAAAACATTTGTCAAATTTTCATATTTCACCAGCATCAAGGTTTTCAAGCATTGGTTTAATTTTATCATTATTTCATGCATGTAGGGACATCTACATCTTCAGATACCATTTGGCCACAGTTTTGTATTTTCCCATTATTACTCGTATCCTTTTTTTGATAATTTCTCTTAACCATTTTCAATTCACTCCAGGAACTGTTTAACACCTCTGAATGGTTCTGATTGGTTGTTTTGAATAGTGAATATATGTCACAAACGTCAACATAAAGCAAAAATCGCTTTGTACATTGTGTGTACAAGGCAAAAAAGCTAATTTATTTTTATTTTAAAGAATAAAAATATGAATATCTGCAATGTTGTACCAGTGATTGCATACATTGAAAGCCTGTTTCTTTTGTTTGGGCATTTCACAATGGTAACACTCACTTCAAGTAAGTTAAGTATTTATCAAATGTTAAAATATATCTTATGGAGTCAGTACTTATGTTGCTTTTTAATGTATCACACCCTATGTATTTACTTATGCTGTTGAAGAAATTAAAAAACATTATTTGTTGATATTCTAAAATTACTTCTGCAGCATAAGAAAATACATAGGGCTTGATGCATTGCTAATACACTTTAGTACGAAGCAAAAAAGCTTTACAATAGACTCCCAAATATCTTATGTTATTTTTAGTTCATATTTATCATTGTGAAAAAAATATAAAAATGTTTGGGCTTTCATTTTAGGCAAAAATTGGTACAAAATTACAGTAAATTTTAAAGACACTGATTCAGATATATTTTTAAAATAAAAATAAAAATGCAATTTGCAATATGAAAAAGAGTAAACCTTGATGCATTTCTAAAATTTACTTATGAGTCATTTTTTGTGCCTGATTTGAAGTTTTCCAGATGGGATACTCCAACATATATGTGATGGAAAATTCCTTCTGCAACAGACCCTTTAACTGATCTATTTTTGTTCATTATTGATTTTATCATCTGGACATAACAAAGGCCATAAAAATAATGTTTTTGGAGATGTGTTACTCTGTCACCAATCTTTTCACATTCCAGTCTGTTTTGTTCAAAAATGTATGCCTATCAATTCATTTTTCAAAAACCAGACTAGCTTACATGCATTTATGTGAATGAGTAGGACAGCATGCACATCTTTCACTTTTAACATAAATTATATTGTACTTTTTTAGTACAAACATATTTGTAATGTGTTTTTAATAAACAAATGTGGCCATTTAATCTTATGTTTCTAGTCATTTTGGCTACAAGCACACTATTGATGGTTTATAATACCAACTAAAAAATGTAACATTTGGAACATCCAGTGCATCATAAGTGCATTTTATGGTATGTCACCTGCAATACGGCTAATGTAACATCCTTTGCAATTGTGATGAAGCATCACACCTGACACAATTATAAATGTTGGCCTGTTTGGTACAAGTGTGCCTTATAGCATCAAACAAACTCTTGTATAATTTATTTTAGGCAGGTGTGTGGTAGTGATCAGAAAGATATTGGTATCGGCTTCCACAAATTAATATACAAAACACATCATCATACACCTTGTGCAAAACTTAAACCTTAAAGAACTCTTGTTGTATGTTGGACATGTGTTGACCTTTATGTTGATGCCATAATTTGTTGCTGTAACAAAATATAGTTATTTAAAATGAAAATTAAAAACAGAACTTACACCCATGCTGCTGTTGTCGGGCTCTCAACTGTCCATCAAGCTGGGAATAGGCCACAACAAGTATGTAGGCCCACAGGGGGGACAGTTTGCGGCGCACACGATTTGCATGTTAGGAGGACTGCCCGAGCCGGACTTCAGCTGACTTCTTGGTCCAGCGTAATAGTTCCTCCCCTCACTTTTGGCAATTAATCAATTAATGCTGTGCCACTTGTAGAGCCCCAGAGTCTGCATCTTCTTTGCAATGATCCACCCAAAGGAGATTGTAATTAATGAAGTCTGATCATAGGTTAAGTGTGTTTCCTACAATGGTGGAAAGCACATCGTGTTTCTTAAATACCCCTCACAGACCAAAAGGGCCCTTGGTGTCATGCTTCATCATAGGGGTCTACGCATCCCTCTACGGAACGCGGCGTGCTACTACCAACGAATGCGCGGGAGCACTAATGTAATCTCTATGTGTGGTGTGAGAGAGGTGGTGAGAGGTAGGGTCAGGAGTGAGTGGTAAGTGAATGTTAAAAAATACCTAGCATCATAGGAGTAAAAAAAAATTTAATAAGCCTTGGTGCCGGTATTATTAAAAAGGTGTGAGGTGGAGGTATGTTGTATTAATGTACAAAACCTCCTGCGTGTGTCAACATGTTTCGAAGCGTGCTGCTTCTTCTTCAGGATGGGTACACAGATCCCTACCCTACTCACATGGATGGTGTGACAATGTCAACAGTTTCAGTACTATGTGTAGACAGGTGGTAAATGCTACAAAGAGAGACACAATGGTCTCAATATTATTTGCAAAAAGTAAAATTCCTTAGTTTCAATCTGAAAAAGAAACACAATATATAGAAAAAATCAGGCATACAAGTTATATTCCAGATGTAGCGTTCGTGACCTGTATAAGTGATAAATACAGTGCCTATAAATGGAGAGAACTATTAAATATTGGTGCCAGTGCAGTGTCCTGTAAAAAAAGGACAAATACAAGACGTACACACATGTAACAGAAAACACACACACTAAAGGAATCATGTCCCAGGGTAATTTTGCAGTGACTAGCGAGTTCTTGAAATCAGAAATCAGAGAAAAAAAAAAAAAAACAGCCTAGAAAGGAAAACTGATCACATACTTGTTGTTTTGAAGCCAATGGCATCATGAGCCTTAGAACGAAAGGGACCCTGTGCTAATTGCACTCTGTAAATAAAGATTCAGAATTGCTGCATTAGGTCGGTGTCCAAAAAACGATGGAAACAGAACTGGCCTCTCTGAAGCGGCTATGCCGTACTCACATATACCAAGGTGCTGCTTTGCAAAATCGCCCCCTCGCGGCTCCGTCGATGTGCCCCTTTTGTGAGCGAACAGTGGTTTCTCAAGGCTCAGTTTGCTGCTGTTAAGGATCCTCCAATGTTTATTGACAATTTTCGATATTTTGTTTGAATGAGTGTTATAGGTGGTCACACAGATGGGTCTGGCCTCTTGATCCTTGTGTGTTTTATCTTCCAGTAAGGCCTCCCTATTATTATTCCGGGCCCTCTTCATTGCTCTGTCAATGATTCGGACGGGATAATTCCGATGGGAGAGCTTGGTCTTTAAGTCAGAGGCTTGTGTCTTGTAGTCAGTCAGGTTGGTGCAGTTCCTCCGGAGGCGTTGCTGAACAGAATTTCCTCCATGATGTTGAGTGTCTCGTCGTGGGGTAAACTCGTGTACAAACTCTCCACATCGAGCCCCATTAGTAGTTGTTTATCAGGATCAAAGGTCAAATTTTGTAGCAGCTGGAGTACTGCTTTAGTATCTTTTAGGTAGGTGTCCGTTTGATTCTGTTCAGCAACGCCTGGGAATACCAAACACCACAGAATCTTGTAATGGAATGTATCAGCCTGGCCCTGACTAAAAATGTCTTCCTGTATGAGGATACTCTCTACCTGCAGAAACACGGGACCAGCATAGGGAGCACTTTTGCTCCCAGCCTGGCAGGTCTCTACGTACACCATTTAGAGACCTGCAGGATCCTACATCATAATAACCCTTTCAGACACAACATCAAGACCTGGAAGAGGTATTTTGATGATGTGCTGGTCATCTGGGAGGGAGACGTTCCATCGACCAAGGAGTTCATGGGATGGCTCAACCAACAGAATACCTTTCTAAAGTTTACCAGTACCACGTCACGTGACAATCTAGTGTTCCTAGATCTGAACATATACCCGGAGGGGGGCACACTAAAAACCACCACGCATTTCAAGCCAACAGCTAAGAACTGTCTGCTATTATATGACAGCTTCCATCCGCGTCATCTACGTGACAACCTCCCCTACGGGCAGTTCCTCCGCCTCCGAAGGAACTGCACCAACCTGACTGACTACAAAACACAAGCCTCTGACTTAAAGACCAAGCTCTCCCATCGGAATTATCCCGTCCAAATCATTGACAGAGCAATGAAGAGGGCCCGGAATAATAATAGGGAGGCCTTACTGGAAGATAAGACACACAAGGATCATCTATAACACTCATTCAAACAAAATATCAAAAATTGTCAATAAACATTGGAGGATCTTTAACAACGGCAAACTGAGCCTTGAGAAACCACTGTTCGCTCACAAAAGGGGCAAAAACTTGAAGGACATGCTTGTTCACACACGACCACGCTCAGACACAGTCACAACCAATGAGAACCCCACTCTTCAACCAATCCAAGGCCATCACCCGTGTGGCAACTGCAGCACTTGCCAACTCACCAAGAAGAGCAAACGAATTAAGTTTAGGAATGGCAGTGAATGGGAACAAAGGAAATTTACTAACTGTAACAGCCGGAACGTCATTTATATGATCACATGCCCCTGCGGTTTAGAGTACGTTGGAATGACATCACGACCAGCCAAAATCCGTATTGGGGAACACAAAAATAATGTCAGGTGTAAAAAAAGCACAACGAAAATGGCGACACACTTTCTGACTGAAACACACACAGTGAATGACCTCCAATGGACAATCATAGAACAAATACAATCTGAAAGCGGGCTGCTGGAAAAAGAACAACTTTGGGTGTTCCGTCTGGGCACCAACGTAACGGGCCTCAATGATAATATACCATGGAGCCATTTCTCTTGAGTTAAGAATAGATATTGGTTGCCACCTTGTACATTCATCCACCTATGAGATGGGGTGTACAATCTCATATTTATTATTTATTGGCAGGTTTTCAAAAGTAGGTTATGAAGACTACGAACTATAAACCCTCCCTGTTTTGATTTATTACTTCTACCTCGAGGTTTTTTTTCACAATCTGCCCCTACCACAAGGGTTTCTAACAATGTATATCCATGGCCCTTGAATACGGGAGAATTCTTTCCCCTTCCTTTTAAAACAATCACTTTTTTAAAAAATCAGTTTGATATTTCTGTATATATATATATTCCTTTTCCACACCACGTTTAGTACACCCGGGCATTTTGTGGACTTCAACTCGAGCGCTAACCAAGAGCAGCGCTGTTCTATTTAATTCCCAAGCGAGCGCTCTAGTTTAAAACGCATCGCGTCCCTCACTTCCGGGTGAAGCTGCCCGAAACAACTTCAGAGGTGATGACAGTCCCCGCAACCCTCCCAACAGCGCAGGGATAGAAGAGCTCCCTGAACACACGTACACGCCGATAGTGGTGGGAACGATATGGGCAATTAGGTACAGTATAAATAAACGCTTCAGTCAGCATGACCACATCGACGGAGCCGCGAGGGGGCGATTATGCGAGGCAGCACCTTGGTATATGTGAGTACGGCATAGCCGCTTCAGAGAGGCCAGTTCTGTTTCCATCGTTTTTTGGACACCGACCTAATGCAGCAATTCTGAATCTTTATTTACAGAGTGCAATTAGCACAGGGTCCCTTTCGTTCTAAGGCTCATGATGCCATTGGCTTCAAAACAACAAGTATGTGATCTGTTTTCCTTTCTAGGCTGTTTTTTCTCTGATTTCTGATTTCAAGAACTCGCTAGTCACTGCAAAAGTACCCTGGGACATGATTCCTTTAGTGTGTGTGTTTTCTGTTACATGTGTGTACGTCTTGTATTTGTCCTTTCTTTACAGGACACTGCACTGGCACCAGTATTTAATAGTTCTCTCCATTTATAGGCACTGTATTTATCACTTATACAGGTCACAAACGCTACATCTGGAATATAACTTGTATGCCTGATTTTTTCTATATATTGTGTTTCTTTTTCAGATTGAAACTAAGGAATTTCCTTTTTGCAAATAATATTGAGACCATTGTGTCTCTCTTTGTAGCATTTACCACCTGTCTACACATAGTACTGAAACTGTTGACATTGTCACACCATCCATGTGAGTAGGGTAGGGATCTGTGTACCCGTCCTGAAGAAGAAGCAGCACGCTTGAAACATGTTGACACACGCAGGAGGTTTTGTACATTAATACAACATACCTCCACCTCACACCTTTTTAATAATACCGGCACCAAGGCTTATTAAAAAAAATGTTACTCCTATGATGCTAGGTATTTTTTAACATTCACTTACCACTCACTCCTGACCCTACCTCTCACCACCTCTCTCACACCACACATATAGATTACATTAGGGCTCCCGCGCATTAGTTGGAATTAGCACGCCGCGTTCCGTAGAGGGATGCGAAGACCCCTATGATGAAGCATGACACCAAGGGCCCTTTTGGTGTGTGAGGGGTATTTAAGAAACACGATGTGCTTCCCACCAATGTAGGAAACACACTTGACCTATGATCAGACTTCATTAATTACAATGTCCTTTGGGTGGATCTTCTTGTTTACCAATAATAGTAAGGGAGGCTGAATCCACCCCAGGTGTTCGTGTAGGACACCGACTCTCCACTCCCTCCTTTGGTTTTTTCTTCTTCTTCTTTGCAATGGCCTTCCAGATGTCCTTCTTTTGATGGGAGTTGACCTGTATGGATTCAAAATTGAAAAAAATAAAATGTGAATTTTTGTTTGTTAGTATTGCATATGCATTTTTAAAAGTTACAACCGCATACATGTTTTTATTTTTGTATTTTTGTAAAACAAAAAAAAATATTGTATTCTGTTGTATTCTGTTGAGTACCCTTATCCCTTGTTATGTCCTTATTTTTCTAATCCAGGCCAGTGACATCATCTAGGCTAGAGTAATTTGTGGGATAATACAAATAGAAAAAATGAGTTTACTTTGGTATGTAAAAAAAAAAATATATATATATATATATATGTTAATTGGTATTAAAAATATAATATATTTTCTAATTTAACATAATGTTTATTCTGTAGACTGCACATGAAATTTTAGTTTATATATATATAAATTCACTGAAAAAACCATAGGTTTCAGGCACGTTATAGTTAGAAATTAGCATTTAAAAAACCTTTGAAATTCACTGAAAAAACCATAGGTTTTAGGGAAAGTTATAGTTAGTTGGACATTTCACTCGTACAAAACCAGAGAAATTCCCCCGTTACAGTTAGTTCAGCTAACTATAACTCGCGCCCCCGCACTGCTGATGACGTCACATATTACATCACTCATGACATGGTCAGTGACATCACTGATGACATCTCAAATGACATCACTGATGACATCACTGATGACATCATCCAGTGACTGTGTGTTTCTGTAAAGTTTAAATATGTTTAATATATATAGGGAAAGGCGTATTGAAGAATGAGTGGGTGTATAAGTGTCTGAATGGATGATTTAGTAGGTGCGTGACTGACTCTATAAGTGAGTGATTAAACGTATCTTACTGAATGCATGGGTTAGTGACTAAACTGTGTGAATGTCTGTATCTGTCTGTCTGTTGGTGTGTAAGCGGCTGCATGGGTTTGTGAATAGCTACATGAGTGTCTATATGGGTTATTGATTGGTTGTCTGAGTATCTGTATGGGTACCTGAGTGTTTGTGTGGGTGGGGTGTGTGTGTGACTGTGCATAGATGTGTGAGTGGGTGATTCACTGGGTGCATGGTTTCAAAAGTGCATCTGTGATGGACTGTATGGGTGGGTGAGTGTGTGTATGGGTGTGTTAGTGAGTGAATGTATATCTCAGTGGTACATGTGTGAGTAACTACATAAGTGAAAGGCAGTATATATGTGTGTTGGAGTATATAAATGGCTATAAGTGAGAGTGTGTGATTGTGAGAGTGGCTGTATGGATGAGTGTGTGCTTGTATCAGTGATTGTATAAGAGCGTAAGAATGTGCTAGTATTTGTATGAGTAAGTGAGCTGGTGTGTGTATAACTGTGTTGGTGAGTAAATGGCAGTGTGATTAATTATTTGCATGACTGACTAGGTGTGTGAGTACCTCTATGGATGAGTGGCGCTGTGTGAGTGTCTATATAGGTGTATGAGTGCATATGATAGTCCTGTACTGAGTGACCGTAAGTATGAGTGACTGTACGGGTGAGTGAGTGGATGTGTGTGTAGACCTAAGAATCAGTGAGTGGGTATGTAGTTATTGGTGTTGGAGTGTTTATGGTTTTTAGAATGGCAGTCTGTAATTTAGAGTGGGTGTATCAAAGGTTATATTAGGGTGTGAGAAGATGCATCAAATTATCACATGGATGATGTCATTAGTGATGTCATTAGTGATGTCATCAGTGATGTCATTTGAGATGTCATCAGTGATGTCATCAGTGATGTCATTTGAGATGTCATCAGTGATGTCACTGACCATGTCATGAGTGATGTAATATGTGACGTCATCAGCAGTGCATTGCGGGGGTGCGAGTTATAGTTAGCTGAACTAACTATAACGGGGGAATTTCTCTGGTTTTGTATGAGTGAAATGTCCAACTAACTATAACTTTCCCTAAAACCTATGGTTTTTTCTGTGAATTTCTAAGGTTTTTTAAATGCTAATTTCTAACTATAACGTGCCTGAAACCTATGGTTTTTTCAGTGAATTTCAAAGGTTTTTTAAATGCTAATTTCTAACTATAACGTGCCTCAAACCTATGGTTTTTTCAGTGAATTTCAAAGGTTTTTTAAATGCTAATTTCTAACTATAACGTGTCTGAAACCTATAGTTTTTTCAGTGAATTTCAAAGGTTTTTTAAATGCTAATTTCTAACTATAACGTGCTTGAAACCTATGGTTTTTTAAGTGAATTTCAAAGGTTTTTTAAATGCTAGTTTCTAACTATGCCTACAGAGGTAGGACATGTGAAGAAAGATGAAACAACGCCCAGAAATAAGCAAAATAAATGCAGAAAGAGGCAACAGAAGTCCACAAAGACGAACAAAAGTGCAGGAAGAAGCAAGACATGTGCAGAAAGAACCAACAGAGGAGCAGAAAGAGGCCTTGTTGCAAAATCATCCTGTGCCCACTTTTTCAGACGGGTACTGGTGGTAACTGACTCTGACTAACCAGGCCTAGAGCCAGTGCTATGCTAAAAGACACTTAGAATACAGTGAAAACACCTACATACAATAGGGAACACTATGCGTTGGGGTACCCCTGTGATTAGCATGACCTCCTCTGTAAGGCCCTAGTACATAATAGGGCAGGGGGATTAAAACTACCTCTAAGTCAGAGGTGCAGAAATATGCTACTTTAACTAGTAGTCACGTTTTCAGAGTGGTGGAGAAAGGGTGCTGGGCGTCCAACCAACGCTCAGGAATTCCGCTGCGTAGGACTTACAGGAGGTACCAGGAGGGATTCTTGGCCCCCAAACTCCCTCAGGACTAAATTGGACTTCATCCCCCATCCCGTAGTTTGCCACGAGGCACGTTTGCAGAGTGGTAGAGAAAGGGGGCCATGGCCTCCGAAGACGTCTTAGCAATCCCACTGTGTGGGACTTACTGGAGGTAACAAGAGGGGTAGTTGGCCCCCAAGGACATCCTTGGGGGCCAACTTCCCAAACTATTACCTCCAGTCAGTCCCACACAGCAGCACTGGTAAGTACTCATACCAGGCCACGCCCACTTTGCCCACCACTCTACAAACACGCTCCCTGGCACGCTCTTGGATGGGGATTGAAGTCCCCTTCACTGCTGGGGGTCCTTTAGGGACCAACTAGCCTACCTTTTACCTCCAGTAAGCCCCACGCAGTGGGATTGGTGATAGGTAGACAAAGGCCATACCCCCTTTCTCCACCACTCTGCAAACATGCCCCCTGGCGCGTTGTAAGTTGGGGGATTAAGTTCCCTTGAATCCTGAGGGTCCCTGGGGTCTAACTAGCCCACCAGGTACCTCCAGTAAGCACCACAGAGCTGCATTGCAGAGAGGTGTAAAAAGGGGCGTGGCCTGGACCACCTCTCTGCAACGCAGGCCTGTGGCGCTTACTGGAGGTACCTGGTGGGCTAGTTGGTCCCCAGGGGCCCTCAGGATTGAAGGAGAATTAATTCCCCAACTTAAAACGCGCCACAGGGCATGTTTGCACACATGTCACCTCAGGCCCCGCCCCCTCCCTTCACCACTGTGCAAACGCGCCCCGTGGCGCGTTTTAAGTTGGGGGATTAAGTCCCCTTGAATCCTGAGGGTCCCTGGGGTCCAACTAGCCCACTAGGTACCTCCAGTAAGCGCCACACAGCTGCTTTGCAGAGAGGTGTAAAAAGGGGCGTGGCCTCGGACCACCTCTCTGCAACGCAGCCCTGTGGCGCTTACTGGCAGTACCTGGTGGGCTAGTTGGCCCCCAGGGACCCTCAGGATTGAAGGGGAATTAATTCCCCAACTTAAAATGCACCACAGGGCCTGTTTGCACACATGTCACATCAGGCCCCGCCTCCTCCCTTCACCACTGTGCAAACGCGCCCCGTGGCGCGTTTTAAGTTGGGGGATTAAGTCCCTTTCAATCCTGAGGGTCCCTGGGGTCCAACTAGCCCACCAGGTACCTCCAGTAAGCGCCACAGAGCTGCGTTGCAGAGAGGTGTAAAAAGGGGCGTGGCCTTTGACCACCTCTCTGCAAGGCAGCCCTGTGGCACTAACTGGAGGTACCTGGTGGACTAGTTGGCCCCCAGGGACCCTCAGGATTGTAGAGGAATTAATTCCCCAACTTAAAACGTGCCACAGGGCGCATTTGCATAGTGTTGCTGGGAGGGGGCGGGGCCTCCGGCGCAATGCCGGCTTTTTTTTTAATTTTGTTTTTTAGAAGGGGGGCTGTGTGGCCCCCCTTTCTTTCCTATTTTTTGGGCCCTGGGGACCCCATCCCCCAGGGCCTGACCCCTAATTTGTTAATTTAATTTAAAAAAAACGGAAGGGGGCCGCGCGGCCCCCCTCCCGAGGCCATTTTTGGCCCCGGGGACCCCATCCCCTGGGGCATGGCCACTATAGATTTTTTTTATATATATTTTCAAAGGAGGGGGGCTGCGTGGCCCCCCTCCTGAGGCTTCTGTTAGCCCCGGGGACCCCATCCCCCGGGGCTCTGCCTCGTTTTATTTTTAATTTTACTGCGGAGGGGGGCCACGTGGCCCCCCTCCTGGGCCACTTCTGGCCCCGGGGACCCCATCCCCCGGGGCTGGCCCTCTCCTTTGGGGACCGTGGGGGGAGCCCCAATGCCCCCACGGTCCCTGCCGGCTCCCCGCCTCCTGCGGGAGCCGGCATTGCTTTTCCACATGGGGAGTTGCTAACATACAGCTCCCCGTGTGGAAAAGCAATCTTCTTTGCTTCATTGATGCGAGAGCAGGTTTCCCTGCTCTCGCTTCAATGAAGCAAAGCAGATTTTGCTAGTGTGGGGCGGGAGCCGTGCTCCCGCCCTACCATAGCAAACAGCAGTGTCCCGGGGGTGGGCACCCCAGGACACTGCAGGAGCCGGCCCTGGGTGGTGGCAGTCCCCAGGGCCATCACGGGCTCCAGGAGGGGGGCCGCGCAGCCCCCCTCCCTTCAATTACAAAGCCCCAGGGAGGTGGTGGTCCCCGGGGCTCAGGGGTCCGTAACGGACCTCCACATTTGCATTTTAGTGCCCCGGGGAGGTGGCGGTCCCCGGGGCATGTGGGGGGGCTCGAGCCCCCCACACAGGTTTATCGTTTTTTTTTAAAAACAAGCCCGGGGGTGGTGGTCCCCGTGGCTGCGGGGGCCGTGTGCCCCCCGAAAAAAATTCATGAAAGCCCCGGGGGGTGGCGGTCCCCGGGGCTTGGGGGGGCCTTGGAGGCCCCCCCACACATTTAAAAATTAGCCCCGGGGGGGTGGCAGTCCCCGGGGCTGCGTGCCCCCCGCAACTCATAAATTAAGCTCCGGGGAGGTGGCGGTCCCCGGGGCAGTGTGGGGGGGACTGAGGCCCCCCCACACATTTTTTCAGTGCCCCGGGGACCTGGCCCACCCGGGGGTTTCAATAGAACGAAGCGCGGGAGCCCGCGCTTTGTTTTTTTTAAATTTTCTCAGCCAAATTCGCGCACCCAGCGCAAATTCGGACAATTTAAAAAAAATTCCTTTTTGGGTCCTGGGGGTCCTTGTGGGACCCCCTGAGTAGGCCTAGGGGGTCAGGGTGTTTCTACCCTGCCCCCTCTTCTTGTTTTTCGCATTTGTTTTTCTCTTTTCACAAGATGGCTGCCAACACTTCCTGGTTTGGAGTGTTGACAGCCAATTAGAATAAAGCTCGTGGTCGGGAGGGTCCGCGGATTCACCGCGCCTCTAAATATCGAAACTTTTATTTTTTGATTTTCTCAGCAACTACTGAACAGATTTACACCATTTAAAAAAAAGGGCGCTTTCTGAACCAAGCACTACCTTTTTGCCAAATTTGGTGTAATTCCGTTCAGCAGGTCGAGCTGTAGCCGTGTCTAAAGTTTCCTATGGGAAATTCATTTTCCGACCTCTTTTTTTTCAATTTCTCAGGAACTTCTGAACGGATTTACACCATTTAACAAAAAGGGCTCTTTCTGAACCAAGGGCCACCTTTTTGCCAATTTTGGTGTAATTCCGTTCAGCAGTTCGGGCTGTAGCCGTGTCTAAAGTTTCCTATGGAAAATAACATGGAGAAAAAACGTTTTGGGACCCCCTTGTTTTCTCGGCCCCCGCTTCGTGAATCACCCCGAAACTTTCAGGATAGGAGCTGACCGGAGCGGACCACAAGTTTTGAAAACTTTGCGATGATTCGTCAACCGGCGCTAAAGTTATTGGGAAAAGAAAAAACGCTTTTCCTATGGAAACTAGGTCCTAACTATAACTATCTACTGGCGACCGCCAGTAGATAATATATATATATATATACATACACATACATTTATGTGTATGTATATATATATATATTTATACACACACACATATATTATATACTTCAACTATTATCAACTATTATAAATCAGAAGCCATGAGACAATTAAATGACTCGAGCTGTTACGAGATTAACAATTGGGCTTCATATGAAACATCAATATATACATACCATGCTATGATGAATGAATGGTTGAGGGCAGGTCTTTTGGGTGATGATGAGTATTGGTTCTTAAAGACTGATAACCCACTATTACCATGCCTATACCTCTTATCTAAGGTACACAAACATCCCCGAAACCACCAGGGAAGCCAATTGTATCCTCCATTGGGGTCTTTTAGAAAATACTTCTATCTTTCTAGACCACTTCTTAGCACCCTTTGTTATCATTCTTAGATCATACTGCAAGGATAGTACTGATTTCTTGAAAAGAATTCATGACATTAAGTGGGCAAAATGTTTTTTGATTATATCCTTAGATGTTTGCTCTTTATATACGTGTATTGATCAAAAGAAAGGAGTAGAGGCCTGCATGTATTTCTTTCAAAGTAGAACTATCAGAATGTTGGATCACACAAATATGCTTGAGCAAATGATGTTATATTGCTTGCAAGAGAATTTTTTTTTGTTTGACAAAACCTTGTATCGACAACGATCAGGAACTGCCATGGGCACCTGTTTCGCCCCAAGCCTGGCGAACCTGTTCCTCGGTTGGTGGGAAGAACAGGTGGTATGGTTAGAAGTCAATGAATAATATACTGATTATGTGCCTTTATGGATAAGGTATATTGATGACCTTTTTCTCATTTGGGATGGAGAAAAAGACCTAGCATTGGAATTCATTGAGATCTTATCATGCAAGAACTTGGATTTGAGCTTTACTCATAAACCTAGAAAGATATCCTGTGAATTCTTAGACAATGCTATCACTGTCCAGAATAACAAGTTGGTCACCAGTCTTTTCAGAAAAGAAACAGCTGGGAGCAGTACGCTACATGCACAAAGTCATCATCT
The DNA here is from genome assembly GCA_963921515.1 of Calotriton arnoldi. Classification (NCBI taxonomy): domain Eukaryota; kingdom Metazoa; phylum Chordata; class Amphibia; order Caudata; family Salamandridae; genus Calotriton; species Calotriton arnoldi. The sequence goes on from CAWUFW010011470.1 coordinate 150,555, forward strand.
TGCCTCACTTATTAATAGCATTCCATATGGTGAGTTGCTACGAGCTCGAAGAAACTGCAGCTCAGATGATGGTTTTAGCAAAGAACAGAACAACATGATGCAAAGATTTAAAAAGAGAGTGTATTGTGACAAAATTCTTTCCCATGCTAGGAACAAGCTATACAATGTAAAACAAGAGGATATCTTGTTTAAGAGTAGAGAGAATCCTGTGAAGAAACAATCTGAGGGTATTCCTAGGATGATCACTACTTTCAATAGAAGATCAAATGAATTTAAAACAATTTTGAAAAAACATTGGGTCCTCGTTCGAGCTGACCCTGTGATTGGAAAAAGTGTACAAACTGCCTCTATGGTTACCTATAGAAAAGCGAGCTCTATCAAGGAGAAATTGGTACACAGTTTTCAAACTACCGAGCCCCCCATAACCTGGGTACAAGCAAGGGAGGGATTCTACAAATGTAACTCATGTAAAGCATGTAAATACAGTTACAATTGTAGGAGTTTCAAGACACAAGATGGTAAAGACAGAAAGATTGATACATTTATCACTTGTACTACTGAATTTGTAATTTACATCCTAGAGTGCCCATGTGGCCTCAAATACGTGAACAGTATGAAACTGCAACTAAAAAAGCGTATCCTGGTGCACCAAAGGGCCATAACCAACCTGGATTTCAGTTATCCTGTGGCCAGACACTTCTACAACACACACAATGATGATAACAAATATCTCAAATTATTTGGAATAGATCGTATAATGAAACAGATACGGGGAGGTGACAGAGAAAAACAGCTACACATCCTCGAATCACAATATATAATTGATTTTCATACCAGGATGCTGTTTGGCATGAACAGGGAGGAGGAACTGGCAACACATATAGGAATATAATTCTCTCTGATAACCCAAATACCACCGATATTCTACTCTTAACTTTTAATGAGCTACTTACTAAATTTTGTTTTATATGTTTTTTTCTTTGCAATTTATTTGAGGACACCGAATACACACCACATCCTATTATGATCTGAATCTGATATTAAGAGGCATATGCTCTACATTTGGATAAGTTATTGGGGCACTTGCCTGATATTTGATAAACAGTAATCCTACAATGATGAGTTATAATCCATGTCTTCCATTAGGACATTTGTCCCATCTTATACGTACAATTATTTTTTTATTCCATTGTGATGATGTTTTAATATGCACAATAATAGTATAATGAATCCTATTTTCTTGATATGGATATATGTGGATAGATGAGTATTAATATGAGATACTGTCCTAAGATTGTACAATTTATGGTTAAAATTTTGTCACTTTACGTACTTTTTATAGATCAAAACAAATGAATTTGTTGGAAACCCATGATCCCTTCAATTACGAATACAATGGACGTTACATATTGATGTTGAAAATACTTGTTGATAGGACTAAATGTTGCTCCCAAAGTGTAATTTATTGTTCTTAGCCCTCCAGTGGGCCTCTGCATGCCACCCCAGGACGGCCGTGAAGACAGCACCATCCCATTAATATGTGAGGAGCCGCAGGGGCATGGAACCTTCCCAGCCTCTTTGTCGGAGCAGCAGATGGACAGGAAATAATTGTGGACTGGCGGTGACATGCAGAGGCCCACTGGAGGGCTAAGAACAATAAATAACACTTTGGGAACAACTGTGCAGAACAGAGTAAGGCTTCAATATAAAGGGGAAATACTACATGTCCGACAATGCAATACTAATTGTACTCACCTGTGAGGCCCCACTGGGAGGTAACAATAATAAACTACTCACGTGGCACTGCAAAGTTGAATCCCAGCCTGTGACCAAGGACCAGTAGGTCTGAAACGCGTAAGGCATGACAAATTAAGCTGTGTGACTATGCCGGTTTTGCCAATAAATTACGATCTGCTGCAGAGTGCGTCTTAATGCTTTGGGCATCTTTGGTTGAAAATAAATGACACGGCCGTCCTGCCGTGAAGACAGCACCATCCCATTAATATGTGAGGAGCCGCAGGGGCATGGAACCTTCCGAGCCTCTTTGTCGGAGCAGCAGATGGACAGGAAATAATTGTGGACTGGCGGTGGCATGCAGAGGCCCACTGGAGGGCTAAGAACAATAAATTACACTTTGAGAGCAACTGCGCAGAACAGAGTAAGGTTTCAATATAAAGGGGAAATACTACATGTCCCACAATGCAATACTAATTGTACTCACCTGTGAGCCCCCACTGGGAGGTAACAATAAGAAGCTAATCACGTGGCACTGTAAAGTTGAATCCCAGCCTGTGACCAAGGACCAGGAGGTCTGAAACGCGTAAGGCATGACAAATTAAGCTGTGTGCCTATGCCGGTTTTGCCAATAAATTACGATCTGCTGCAGAGTGCGTCTTAATGCTTTGGGCATCTTTGGTTGAAAATAAATGACACGGCTGTCCTGCCGTGAAGACAGCACCATCCCATTAATATGTGAGGAGCCACAGGGGCATGGTACCTTCCGAGCCTCTTTGTCGGAGCAGCAGATGGACAGGAAATAATTGTGGACTGGCGGTGACATGCAGAGGCCCACTGGAGGGCTAAGAACAATAAATTACACTTTGGGAGCAACTGCACATAACAGAGTAAGGCTTCAATATAAAGGGGAAATACTACATGTCCCACAATGCAATACTAATTGTACTCACCTGTGAGGCCCCACTGGGAGGTAACAATAAGAAGCTAATCACGTGTATGTATGTATATTACCTACTGGCGGTCACCAGTAGGGAGTTATAGTTTGGACCTAGTTTCCATAGAAAAAGTGTTTTTTGATTTGCCAATATCATTGGCGCCATTTGACGAATCTTCGCGAAATTCCTCCAAAAAAAGGTTCACTCAGGTCAGGTCCTGTTTTTAAAGTTTTGGGGCGATTAGTCAAGCGGGGGCCGAGAAAAAAGGGGGGTCCCTAAACGAGTTTTCTCCATGTTAATTTCCATAGGAAACTTTAGACTTTAGAACTGCTGAACGGAATTACACCAAATATGGCAAAAACGTAGCTTTTGGTTTAGAAAGCGCCCTTTTTTTAAATGGTATAAATCCGTTCAGTAGTTGCTGAGAAATTCAAAAATTAAAAATATCGATATCCGAGCACCGAGGAGGGTTCGCAAACCCTCCCGTGCACGAGCTCAATCTGATTGGCTGCCAAAACTCCAAACCAGAATATGTTGGCAGCCATCTTGTGACTCGGTAACCGAGTCACAAGAAAACAGTGAAAAAAAGGTTAAAAAACAAGAAAAGGGGGCAGGTTAGAAACACCCTGTCCCCCTAGGCCTGCTCAGGGGGTCCCACAGGGACCCCCAGGGCCAAAAAAAAAGCATTTGTAAAAAACAAAATCATCCGAATTCGCGCTGGGTGCGTGAATCCGGTCGAGAAAAACAAAAAAAATGAAGCGCGGGCTCCCGGGTGGGCCAGGTCCCGGGGGCAATGCTGTTTTATGTAGTGGGGCCCGCAGGGGCCCCCGCAGACCTCGAGACCGCCACCTCCCTGGGGCTTTATTAGTTATGGGTGGGGGAGCCTCGTAGGCCCCCCCAAGCCCCGAGGATTGCCACCTCCCCGGGGCTTCGTTCAAATATGTGCGGGGGGCCTCACGGGCCCCCCTGCAGCCCCGGGGACCTCCACTTCCGCAGGGCTTTGATAAATAATTAGTGTGGGGGTTCAAGCCCCCACACTGCCCAAGGGACCACCACCTCCCTGGGGCATTGAATATGCTAATATTGGGGTCTGTTACGGACCCCCGGCCCTGGGGACCACCACCTCCCCGGGGCTATGCAAATGAAGGGAGGGGGGCCGCGTGGCGCAAACTCTGCTTTGCTTTTTGGACGCGAGAGCAGGAAACCTGCTCTCGCTTCCAAAAAGCAAAGCAGATTGCTTTTGGACAAGGGGAGCTGCATGTTAGCAGCTCCACTTGCCCAAAAGCAATGCTGGCTCCTGCTGGAGGCGGGGAGCCGGCAGGGACCGTGGTGGCATTGGGGCTCCCCCCCATGGTCCCCAACGTGAGGGCTGGCCCCGGGAGATGGGGTCCCTGGGGCCAGAAGTGGCACGGGAGGGGGCCACTTGGCCCCCTCCTTTTTAATTAATTTTTTAATTAAAAAAAAAAAACGGAAGGCCAGGACCCGGGGGATGGGGTCCTCGGGGCCAAAAGTGGCCCAGGGAAGGGGGCCACATGGCCCTCCTCCCCTAAAACTTAAAAATTTGAAAAGAAGGCCATGCCACGGGGATGGGGTCCCCGGGGCGAAATTGGCCTCGGAAGGGGGGCAGCGCAGCCCCTTTCCCGTTTAAAAAAAATAATAAAAAATGTGGCAGGCCCTGGGGATGGGGTCCCCAGGGCCCAAAAAAAGATTGAAAAATGGGGTGCCATACAGCCCCCCTTCTAACAATTTTTTTTTTAAAAAGCCGGCATCTCGCCGGAGGCCCCGCCCCCTTCCCCTCCCTACACCACTCTGCAAACGCGCCGCCTGGTGCGTTCTAAGTTGGGGAATTAAGTCCCCTTGAATACTGAGGGTACCTGGGGGTCAACTAGCCCACCAGGTACCTCCAGTAAGCGGCACACAGCTGGATTGCAGAAAGATGTTCCGAGGCCACGCCCCTTTTTACACCACTCTGCAAACGCGCGTCTTGGTGCCCTGCTGGTGGGGCGATGAGGTCCTCTTGTGTCCTGAGGAACTCAGGACACAAGTGGACTTCATCCCAGCAGTGCGCCAGGAGCCGCGTTTGCAGAGTGGTGTTAAAAGTGGGCGTGGCCTCAGGCCACTTTCAGCAACCCAGCTGTGTGGCGCTTACTGGAGGTACCTGGTGGGCTAGTTGGCCCCCAGGGACCCTCATGAGGAAAGGGGATTACATCCCCCAACCAAGAGCGTGCCAGGAGGGGCGTTTGCAGAGTGGTGGAGAAAGGGGGCATGGCCTGTGACCACCTCTCAGCAATCTCACTGTGTGGGGCTTACTGGAGATAAGAGGTAGGCTAGTTGGCCCCTAAGGACCCCCAACAGTGAAGGGCACTTCAATCCACATCGAAGAGCGCGCCAGGGAGCGCGTTTGCAGAGTGGTGGGCAAAGGGGGCGTGGCCTGGTATGAGAACTTAGCAATCCTGCTGTGTGGTACTTACTGGAGGTAATGGGAGGGGTAGTTGGCCCCCAAGGATGTCCTTGGGGGCCAAGTACCCCTCTAGTTACCTCCAGTAAGTCCCACACAGTAGGATTGCTAAGACGTCTCTGGAGGCCATGCCCCCTTTCTCCACCACTCTGCAAACCCACCTCCTGGCAGACTACGGGATGGGGGATGAAGTCCACTTTACTCCTGAGGGACTTTGGGGGCCAAGAAGCCCTCCTGGTACCTCCTGTAAGTCCTTCGCAGTGGAATTCCTGAGCGCTGGTTGGAGGCCCAGCACCCTTTCTGTACCACTCTGCAAACGCGACTACTAGTTAAAGAAGCATGTTTCTGCACCTCTGACTTAGATGTAATTCTAATCCTCCTGCCCTATTATGTACTAGGGCCTTACAGGGGAGGTCATGTCAATCACAGTGTACCCCAACCCATAGTGTACCCTAGTGTAAGTAGCTGTTTTCACTGTATTCTTAGTGTCTTTTAGCATAGCACTGGCTCTAGGCCTGGTTAGTCAGAGTCAGTTACCACCAGTACCCGTCAGCAAAAGGTTGAGGGCACAGGATGACTTTGCAACAAAGCCTCTTTCTGCTCCTCTGTTGGTTCTTTCTGCATATCTCTTGCTTCTTTCTGCACCTTTCTTTGTCTTTCTGGACTTCTGTTGCCTCTTTCTGCATTCCTCTTACTTCTTTCTGCACCTTTCTTCCTCTTTCTGCACATGTCCTACCTCTGTAGGCATAGTTAGAAATTAGCATTTAAAAAACCTTTGAAATTCACTGAAAAAACCATAGGTTTTGGGCATGTTATAGTTAGAAATTAGCATTTAAAAAACCTTAGAAATTCACTGAAAAAGCCACAGGTTTCAGGGACGTTATAGTTAGAAATTAGCATTTAAAAAACCTTAGAAATTCACTGAAAAAACCACAGGTTTCAGGGACGTTATAGTTTGAAATTAGCATTTAAAAAACCTTTGAAATTCACTGAAAAAACCATAGTTGGACATTTCACTCGTATAAAACCAGTGAAATTCGGCCGTTATAGTTAGTTCAGCTAACTATAACTCGCGCCCCCGCAATGCACTGCTGATGACGTCACATATTACATCATTCATGACATGATCAGTGACATCACTGATGACATCACTGATGACATCTCAAATGACATCACTGATGACATCAACAAGTGACTGTGTGTTTCTGTACCTCTGTTGCTTCCTTCTGTACTTCTCTTGCCTCTGTCTGCACCCCTCTTGCCTCTTTCTCCACCTCTGTTGCTTCTTTCTGCAGTTCTCTTGCTTCTTTCTGCACCTTTCTTGCTTCTTTCTGCACCCCTCATGCCTCTTTCTGCTCCCTTGCTCCTTCTTTGTGCACCCCTCTTGCCTCTTTCTGTACCTCTCTTGCCTCTTGCTGTACCTCTTTTGCTTGTTTCTGTACTTATTTTGCTTTTTTCTGTACCCCCTCTTCCTTCTGCACCTCTGTTGTTTCTTTTTGTACTGCTCTTGCTTCTTTCTGCACCTCTCTTGCAAATGTCTGCACCCCTCTTGCCTTTTTCTGCACCCCTCTTGCCTCCTTCTGCACCTCTGTTGGTTCTTTTTTTCTGCACTTCTCTTGCTTCTTTCTGCACCTCTTTTGCCTGTTTCTGCAACTCTCTTGCCTCTTTCTGCACTTCCCTTGCCTCCTTCTGCACCTCTGTTGTTTCTACCAGCACTTCTCTTCCCTCTTTCTCCACCCCTCTTGCCTCTTTCTGTACCTCTCTTGCCTCTTTCTGCACCCTCTTGCCTCTTTCTGCACTTCTCTTGTCACCTTCTGCACCTCTGCTGCTTCATCCTGTACTTCTCTTGCCTCTTTCTGCACCCCTCTTGCCTCTTTCTGCACCTCTGTTGCTTCTTTCTGCACTTCTTTTGCTTTTTTCTGCACTTCTGTTGCTTTTTTCTGCACCCCTCTTGTCTCTGTCTGCATTCTTCTTCCCTCTTTCTAGACCTCTCTTTCTTCTTTCTGCATCCCTGTTCCCTTTTTCTGTACCTCTCTTCCCTCTTTCTGCACATCTCGTGCCTCTGTTTGCACCCCCTTGCCTCTTTCTCCACCTCTCTTGCTTCTTTCTACATTTCTCTTGCCTCTTTCTGCACCCTCTTGCCTCTCTCTGTACCTCTGTTGGTTCTTTCTGCACTGCTCTTGCTTCTTTCTGCACCTCTCTTGCAAATGTCTGCACCCCGCTTGCCTTTTTCTGCACCCCTCTTGCCTCCTTCTGCACCTCTCTTGGTTCTTTCTTTCTGCACTTCTCTTGCTTCTTTCTGCACCTCTTTTGCCTGTTTCTGCAACTCTCTTGCCTTTTTCTGCACTTCCCTTACCTCCTTCTGCACCTCTGTTGCTTCTTTCAGCACTTCTCTTCCCTCTTTCTCCACCCCTCTTGCCTCTTTCTGCACCTCTCTTGCCTCTTTCTGCACCCTCTTGCCTCTTTCTGCACCTCTTTTGCTTGTTTCTGCACCTCTTTTGTCTCTTTCTGCACTCCTCTTGCCTCCTTCTGCACCTCTGTTGGTTCTTTCTGCACTGCTCTTGCTTCTTTCTCTACCTCTTTTGCCTGTTTCTGCAACTCTCTTGCCTCTTTCTGCACTCTCTTGTCGCCTTCTGCACCTCTGTTGCTTCTTTCTGTACTTCTCTTGCCTCTTTCTGCACCCCTCTTGCCTCTTTCTGCACCTCTGTTGCTACTTTTTGCACTTCTTTTGCTTCTTTCTGCACTTCTGTTGCTTTTTTATGCACCCCTCTTGCCTCTGTCTGTACTCTTCTACCCTCTTTCTAGACCTCTCTTTCTTCTTTCTGCACCCCTGTTCTCTTTTTCTGTTCCTCTCTTCCCTCTTTCTGCACCTCTCTTGCCTCTGTTTTCACCCCTCTTGCCTCTTTCTCCACCTCTCTTGTTTCTTTCTACATTTCTCTTGCCTCTTTCTGCACCCCTCTTGCCTCTTTCTGCACCTCTGTTGGTTCTTTCTGCACTGCTCTTCCTTCTTTCTGCACATCCCTTGCAAATGTCTGCACACCTTTTTCTGTACGCCACTTCTCTCTTTCTGCACCTCTCTTGCCTTTGTCTGCACCCCTGTTCCCTCCTTCTGCACTTCTCTTGCCTCCTTCTGCACCTCTGTTGCTTCTTTCTGCACTTCTCTTGCCTCTTTCTGTACCCCTCTTGCCTCTTTCTGCACCTCTGTTGCTTCTTTCTGCACTTCTTTGGTTCTTTCTGCAATTCTGTTGCTTCTTTCTGCACCCCTCTTGCCTCTGTCTGCACCCTTCTTCCCTCTTTCTGTACCTCTCTTGCCTCTTTCTGCACCTCTGTTCCCTTTTTCTGCACTTCTCTTGCCTGTTTCTGCAACTCTCTTTCCTCTTTCTACAGTTCTCTTGCCTCCTTCTGCACCTCTGTTGCTTCTTTCTGCACTTCTCTTGCCTCTTTCTGCACTTCTCTTGCCTCCTTCTGCACCTCTGTTGCTTCTTTCTGCACTTCTCTTGCCTCTTTCTGCACCCCTCTTGTCTGTTTCTGCACCTCTGTTGGTTCTTTCTGCACTGCTCTTGCTTCTTTCTCCACCTCTTTTGCCTGTTTCAGCAACTCTCCTGCCTCTTTCTGCACCCCTCTTGCCTCTTTCTCCACCTCTGTTGCTTCTTTCTGCAGTTCTCTTGCTTCTTTCTGCACCTTTCTTGCTTCTTTCTGCACCCCTCTTGCCTCTTTCTGCACCCTTCCTCCTTCTTTGTGCACCCCTCTTGCCTCTTTCTGTACCTCTCTTGCCTCTTGCTGTACCTCTTTTGCTTGTTTCTGTACTTATTGTGCTTCTTTCTGTACCCCCTCTTCCTTCTGCTCCTCTGTTGTTTCTTTTTGCACTGCTCTTGCTTCTTTCTGCACCTCTCTTGCAAATGTCTGCACCCCTCTTGCCTTTTTCTGCACCCCTCTTGCCTCCTTCTGCACCTCTGTTGGTTCTTTTTTTCTGCACTTCTCTTGCTTCTTTCTGCACCTCTTTTGCCTGTTTCTGCAACTCTCTTGCCTCTTTCTGCACTTCCCTTGCCTCCTTCTGCACCTCTGTTGTTTCTACCAGCACTTCTCTTCCCTCTTTCTCCACCCCTCTTGCCTCTTTCTGTACCTCTTTTGCCTTTTTCTGTACCCTCTTGCCTCTTTCTGCACTTCTCTTGTCACCTTCTGCACCTCTGCTGCTTCATTCTGTACTTCTCTTGCCTCTTTCTGCACCCCTCTTGCCTCTTTCTGCACCTCTGTTGCTTCTTTCTGCACTTCTTTTGCTTCTTTCTGCACTTCTGTTGCTTTTTCTGCACCCCTCTTGCCTCTGTCTGCATTCTTCTTCCCTCTTTCTAGACCTCTCTTTCTTCTTTCTGCACCCCTGTTCCCTTTTTCTGTACCTCTCTTCCCTCTTTCTGCACATCTCGTGCCTCTGTTTGCACCCCTCTTGCCTCTTTCTCCACCTCTCTTGCTTCTTTCTACATTTCTCTTGCCTCTTTCTGCACCCCTCTTGCCTCTCTCTGTACCTCTGTTGGTTCTTTCTGCACTGCTCTTGCTTCTTTCTGCACCTCTCTTGCAAATGTCTGCACCCCGCTTGCCTTTTTCTGCACCCCTCTTGCCTCCTTCTGCACCTCTCTTGGTTCTTTCTTTCTGCACTTCTCTTGCTTCTTTCTGCACCTCTTTTGCCTATTTCTGCAACTCTCTTGCCTTTTTCTGCACTTCCCTTACCTCCTTCTGCACCTCTGTTGCTTCTTTCAGCACTTCTCTTCCCTCTTTCTCCACCCCTCTTGCCTCTTTCTGCACCTCTCTTGCCTCTTTCTGCACCCTCTTGCCTCTTTCTGCACCTCTTTTGCTTGTTTCTGCACCTCTTTTGTCTCTTTCCGCACTCCTCTTGCCTCCTTCTGCACCTCTGTTGGTTCTTTCTGCACTGCTCTTGCTTCTTTCTCTACCTCTTTTGCCTGTTTCTGCAACTCTCTTGCCTCTTTCTCCACTTCTCTTGTCACCTTCTGCACCTCTGTTGCTTCTTTCTGTACTTCTCTTGCCTCTTTCTGCACCCCTCTTGCCTCTTTCTGCACCTCTGTTGCTTCTTTTTGCACTTCTTTTGCTTCTTTCTGCACTTCTGTTGCTTTTTTCTGCACCCCTCTTGCCTCTGTCTGCACTCTTCTTCCCTCTTTCTAGACCTCTCTTTCTTCTTTCTGCACCCCTGTTCTCTTTTTCTGTTCCTCTCTTCCCTCTTTCTGTACCTCTCTTGCTTCTGTTTTCACCCCTCTTGCCTCTTTCTCTACCTCTCTTGTTTCTTTCTACATTTCTCTTGCCTCTTTCTGCACCCCTCTTGCCTCTTTCTGCACCTCTGTTGGTTCTTTCTGCACTGCTCTTCCTTCTTTCTGCACATCCCTTGCAAATGTCTGCACACCTTTTTCTGTACTCCACTTCTCTCTTTCTGCACCTCTCTTGCCTTTGTCTGCACCCCTGTTCCCTCCTTCTGCACTTCTCTTGCCTCCTTCTGCACCTCTGTTGCTTCTTTCTGCACTTCTCTTGCCTCTTTCTGTACCCCTCTTGCCTCTTTCTGCACCTCTGTTGCTTCTTTCTGCACTTCTTTGGTTCTTTCTGCAATTCTGTTGCTTCTTTCTGCACCCCTCTTGCCTCTGTCTGCACCCTTCTTCCCTCTTTCTGTACCTCTCTTGCCTCTTTCTGCACCTCTGTTCCCTTTTTCTGCACTTCTCTTGCCTGTTTCTGCAACTCTCTTTCCTCTTTCTACAGTTCTCTTGCCTCCTTCTGCACCTCTGTTGCTTCTTTCTGCACTTCTCTTGCCTCTTTCTGCTCTTCTCTTGCCTCCTTCTGCACCTCTGTTGCTTCTTTCTGCACTTCTCTTGCCTCTTTCTGCACCCCTCTTGTCTTTTTCTGCACCTCTGTTGGTTCTTTCTGCACTGCTCTTGCTTCTTTCTCCACCTCTTTTGCCTGTTTCAGCAACTCTCCTGCCTCTTTCTGCACTTCTCTTGCCTCCTTCTGCACCTCTGTTGCTTCTTTCTGCACTTCTCTTGCCTTTTTCTGCACCTCTGTTTGTTCTTTCTGCACCCCTCCTCCCTTTTTCTGCACCTCTCTTGCCTCTGTTTGCACCCCTCTTACCTCTCTCTCTACCTTTTTTGCTTCTTTCTGCACCTCTCTTGCCTCTTTCTGTACCCCTCTTGCCTCTTTCTGCACTTCTGTTGGTTCTTTCTGCACTGCTCTTGCTTCTTTCTGCACCTCTCTTGCAAATTTCTGCACCCCTCTTGCCTCTTTCTGTACCCCCCTTCTCTCTTTCTGCACCTCTCTTGCCTCTCTCTGCACCCCTGTTCCCTCTTTCTACACCTCTTTTGCCTGTTTCTGCAACTCTCTTCCTTCTTTCTGAACTTCTCTTGCCTCTTTCTGTAATTAAATGTGAAGTGCAAGCTGTCAAGTTTAAAGGTCTGCGTGCTCTTGTGACTGAGGTATATTTTTACTTGTACATGTATTCAGTCAGTCAGTCAAATCGTCTTTAGTTCGATTATCATAATCATTAAAGACACAATTATAAACATGATTCCATTTAAAACTATATAAAACATCAAAATTAAAACAGTTTTAAAAAAAGTTAAAATCCGTACATCTAAATCCATACTCAATAAAGTGCTCAGTGCAAATACAAGACATACGTCAAATTGCTGACATGTCTGACGGCAGCCCTGTCTGCCCCCCTCCTAAATAAAACAACATACACCGATACTATTTGTTTTGACCATCCACTAAAATGCTGTTCCAGAATTCTATACTAGGGATTAACATTATTGGGTACAGCCAGCGAATTTTGGTGGGTCCTCATCGAGGTAGCTCGTATGACCCACATCCACCCCAAAAATTTGGCAACAGCAATCGCTAAAAACTCTTGGGTACTAGACTTCAAAATTCTCAAAGCCTCAGTGCTAGATCTTGTGCCCAGTCATAAACAAATCGGTTTCAGCCTCTTATTCCTTGGAACCTTATAGGCTGGACATGCAAATAGGATGTGGGCTAAAGATTCTAAGTGGGCAGGGCACGTAGGACATTTACCATCCTGTTGGGAGCGCCACCCACTAGTGAAAGTTTTTATTGGAAGGGAGCCCACCCTAAATTGATGAAACAGCTTCCTGTCCCTTGGCTTGGTGATAAAGTTACAGTATGGTTCGTACTCGGTCGCCTCTTTCAACTCCAAGAACAGCCCAGTTAGGGAAGAGCCTGGAGTTGCAGAGTACTGATCGGACTTTACCATGTTCCAGTAGGCTGACCTAAGGTCCTTTTTGGAGGGAAAAGGGCTACCTGCTGGAACTTCCCACAAATTGCTCATCCCCATTTTTGCTAGTAAACTCTTGATTGTGTTCAACCAAACAATCTTTCCTGAGCGGTCCGCCCCCCGTACATCAACTAGCGCCTTTGTATACATGGACAGTTCTGGAGTCGACCAAAGCCTTCTCCAGAATGCTAATGGCCGAAAACTGGCTGTTTCGGCTATTGTGTGACAACCCAGATCCATAAGAAGGGGTTTGAGCGGGGTGGATTGAGGGAGACGTGTTAATGCTCTCATCATTTTATTCTGAGCTGTTGATAATGGGGTTAGATTGTCAAAAACCCATAATTCTGCACCATATAATATAGAGGTGCAAATCTTAGTGTTGTAAATTTTTAACGCCGGGCCTATCAGCTTTGTCTGAGAAAGCCTCAGTTCTTTAAGGAGGGCACCAGCCAACTGGGCATGTTTTAGGGCCAGTACATCGATCTGTGGCTTCCATTGAAGTTTCCTATCTAAGGTTATCCCCAGGTATGTGAATACATCTGTTTGTTCTAGGAGTGTATTATTCATATAGATTTTCCCTTTTATCTCCTTACTTTTGTGGAGGACCATGAACTTGGTCTTCTCCACGTTGACCACAAGCTCATGATCGCGACAAAACTCCTCAAATCTAACCAAAGCAGACTGCAACCCCTTTTGCGTCTTAGAAATTATCAGAGTATCATCTGCGAAATGAGCAGGGGTATCTTCATACCGGCCAATGTGGGGGCATCTGTTGAGGGGCATGAAGTATTGGACTACCCTATTAATGAATAAAGAAAAAAGGGTCGGTGCCAATACACACCCCTGATGTACTCCCTTAGACACTGGGAATCTATCCGTGGTGTTGCCCTGCGAACCCCAACGTACCTGTGCAAAATTTGAGTCGTGGAGTTTGACCAGAAAGGCTACAAGTTCTAATGGCATCCCCATTTCCACGAAGGCGCTCCACATCTTATTGCGGGGCAATAGATCAAATGCGGATTTGAGGTCAATAAATGCCGCATAGATTGTACCCCTACCGATGGTAACCACCCGCCAATAGATTAACATAAATCTAAAAACCTGATCTAATGTTCCTGTGTGGGGACGGAACCCAGCCTGTAGTGTGGACAGAATATCGTTTTCCTCAATCCAGGACTGAATTCGACACAGCACTAGTCTGGCAACAATCTTTTGGATCGAATCAATAAGGCTGATCAGCCTATAATTGCCTGGTAACGTTCGATCCCCCTTTTTAAAGATCGGGAGTATTTCGACTCCTTTCCAAGTGTTAGGGATAGGGGCACCACTAGCTATGGCGTGGGCGAGAAAATGTATATATGTTGACCAGAGTTCCTTATCGTGCAAAAACAAATCTGCTGGTATACAATCCAGGCCAGGGGCTCTACCTCTTGGGATCATTTTCAGTACCAATTCAACCTCCTTGATAGTGAAGTGTAATGATGAATCAGGTGTAGGGGGCTGAAAGAGTTCTACACAATTGGAGGCTACCGCAAACTGCGCCTCATAATAGGATATCCACTGCTCGGGCCCAACTTGGTTGAGTGGTATTGGTGATGACTCTCCACTTCCCCACTTTACCAACTGCCAGAATTTAACCATGTTTTTCTCCTTACTGGCAGTGAACAGATCTTCCCACCTAGACTCATCCCAATCCTTCTTAGCCTGTAGTTGGACTCGTTTATACCTGGCCCGCGCTACCTTGACTTCACTTAGGATTTTGGATCGAATTGCTCTTGATAGGGCCTTATAGGCCTCCCTACAAGAAGCATTGTACCACGATCTTTGCTTGGGGCGAGGTTTGGGAGCCAGTTTTTTGGTCTTGGTAAAATGGTTTTTGAGTGCATGGAACATTTCATTATGAACCTGTAGGATGGAGGAATTAATGGCTTCCTGAGACTCACTTTTGAGGAGAGTCGCAACAGAACGAGTAACCAAGGCCCTCATCTTTCCCAATGTCTCAGCGTTCTCGATTACCTGAGCCCATTTTACATGTATTCTTACATGTGGTATGCATCTGAAGATGGTAGGTTAAAAAATGGGTAACTTCTCCTATAGGTGGTCAAATCTTCTCAGTTCTGCTCTGTCATTCGGTTGCACAGGCAGACATGTCTGGGATGTTAAATGCATACTGTATTTTGATATATATTCTTTTATCCTTACAGAAGGTGGACCTGACTACGGCTGGTACCACTGATCAATGCCATATCAGTTACAGTATGGTATTTTTGTAATTTCTTTATGATTTATTCACTTTTTAGCAGAGTGACGAAGCATTGGTCCTGAGGAATGCCAAGACCCATCGGGTCTAACTAGGCAGAAACATGTTGACCAGAACCCAATAGGGAACATCCATATCCCTACTCTCACTTAGCTGTTTTTAAACCTATCCGCTGGGGACACTAATAAAGGATTGACTTTGTCTATCCAGGAAATAGTTTTAACCCACTTTTTGACTTTGTTTGAACTCTGCCCCTCACTCTAACCTACATTGGATGACTTGAAAACACCTCATGCTCCTCTTCTGCGGGAGAGTTGTAGCCCACACTGTGTACCTTGCGGTCACAGTGTGCAAGAGGGAACCCAATGATGAAGCATGTCACATTAGGGTGAGTGAGGGTTCTCGTCTTAACACATGTGTGCGTCCATTCCCACACCCTCATAACCTACATTTTGTGAGTTATGTAGATACACCATCCGGCTACCTATTTTGTGAGTCTTGATTACATGGAGTGGTACCATGGATGGTTTTAATTCCTCCTTATAGAACCCCTATAGAGTGATAATAACAAGACTGCTGTGACAGTCAAAAAGCGTTATGAGAATCAGGGACTAAAATCTATGCTTTGCATTTTGACCTATCCTGAGTGTGCGCTTTACTGAACTCATTGTATTATGGATTTACCGGCATGCTCTGCCGGCAAGCTAACAACCTTTCACGGGTCCTAGGTTTCAGAAGGAGCAACTTTGATGTGATATATATATATTACCTACTGGCGGTCGCCAGTAGGTAGTTATAGTTAGGACCTAGTTTCCATAGGAACAGCGTTTTTTGATTTGCCAATAACTTTGGCGCCGTTTGACGAATCTTCACGTAAGTTTTAAAACTAGTGGGGCGCTCCGGTCAGCTCCTGTCTTGAAAGTGTCGGGGTGATTCGTCAAACGGGGGCTGAGAAAAAAGAGGGGTCCCAAAACGCAGTTTCCCCATGTTTTTTTCCATAGGAAACTTTAGACAAAGCTACAGCCCGAACTGCTGAACTGAATTACACCAAATTTGGCAAAAAGGTAGGTCTTGGTTCAGAAAGATCCCTTTTGTTAAATGGTGTAAATCCGTTCAGTAGTTCCTGAGAAATTAGAAAAAGAAAAAGTTTCGATATCTAGGGACGCGATGGATTCGCGAACCCTCCAGAGCACGAGCTTCATTCTCATTGGCTGCCAACACTCCAAACCGGGAACTGTTGGCAGTCATTTTGTGACTCGGATACCGAGTCAGAAGATAACTGTTTAAAAAAGGATGAAAAACAAGAAAAGGGGGCAGGGTAGGAACACCCTGACCCCCTAGGCCTGCTCTCGGGGTCCCACAAGGACCCCCAGGGCCCCAATTTTAATATTTAAAAAAAAAAAAATAGAAGTCACGCAGGGTGTGCGACTCTGGACAAAAAAAAAAAACAGAGTGTGGGGTTATTAAATAAGGGGTGGGGGGCTCAGGGGCTCCCCCAAGCCCCGGGAACCACCACCTCCCCGGGGCACTAAAAATTGAAATTCGGGGATCCGTTATGGACCCCCAAGCCCCGGGGACCACCACCTCCCTGGGGCACTAAAAATTATAATTTGGAGGCCCGTTACGGACCCCCAAGCCCCAGGGACCACCACCTCCCCGGGGCTTAAGAAATGAAGGAAGGAGGGCTGCGCCGCCCCCCCTCCAGGAGCCCATGGTGGCCCTGGGGACCGCCACCCCCCAGGACTGGCTCCTGCAATGTCCCGGGGTGCCCACCCCCGGGACATTGCTGTTTGCTATGACAGGGCGGGAGCATGGCTTCCGCCCTGTCATAGCAAACTCTGCTTTGTTTGATTGAAGCGAGAGCAGGAAAACCTCCTCTTGCTTCAATGAAGCAAAGCAGGATTGCTTTTGGGCAAGGGGAGCTGCATGTCAGCAGCTCCCCTTGCTCAAAAGCAATGCCGGCTCCCGCAGGAGGCGGGGAGCTGGCGGGACTGTGGGGGCATTGGGGCTCCCCCCCACGGTCCCCAACCATGAGGCCAGGCCCCGGGGGATGGGGTCCCCAGGACTCAAAATTGCCCGGGGGGTTGCACGGTCCCCCCCTCTTTTAAAAAAAAATAAAAAAACTAGATTTGGGCATGCCTCGGGGGATGGGGTCCCCGGGGCGAATATAAATTAATGGAAGTGGACGGTTTTTTTTCCACCAAAGATTGGAGTCGCGACCCTATCGCGGCGCTCAGCGCGGTCCCCTGGTGTGAACGCGAGGGGTGCCCGGCTCCCAGCATGGCCCCCTGGTGTGAATGCGAGGGGTGCGTGGCTCTAGTAGTCGCGCTGGGTGCGCGACTTCAAGCAAAAACAAATAACATTTTTTTTATATAAACCTAGGTTATATGTTGGGTTATTGGGTGGCTCTAAAAAGAGCCTTTGTTTTCATTGGGAGATTGTTGTAGCTACATGTAAGTGCGGATGCAGAGCTTCAGGTTGTTGAGAAACACTCTGTTGCCTTGATCAGTGAAGTGTACTCCATCACATCTGTAGATGCCATCCATATTGAAACAAAGATTGTTGTTATAGATTGAGCCCATCGTATGGTCTCTAAGGTAAGCAGAAAGAGCTTTATTGACATTTTTTCTAGCTTTCTCAATCTGAGGACAAAATTGATTGGACCACTTCCATTTCTGTCTTTGGCATATATTAGAGTATACAAAGACAGTTTGGGGGAAAAGCAACATCAATTCTGCAAAGGTGTCCTTCATTAGCATTTCCAGACCTACCCCAGTCAATGTGCCTAGGTCATTGCCACCACAGTGCACAATCATGAGGTCAGGGGTTGGAGGTGCAAAAAGGTTATAACCAAAGGCATTAATTGATGCCACTTTAATCCTCTCTGTCCAATCCATTTAATGTGTACATTTGCAAAGCTAGGTCTTTGTCAATACCTCTGCGTTCAGCATACCTTTTGCACCAGAAAACATAGCTGTGCCCAATAATCCACACCGTAAGCATCTTGAAGGGATGTCTGTAAGTAATCAAAAGATGTCTGTAGCTGAGGTAGTCAGTTGGTAGAATGAGAGGTATCTACAATGGTGGACAAGATGCTGTTTAAGTAGAGAACTGATTGGTTGTTTATGAACATTGTACACTGAAAAATAGGGTGCATGGTACTTTCTTTAAAAACCATGTTTGTTATTGGTCAATAAAAAATGTTTGAAAGGTACAGTAGAAAGGATAAGGTCATGTTTTGCAAAGCCAACCACACCTGCTGTTTGCATTTGCAACATTGTGTGGTGAACTTGAAAATATGGTGAACTTGTGACCTGTCAGTTAAGTTGAATGTTCCATGAACTGTTTCTATGGAAACTGGCATTAAGCAGAAAGGGTGAAGAAGTCAGTTGCTAAGGGTTATTATGTGTAACCAATGGAAATGTGTTTTACAATTTGAAAATCTCTGGGAAGCAATGTTATTTGTTGCTTATGTGTATTTGTATGGAGAAAGAGAGGGAAACCTTGCCATTACTTGTTTTACCTTGCTGAGTCTGGTGCATTACATTGATTGTGTGTAAAAGAAAATCCTGTCTGAGTGTGTGAGATTTTTCATTCAACACATTTATTTGCAAGGTGAGTTATAAATTTGTGAGGTTTATTTTTTTAAATTGACATTATTCTAAAACTGTGTTGTTTGAAATATATTTTTAAATGTAGAGATGTATATTGGAATTAGTTTCATTGTACTTGAATGTTGCTTAAAAAGAGTCTGTACAGTAATATGTGTATTTTTTAAGATGATTACTGATGTTATTAATTAAGCTTGTTTTTTAAGTCTGTACAAAAGTATAGTTGAATGATGCCGCATATTTTTAGATAGTTGGTTGAAGATGCAGTACAAATGTGTAGTTTGAAAGATGTTCATATAAGGTGTAGTTTATTAGCCTTCATTTTTTGTTCTCTCTACAAAGGTATAGTTGAATGATACTGCATAATTATAGATAATTTGGTAAAGATGCAGCACAACTGTGCTGTTTGAAAGATGATCATATAAGGTGTTAATAATTAGGTTTCTTTTATTAGTTTGTACAAAAGGTAAAGTTAAATGATGCCATATATTTTAAGATAGAATGGTGAAATAAGGTGCTGTTAATTAGGCTTCTTTTTGTAGTCTGAGCAAAGGTATAGTTGAATGATGCCACATAATTTTAGATACAAAGGTGAAGATGTACAATAAAAGTGTGGTTTTAAAAATGCTCATAAAAGGTGTTGTTAATTAGCCTTCTTTCTTAAGTCTTTTGAGAGGTATAGTTTAATGATGTCGCATATTTGTAGATTGAATGGTCAAGATGTAGCTCAAATGTAAACCACCACATATTACCCTTGCAGGCATGTTGTACTTATCTACTTAACTAGATAGTATGTAATGACTCATCTATGTGTTCAGATTCTATTTATACAGTTGTATGTATGCTTAGTGAACTATTGAGAGGTGCCTGACCGATTACAGGAGTGCAAAGGTAGTGCATATGTGATTTTAAAACTACATGAGTAATGATTGACTGATTCCATATTCTGCAATCACCCAGTTAGTGTACAAGCACTACCCATGCATTCATGCAATGACCCAGGCACTAACTCATGCACTGCTACAATCCCCTGAGCAACACCTACGCAGTCCAGTAATCTCCCTGTCACTACCTATGCACTTCTCCAATCACCCAGCCAGCCCCATGTCCTTATCCAATCACTCCGCCAAAACCCAAGCACTTATAAATTCACCATGCACTCTCCTTGCAGCACTCTAATGATCCAGTCACTACCCATGTACTTATGCATTAACCCAAGCAATAAGACATGCAGTGCTACAATCCCCTGAGCACTACCCATGCAGTCCAGCCATCGCTCTGTCACTATCCATTCAATCCTCCAATCACCCAGCCACCACCATGTCCTTATCCAATCACTCCGCCAAATCCCAAGCACTTATAAATTCACCATGCACTCTCCTTACAGTACTCTAATCATCCAGTCACTACCCATGTACTCATGCAATGACCCAGGCACTAACTCATGCAGTGCTACAATCCCCAGTGCACTGCCTATGCACTCCAGCAATCCCCCTGTCACTCCCTGTGCACTCTTCCACTCACCCAGCCAGTACCATGTACTTATCCAATCACTCCGCCAAAACCCAAGCACTTATAAATTCACCATGCACTCTCCTTGCAGCATTCTAATCATCCAGTCACTAACCATGTACTCATGCAATGACCCAGGCACTAACACATGCACTGCTACAATCCCCTGAGCACTATCTATGCAGTCCAGTAATCTCCCTGTCACTACCTATGCACTCCTCCTATCACCCAACCAGCCCCATGTCCTTATCCAATAACTCTGCCAGAACCCAAGCACTTATAAATTCACCATGCACTCTCTTTGCAGTACTCTAATCATCCAGGCACTACCCATGTACTCATGCAATGACCCAGGCACTAACTCATGCAGTGCTACAATCCCCAGAGCACTACCCATGCACTGTATCAATCTCCCTGTCACTCCCTGTGCACTCTCCCAATCACCCAGCCAGCACCATGTACTTATCCAATCACTTCGCCAAAACCCAAGCACTTATAAATTCACCATGCCTCTCCTTGCAGCACTAAAATCATCCAGTCAGTACCCATGTACTCATGCAATGACCCAGGCACTAACACATGCACTGCTACAATCCCCTGAGCACTACCTATGCAGTCCACTAATCTTCCTGTCGCTACCTATGCACTCCTCAAATCAACCAGCCAGCCCCATGTCCTTATCCAATCACTCCGCCAAAACCCAAGCACTTATAAATTCACCATGCACTCTCCTTGCAGTACTCTAATCATCCAGTCACTACCCATGTACTCATGCAATAACCCAGGCACTAACACATGCACTGCTACAATCCCCTGTGCACTACCCATGCAGACCTCTAACCACCTACATAGTACTGATTCACTCCTTTAATTACCCAGGTAGTACCTATGCAGTCCAGCAATCCCCCTGCCACTACCCATGCACTGCTGTAATCACCCAGCCAGCATCATGTACTTATCCAATCACTGCACCAATACCCAAGCACTTATAAATTCACCATGCACTCTCTTTGCAGTACTCTAGTCATCCAGTCAGTACCCATGTACTCATGCAATGACCCAGGCACTAACAGATGCACTGCTACAATCCCCTGAGCACTATCTATGCAGTCCAGTAATCTCCCTGTCACTACCTATGCACTCCTCCAATCACCCAGGCAGCACCATGTACTTATCCAATCACTCCGCCAAAACCCAAGCACTTATAAATTCACAATGCACTCTCCTTGCAGTACTCTAATCATCCAGTCACTACCCATGTACTCATGCAATAACCCAGGCACTAACACATGCACTGCTACAATCCCCTGTGCACTACCCATGCAAACCTCTAACCACCTACACAGTACTGATTCACTCCTTTAATTACCCAGGTAGTACCTATGCAGTCCAGCAATCCCCCTGCCACTACCCATGCACTGCTGTAATCACCCAGCCAGCATCATGTACTTATCCAATCACTGCACCAATACCCAAGCACTTATAAATTCACCATGCCTCTCCTTGCAGCAGTCTAATCATCCAGTCACTACCCATGTACTCATGCAATGACCCAGGCACTAACACATGCACTGCTACAATTCCCTGAGCACTACCTATGCAGTCAAGTAATCTCCCTGTCACTACCTATGCACTCCTCCAATCACCCAGCCAGCCCCATGTCCTTATCCAATCACTCCGCCAAAACCCAAGCACTTATAAATTCACCATGCACTCTCCTTGCAGTAGTCTAATCATCCAGTCACTACCCATGTACTCATGCAATAACCCAGGTACTAACACATGCACGGCTACAATACCCTGAGCACTACCCATGTAGTCCTCTAACCACCTACACACTACTGATTCACTCCTTCAATTACCCAGGTAGTACCCATGCAGTCCATTAATCACCCTGTCACTACCCATGCACTGCTGTAATCACCCAGCCAGCATCATGTACTTATCCAATCACTCCGCCAAAACCCAAGCCCTTATAAATTCACCATGCCTCTCCTTGCAGCACTCTAATCATCCAGTCACTACCCATGTACTCATGCAATGACCCAGGCAGTAACACATGCACTGCTACAATCCCCTGAGCACTATCTATGCAGTCCAGTAATCTCCCTGCCACTACCTATGCACTCCTCCAATCCCCCAGCCAGCACCATGTACTTATCCAATCACTCCACAAAAACCCAATCACTTATAAATTCACAATGCATTCTCCTTGCAGCACTGTAATGATCCACTCACTACCCATGTACTCATGCAATGACCCAGGCACTAACACATGCACTGCTACAATCCCCTGTGCACTACCCATGCAGACCTCTAACCACCTACACTGTACTGATTCACTCCTTTAATTACCCAGGTAGTACCTATGCAGTCCCTCAATCCCCCTGTCACTCCATGTGCACTCCTCCAATCACCCAGCCAGCCCCATGTCCTTATCCAATCACTCCGCCAAAACCCAAGCATTTATAAATTCACCATGCACTCTCCTTACAGTACTCTAATCATCCAGTCACTACCCATGTACTCATGCAATGACCCAGGCACTAACTCATGCAGTGCTACAATACCCAGAGCACTACCTATGCACTGCTGCAATCCCCCTGTCACTCCCTGTGCACTCTTCCAATCACCCAGCCAGCACCATGTACTTATCTAATCACTCCGTCAAAACACAAGCACTTATAAATTCACCATGCACTCTCCTTGCAGCACTCTAATGATCCAGTCACTACCCAAGTACTCACGCAATGACCCAGGCAATAACACATGCTCTGCTACAATCCCCTGTCCACTACCCATGCAGTCCTCTAAACACCTAAACACTACTCATTCACTCCTCCAAATATCCAGGTAGTACCCATGTAGTGCAGCAAACCCTATGTGATTTCAAAACAAAGCATTTCATTGGTTTTTATGTAGAATGTGTTTGTTTACTAATAGATTAGTATATTTCTATATAGTTATATTAATAATATTATTATAATTTTTTTTCCAGATATTCTTCATCATCATTAAAAAAGACTTACCAGGGGGGCGTGGCCGGGCAAGATGGCCGGGTAGACGTGTCTTACCTCGGCTCCCGGTCCGCGCCAAAATCCCGGAACTCGCAGCACCATCCACCGCACTCATACAGGCTCGAAGTGCTTCCCAGCTGCCAGGGGTCGCGACGGGGACCCGACGGGGGTGACAGAGGACAATTCCGCCACTCGGATATTCTAATTTGGTGCTCAGAGCAGAGAGTCGGAGCCACGCAAAATGGTGTTCGCAACGGGGACGTAGCAGAGCAGTCCTGGAGGAGGTATAACCCTCACGGCGTTCTTAGTGGGAGTCATTGGGACATCCCCCGACTGCGAGTGCTCAACAAATGCCCACGGAGGACTGCGGCCCACACCGCAGGGCCGAGCTGTGACGCCACCTCGCAGCCGCGGAACCCCCACAAAATGGCAGACAACCTCTCTAGTGTGGCGTCATTCATCCGCTAGCGTTAGCGGCCGCTAAGGGGCCTTCCGCTCTTGAGTGGCGGTGACTCCAGCGCATTGTTTTTTAGAGCGGCGGACAACACCCATATCACGGCGGGAGACCTTTAGCGCCAATCCACGAGACGACGGCAACGAGGGGCCTAGCTACGCGGAGTGATCGGAACCCTTCCCACACCACAAGCAGGTGAGAGGCTGCTGGGAAGATGCGATGGGGAGTATATGCTGGTGGCAGGGACACTGCGGAGCTAGAGAGACCCACCGGCCTGTATGATTTCGCACCTGCAATAGGAGCAATCGGCTGGGCCTGACTTCAACATGGCCGCCGGGGCCTCTGCTCCTCCATAGGATTAAGGCAGCGCTGCTGAGTTAACCCCCCTTCTGGGATTCCTGTTCATCCACGGCGTGGCGAGACCTGGGAGAGGGACTCCGGACCCTTGCACATCATATATAAGACGCGCCCTCATGTGAGTTCCAACTGGGGGCCCCAGGAGATGATACGACGCGATCCTGGTCCCGGTTCCATAACGACAACTCGAAGGGGCTAACAGACTGCAAACGCGATTCAGGGGCTCCAGTCACCACCCTGACGCAATTAGAGAGACTTTCGTGACAAGTCCGAAGCACCTTCCTCCACTCCCTCAATCTCAAGCGATCAGGGATAGGCGCATCTATGCCGCCAAAGAAGACACCTACTAAGGTCTCTAATTTTTTCCCACCCGCAGAAAAGCAACAGCCAGCGACACACGGAGACCCCTCTGATAACATGGCGCTCACGAGGGAGGATCTCTTGTCATCACTCCGGGACTTTAAGACAGAACTGCGTGCAGAGCTGAACCAAGATATCAAGGCCTCCATAGAACAACTCAAATCGGACCTGACGACCCGTGTGGCGACACACCAACAAGACGTGGACTCAGTCGGCACGAGGGTGCTGGACCTGGAGACCCACACTCAAGATCTAGATAAATGTTCCACTGAGGCTCAGGAGCAGCTGCAAGATCTCCAGAAGCAACTACATCTCGCCCTGCTGAAGTCGGAAGATTTAGAGAACAGGGCCCGACAGGAGAACATAAGGATCCGTGACCTGGAGGAAGGGGCGGAGGGGCATGACCTAGAGTCATTCCTGGAGGGCCTTTTTGCGGAAATTCTCAGCCCACGGCAGCTCAAGATTAAACTAGAGAGGGCGCATCGAGTAGGAGCCCTATCCACAGGAGACCGCCGCAGACCGCGTAATGTCCTCGCAAAGTTCCACTCCTTTAAGGTAAAAGAAGCCATACTTCAAGAAGCCCGAAAGAAAAGCGACATCACCTTCCAGGGGTTTCGCTGTACCGTCTACCAGGACTTGGCCCCGGCCACGTTGATGAGGAGACAACAATTTCACCCCATTACCACAAAACTCCGCGAAGAGCGCATCCGGTACCGATGGACGTACCCTTTCGGGCTGAGCTTCGAATTCAAGAATAAGATGCAGCACTTTACGGAGCTTGAAGAGGGAGTGAGGATACTGGGTCTCGACCCTGGAGAGGTGAGTACTGGCATTGATAAACCGGGGAACAATGAACACGATTCCCAGAGAACCCGCCAGTGGAGTACAAGTCTGACGGGGGGCACAAATGATCAGAACTTTCAGAGTAGCTGGAATCCGAACTGGCATTGCCCAGCGATCAAGGGAAATTTATGAGGACAGAGATCACCCTGCGAATGCATCCCATGCAACTCTTTAGAAGGGAAGTCCGACATACCAAGTGATGGTCCACACCCAACTACACTTCGCAGGCCCCATCCCGGTAACCAGGTACGAACCGTGCTGGCTCCTAGAACCTCGGAATAGGGACCTATTGGTATCTAAGGGACATTAGCCGAAACCCTATCAGAGGACAGTTGCTGCTGATACACTCCTGCTCACTGAACGATGGGGTATTACGAAGATTCCACTAGCAGCCGGGATGGGCGCGGATGGGGACTCCGGCTGAGTCTCCCACCGACATGCCCAGCAGTGGAGAACTCCACACCGACGACGAACCAACCTTTTTCTACCATAATTGGTTGTTGGTATTGCTAGGAAATGTTATTTTTTGTTCTTTACAGGGGTGGGGGGAGGGGGGTATGGTGGTGGTTCAATAGACGCAGTAGGTAACTGGAACAGCTTCATGTCTAGTCTGGCTTGGGTGGAGGGCGGGCAGCCTCCTCAGCAGAGTATGGGGGACTCGGGGGGCAGCCACGAGAGAGGGGGGATACATTCCTTTTGCCAAGATGGTAATTACAATTGCTTCGTGGTATGTTAGGGGCCTTAACTCACCGCAAAAACGGCAGAAAGTATTGAAATACCTCACAGATCACCATTTTGATATTGTGGCTCTCCAAGAGACCCACCTTCAGAGGGCTGACGAGCTGAGGCTCAAACATAAACAATTTCCCCTCATCTATAGATCATCGGCTCCCACTAAATACCGGGGGGTGGCGCTCCTCTTTCACTGCTCAACAAAATTTCAACCTCTAGACGTCCACTCTGAAAAGGAAGGTAGGATGGTTTTAGTGAAGGGCTCCCTCAAGGGCACACTATGCACCTTTGTCACCACATACGTACCTAACACGGGCCAAGTAAACTTTCTCACGCATCTATTGGATACAATAGACCGCTTTGCAGAAGGCCATATAATTCTGATGGGTGACTTTAACCTCACATGGCACCCGGACATCGATAGCACACACCGGCATAGGGCAGGCACGGGCTCTTTCACTGCGAACCTGCAGCAACGTATGAAGGCCTTAGGTCTTCAGGACGCATGGCGGACCCAACACCCACAGACCAGAGATTACACATTCTACTCCCACGTACACCACACCTATTCCTGCTTGGATTACATTTTTATTAGTCAAAGATTAATAGGCACACTTCAAGAAGCTAAGATCTTTCCCCTTGCCCTTACCGATCACTGCCCGTTGGTAATTTGCTTGCACTGGAATACGGTCTCCACCACGTCCCCTAAGTGGTATTTCCCAGTTTCCCTCACCCGTGACAGAGTACTCCGAACTGAACTTAGAGAAGCGATCACAGAATTCTTTGCTAACAACAAGCCCGGAGATACCTCTCCGAGCACTAACTGGGACGCCTTTAAAGCTGTCCTGTGGGGGAAATGTATTGAGCTTAATTCCACCCTTAATAAACAATGAGCGCGGGACAGGGAAGCCCTAGAGAAGGAACTGGAACAGGCAGAGCTAGCACACAAAAACAACCCCTCCAGGGTTACATTACGTCCACTTATGGCCCTCCGCGGTAAGTTGAAGGCCATTTACAAAAACAGGGCAGAATACACCCTCTTGAAGCTCCGATACACCTCTTTTGCGCAGGGGAACAAAATAGGCAGACACCTGGCGAGGCAACTTTGGGAGAAACGTGAAAGGGAATATATCGGAAGCCTCCGGGGGAGGAATGATGAGCCGCTTCACAGGGATGGGGACAAGGCTGAACTCTTCCGCTCTTTTTATGAGTCACTATACACCGCGGAACCCAAAGATTAATCTCTGCAAGATAACTATTTATAGGCGCTGTGATTCCCCCGCATCTCCCAAGCCGTAAATGACCAACTCACGGCCCCGATAACCAGGGAGGAGGTGGGTAATGCCATCACAGCTCTTAAATTACATAAAGCTCCGGGGCCGGATGGCCTTACAGCCCACTTTTACAAAACTTTTGCCCCCGACCTCATCCTCCACCTCACGAGCCTCTTTAATCAGATAGCAGAAACAGGAGAGCTGACCCCTTCGATGGCAGATGCAGTAATTACGGTAATCCCTAAACCTGGTAAGAACCCACAACTGTGCACCTCGTACCGCCCCATAGCGCTCCTCAACCTTGACGCCAAACTATACTCCACCATCTTGGCGAACCAGTTGCAAGACCTAATGCCCGAGCTAATCCACCCCGACCAATCTGGTTTTATCCATGGCCAGCAAACCCATGACAACATCAGGCGGACAATACATCTCATCGAGAAAGCTACTAAACGGGATATACCGGCGGTCTTGGTTGGCCTTGATGCCGAGAAGGCCTTTGACCGAGTGGATTGGGCATTTCTCTTCCGAGTGCTTCAGTGTTTTGGCTTTGGCGATACTTTCATCCGCATGCTCCGGGCCAATTACACTCACCCCGGCTCTCGAGTACAGGTTAACGGAGTGATGTTGACTCCCTTCCCCCTTTTGCGAGGCACACGGCAGGGGTGCCCTCTGTCACCCCTGCTCTTCGCACTAAGTATTGAGCCCTTCACAATGTCCATTAGACAAAATCTGGAGATACAGGGAATTCCCTTTGGAGGAGAAGACCACAAAATATCGCTATTTGCGGACGATGTACTCCTCTCACTCGCAGACCCGGCCCGATCCCTTCCAGCCCTGGAACTGGAATTAGCCAAATTCGAGGTAGTAGCAGGCTTTAAGGTCAACCTAGATAAGTCCTTTATTCTTAACCTCACCTTGCCATCCGGTGACGCACAGATCCTACAGGCTCAGACCCCCCTGCAGTGGACTAGCCACTCTCTCCAGTATTTAGGAATTCAACTAACCCCCCGAGTAATGGGGCTTTACAAAGCTAACTTTCCAGCGACCCTCCATCAAATTGAAAAAGACCTTCAGCGGTGGAAGCCCCTGTTCATATCATGGCTTGGCCGCATACATGCGATCAAGATGACACTCCTACCCAAATTATTATATCTATTCCAAGCCCTGCCTATCGATTTGGATCCAACCTTCCTCCCCAAAATTAAATCATTATTCACACAGTTCATATGGCAACGGGGTCGGGCTCGCTTATCTTTTAATATCCTGCGGCGCCCTAGAGCTAGAGAAGGTGTGGGCTTACCAGACATTGGACTGTATTACAAAGCGACCCAGCTGCGAATCGTGACAGAATGGTTTAAAAGGGAATCAGGGAAGCATTGGCTTCACATGGATAGGGGAGTGGCAGGGAGGACAATATGGGACCTGATTTGGAAGGCCAGGAAGGACCGTCCCACGAACGCTTACATTAGCACCCACACCCGCACTGTGTTGAGAGTATGGGACTCGGTCTCGGGGGGCGAGGGATGGACTACGTTCCCCTCCCCATACACCCCGATCCATTTTAATCCAGCCTTTCCGCCAGCTCTCCTTGAAGGTCCATTCGATGCTTGGAGAGAAGGCGGCTGCCTTATGCTCGATCACCTATTCCACAATCACGACATCCTCACTTTTGATAGCTGCAGGAGGGATTTCCACTTAAAACTGGAAGAACACTTTCACTACCTTCAACTCCGACACTGGGCACTCACCCCCCACATACAGGAACAAGCTACATGGGAGAAAATGGGGTTTGAGAAATACGTTAGAACAGTGGGCTCCATGAGAGGCGTAATATCTTTCCTTTATAATTACTTGCTCTCCAACACACACTCCGTCCAGCCACGTTACATGTATATGTGGGAGGGAATAGTACAGCGCGATATTCATGATAAAGAATGGACGGCACTATGGTCCGATCTATCTAAGTTCAATCATTCCTTAGAACTCAGTGAAGCACATCTTAAAACAATGATGGACTGGTACCTAGTTCCCTCCAAACTCAATCGAATTTTTCCGAACACGACTGACCGATGTTGGAGGGGCTGCGGGCTATTAGGAGATTTCCAACATATTTGGTGGGACTGTCCCGCCATCCGTCCTTTCTGGGAGGAAATCCTGGCCCAAATTAAAACCATACTAGGCTACCCCATCCCGACCAATATGGAGGGTGTCCTTCTGGGCCTTCGGGATCCTTCCCTCGAACATCAGACCAGGGCCGATAAAGCAATTATGTGGGCGTGCATAGGCGCGGCGAAAATAACTATTGCAGCTGCCTGGAAGATGAAGTCTGCTCCCTCCCTTTCTATCTGGCATTCGCGGCTGTGGAAAATTCTCTGCTTAGAGCGGATGGCGGATATATTCTGTGATGATTATAAGGGATTCGAATTTAAATGGGGTCCCTTAGTCACTTTCCTTACAAAGGGCCTACCCTCAGCAGTATGCCCCCCATCGGTCAGAGACATGCACCTATTTCAATTTTAATGCCTGATACGGTTACCTAGCTGCCATGACAAGGTTTCTCAATTGATAACCACCAACCATCTAGTTCCGGGAAGGGAGGGGGAGGGATAGGGAATGGAGGTTTTTTTTAGATTTAGTTGAGCAGATCATATTGCTCCACGGAATGCCTTCCCGGTTGGAAGGTCCGTATGAACAACGGTCACAGCACAGTTGATTTTGACTACTTCTCCAGGGACCTCTACCATGCTGTATCTGGGACATTCTAAAAAACTGCAAGACTCATTAGAAATTCTTCATTAGCAGTCAGATACGACAATGTCTACACTACGCCCTCTAACTGGTTATCTTATGACTCTGTGCATTGTATTTAGTGATTTAGATATTTCGATTATTGTGACCTAAATGATGCCTGCTTTTTTTTTATGTTCGTTGTTTTTGCAAAATGCCAATAAACAAATGTTTTACAAAAAAAAAAGACTTACCATGACCAAAAAAACTGAAAAGAGAAAAGAAGAAAAGAAACAATACTATTTAAAGAAAAGACAACAGCAAGAATTAGATGACTTACAACATGTGGGAAAAAGAAAAAGTTTTGCGGTAAGAGAACAAAAGAATTTATTAAAAGACTTTCAAGGACTAGAAACAGTTTGCACAATGTAGAAAGTAGAAAGAATACCTCAAGAACAAAGAAGAATGAAATGAAAAAAGGACAAATTAATGGCAAATCACGTTCTGAAAAAACAATCTATGCTAAAAGAAGAAAGAATCAATTTGATGAAATAAGGAAACGAATGTTTCACAATAGAGTAGTACACAATTTATTAAAAAATGGCAAGAAATATTAAAAAAGGTCAGCATTTTATAAAAAGAAAAATCAGATTGAAACTATATTGGAAAAGGCTTTTGAATTAAAAAGGAAATTATTCATTTTAGTTTTAAACAGAATGCGATCATTAGATAAGCCAATGCATTTTATGAAGGACAAAAGTAAAAAGAAGAGACTAATTAACAGAACTAACTTTTGTGATTTTTTTTGAGTGAATGGAAGCACACTTCAAGTTCAGAACCTTTTTTTTAATGAAGAGAGCTATTTTCAAACCAATACATTAGTTCATGCAGTTGATACCAGTGGTCGTGCTTATGAAGTGAAAAACGGTTCTTCAATTGAAAAAGAAAAGATGGTTCCTAGAAATGTAGAAGAAGTGATAGCTGATGAAGTTCTAGGGAGACGTACTAAAGCCCCAGTGTATACTTGGGATTGTAGTAGTATTTTTAGTGTACGACAGGAGTCTATTCATATTTTACGAAATTTCTTTCGAGAGTATAGTAAAAAAAGTGTTAAACAAAAGATTAAGATTCTGCAAGGACTAGATCCTTGCAAAGTAAGAAAAAATACTGGCTTGCAAGGTCATTCTCTGGCTTGTCTTTCTAGAAAAGTTGTAAAAGTGTTTTTCATCATTTGAGAATGTTAGCAGTACATCACTCTCAAATGCGGAAGTTAGTAAGAAGATTGTACTATGTAAAAAGTCCTGCAATAATTTTAAGTGACTTTAAACAGTGCTCTTTTGCATGGGTCAGTATCAGATGTGAAAAAAGTTTGTGATGAAATAGAGTTTCGGTACTTTGGTCCTGAACAAGAGTGTATAGAAACTGAGAGATTGATAGAAGTAGGTGTTGAAGAAGACGTGGAAGATAGTAGTACTGAGAAGTTTGAAGAAGAAATTACGAAGTTTAAGGTAATTTGTTGTGAAAGACCAAACTATGTTTGTATTTGTTGTCGACGAACTCACTATAGAAATCAAACTAGGAATGTTGATCTGTATTTAAAAAGTGAAAAAGAAAACAATGATAAGTGGAAGGAATTTGCAGCTTATTTGTTGGTAGAAGATTGCTTTGATTTGGGTACTGATCAACGTATTTGTAAATATTGTTATACTAAATTAGAGGACAACAAAATGCCAGCTAGAGCTGTACATAATAACCTAGAGTTGGTAGCTATTCCTCCAGAACTGGTAGATTTAAATACTTATGAGTCCATTCTGATTCAATCTGTGCACCCATTTCAGGCTATTGTTCGCATGGAGCTAAAAACAGGTAAGTTGCCTCCCACAGATTTACAAAGAGGATTAAAAGGAAGAGTTGTGTATTTACCTTTAGATTTAAAGAAAAATATTGAAACTATTGGTGTAGAGAAAGAGGAAACTGAACCTGTAGTTATTCTAGTTAATGGTGTTCCTACGAAGAGTCGGAAAATATGGCAAGAATTAGTAGATGTGAGCAAAGTGCAAAAGGCTACATTATATCTCATACAAAACAATGTTTACTACAAAAATGTGTATGTGGAAGAAGAAGAAATAGTTTTAGGAGATGATAGCGAAAGTGGGCAAATTGAAATAGAGGACATCTCCAAAAGTGAAGAAATTTATGAACATTATAGTGTACATCCTTTACATTCAAAGGAAGTGATCGGAAATACTATTGAATTATTCCAAATGAAGAAAGCGAAGGGGACTCCCATGAGTGTTTGGGAAAAAAGCTTGTTGTTTTCCACAGCTCTTCCCCACTGGAAAAGGTGGACGATATGACGAATGACCAGTACAGATTCCAGCATCAGATTATCGAACAACAAGGTTGTACTCAGAAGATCCAAGATTTTGACAATGTATTCCATATATATTTCATCTTTTGTTTGAAAGTGACTTATCTGGACTTTCATATGCAGTCAACCACATATTAAAAACAGGAGTTCATCTTCAACATGTTTCTGCAAAGGAATTCATGGACAAAGTATGAATGAATGAATGAATCAATCAATGAATGAAGATGGCGTCTGGTGAGGAGTTGTAGGAGTGAGTTCCGCAGGCTGGGCATTGAAACTGATCAAAATATCCCTGTTTTAGCCCACACCAGCCCCGCCAACTAATCCAGGAACAAAAGAAACTTTGCTGCAGCGGTAACAACAGCCTCATTAGGAATCTTACCGGAATCGGACGACAGTACTCCCGGAGGCTGGAACGGAGTCCGCGTTGTTTATGACCCGCTGTCCGTCTAAGCTCACCCACATCACCCAAAGCGGACTGTGGGTCCCCAGGAGAACTCCCGTGAAAGGAGGCTTGTAGACGGACCTGAGTTTCCCAGAGAGAGCACCAGGGCAGGGTGCGAGCCAGGATCGCACACAGAGTCCTAGGCAGTGCTGCAGTATCGAGGACCCCTGAGAAGTCGACCCGTCCGGAGCCCTAACTCCACACATCACCGGAGGAAACTGAACGACTGTGGTACTGGGAATAGAAGACCCGCCATTTTTAACCAGGTCCTCCACGGCGCCGGAAGCTACTCTGGGACCCTGAGAGCTCCCTCATCCTGAAATCACCGGTGGTCCAATTGAAGTTCCCGGGGAGACCCCTGCTGCAGGAGGCGAGCCACTTAAATTCCTGACGACTGGGTCCGAAGCGTAGGTCCGAAGCAATGGAAGCCACCCTGGGACCCCGAGAGCTCAGTCATCCTGAAATCACTGGTGGGTCAACTGAAGATCCCGGTGAGACCCCACTGTATGCGAGCCTCTTAAATACTCGATGACTGGGTCAGAAGTGTAGGGAATTAAGCACTCAACCTCCATCCTTGTTTCCACACGGGGATTGAGGGTGCCGCACTTAAAGTCCAATCCTCAGGCTACAACCGGACCTATCCTCGCCCAGGCATTTTCACCGCTTTCACCTGTTTTGCCGATACGATGACGGTGGTGGGCTGAACGATGCCGGTTCCTAAGATGGCGGCCACATAAGCAAGGCGGAGTCCTTGCATTGTATTTCTGTACATGTTCACCGGTCTTGTGCTGAAGCCTGAAACAAACGAGGGAAACAAAGCGCTATGTTAGCAGTGCACTTCAGCCTTAGAACAACTCAACAAAGAGGTCAGTTTCAATATCCCTACATCTTACATTCCGAACAGTGCCTGACTGTATTATGGTGATGGTATGAAGACACGGCCCATACTTTACAATGCCTGTCCTTAAAATAGCGGAGGCACACAGCTCTCAATATTGAGGTCAGTTTCTGCTGGCGGCTGAAAGAGCTCAATAACAAGGTCAGTTACAGCTTCCCCGGACTAACACGCCGAACAGCGCCCGTCTCTAATAATGGCGGCAGTCTGTAGACACTGTGTGCACTTTTCAGGGCCTGACCTCAAAATGGCGGCGGCACAAAGACATCCTTATCGTCTCATCCTCTCTAGATACTGTAAGAATGGTAATCCAGGCATGTAATCACTGGTAGCGTTGCAGCCCCTGCATTTCGTGAGGACTGCGCTTTTACACAACTGCTTTCTCCTCTATGAACATCCTCTGTCAAACCCGGCCCGCCTGCTTCTTTCATGTCCCATGGACTGAGTCATTCCTATGGGTCACTGAACGCCCTTTGCCGTACATGAGATAAACAGACCTCTCAACGTACTCCATGGACAGTGTCCGGGATCGACACACGATACTGGCCAGACGGTACTGGACGACCCATAGACTATTGTACCGGGCCGCTACTCGCTGTGACCTCACCCCCAGAGGTTAGTCGTGGCGAGTCCTCCACACCTTCGGACCCTGGCTAGCATGGCCCCTCCAGTGACTGCCGCCCCGATCTACTCTGGGCTGTCTCTCTCTTCCAGTATTCCCTCTCTAATTTAAACACTCCTCGCCATCGAAAGCATTGTTGTTGTTTTATACTGATCTGCTCTTATTGGCCGATTGTCCATCTATCTGATCGCAATCTTTTCTGCTGATATATTGAGCTGCTCCATTTTGCCAATTGTTTATCTATTTGATTTGCTACATGTTGTCGATATAATTGTCTATCTATTGATTTGCTCCTTTTTGCCGATTATAATTCCTCGTCCATCTACCCTATTCCTTGGCTATCCCCCTTAGGTCTACCCCCCACTCTCCTAGTGCCCCCCTTGGTTCCCAATCCTCCTCTCCTGCTCTACCCCCCATTTCCTAAAACTTCCCTCTCTCCTCCTCTCTCTCTCCCTCTCACATTTACCCAACATGCCCACTCACAACCTTGACCACCACCCCAGGACCCTACTCTCTCCAAACATGGCCCCAACTCATGGACCATTCTCTACCCCCCCAATCTCTCCAAACATGCTAAGAAAAACTTCAAACATAAACTCCTCATCCGTAACCCTGAAACACTCATTGTTGATAACTACCTCAGCCTCACCTCCCCCATTATAACCAACTACATCTTTTACTCCAATCGCCCTTCCAAATGGAAAAGCATCTTCCTACAACACCTCCCAATCTCTAAATCAACTAAAATTCCTTATGGTTTCAAAATATCCACCGCCCCCTCCCCAGACTTCCATGGTGATATCGATATCTCCATCTTCACAACAGGTAACATCCTCATACAAGCCACGGTATCCCACCTTTCCATCTTCGAACACCACTTCAGCATTATGTCTCTCCTCCTTGACCACTCTATGCCTAACACCCCTTCTCCCCAACATAATAACGCCCCTCCAACCTCTCCCTCCCCCTTCCCCCTTGCTCCACCTCCACTCTCAACCATCCAGCTAACACCATCCTCCAATCAAGGATCTCACCATCACCCTCCCTGGACCTCTCTGCAGCAAACAACATCCCCCAACCACCGTTACCTATTTCTCATCCCCCTCTAATTTCCCTCTCTCCTCCTAACTTACGGAACTCACACTCCTCGGACCCCTCCACTAAAAACGGTAGCCCCCAATCCCTGCCATCTACTTATCACTCCCCTCCCATGACCCCCCCTCTTCCTGACCCCCCAACCTCTCTCTGCTCCTCCCAAACACTCACGTACGCCACTGTCCTTTCCCCTCAATCCCCTAACACAACTCCTTACCCCCCTCCCCCTCCCCATCCCGAACACCCTCTTCTCCTACCCATCCCCCCTATCATGCCCCATCAGGCGCTCCCAACTCCACCTCCAAATCCCTTATCCCAACCCCCGATAAATTCACAACACCCATCCCAATATATCTGCTCTCCACTCACTCTATGCCCTTTTATCCTCTCTGACCACATCTCCTGAAGTTCTTAACCTCCTGTCCAACCTGGCCCAACCACTCACACCTAACAGCCCCTTCTCCCCTCACTCTACACCCACTACCCTATCTCCCCCCTCACACATCAGTCCACCCTCTGCAACTAAGCCAGACCATTCCCTACCCCCAGACCATTCCCTTCCCCCCGCCCACGCCCCTTCAGTACCTCCCTTTACCCAAATTGCCCCGAGCCTACACAACATTGAACTCGACCGATCTAATTTAATTCCTGAACACCTCTTACCTAACAGCCCCGTCACCCCTCACTCCACTCCCTATACCTTATCTCCCCCCTCACACATCAGTACACCCTCTGCAACAAACCCCTCACACATCAGTCCACCCTCCGCAACTAACCCAGACCATTCCCTACCCCCAGACCATTCCCTTCCCCCCGCCCACGCCCCTTCAGTACCTCCCTTTACCCAAATTGCCCGAGCCTACACAACATTGAACTCGACCGATCTAATTTGATTCCTGAACCCCTCTCACCTAACAGACCCGTCACCCCTCACTCCACTCCCAATACCTTATCTCCCCCCTCACACACCAGTTCACCCTCTGCAACAAACCCAGACCACCCCCTACCACTCTCCCACGCCCCTTCAGTACCTCCCCTCACCCCTAGTGCCCCGAGCCTACACAACACTGAACCTGACCTATCCAATTTGATTACCAAACCCCTCACACCTAACAGCCCCGTCACCCCTCACCCCACACTCTCTACCCGTTCTCCCCCTCACACATCAGTCCACCCTCTGCAACTAACCCAGACCACGCCCCCTCAGTACCTCCCTTCACCATAATGGCCCAGTGCCTACACAACATTGAACGTGACCTATCTTATTTAATTACTAGATTTTCTCAATTCAGGAAAGACTTTATCTTCCTCAGCTCCAGAACCCCCCTCACCATAAAATAACCTCCCACTCCCCCAAAATCCCCTAACTCCAAACACAATCATTGGAGATCGACTCCTCTTCGCAGCCGTATACATAGACCTCGCCGCACCTCGAACAATCTATCCCCGTCCGACCTCTCTGACCTATGCAACTCCTACCTTCCCAGTTTACCAACTGCCAACCCTCCACTCCCCTACTCCCACATCCCTGTTATCCTAGGGACTAATAGAATCCCCTCCTCCCCCAGACTACCGCCCCAACTCACATCGATCCACTCTTGCCCACCCTCCATATGCAACCCCACACCACTTACATGTATGCTTGTCAACTGTCGCTCCGCAGTCCAGCATGCCACGGAAATCTCGGTAACTATCCTGAGTGAATCCATTGACATTGCATTCCTCACAGAAACCTGGCTCAAAGACCACTGAACGAGCATACTAGACCTACTCTCCCCCCGGGATACTCTATTCTTAGCAAAGATAGACCTGACAGAGTTGGGGGTGGTCTAGCCATTATCTTCAAAAATGAACTTCAGGTATCCCTTGTCAATAATTCTGGCTCCTCCTCCTGCGAATACCTGGAAGCTGAACTGACAACTCAAAACTCCCACCCAATTCGTCTACACAACATCTATCGCCCCCCTGGAGCCCCCCAGCCCTTCATCGAGGACCTATCTGAGCTCCTGACACAATCCTCATTAGCCAACTCAAAAAACCTCTTTCTTTGAGATCTTAACCTCCATTGGACCGACTCTGATGATCCTACTATCTCCCTCCTCAATAATCTACTTGAGATCAATGAACTCAAACAACTATGCCTTTCCCCTACTCACACTAAAGGAGCCATCCTTGACGCCATCCTTTCCAACGAAGATCTGGCCTCCGTGACTAATATAGTCCCCATCGACTGGTCTGACCATCACCTTATACTGTTCACCATTGCTACCTCTGCAAATCTCCCTACCTCCAAAATCAACAGACCTAAGAAATTGACCAGGAATCTAAAACATATCCCCCCCGGTGTTCTTGAGTCTAAACTCCAAGCTCAACTTTTTCTCATTCCCCCCTCACAAAATGCCAATGAGCTCACTGAACACTTTAACAATACTGTCACCGGTATCCTTGACCAATTGGCCCCGCCTAAACTCAAAAACCAAAGAAACACTCACTCTAACTCTTGGTTTACTACCGAGCTTAATAACGAAAGACGGTCTCTCAGACTGTCGGAAAGAACCTGGAGACACCATCCCTCTCCCTTCCATCTTGCACTCCTCAGACGTGCTAGATCCACATACAAAAAACACATCTACAAGGAAAAGGCATCTTTCTTCCGCACTCAACTTGATCGTGCCAAAAACAGACCTAGGGAACTCTTCAAAATCATTCAAAACCAAACTTCCACCGCACCTCCAAATCTGATCGCCTCCTCCGCCAAATGTGAAGAAATTTCCCACTTCTTCTCGGAAAAAATAGCTAAAATTGATCAATCCTTCCTTCCCACACAGCTCCCTTCCAACTCCCAATGCAAACCTATTTTCACCACTAATTACTATGCCACAACCCCTCCACCTGTTGACCCCTTCTCTTTTCCAACCGCTACCCTACCGCTCCCCAGTGACTCTCTTCACCTACCTACTTCCCCGCCCCCCCTAACCACTCCTCACACCAATCCCCTACCACATCTCCGGAATCCAACTCCCCTAACTCACAATTAAAGAATAATGCCTCAT
This sequence comes from Calotriton arnoldi, assembly GCA_963921515.1. Lineage (NCBI taxonomy): Eukaryota > Metazoa > Chordata > Amphibia > Caudata > Salamandridae > Calotriton > Calotriton arnoldi. The sequence goes on from CAWUFW010011470.1 coordinate 188,595, forward strand.
TGCTCAACTTCCTCCCCATGACTGAGCTAGAAGTCCTTAAAATAATTGATAATCTTAAACCGTCCTCCCACACAAAAGACCCCATACCCTCTAACCTTATCCCTGCCCTTAAGCACATCATTACCCCATACTGGACCACAATCATCAACACCTCTCTCTCCACTGGCTGTGTCCCCACCTCCCTTCAACTTGGACAAATCTCTCCCATAATCAAGAACCCCAATGCTGACCCCAATGACCTAAATAATCTCCGCCCCATCACTAACCTCCCACTTCTCTCAAAAGTCCTTGAAAAATGTGTCCTACTACAACTAGACAAACACATCGAAAACTTCAACCTACTCGACCCCTTTCAATCAGGCTTTAGGAAAGGCTGCAGCACCAAGACAGCAATGCTCAATGTTATCGATGACATCCACCACTCAATCGATAATGGTGAGACTTGCCTTCTTATCCTCCTTGATCTCTCTGCAGCTTTTGATACAGTCAACCATTCAGCCCTCCTTAACGTGCTTAGGACTCGTTTCGGCCTGAATGGTACTGCCTACAAATGGTTTGTCTCCTACCTACAACACCGAACTCAGCAAATCAAAATATAAAACTATCTTTCTAACCCCACTCCTGTCTCCCTTGGAGTCCCCCAAGGATCTATTCTCTCTCCCTCCCTCTTTAACCTCTTCATGGAACCCCTCACACTCATTCTTAAACAAGCAGGCATCAACTACCACCTCTACGCCGATGACACCCAAATTTATTACAAGATTAAAACTCACGATGACATCCTACACCTGAACAACACCCTCACCAAGATCCAAACCTGGTTCCATTCCAATCATCTCAAACTTAACCCTAATAAAACCGAAATCATTCTCTTCTCCTCTAAAAATAACCCTCTTCCCATTCAATCCTGGATCTCTGACCTTAACGCACTCAACTGCTCACTCACCTTGTCCAACTCCGTCAAATCTCTTGGTATTTCTGTCGACAACACCCTAACCCTCAACGTCCACATCAAAAACGCTGCTAAAGGAGCCCTCTTCACTCTCCGTCACCTCAAGAAAATCAAACCCTTTATTCCTACAGATGATTTTAAACTCGTCGTTCAGTCACTTGTTCTTTCACGTATTGATTATGGTAACGCCATCCTCAACGGAATCCCAAAGGTCCACCTTGCTCCAATCAAAGCTGTGCTCAACCTTGCAGCTAGGCTCATCACAGACTGCAAACGTTTCGATCATATATCCCCACCTCTCAAATCTCTGAAATGGCTCCCTATCGAAGGCAGATCCGCCTACAAAACTACCTGCATTACTCATAAAGTCCTCCACCAAAACACTCCGCAGTACCTCTCAAAGAAACTCCTCATAGCAGGCACTACACGAACTCTGAGAAGCACCAACACCCTCCTCCTAATCCCACCACTTCATAAAAAGAAATCCACACAATCACGCTCCTTCCGTGGTAATGCTCCTATCATCTGGAATGCCCTCCCAAAAAGCCTACGCTGTAACCCCTCCTATTCCAGCTTCAAAAAAGACCTCAAAATCCACCTCCTCAATTATTATTGGGGATCCTAACCTGTGACCTGCACTTGATCTCCTACCACCATGTTATATCTGGCCAGTCAAACCTGTCCATTTCCTGAACTTCACCTACCTAATTACCGGATATGTTTAGCTTTTGCCCCTGTTTACCTATTTGACTTTTATATCCTGCATGTTGTCTTTATTATTCCTAATCTATTTGTATGCCATGTTGGCCCAATTATTATTGGGGGTCCTAACCTGAGACCTGCACTTGATCCCCAACCACCATGTTATATGTGTCCAATTATTTGCCCATTTCCTTAACATCACCTACCTAATTACCTGAAGTATTTATCTCTTGCACCTGTTTACCTATTTTGATTTGTACATTTCGTTTGTAGTTTCATTATCCTTTATCTATTTGTATACCATGTTTATATTATTCTTACTCATGTAAAGCGCTCTGATACCTCTGGGTCTAGCCAGCGCTATATAAAACTTTTAAAATAAAAAGTACAACAGAGAGACGATCATTTAGAATCTCAATTGATTAATTTGATGGCGTATCAACGTGATACTAATGAGTATTGATATCGTCGTCATGGAGAACTTAAATGTATGTTAAGGAACTTAGGAACCCCTACGTGGTTTGTTACGCTAAGCTGTGCTGAATATGCATGGGACGATTTACTTGAATTTCTTCGAGGAGCAAATTCAAATATTAAAAAAATTGAATTCAAGACACCTGGAGAACTGTGTTTCTTGGATCCTGTAAATGTGTGCAGATATTTTAATCATAGGTTTCAAACTATGATGTCTTTTATCTGCAATAAAAACAACCCAACTCTTGGAGAAGTTATTGATTTCTTTTGGAGAAAGGAGTACCAAGCTAGAGGTGCTCCTCATATACATATGCTTTTATGGATCAAGGATGCACCCAAATTTGGAACTGATTCGGATGAGACTGTTTTATCTTTTATTGAAGACTATGTTACATGTGCTATACCAAAAACAAGAGAAGAAAATACCTTAAGACAACATGTTTTACGGTTCCAAACTCATCGATGTGGCAAATACTGTCGACGGAAATACAAGTCAAAGGAAACGTTTTATACAAAATGTCGATTTGGATTTCCACGTCCAGTAATATCCAAAGGAAGAGTCAACAGTTTCATGTCAGCAGTGAGGCATACTATCACTAGAAAATCTCCCAAAAATACTTACATTTTAAAAAGAAGTGAACAATCAAAGTATATTAATGATTATAATCCAGTGATTTTGTCGATGTGGAATGCAAATATGGATATACAGTATGTTGCAGATAATTCCATTGCTGTTGCTCGGTATGTTACGTCATACATAACAAAATCTGAAAAGACGGAGTTGAAAGAAATGTGGGAAGAAATTTCCCAAGAGAAGACTCTTAGTAAGAAATTGTACAGCTTTAGTTTGAAGATGCTGTCCCATCGAGAGATTGGAACCTACAAATGTTCGGATCGGTTGTCCTCTGCAAGTTTATATTCAAAGTCAAGAGGAATCATTTGGGTTAGTCTAGGTCTTGCTGCAACACGAAATCGAGTACTTAAATCTATACAAGAAATCGAATATTTAGCATTAAATGAACCGGAAAGCACAGATATTGTTAAAACAAACATGTTGGATACGTACTATCCAAATAGAAGTCCCCATCTTGAAAACATATGTCTCTATGAAGTACTGCAATATTACAGCTTTAAGAGAAATATTACAGAGAACATAAATGAAGAAAAATATGCAAGTTCAGAAGGATGTTTGGTGAAACATAGTAAAGGAAATCTGATTAATTACAGGAAACTGAGTTGCGATACTCCTGATAAAAGGGAATTCTACTATTTAGCACTACTGCAACTCTTCAAGCCTTGGCGTACTGAAATGGAATTACTTGGAGATTTTCACTGCTATGATGATTCTTTAATGCATGTAAAGATAGCATTGAATGCACAGTTTTTCCAAATTATCTCCAAATGTTGAGTGAAGAAATTGAACAGGAAGCTAGTATTGCAGTTGAGATTGCTAGAGACAGTTCTCAAGATAGTCAAAGTTCTGCTCCACTGAGTCAAGAACCACTAGGACAACCAATTCTTGAAAATGAAGCAGCAATCGCCATGAGTGAAGTGGAAACAGCAATGCATCAAGCTCAACAGGATATTATGGACTTAGGAAACTTTGAAGAAAAACTAAATATTGCACAGAAAGAAATATATCAGCAAGTTACACAACAGATCGACCATGGTTTACTTCATGAAAATAAGGAATGCAACTGCACATCTTTTAAACCTATTCAAATGTATATCAGTGGTCAAGCTGGTACAGGAAAAAGTTTCTTAATTAAAGTTTTGACCAGTTATTTACAGAAAACCACTGATTCACATTTATCTTATGTTGTAACCGCTCCAACTGGGTTAGCAGCACACAACATTAAAGGGATTACATTACATCGTTTACTAATGCTTCCTGTTGAACATGAAACAAGTTGGAATATCACAAGCTTTCTGGAGAAGCTTGTTTGGAAGTTTCAAGAGTACTAAAGAAAATGAAACTTCTGATCATTGATGAGGTGAGCATGGTCTCAAACTTAATGCTTGCCTTTGTGCATTTAAGAATGCAGCAAATTTTTAAAACAGAATATGATGTGTTATTTGGAGATGAACATGTGATAGTTTTCGGCGATCTACTGCAACTTACTCCTGTAAAAGGGCAACCAGTTTTTAAAACACTTGTGCATGAAGACACCAGCAAATCTTTGGGAAGTATTGGAAATGTCAACATTTGGTCATATTTTGAATACAAAGAACTTAATAGAAATATGCGACAGGCAAGTGATGAAGATTATGGAAGCATTCTCAAAGATATAAGAATTGGTGTATTGACAGAACATGGTAAAGAAGCTTTGCAAAGTCGACTACTTACAAACTTGTTTCCAAATGAAAATGTTGCTCCGGAAATAGTATACAAAAAAATTGGAGAAAAGAAATCTATAATCTGCATAATGCCAACACTGCGAGAGTGTTCTACATTCAATGAAGAACTTTTAAAGCTGGAAAAACAACAAATAATAAAAATGGAAGCCATTGATAAAATAGAGCACGAAGGAATTACTATTATTTTGACAGAAAAATTAAAAACAAAATTGGATTCATTGGAAAAATCTATATCTAAAACTGCTGGTTTAGAAAAGAATTTGTATGTATGTGAAAACTGTCGGGTAATTTTACGGCGTAATTTAGATGTGGAAAAAGGTTTAGTAAATGGAGCAATGGGAAAAGTTGTTGATTTTGTTAATTATCAAAATAGAGATGGAATTTAATTTTTGAAGATGCAATTTGATCAGATTGAAGAGGTAAAACAGATTGGACGTTGTTCTGTTCGTTTTTTGCTTGTTAAAGACTTGTATGTTCGTAGAAAACAGTTTCCTCTGTCTTTAGCATATGCGGTGACCATTCATAAATCTCAAGGTTTAAGTGTAGACAGTGCTTTGGTAAACATTGGAAGTACCGTGTTTAAAGAGGGAATGGCATATGTTGCATTGTCCCGAGTCAGAACTTTATCTGGATTGTATTTTTATTGATTTTGATGAGAGAAAGATTAGTGCAGATGCAAATTGTGTTCGAGAGTATAATCGGTTAAGAAGACTGTTTGCTCCCAACTTAGGTGAATATCCTGTATATGAAAAGTGTGTAGTAGGTCGAAAGCGAATATATGAGAAACTCTGTAGTGAGGTTGGAAATAAGAAAAAAAATGAAGAGAATGTTGAGGTTCCAAACAAAAAAAAAATGGACAGTGTTGAAGATTTTGTAGGATATCAGTTAGAAAATAGTTCAGGTATCAACTGCTATGCTAATGTGGTTGTGAACGTCGTATTTTTTCTAGAAAATCTCCAACAACAAATTATGTAGAATCGAGAAAAAAGGTTTTGTTCTTTGTTGCATTCTATTTTTGAAAACTTGACAACTGATAAAACTAAAATCCAAAGTGTTTCTGGCATTCGGAGTCTTCTGGATATATGTTCTGGTTCTTCACAATTTACACTTAGGGGCCGATTCCGATCTCGGCAGGAAACCCCTCCGGACGACTCTGCTCCGGAGGGCTTTCCGACCGACTCGGCTCCGTCGACTCCGAGCGAGCAAGTAGGATGTCTCCGTACGACTCGGGACATGGCTCGCTCGGAGTCCCATTGCAGTCAATGGGAGCCTGTGTTCAGAACGCAAACACGGGCCCCCATTGCAAAAAGGGGAGGGTGTGGACAAGCGTGCACCCTGAGGCGGGCACCCCATGGTGCCCGCCACACTGCACATGCCCGGACAGGGGGGAACCATGGGCACCCCCCTGTGACCAATTCCGAAGGCCCCGGTTGAAGGGGGGCACGCTAAGGCCCCACACAGTACGTCTCCGACAGCCGCTTCGTGTCGGAGTTGACGACTCCGGACAGCTGTCGGAGTCGTGCATCGGAATCGATCGTCAGGAAACCAATGCCATTGGGCTGTGCGAGTCGGATCTGGGTGACGTCGTTTTTCCGAACGACGTCTGGAAACGAGTCGGACAGCCCGAGAGCATTGGGAGCATCGTACTTGCATGTTCGGGAACTCGTCCGAATCGATCGGAAACATGGCTTCCGACACCGATTCGGAGGGTCCCGATGCCGTTAGGAGGCCGTCCGGCCGAGATCGGAATCGGCCCCTTAATGTACAGCAAAATGCTCAAGAATTTCTTATGTTTATGCTTGCAGTATTGGAAGATGAAGGAATACAAATTGAAAATCTGTTTGGACTACGTTACAGATGGGAACATGAATGTGAAGATTGTACATTTACTTCTACCACTAACATAGACACTGAAAGATTCATATATTTGACAATACCAGATTGTAAAACAGTGTCTTTTAACAAATTAGTAAAATCAGCTAATCAAAATATGGACTGTAGTCACTGCAAATCAGAAATGTTATCAACATTATTTATAGAAAGATTTGGACAATATATCATTTTAATGATACAATGTTGTAGAGCAGATGGAAGAAAATTGGAAACTAAAATTAAAAATGTTGTGGCAAGTCAACTATCAATATCAGGAGGAACTTTCAAAGCAGTGGCAATTATTTTCCACGATGGACCTTCTACAACATCTGGACACTATACTGTGTATTTAAAGTGCAATAAAGGATGGACACATTGTAATGATGCCCATTTGCTATTCAAATATCGGTTGCCTAATGAATTACCAAAGCTTGAAATCTTTGCCGAATCCCTGCTGCTGCTAAAGTTGGACTCGAACGCCCAGGACACAGCGCGCGCTGCGGCAGGAGCCGCACGCGTCACGCCCACCGCGACAGTCAGCCCATATAGCGGGGTTAGGGCTGCCGTGAAGCGGGAAGCTTGAAATCTCTGCCGAATCCCTGCTGCTGCTAAAGTTGGACTCGAAAGCCCAGGACACAGCGCGCGCTGCGGCAGGAGCCGCATGCGTCACGCCCACCGCGACAGTCGGCCCATATAGTGAGCTCAGGGCACCCGCTACGCGGGACGCGAGCGGGCGCCGGGGGAAGCCCGGGCCAAGGGCGGGCCCGTTTGAGCCCATTCGAGACCGAAAGAGGCCGGGTCGGGCCTCCCCCCTTCTGGTTGCAGTAAGTGTTGATCCATGGAAAGTGGGTAAGCAGAATATCGATAACCATACATTGCTGTAAGAAAATTGTGGTGCCATTCGAAAATGGGGAAGAGGAAATTGGCAATATGTGTGGAAAACACTGCACCGATTACCAACTATTTGAAAAGTGCTATGGGCATAATACATAAGGAGATTGTGCAAGTGGAGGAACAGCTGGCAGCCGCTAAAACTGCTTTAGATGCTGCTCAAAAGGGGGTTAAGTCTGTGGTGGAAGTGCATGGTGAAAGTAATACTTCCTGTCCCGATATTACCCCCCAGGAGCAGTTAAATAGCAGTACTGTAAATGACACCCCTAAGAATACCAAATCTGATCAATCGATTAAACTAGGGCCTTGTGCGTCAACTATTCTCCTTGAAATTGCTAATGTTTCAGACACACCAGATTCAGACTCGCCACCAGCAAAAAAATGTAAACAAAGCCTAGCATCAAGGAGGCTTAGCCCATTAAGAGCTGCACAAAAAAAGGGAAAATCTACAAAATTAGCTGGCAACGGACAAGGACTTAAGCCTGTAGAATCACTGAACGATAAACATGCCATAGACACTCTCTTTAAAAAATTGCATGGGAAAATTGATACCATTGAGAGGCGGGTTATGTCTGAAATAAAAACGGTGCAAAAGGACATTGCAAAGTTATTGGAACTGGTTACTGCTCTTCAGCTGCCAACTGTATCAAATACGCCACAGAATGTAAATTTAAATAATAGAAGTGATGCACACGTCGGTTCAAATAATATGAACAGTACGAACAATGCAGAAAGGGTCTGTGCCTTGCCACTTATTGATACACACGAGAAGGAAGCATATGCTTTACCCACACAAAAATTTGGGGGAACTATAGGGAATGGTAACGAGAAGAACGGAGGTCAAGTTCAACTTGGAGGCAACGGGAGGCAACAGGATGTTTCTTTAAGTTTACCCCCACAAGCTACTCCATATGTGATCGTCCTAAAAAATGTACCTAAATTGTCTGGAAATACTATTGAAACTTGGGACTCTTTGAAAAATAGGGTGATTCATTGGTTCTCTGTGAATACGACTTGTAGTATTGGTGTTTATCACATGAAGTTATTATGGTAAGAAGAGTCAACTGGGTGGGCAAATCCATAAAAACGTGTGAGGGGGATTGTGTAATTGTAAACTTTCGTCGGCCCTATGTGGTGGGCTCATTATTAGAAGAGGTTAGAGCCAATCAGGATCGACAATTTAATAGTATTGAAGGAAACATTGCTGCATTACCCCTGGGATATTTTTACAGATCCAGAATGGATTCACCCCTTGGTCGAGCCCAAGCTAGTACCAGTACCAGTAATCAAACACATTACATGATACCGTCTATGCTAAATAGGTTTGAACCACTTAGGAGGTGCAGTGAGGTGGATTGACTGGAACGAAATATAGTATGCCCAAAAGCTGTTGCACAAGATGTTTATGATGTAAGAGCCCATGTTAATATTTCGAAAGAAACAGTTTATACGGACCAGGATCAAACGTGTGAAGGTAGTGTTAATACCATCAGCAATACTGATAGTGTATCTTTTGTAGAATCTGAGATACTAAACTTTAGAAATGAAATCACCTCGCCTATCACTGTGGCTGATTGCAATTCCCCTAGTTATACACTGCAGGAATCATTACATATCATGACATGGAATGTTGCTGGGGTAAGGAGTAAATTGTGTGATATCTCTTGGCTTAAAAGTATACAAAATTGCGACTTGGTATTAATACAAGAAACATGGCTTACAGAATTTTTTTTCATTAATGGGTTTAAGACAATTTGTACCAATGGGATTCCTTCAAAGGCAGGGAGAGCAAGTGGAGGTTTGGCAGTATTAATATCAGTATCCTCTCCCTTGATTCTAAAAAATTATATAATAAATCACAACATTTTCAGTTTTTACTTCTTTAAGTTAGAGGAAAACAGGATATGATAGTGATCAATTTTTATAATAACATTTTTAATGGTTCAAGACACAAGATTATCACATTATTAGATGAAGAGTTAGCTATCTTTATAAAGAGTGCAGGGACCGATTGCTTTTTAATCTGGACAGGTGATTTTAATATCGAATTTTGTAAATTTATATCAGGGATCCAATGCGGATATGAGGATGAATTGGGCGATAACCTTTACATTTCCCACATAATAACTATGGGGAAATTATAAATTATGTTATGTTTAAGTATAATCTGGAAATTATGGAGATGGATGCCCAAGAGAAAGCCCGAGAGGGAAGGTGTATTACCTATACATTTGAGGGAGCGAGGTCATCCTCATGTATTGATCATTTTATTATTTCAAGAAATTGTAGGCCTCTTGTTCATAAATGCAGTGTACACCCCAGTTTACTAAGTGACCACCACCCTTTGTTATTAATATTAAAATCCTCACTTTTCAAAATAGATGAACCGTGTGTTCACGCTGCTGAGGTAAAGACACAGGGTGAAAATGGGATTTCTATTAAATGGGCGGGAGTCGATCCAAATGTTTTTTCAGAAAGGATAGTCCGAAAAAATAATCATCATATAGCAACCTGTTTAGACAATTCTTCTAGTAGCACTGATATAGTTATGGCCTTTTTAAATATCTCGGCTGCAATTGCCGGAAATTTGAAACGCAAGCCTAGGACAAACAGAGTATATTGCCCAAGATGGTTTAACCAGCAGTGCTCCAGACTAAATAGGGATTTAAAGGTAGCTTTAAAAGCTATTCCCCGGAATAGGGAAGATATTAGTACCCTGCGGAAATTATATAAACAAGCGTTAAATCAAAGAAAAACGGAGATTAGAGATATCGCGTGGGACAATTTGATTAAAGCTGCCGAGACCAAAGATTCGATACTTTTTTGGAAAACTTTGGATTAGCCACTTTTTAAAGATGTTCAGTCTGTTAAAGTTGATACAGTAGTGACTCCTGAAGAGTGGCTATCCCATTTTGAAGCTATTTTTAATGTGACACGTCAGTGTACCACAATAGTTGAGAATAATAGTATCATCTTATTAAATAATATCAAACCAGAAAGTATCAGTCATGAGGAGATTAGATTAGCTCTTATGAATAGTGCTAGTGGGAAAGCGGCAGGCCCGGACGGGGTCCCAATTGATGTTTTTAAATATAATATGGATTTTTGGGTGCCCATCTTACATAAATTTTTTAATGCAACAATTAATGGGGTGATACCTGCAACCTGGGCTGAGAGCGTGATAGTCCCTATATTTAAAAAGGGCGATAGAAGGAGCGCAAGCTGCTATCGCCCAATATCTCTTCTCGATTCAACATCCAAGGTAATGGGCAGAATGATGCTGGCCAGACTGGAACACTGGGTAAAAGAAAAAAACATATTATCTGTAGTACAGTATGGTTTTAGAAGGGGCATAGGAACGATTGAGCAGTGCCTGAATCTTGAGCTGCTGATAGGAAAATATACCCTTGCAAGGGATGGCTCTCTTCACCTTTGCTTTGTTGATTTGTCAAGCGCCTTTGATTTGGTAAATCATTCAAAGTTATGGCAGACGCTTGAAGGGATGGGCGCCCCACAGGACATTATTAGCTTTTTATCACAAATGTATGCACATTTGTCCTCAAAGATACGCTTCGGGGAAAATGGAGAATGCACAAAGCACTTTAGCATCACACGCGGGATAAGACAGGGTTGTACTCTTGCGCCTCTTTTATTTTCGCTTTACATTAACAGGGTTGACTCGTTATTACAGAATTTGAGAGTCGATGCCCCAAAGGTTGGTAAGCGGGTCACCCCATTATTATTGTATGCCGATGATGCTGTCCTAATTTCTAGGACGGCAAACGGCCTACAATTATTGATGGATAATTTTACTAACTTTATGACGGAAAAGCATTTAAAAATTAATTTGAGTAAAACCCTAGTCATGTCATGCGGGAAAAGAAATATTAAGAATAAATCACATTATATCGATGGTATACTGATAGAGAGGACCTTTTCTTTTTCGTATCTAGGGATCCTTTTTAATAGTAAGGGCACGTGGAGCACACACATAAATCTATGTAAATTGAAATTTGTGAAATCGGTCGAGGCCATTTTTAGATTTTCCCCAAAAATTGGTAAAAACCCGGTTCGGGAAATTCTAAAATTATATGGGGCAAAGTGCATCACCGGGAGCTGTTACGGGGGAGCACTGTGGGGCTTGGCAGATACTTACCAGTTACAAACCCTGGAAAATAATTTTTTAAGACGATTGCTAGCCGTGCCAGCTTCCACAGCCACTATTATAATACATAGGGAGACTGACACTCCATATATTCACGATTTGATTAGCATAGCTGCCCTAACTTTGTGGCATCGCATTTGTACTAGGGAAGAGACACATTTTACGAGGGATATTATATTAGATTGCCTGACCCAAGACCATTGCAAGAAAATAACATGGTTAAGCTATATCTGCGGTCTTTTAAATGAATGTAATTTGGCTGTGGATCTGAAGAACCCTGAAGACATACAAAACTTGAGTAAAATGGAACTAAAAATGAGGCTGCTCAACGTTCGGACCTCATCAAGGGATGTCGTCACGAGTACTAAACCATGTATATCTTTTTATCTTGAGGGTCCAATATCAACGGGTATTCAGCCATATCTTATTTTTATAACTGATGTACAACATAGATTTTATTTAACCAGATTACGGATGAATACGCTCCAATATCATTTTGCATTTGCCAAGAGGGCCAAGTGGTGCGCTAATTTACCAAAATGCCCGTGTGATGGTAGGTCTCCACAGAGTACTCTTCACTTTTTACTTTTTTGTAATTTTTATAATGATATTAGAAAAGCTTTTTTACGACCTATCTTTAAAGCAAATAGTCTGTATTCCTTTAAAGCTGCTTTTAATTACATTCGAAATTTGGAGAATGTATTAACTTGTAATGCAGTAATTTGCTTTATAGTATTGGCCATTAAACAAAGGAAGGATCTTGCATATTTAGAAAATTTGAATTATGAAATAGATTAGATTCTACCTGTAAGTAGATTTCCTTATAATGTATAAGAGGATAAGGTCTTTATTTTTAAAATTAAATAAGTAATCCTTGAAACAATTGTACATAAATGTATTTTTTATTTTATATTGAAACAATTGTACATAAATGTATTTTTTATCTGGTATTATAGTATGCTTTTATGGACATTTTGTATGTGCCGAATAAAGCTTGATTTGATTTGATTTGAATGACCAAATTCATACCTAATATTTTTGATGCCAAAGTTCTGAGAACATCATTTGGCCTATTGGGAAGATGTCAATATGAATTAATGAGATTATTTTGGATATTTTCAATACAAACGATTTCGGAAACATCATTCGGCCTACTGGGAAGATGTGCATATGAATTAAGAAGTTTATTTTGGATATTCCCGATGCAAATGATTTTGGAAATATCATTTGGCCTATAGGGAAGATATCAAGAATTGCTGATTCAATTATCGTTTCTGTTCTTTGATATTGTATTTAGAAAATTGTTTTAGAAAGAAGCATTTCATATTTTTGATCTTTGTATTATATGCAATGTTATTGAGGGTGTTTATTTTAGGAAAAGTAAACAGATAGTTGACTTTGCTGTAAATATTTTCAACACAGATTTGAGTTTTTTTAACAATCTTATTGATTGTATTTTTTTGCCCGCTGGTATATGATGATCAACATTGAAATCACTGTGTATGGTGAAATTCAATAGAATCTGAAAACATCAAAAAGGCAAACTCAATAATATTATATATTATAACTGTATTTTTTCTTCTCTTTTACAGAGCCAAATTCTAAAGTTTGAAACTTTTTTAAATTTAGATTATAAAAAAAGAACAGAAAAAATTGTTTCAATGACTTTTATATCTACTATAAAAATGGTAAGTTTCAGTAATCCAAGCACTAACCATGCAGTACTACATCCACCTATGCACTACCCATACAGTCCTCTAACCACCTAGACACTACTCACTCTCTCCTTCAATTCCCCAAGTAATACCCATGCAATCCAGCAATCACCCTGTCACTCCCCATGCACTCCTCCAATCACCCAGCCAGTACTAGGTACTTATCCAATCATTTCGCTAATACCCAAGGACTTATAAATTCACCATGCAATCTCTTTGCAGTACTCTAATCATCCAGTCACTACCCATGTACTCATGCATTAACCCAGGCACTAACACATGCACTGCTACAATCCCCTGTGCACAACCCATGTAGTCCTCTAATCACCCACACACTACTCATTCACTCTTTCAATTCCCCAGGTAGTATCCATGCAGTCCAGCAATCACTCTGTCACTCCCCATGCACTCCTCCCATCACCCAGCCTGCACCATGTACTCATCCAATCACTCCGCCAAAACCCAAGCACTTATAAATTCACTATGCACTCTCCTTGCAGTACTCTAATCATCCAGTCAGTACCCATGTACTCATGCAATGACCCAGGCACTCACTCATGCACTGCTACAATCCCCTGAGCACTACCCATGCGGTCCTCTAATCGCCTAGACACTGCTCATTCACACAGTCAATTACCCAGGTAGTACCCATGCAGTCCAGCAATCACCCACTCACTATCTATGTACTCCTCCCATCACCCAGCCTGCACCATGTACTCATCCAATCACTCCGCCAATACCCAAGCACTTATAAATTCACCATGCACTCTCCTTGCAGTACTCTAATCATCCAGTCAGTACCCATGTACTCATGCAATGACCCAGGCACTCACTCATGCACTGCTACAATCCCCTGAGCACTACCCATGCGGTCCAGCCATCTCCCTGACACTACCCATGCTCTCCTCCAATCACCCAGCCAGCACCATGTACTTATCAAATATCTCCACCAAAACGCAAGCACTTATAAATTCACCATGCACTCTCCTTACAGTACTCTAATCATCCAGTCAATACCCATGTACTCATGCAATGACCCAGGCAGTAACCATGCACTGCTACAGTCACCTGTGCACTACTCATGCAGTCCTCTAACCACCTAGACACTGCTCATTTGTACATTCATTTACTCAGATAGTACCCATGCAGTTCAGCAATCACCTTCTCACTACCCATGCACTCCTCCAATCATCCACACAGCACCATGTACTTATCCAATCACTCCACCAAAACCCAAGCACTTATAAATTCTCCATGCACTCTCCTTGCAGTACTCTATCCATCCAGTCAGTACCCATGTATTCATGCAATGACCCAGGCAGTAACCATGCACTGCTACAATCACCTGTGCATTACCCATGCAGTCCTCTAATCGCCTAGACACTGCTCATTCACACAGTCAATTACCCAGGTAGTACCCATGCAGTCCAGCAATCACCCACTCACTATCTATGTACTCCTCCAATCACCCAGCCAGCACCATGTGCTTATCCAATCACTCTGCCAATACCCAAGCACTTATAAATTCACCATGCACTCTCCTTGCAGTACTCTAATCATCCAGTCAGTACCCATGTACTCATGCAATGACCCAGGCAGTAACCATGCACTGCTACAATCACCTGTGCACTACTCATGCAGTCCTCTAACCACCTAGACACTGCTCATTTGTACATTTACTCAGATAGTACCCATGCAGTTCAGCAATCACCCTCTCACTACCCATGCACTTCTCCAATTACCCAGCCAACACTATGTACTTATCCAATTACTCCGCCAAAACCCAAGCACTTATAAATTCTCCATGCAAACTCCTTGCAGTACTCTAATCTTCCAGTCACTACCCATGTACTCATGCAATGACCCAGGCACTAACACATGCACTGCTACAATCACATGTGCACTTGCCATACAATCCTCTTTCCGCCTACACACTGCTCATTCACACGTTCAATTACCCATGTAGTTTCCATGCAGTCCACCAATCCCCCTGTCACTCCCCGTGCACTCTTCCAATGACCCAGCCAGCACCATGTACTTATCCAATCACTCCGCAATACCCAAGCACTTATAAATTTGCCATGCACTCTCCTTGCAGTACTCTAATCATCCAGTCAGTACCCATGTACTCATGCAATGACTCAGGCACTAACACATGCACTGCTACAATCACCTGTGCATTACCCATGCAGTCCAGCCATCTCCCTGTCACTACCCATGCACTCTTTCAATCAATCATGCTCTACACATGTACTCAAGCAATCACCCAGACATTAGCATGCAGTTATTTCTCTTTTTTAACCAAATAAGGTAGTTCTGAAAAGAACTCTTTTTTTTCTTCTTTTTTGTTTTTTAATTTTTTTTGTGTTTTTAAACTATTTTGTGAATTTTTTGGTGTTTTTTGTAAAAGGAAAAAAACAACAGACAAAACTTTTAACTTTTGGAATTATATAGTCATTCCAACAGAAGAAATTTTTTTTTTAGCAGCGTTGGTTTCTTGCTGCAGAACAAACAGCGTCAATTGACTGCTCCCCACAACATAAAATCGCCTTGCATTTCATGCAATGCTGTTCTAGGGTCGCAAACTCTGCACGAATGTACGGACTGCGAGATGCGGAGCTTGAGGCTCCAGAAGTGCTGGGACCAGCTCCCTGGTCACTTTGCTGTGTGGCTTCTTGAGCACGTCGCAGCTGTTCCCGTGCAAGATATATTGGTTGGATAGTTTGCAAATGTTTATATATGGTTGAAGTCCCACACGAATACTTCTTATCACTGCCTCTCAAAAGAATCCTGGGACAAAGTGTGCAGCTCACCTTTCGAGCATTTACCTTCTTTTCACCATCTGGGATGGTGAAAAACTTCCACACAATAGACTCCGGTCTTTTCTTGGGAGGTGTTTCCAAGTCTTCATCATCAGTAGGAAGGTCTATATCTGGATTTGAGGAAGCCATTGCCAAACTTTTCCACCAAACACCCAAAAAACTCACAATCTAGCTCCATAAAACACAACAGGTGTCTCTCCTGTGATGCTGCAGAGAGAATGACTAAAATGGGTGGGGTCCTTCAACTGTTAGAATGGGAAACCTTATGAACCAATCAAATGCTTTCTTTTAAAGTCACATGGCGGGCGCGCAACCAGCGCGCAACCGACGCGACTTCGCGAAAATATATTTAACACTAATATAAGTTTATTACAAGTACAAATATATTATTTTTATAAATAGTTTAGATAATCTCTTGCCCTCATATATACATTAAAGTTATATACATATAGTTTTTATACATAATTTTTTTTTTACCGGAGTCGCGCACCTGACGCGACCCAGTACGTATATGACGTTACGCGGGTCCCGGCACCGTGCACTCGTCGCATACCAAATGCGCAAATGACGCGATCCCATACGTATATGACGTTATGCGGGACCCGGCACCGCACACTCGTTGCATACCAAACGCGCACATGATGCGATCCCATACGTATATGACATTACGCGGGGCCAGGCACCGCGCACCCGTCGCATACCAAACGCGCACACGACGCGACTTCCGCAAAATGTATCTAACAATAATATAAATTCAATGCAAACAAAAATATTTAATTTTGATAATAAGTTTATATAATGATTTACTCTAATATACATATTACAATTATATACACATAGTTGTAAATGTAACAAAAATTACGGCACCGCGCACATGTCGCATACCAAACGCGCATCCTTCTCGACTTTAGCAATATGGCGGCTTGAATCCGCGCACCCACTGTGATAGGTACATGATGGGTACGCGACTCCACTATTTATGCAAAAAAAATATATATATATTTTAAAAGACATAAGACATTACATATTTGAAATAAAAGGAAAAAAATAATAGAAAATAATTATAGGATATTACAGTTACAAAATATCATTAAAAAAAGCCTTGCAATTTACAGAAAAAAGATAGGTTTTATAAATATTATACTTACAAATTAGCATTTAAAAAACCTTTGAAATTCACTGAAAAAACCATAGGTTTCAGGGGCGTTATAGTTAGAAATTAGCATTTAAAAAACCTTTGAAGTTCACTGAAAAAACCATAGGTTTCAGGCACGTTATAGTTAGAAATTAGCATTTAAAAAACCTTAGAAATTCACTGAAAAAACCACAGGTTTCAGGGACGTTATAGTTAGTTGGACATTTCACTCGTACAAAACCAGAGAAATTCGGCCGTTATAGTTAGTTCAGCTGACTATAACTCGCGCCCCCGCAATGCACTGCTGATGACGTCACATATTACATCATTCATGACATGGTCAGTGACATCACTGATGACATCACTGATGACATCATCCACGTCAAAATATGATGCTCCTCCTCACACCCTAATATAACCTTTAATACACCCACTCTAAAATACAGACTACCATTTTCAAAAACATAGACACACCAATACCAGTTACTACATACACACTCACTGATTCCTAGGTATACACACACATCCACTCATTCACCCATACAGTCACTCATACATGCAGTCAATCATAAATACAACACTATCATATGCACTCATATACCTATACAGACACTCACACACCGCCACTCATCCAGAGTTACTCACACACATAGTCAGTCATGCAAAGAATCAATCACACTTCCATTTACTCACCTATACAGTTATACACACACCACCTCACTTATTCATAAAGATACTAACGCATACTTACTCTCTTATACAATCACTGATACAAGTACACACTCATCCATACAGCTACTCTCACAATCACTGAATGTCACGTATAGTCATTTATATACTCTAACTCTCACATACACTGCCTTTTACATATGTAGTTACTTGGACATGTACCACTGAGACATCCATTCACTCACCAACACACCTATACACACACTCACCCACCCATACAGCTGTTTCCACATGCACTCTTGAACCCATACACCCAGTGAATCAACCACTCACACATCTATGCACAGAGTCACACACCTCCCACCCACCCACACACATCCTCAGGCACCCATACAAATACTCAGGCAACCAATCAATAACCCATATAGACACTCATATAGCTACTGACCAATCCATGCAGCAGCTTACACAACAACAGACAGACTGATACAGACATTCACACAGTTTAGTCACTAACCCATGCATTCAGTAAGACACGTTTAATCACTCACTTATACAGTCAGTCACGCACCTACTAAATCCTCCATCCATACACTTATACACCCACTCATTCTTCAATACACCTTGGCATATATATATAAAACATATTTAAACTTTACAGAAACATGCAGTCACTGGATGATGTCATCAGTGATGTCATTTGAGATGTCATCAGTGATATCACTGACCATGTCATGAATGATGTAATATCTGACGTCATCAGCAGTGCCTTGCGGGGGCGCGAGTTATAGTTAGCTGAACTAACTATAACGGCTGAATTTCTCTGGTTTTGTACGAGTGAAATGTCCAACTACCTATAACGTCCCTGAAACCTGTGGTTTTTTCAGTGAATTTATATATATATATTAGCCTCCGAAAAACACTCGTCTTCCAGAACGATCAGAGTGGGATGTCATCCTCTCCGAATCCCTTCCTTCAAAACAGTCACCTCTTTTTGCTACTTTGGCATCTCCTCATTAGGTGGGTGACTGCGAGTGGGTCATGCTCCTGATTAAATGAAAAAACCAAGCCTCCGAGTGCAAGGAGCCCCCGACCCTACAGGGCGGCCTCAAAACAAAGGGCACGGAGCAGCCCATCAATAGTCAACAAGAAAAAACCATGAGGCCCATTTCCAGAGACAGAGCCTTTATTTCGAAGGCGCAGCAGCACACAGATTTCCATATCCTTAGGCGTTTCTGCGTTTTATGCTAAAAGTCACATGACAAGTTCGTAAAAATACAAGTCCCATTGTTTTGACGAGTGTTTTTTGGAGGCTAATGGAAGATTTGAGCACTATGCAAATCCTTAAGAGCACATGAATGCATGAAACAAAACTCCACCATAATAATGCAGGTACAATAAACGAACGGAAAAATATGTAAGAAAATGCGGATCTATCGAGATTCCATGTGGCACCCTAACAAAGAATGTACATTGCATTATGGGACTTGTATTTTTACGAACTTGTCATGTGACTTTTAGCATAAAAAGCATGCACCAATGCATGTTGCACTTTACATCATTTCCACCTGTGACCAAGGCAATGATGCCGAAATGCGTAAGGATATGGAAATCTGTGTGCTGCTGCGCCATTGAAATAAAGGCTCTGTCTCTGGAAACGGGCCTCATGTTTTTTCTTGTTGACTATTGATGGGCTGCTCCGTGCCCATTGTTTTGAGGCCGCCCTACGGGGTCGGGGGCTCCTTGCACTCGGAGACTTGGTTTTTCATATATAAATATATATATATATATATATATTCACTGAAAAAACCATAGGTTTTAGGGACAGTTATAGTTAGTTGGACATTTCACTCGTACAAAACCATAGAAATTCCCCCGTTATAGTTAGTTCAGCTAACTATAACTCGCACCCCCGCAATGCACTGCTGATGACGTCACATATTACATCACTCATGACATGGTCAGTGACATCACTGATGACATCACTGATGACATCTCAAATGACATCACTGATGACATCATCCAGTGACTGTGTGTTTCTGTAAAGTTTAAATATGTTTAATATATATTGGGAAAGGCGTATTGAAGAATGAGTGGGTGTATAAGTGTCTGAATGGATGATTTAGTACGTGAGTGACTGACTCTACAAGTGAGTGATTAAATGTATCTTACTGAATGCATGGGTTAGTGACTAAACTGTGTGAATGTCTGTATCCGTCTGTCTGTTGGTTTGTAAGCGGTTGCATGGCTTTCTGAATAGCTACATGAGTGTCTACATGGGTTATTGATTGATTGTCTGAGTATCTGTATGGGTGCCTGAGTGTTTGTGTGGGTGGGGTGTGTGTGACTCTGTGCATAGATGTGTGAGTTGGTGATTCACTGGGTGCATGGTTTCAAGAGTGCATCTGTGATGGACTGTATGAGTGGGTGAGTGTCTGTATGGGAATGTTAGTGATTGAATGTATATCTCAGTGGTACATGTGTGAGTAACTACATATGTGAAAGGCAGTATATATGTGTGTTGGAGTATATAAATGGCTATAAGTGAGAGTGTGTGATTGTGAGAGTGGCTGTATGGATGAGTGTGTACTTGTATCAGTGATTGTATAAGAGTGTAAGAATGTGCTAGTATTTGTATGAGTAAGTGAGCTGGTGTGTGTATAACTGTATAGGTGAGTAAATGGGTGTGTGATTAAGTTTTTGCATGACTGACTAGGTGTGTGAGTACCTCTATGGATGAGTGGCGGTGTGTGAGTGTTTATATAGGTGTATGAGTGCATATGATAGTCCTGTACTGAGTGACTAAGTATGAGTGACTGTACGGGTGAGTGAGTGGATGTGTGTGTAGACCTAAGAATCAGTGAGTGGATATGTAGTTTTTGGTGTTAGAGTGTCTATGGTTTTGAGAATGGCAGTCTGTAATTTAGAGTGGGTGTATCAAAAGTTATATTAGGGTGTGAGAAGATGCATGAAATTATCACATGGATGATGTCATCAGTGATGTCATTTGAGATGTCATCAGTGATGTCATCAGTGATGTCACTGACCATGTCATGAGTGATGTAATATGTGACGTCATCAGCAGTGCATTATGGGGCACGAGTTATAGTTAGCTGAACTAACTATAACGGGGGAATTTCTATGGTTTTGTACGAGTGAAATGTCCAACTAACTATAACTGTCCCTAAAACCTATGGTTTTTTCAGTGAATTTCAAAGGTTTTTTAAATGCTAATTTCTAACTATAACGTGTCTGAAACCTATGGTTTTTTCAGTGAATTTCAAAGGTTTTTTAAATGCTAATTTCTAACTATAACGTGCCTGAAACCTATGATTTTTTAAGTGAATTTCAAAGGTTTTTTTAAATGCTAGTTTCTAACTATGCCTACAGAGGTAGGACATGTGAAGAAAGAAGAAAAACGCACAGAAAGAAGCAAAAGATGTGCAGAAAGAACCAACAGAGGAGCAGAAAGAGGCCTTGTTGCAAAATCATCCTGTGCCCACAACTTTTTCAGACGGGTACTGGTGGTAACTGACTCTGACTAACCAGAGCCAGTGCTATGCTAAAAGACACTTAGAATACAGTGAAAACACCTACATACACTAGGGAACACTATGCGTTGGGGTACCCCTGTGATTAGCATGACCTCCTCTGAAAGTCCCTAGTACATAATAGGGCAGGGGGATTAAATCTACCTCTTAAAACGCGCTACAGGGCGCGTTTGCACAGTGGTGAAGGGAGTGGGGCCTGAGGTGACATGTGTGCAAACGCACCCCGTGGCGCGTTTTAAGTTGCGGGATTAAGTCCCCTTGAATTCTGAGGGTCCCTGGGGCCCAACTAGCCCCCCAGGTACCTACAGTTAGGACCACAGAGCTGAGTTGCAGAGAGGCGTTCCGAGGCCACGCACCTTTTTTCACCTCTCTGCAACGCAACTCTGTTGTGCTTACTGAAGGTACCTGGTGGGCTAGTTGGCCCCAGGGTCCCTCAGGATTCAAAGGGAATTAATTCCCCAACTTAAAACGCACCACAGGGCGTGTTTGCGCACATATCACCTGAGGCCCCACCCCTCCCTTCACCACTGTGCAAACGCGCCCCGTGGTGCGTTTTAAGTTGAGGGATTAGGTCACTTTGAATCCTGAGGGTCCCTGGGGCCCAACTAGCCCACTAGGTACTTCCAGTAAGCACCACAGGCCTGCGTTGCAACGCCTGTAACAAATTGTGCAGTTGTGTTTAGGTAGTGAAGAGGGTCGTGCTGGGGGTAGTGTTTTAGGGTTTAGGGTAGTGCAGTGGTGTTTGTGTAGTGTAGGGGGTCATGCTGGGGGTAGATTTAGGGTTTAGGGTAATGCAGTGGTGTTTGGGAAGTGTAGGGAGTCGTGCTGGGGGGAGTGTTTTAGGGTTTAGGGTGGTGCAGTGGTGTTTGGGTAGTGTAGGGGGTCGTGCTGGGGGTAGTGTTTTAGGGTTTAGGGTAGTGCAGTGGTGTTTGGGTAGTGTAGGGGGTCGTGCTGGGGGTAGTGATTTAGGGTAGTGCAGTGGTGTTTGGGTAGTGTAGGGGGTACTGCAGGGGGTAGTGTTTTAGGGTTTAGGTTAGTGCAGTGGTGTTTGGGTAGTGTAGGGGTACTGCTGGGGGTAGTGTTTTAGGGTTTAGGGTAGTGCAGTGGTGTTTGTGTAGTGTAGGGGTAGTGTTTTAGGGTTTAGGGTAGTGCAGTGGTGTTTGTGTAGTGTAGGAGGTTGTGTTTTAGGGTTTAGGGTAGTGCAGTGGTCTTTGGGTAGTGTAGGGAGTCATGCAGGGTAGTGTTTTAGGGTTTAGGGTAGTGTAGGGGGTCATGCGGGGGGTAGTGTTTTAGGGATTAGGGTAGTGCATTGGTGTTTGGGCAGTGTAGGGGGTCATGCGGGGGGTAGGGTTTTAGGGTTTAGGGCAGTGCAGTGGTGTTTGGGTAGTGTAGGGGTCGTACTGGGGGAGTGTTTTAGGGTTTAGGGCAGTGCAGTGGGGTTCGGGTAGTGTAGGGGGTCATGCTGGGGGGAGTGTTTTAGGGTTTAGGGCAGTGCAGTGGTGTTCGGGTAGTGTAGGGGGTCGTGCTGGGGGAGTGTTTGAGGGTTTAGGGCAGTGCAGTCGTGTTCGGGTAGTGTAGGGGGTTGTGCTGGGGGTAGTATTTTAGGGTTTAGGGTAGTGCAGTGGTGTTCGGGTAGTGTAGGGGGTCGTGCTGGGGGTAGTGTTCTAGGGTTTAGGGCAGTACAGTGGTGTTTGGGCAGTGTAGGGGGTAATGCTGGGGGTGGTGTTTTAGGGTTTAGGGCAGTGCAGTGGTGTTCGGGCAGTGTAGGGGTCGTGCTGAGGGTGGTGTTTCAGGGTTTAGGGCAGTGCAGTGGTGTTCCGGCAGTGTAGGGGGTGGTGTTTCAGGGTTTAGGGCAGTGCAGTGGTGTTCGGGCAGTGTAGGGGGCGGTGCAGGGGGTGGTGTTTCAGGGTTTAGGGCAGTGCAGTGGTGTTCGGGCAGTGTACGGGGTGCTGCAGGGGGTGGTGTTTCAGGGTTTAGGGCAGTGCAGTGGTGTTCGGGCAGTGTAGGGGGTGCTGCAGGGGGTGGTGTTTCAGGGTTTAGGGAATAGTGCAGTGGTGTTCGGGCAGTGTAGGGGGTCGTGCTGGGGCTGGTGTTTCAGGGTTTAGGGCAGTACAGTGGTGTTCGGGCAGTGTAGGGGGTCGTGCTGGGGCTGGTGTTTCAGGGTTTAGGGCAGTGCAGTGGTGTTCGGGCAGTGTAGGGGGTCGTGCTGTGGCTGGTGTTTCAGGGTTTAGGGCAGTGCAGTGGTATTCGGGCAGTGTAGGTGGTCGTGCTGGGGTTGGTGTTTCAGGGTTTAGGGCAGTGCAGTGGTGTTCGGGCAGTGTAGGGGGTCATGCTGGGGCTGGTGTTTCAGGGTTTAGGGCAGTGCAGTGGTGTTTGGGCAGTGTAGGGGTCTTGCTGGGGCTGGTGTTTCAGAGTCTAGGGCAGTGCAGTGGTGTTCGGGCAGTGTTGGGGGTCTTGCTGGGGCTGGTGTTTCAGGGTTTAGGGCAGTGCAGTGGTGTTCGGGCAGTGTAGGGGGTCGTGCTGGGGTGGTGTTTCAGGGTTTAGGGCAGTGCAGTGGTGTTTGGGCAGTGTAGGGGGTCATGCTGGGGCTAGTGTTTCAGGATTTAGGGCAGAGCAATGGTGTTCAGGCAGTGTAGGGGGTTTTGCTAGAGGTGGTGTTTCAGGGTTTAGGGCAGTGCAGTGGTGTTCGTGCAGTGTAGGGGGTGGTGTTTCAGGGTTTATGGTAGTGGTGTTCAGGCAGTGTAGGGGGTCTTGCTGGGGTTGATGTTTCAGGGTTTAGGGCAGTGCAGTGGTGTTCGGGCAGTGTAGGGGGTCGAGCTGGGGGTGGTGTTTCAGGGTTTAGGGCAGTGCAGTGGTGTTCCGGCAGTGTAGGAGGTCGTGCAGGGGGTGGTGTTTCAGGGTTTAGGGCAGTGCAGTGGTGTTCGGGCAGTGTAGGGGGTCGTGCTGGGGGTGGTGTTTCAGGGTTTAGGGCAGTGCAGTGGTGTTCGGGCAGTGTAGGGTGTCGTGCTGAGGGGTGGTGTTTCAGGGTTTAGGGCAGTGCAGTGGTGTTCGGGCAGTGTAGGGGGTCATGCAGGGGCTGGTGTTTCAGGGTTTAGGGCAGTGCAGTGGTGTTTGGGCAGTGTAGGGGGTCATGCAGGGGGTGGTGTTTCAGGGTTTAGGGCAGTGCAGTGGTGTTCGGCCAGTGTAGGTGGTCTTGCTGGGGGTGGTGTTTCAGGCTTTAGTGCAGTGGTGTTCGGCCAGTGTAGGAGGTCTTGCTGGGGGTGGTGTTTCAGGGTTTAGGGCAGTGCAGTGGTGTTCGGGCAGTGTAGGGGATCTGGCTGGGGCTGGTATTTCAGGGTTTAGGGCAGTGCAGTAGTTTTCAGGCAGTGTAGGCGGTCGTGCTGGGGCTGGTGTTTCAGGGTTTAGGGCAGTGCAGTGGTGTTCGGGCAGTGTACGGGGTTGTGCTGGGGCTGGTGTTTCAGGGTTTAGGGCAGTGCAGTGGTGTTCGGGCAGTATAGGGGGTCGTGCTGGGGGTGGTGTTTCAGGGTTTAGGGCAGTGCAGTGGTGTTCGGGCAGTGTAGGGGTCGTGCTGGGGCTGGTGTTTCATGGTTTAGGGCAGTGCAGTGGTGTTCGGGCAGTGTAGGGGGTCATGCTGGGGGTGGTGTTTCAGGGTTTAGGGCAGTGCAGTGGTGTTCGGGCAGTGTAGGGGGCGGTGCAGGGGGTGGTGTTTCAGGGTTTAGGGCAGTGCAGTGGTGTTCGGGCAGTGTACGGGGTGCTGCAGGGGGTGGTGTTTCAGGGTTTAGGGCAGTGCAGTGGTGTTCGGGCAGTGTAGGGGGTGCTGCAGGGGGTGGTGTTTCAGGGTTTAGGGAATAGTGCAGTGGTGTTCGGGCAGTGTAGGGGGTCGTGCTGGGGCTGGTGTTTCAGGGTTTAGGGCAGTACAGTGGTGTTCGGGCAGTGTAGGGGGTCGTGCTGGGGCTGGTGTTTCAGGGTTTAGGGCAGTGCAGTGGTGTTCGGGCAGTGTAGGGGGTCGTGCTGTGGCTGGTGTTTCAGGGTTTAGGGCAGTGCAGTGGTATTCGGGCAGTGTAGGTGGTCGTGCTGGGGTTGGTGTTTCAGGGTTTAGGGCAGTGCAGTGGTGTTCGGGCAGTGTAGGGGGTCATGCTGGGGCTGGTGTTTCAGGGTTTAGGGCAGTGCAGTGGTGTTTGGGCAGTGTAGGGGGTCTTGCTGGGGCTGGTGTTTCAGAGTCTAGGGCAGTGCAGTGGTGTTCGGGCAGTGTTGGGGGTCTTGCTGGGGCTGGTGTTTCAGGGTTTAGGGCAGTGCAGTGGTGTTCGGGCAGTGTAGGGGGTCGTGCTGGGGTGGTGTTTCAGGGTTTAGGGCAGTGCAGTGGTGTTTGGGCAGTGTAGGGGGTCATGCTGGGGCTAGTGTTTCAGGATTTAGGGCAGAGCAATGGTGTTCAGGCAGTGTAGGGGGTCTTGCTAGAGGTGGTGTTTCAGGGTTTAGGGCAGTGCAGTGGTGTTCGTGCAGTGTAGGGGGTGGTGTTTCAGGGTTTATGGTAGTGGTGTTCAGGCAGTGTAGGGGGTCTTGCTGGGGTTGATGTTTCAGGGTTTAGGGCAGTGCAGTGGTGTTCGGGCAGTGTAGGGGGTCGAGCTGGGGGTGGTGTTTCAGGGTTTAGGGCAGTGCAGTGGTGTTCCGGCAGTGTAGGAGGTCGTGCAGGGGGTGGTGTTTCAGGGTTTAGGGCAGTGCAGTGGTGTTCGGGCAGTGTAGGGGGTCGTGCTGGGGGTGGTGTTTCAGGGTTTAGGGCAGTGCAGTGGTGTTCGGGCAGTGTAGGGTGTCGTGCTGAGGGGTGGTGTTTCAGGGTTTAGGGCAGTGCAGTGGTGTTCGGGCAGTGTTGGGGTCATGCAGGGGCTGGTGTTTCAGGGTTTAGGGCAGTGCAGTGGTGTTTGGGCAGTGTAGGGGGTCATGCAGGGGGTGGTGTTTCAGGGTTTAGGGCAGTGCAGTGGTGTTCGGCCAGTGTAGGTGGTCTTGCTGGGGGTGGTGTTTCAGGCTTTAGTGCAGTGGTGTTCGGCCAGTGTAGGGGGTCTTGCTGGGGGTGGTGTTTCAGGGTTTAGGGCAGTGCAGTGGTGTTCGGGCAGTGTAGGGGGTCTGGCTGGGGCTGGTATTTCAGGGTTTAGGGCAGTGCAGTAGTTTTCAGGCAGTGTAGGCGGTCGTGCTGGGGCTGGTGTTTCAGGGTTTAGGGCAGTGCAGTGGTGTTCGGGCAGTGTACGGGGTTGTGCTGGGGCTGGTGTTTCAGGGTTTAGGGCAGTGCAGTGGTGTTCGGGCAGTATAGGGGGTCGTGCTGGGGGTGGTGTTTCAGGGTTTAGGGCAGTGCAGTGGTGTTCGGGCAGTGTAGGGGTCGTGCTGGGGCTGGTGTTTCATGGTTTAGGGCAGTGCAGTGGTGTTCGGGCAGTGTAGGGGGTCATGCTGGGGGTGGTGTTTCAGGGTTTAGGGCAGTGCAGTGGTGTTCGGGCAGTGTAGGGGGTCGTGCAGGGGGTGGTGTTTCAGGGTTTAGGGCAGTGGTGTTCGGGCAGTGTAGGGGGTCGTGCTGGGGGTGGTGTTTCAGGGTTTGGGGCAGTGCAGTGGTGTTCGAGCAGTAAAGGGGGTCGTGCTGGGGGTGGTGTTTCAGGGTTTAGGGCAGTGCAGTGGTGTTCGGGCAGTGTAGGGGGCGGTGCAGGGGTGGTGTTTCAGGGTTTAGGGCAGTGCAGTGGTGTTCGGGCAGTGTAGGGGGTGCTGCAGGGGGTGGTGTTTCAGGGTTAGGGCACTGCAGTGGTGTTCGGGCAGTGTAGGGGGTCATGCAGAGGGTGGTGTTTCAGGGTTTAGGGCAGTACAGTGGTGTTCGGGCAGTGTAGGGGGTCGTGCTGGGGCTGGTGTTTCAGGGTTTAGGGCAGTACAGTTGTGTTCGGGCAGTGTAGGGGGTCGTGCTGGGGCTGGTGTTTCAGAGTTTAGGGCAGTGCAGTGGTGTTCGGGCAGTGTAGGGGGTTGTGCTGTGGCTGGTGTTTCAGGGTTTAGGGCAGTGCAGTGGTGTTCGGGCAGTGTAGGTGGTCGTGCTGGGGCTGGTGTTTCAGGGTTTAGGGCAGTGCAGTGGTGTTCGGGCAGTGTAGGGGGTCATGCTGGGTCTGGTGTTTCAGGGTTTAGGGCAGTGCAGTGGTGTTCGGGCAGTGTAGGGGGTCTTGCTGGGGCTGGTGTTTCAGAGTCTAGGGCAGTGCAGTGGTGTTCGGGCAGTGTAGGGGGTCTTGCTGGGGCTGGTGTTTCAGGGTTTAGGGCAGTGCAGTGGTGTTCGGGCAGTGTAGGGGGTCGTGCTGGGGGTGGTGTTTCAGGGTTTAGGGCAGTGCAGTGGTGTTTGGGCAGTGTAGGGGGTCATGCTGGGGCTAGTGTTTCAGGATTTAGGGCAGAGCAATGGTGTTCAGGCAGTGTAGGGGTTTTGCTGGAGGTGGTGTTTCAGGGTTTAGGGCAGTGCAGTGGTGTTCGTGCAGTGTAGGGGGTGGTGTTTCAGGGTTTAGGGTAGTGGTGTTCAGGCAGTGTAGGGGGTCTTGCTGGGGTTGATGTTTCAGGGTTTAGGGCAGTGCAGTGGTGTTTGGGCAGTGTAGGGGTCGTGCTGGGGGTGGTGTTTCAGGGTTTAGGGCAGTGCAGTGGTGTTCCGGCAGTGTAGGAGGTCGTGCAGGGGGTGGTGTTTCAGGGTTTAGGGCAGTGCAGTGGTGTTCGGGCAGTGTAGGGGTCGTGCTGGGGGTGGTGTTTCAGGGTTTAGGGCAGTGCAGTGGTGTTCGGGCAGTGTAGGGTGTCGTGCTGAGGGGTGGTGTTTCAGGGTTTAGGGCAGTCCAGTGGTGTTCGGGCAGTGTAGGGGGTCGTGCAGGGGCTGGTGTTTCAGGGTTCAGGGCAGTGCAGTGGTGTTTGGGCAGTGTAGGGGGTCGTGCAGGGGGTGGTGTTTCAGGGTTTAGGGCAGTGCAGTGGTGTTCGGCCAGTGTAGGTGGTCTTGCTGGGGGTGGTGTTTCAGGCTTTAGTGCAGTGGTGTTTGGGCAGTGTAGGGGGTCTTGCTGGGGGTGGTGTTTCAGGGTTTAGGGCAGTGCAGTGGTGTTCGGGCAGTGTAGGGGGTCTTGCTGGGGCTGGTGTTTCAGGGTTTAGGGCAGTGCAGTGGTTTTCGGGCAGAGTAGGCGGTCGTGCTGGGGCTGGTGTTTCAGGGTTTAGGGCAGTGCAGTGGTGTTCGGGCAGTGTATGGGGTTGTGCTGGGGCTGGTGTTTCAGTGTTTAGGGCAGTGCAGTGGTGTTCGGGCAGTGTAGGGGGTCGTGCTGGGGGTGGTGTTTCAGGGTTTAGGGCAGTGTAGTGGTGTTCGGGCAGTGTAGGGGGTCGTGCTGGGGCTGGTGTTTTATGGTTTAGGGCAGTGCAGTGGTGTTCGGGCAGTGTAGGGGGTCGTGCTGGGGGTGGTGTTTCAGGGTTTAGGGCAGTGCAGTGGTGTTCGGGCAGTGTAGGGGGTCATGCTGGGGGTGGTGTTTCAGGGTTTAGGGCAGTGCAGTGGTGTACGGGCAGTGTAGGGGTCTTGCTGGGGTGGTGTTTCAGGGTTTAGGGCAGTGGTGTTCGGGCAGTGTAGGGGGTCTTGCTGGGGGTAGTGTTTCGGGGTTTAGGGCAGTGCAGTGGTGTTCGTGCAGTGTAGGGGGTCATGCTGGGGGTGGTGTTTCAGGGTTTAGGGCAGTGCAGTAGTGTTCGGGCAGTGTAGGGGATCGTGCAGGGGGTGGTGTTTCAGGGTTTAGGGCAGTGCAGTGGTGTTCGGGCAGTGTAGGGGGTCGTGCTGGGGGTGGTGTTTCAGGGTTTAGGGCAGTGCAGTGGTGTTCGGGCAGTGTAGGGGGTCGTGCAGGGGGTGGTGTTTCAGGGTTTAGGGCAGTGCAGTGGTGTTCGGGCAGTGTAGGGGTCGTGCTGGGGCTGGTGTTTCAGGGTTTAGGGCAGTGCAGTGGTGTCCGGGCAGTGTAGGGGGTCTTGCTGGGGGTGGTGTTTCAGGGTTTAGGGCAGTGGTGTTCGGGCAGTGTAGGGGGTCTTGCTGGGGGTGGTGTTTCAGGGTTTAGGGCAATGCAGTGGTGTTCGGGCAGTGTAGGGGGTCTTGCTGGGGGTAGTGTTTCAGGATTTAGGGCAGTGCAGTGGTGTTCGTGCAGTGTAGGGGGTCGTGCTGGGGATGGTGTTTCAGGGTTTAGGGCAGTGCAGTAGTGTTCGGGCAGTGTAGGGGTCGTGCAGGGGGTGGTGTTTCAGGGTTTAGGGCAGTGCAGTGGTGTTCGGGCAGTGTATGGGGTCGTGCTGGGGGTGGTGTTTCAGGGTTTAGGGCAGTGCAGTGGTGTTCAGGCAGTGTAGGTGGTCGTGCAGGGGGGTGGTGTTTCAGGGTTTAGGGCAGTGGTGTTCGGGCAGTGTAGGGGGTCTTGCTGGGGGTGATGTTTCAGGGTTTAGGGCAGTGCAGTGGTGTTCGGGCAGTGTAGGAGGTCTTGCTGGGGGTAGTGTTTCAGGGTTTAGGGCAGTGCAGTGGTGTTCGGGCAGTGTAGGGGTCATGCTGGGGGTGGTGTTTCAGGGTTTAGGGCAGTGCAGTGGTGTTCGGGCAGTGTAGGGGGTCGTGAAGGGGGTGGTGTTTCAGGGTTTAGGGCAGTGCAGTGGTGTTCGGGCAGTGTAGGGGGTCGTGCTAGGGTATGTCTTTCAGGGTTTAGGGTAGTGCAGTGGTGTTCGGGCAGTATAGGGGGTCGTGCTGGGGGTAGTGTTTTAGGGTTTAAGGTAGTGCAGTGGTGTTTGTGTAGTGTAGGGGGTCGTGCTGGGGGCAGTGTTTTAGGGTTTAGGGTAGTGCAGTGGTGCTTGTGTAGTGTAGGGGGTCGTGCTGGGGGTAGTGTTTTAGGGTTTAGGGTAGTGCAGTGGTGTTTGTGTAGTGTAGGGGGTCATGTTTTAGGGTAGTGCAGTGGTGTTTGGGTAGTGTAGGGGGTCGTGCTGGGGGTAGTGTTTTAGGATTTAGGTTAGTGCAGTGGTGTTGGGGTAGTGTTTTAGGGTTTAGGGTAGTGCAGTGGTGTTTGTGTAGTGTAGGGGTCATGCTGGGGGTAGTGTTTTAGGGTTTAGGATAGTGCAGTGGTGCTTGTGTAGTGTAGGGGGTCGTGCTGGGGTAGTGTTTTAGGGTTTAGGGTAGTGCAGTGGTGTTTTTGTAGTGTAGGGGGTCATGTTTTAAGATGCAACGCTCCAATACCTGACCAGTCTGCACTACATAAAACTGCAAAAAAACTAAAAATAAAAGTGTTTTGCACACTTTTGTCATTGGGCTATATGTGGGCTACATCTGGGTAATATTTGTGCTACATTTGGGCTCTTTTTTCACTGGTGGCCATCTTGGAAGACTTCTTTGTTATGAAGTTTCCTAATTTCCTCATTTACTGCAGTCTCCTCAGTAGGAAATACTTTCAGTTTTTTACTTTGATTCCATCAAGAAGGCATTCAGATGTGTCACACATTTGCCATAAATTCAGAATGTTATTACTCTAGTTGTTCATTAGATCACTGTAGTAAAGCTACTGCTCACCAAGGAGTTAACTGGAAGTCTACTGCTGGTATTGAAAGTGATTGTTTCAGTCTGCATGTTAGAATTTTCTAATGAAATAGAAGAGGATTTGAGATCTCACTTAAAACATGCACTAAATTTTCTTTTTGCAGCACTAACCATAATTTCTATGGCAAAATGAACCCCCTCATTTTGTTCCTTTTAAATTAAATGTTTTAAGTGTTACCAGTTTATTCCAATCAAGATGGCTTCAGATGTGCCATACTTTTGTCATAAGTAAGGCTGTTAGCACTCTAGTTGTTCTTTAGAACACTCTGGGAAGCTGCAGTAGAACACAAAGGCATCAACAGACAGGCTGCTCCTGTTGAAATATAACAGGAAGATATTTGAGATCTCACTTAAAACATGTCCTAATTTTTCTTTCTACAGCACTAACCATAATTTCTATGGCAAAATGAACCCCCTCATTTTGTTCCTTTTAAATTAAATGTTTTAACCCCTTCGGTGCGCGGCCGATTTTCGCCCTGTGCAGGGCGTTTCATTGAGTGGGCGGGTTTATGACCGAGCTCAGCTCGTCATGCGCACACGAGCACTGCGCAGCATGACGAGCTGAGCTTGTCATGAGCATAGAAGGGGTTAAGTGTTACCAGTTTATTCCAATCAAGATGGCTTCAGGTGTGCCATACTTTTGTCATAAGTAAGACTGTTAGCGCTCTAGTTGTTCTTTAGAACACTCTGGGAAGCTGCAGTAGAACACAAAGGCATCAACTGACAGGCTGCTCCTGTTGAAATATAACAGGAAGATATTTGAGATCACACTTGAAACATGTCCTAATTTTTCTTTCTACAGCACTAACCATAATTTCTATGACAAAATGAACCCCATCATTTTGTTCCTTTTTAAATTAAATGTTTTAAGTGTTACCATTTTATTCCAATCAAGATGGCTTCAGGTGTGCCATACTTTTGTCATAAGTAAGACAGTTAGCGCTCTAGTTGTTCTTTAGAACACTCTGGGAAGCTGCAGTAGAACACAAAGGCATCAACTGACAGGCTGCTCCTGTTGAAATATAACAGGAAGATATTTGAGATCACACTTGAAACATGTCCTAATTTTTCTTTCCAGAGCACTAACCATAATTTCTATGACAAGATGAACCCCATCATTTTGTTCCTTTTTAAATTAAATGTTTTAAGTGTTACCAGTTTATTCCAATCAAGATGGCTTCAGGTGTGCCATACTTTTGTCATAAGTAAGGCTGTTAGCACTCTAGTTGTTCTTTAGAACACTCTGGGAAGCTGCAGTAGAACACAAAGGAATCAACTGACAGTCTCTGCCCTTGTTGGATGTACATGTTTTACTGAGAATGTCAGACTTCATTCTCACATGACTGAGAAAGATAATGTGAATTTACAGAAAATATGCTCTCATTTTAGCTTCTGGGGCACCTTCCAAAACTGTATGGGACAAGCATGTGAAAATAGTTTTCTCTCAAACATGATTCATGATATCCCAGCAGAAGGTTTTTCACAGGGTAAAATCACCTTAGAACACACCACAATTCCTGAAATTAGTATGGTACCATCAACAAATGAATTCTAATGTAGCTAAAGTCTGTTATCACCCTTTATAGTTCTCCTTTTGGTAACCCTCAAAATCTTCGATTCACTACAATGCATTTCAATGGGGTACTATCATTTATATTGGTCCCAAGATGGCTGCCAGCAATTCCAGGATGAAGTGCTGACAGCCAATCAGATCTCACGGTGACATGTGTGGTTAGGCTCCGCCCAGATATATATGTGTTTTTACTTTTGATTTTCTCAGCAACTACTGAACGGATTTACACCATTTAACAAAAGGGTTCTTTTTGAACCAAGAACTACATCTTTGCCAAATTTGGTGTAATTCCGTTCAGCAGTTCGAGCTGTAGCCTTGCATAAAGTTTCCTATGGGAAATTGATTTTTTGACTCTTATTTTTTTAATTTCTCCGCAACTACTGAACGGATTTACACCATTTAACAAAAGGGTTCTTTCTGAACCAAGAACTACCTCTTTGTCAAATTTGGTGTAATTCCGTTCAGCAGTTCGAGCTGTAGCCGTGTCTAGAGTTTCCTATGGGAAAATGAATGGGGAAAACACGCTTTGGGACCCCCCTTTTTCTCGGCCCCCGCTTGACGAATCACCCTGAGACTTTCAGGGTAGGAGCGGACCGGAGCGGGCCATAAAGGTTGAAAATTTCGCGAAGATTCGTCAACCGACGCAAGAGTTATTTCAAATAGAATATCGCGGATTTCCTATGGAAAATAGGTCCTAACTATAACTATCTACTGGCGACCGCCAGTAGATAATATATATATATATATATATATATATATATATTTATATATATATATATATATATATATATATATATGTTTCTCCAACGCCTTCCGTGCATAAATTGCCTCCTCCTTAGCGAGAGTTGCTTCGTTGCTATTCGGACCCCACGGAAGCGGGTCCCGTCACATAATTTTCCCAAATCCTTACAATCGCTTGAAGGAAAACGAAGCCTTGTGCGGTTTTTACAAGAATTTATTCCCAATCAGCCACTTGTCAAACGCGTTTCGAGTGCGCTGCACCCTTGTTCACTGACATGGAGATTTGATTCTCGTGGCCATTTAACTGTGTTACACACGTGATTATCTAAAACTACAGATCCAGTGCATGTGAAGAAAGACTTGTAGTTTTTTCCATTCAATGCAGTATATCATGATTTAAAACGCCTATGACAATTCTATCTCAATATTAAGCATGTCATCTCATTTTACATCGTATAAAATATATACAATTATAATTTACGCGTTAATAATTGCACTTTCCATCTTTTTTGGAATAGATTAAGCCATAGTGGGCTATGTCTCATAGCAATTTATCTAGCCCAAGTGGGTATTTGTCAATCACAATACAAAAAACATTTTTTTTTAAATTACAAGTCCCAAATCTATATAATTAAAAACTTTAGTCTTTCCTGTTTTTCCATTTAAAACTTAATCCCTTTCTCAAGAACTAATTACTATAGATGCGTGTACAGATCTTCCTCCATATTCAAACCTTCTGGCTGTTTTGAATTCAATTCTACTATGTATCATGATTCAAGCCTCCTCAGCTTCTTTTCTCTGTTTCCTCCCCTTGGATTCTTTTTTACTGCATCAATCACATAATACGTTAATCCTCCAACATTTTTGTTATGGAACCTCTCAAAATGTCGCGCAACAGGATATGTCCTGTCGCCATTTTTTATGGCTCTCAAATGTTGAAGGATTCTTTTATGAACCTCTAAGATTGTGCTGCCCACGTACCTCAAGCCACATGGGCACTGAAGCACGTAGACAGCAAAATCTGTTCTCCAAGAAAAATGTTCTCTTATTATCTTCATATTTTTACTTAAACCAGGTTTATATGTTTCTGTGTTTATACCATGTGTGCAAGCCTTGCACTTGGTGCATTTTACAAAACCCCGTTGTTTTGTTAACCAGGTTGTTTTTGGTTGGGGTTTTTTCATTGTATTTTTAACCAAAGTTTGCTTAAGAGATCTCGCTTTGCGAAATGTGATTTGCGGCCTGCAGGAAACAACTTTGCCTAGGATTGGATCATTCTTGATCACGTGCCAGTGTTTGTTTAAAATACCTCTTAATTTGTCATGCTGGGCACTATAAGTTGTTACAAATCTACTTTGTTGATTTGAATCAATCTTTTTCTTATCTTTTTTCTCAAATAGAATATCCTCTCCTTTTCATTCACTTTGAAGATTGCATCATCAATCCATTCATCTGGATATCCCCTTGTCTTAAACCTTTGTTTTAACACTTTCATTTCTTTCTTTATCTCTTTCTCATTACTGCAATTACGCTTAGTGCGTAAGCATTCACCATAAGGAATACTCTCTTTAAATTTACAGGGTGAAAGCTTTTCGCATGTAAAAGAGTATTACTGGAAGAGGGTTTTCTATACAACTTTGTTTCTACTTTTCCATTTTCAATATACACTGTTAGATCCCAAAAATTCACATTTGTTCGACTTATTTCACTAGTGAACTTTAAATTGAGGTCGTTACGTTGCAAATCATTGATGAATAGCTTTGCCTCCTCTTCTGTGCCTTTCCACACTAGAAACAAGTCATCAATGTAACGACTCCAGTGTAAAATGTGTTCTTCCCACTGCTGCTGGTATTGCAACCGGACCACCTGCTCCTCCCACCAGCCCATATGCAAATTAGCATAGCTGGGGGCGAAGCAGGTGCCCATCGCTGAACCGCAGATTTGATGAAATAATTCATCATTATACAAAAAGTAGTTGCTTGTCAAACACTTCTCGATCATAGTTAATAACAGTTGTGTGTGCGACCACAGTGTAATTGGTCTCATCCCCCAAAAATATCTAACTGCTCTTAATCCGTCCTCATGACGTATGCTCATGTAAAGTGTTGACACATCAATAGTTATTAAAAGATAATCATCTTCCCAGGGTAGGTCATAAATACCTCTTAGAAAATCTCCCGTGTCTTGAATATAAGACGGCAAGGTTTGGACAAGGGGATTGATGAAGGAATCTACATATTTCGATGTATTCTCCAGGGCACTTCCCATAGCTGAAATAATTGGGCGCCCCGGTGGGTCTAAAATATCTTTATGGACCTTGGGGATTAGATAAAATACCGCTGTTACTGGTTGGTCAATTTTTAAAAACCTATATTCATCATGGTTAAGTAATTCTTGATCGTACCAACATTTTAACTGTGTATTATAGTTAACATTACTAGAAAACATAATTTTTTCATACACTCTCACATAGCATTTTCTGTTATTTAACTGTTTATATGCTTCTATAAGATATTTCTGTTTGTCCCAAAGGACTATGTTTCCTCCCTTGTCCGCATTACGCACGATGCAGTTCTCATTCTCTGATAGTTTTTTAATTAAAGCTTGATATTCCTTCTGTTTTACCATGCCAAGTTTATTTTTTAAATTTTTTCCATTCATTTGACCACTTAACTTTTTCAATTCATTCGTAACCAAATCACTAAAAACATCAGTCCCATCCTTTGCTGACACTGGAATGAAACGTGAGGTGGGTCTAAAGTTGGTTGGTACTCCTTGAGTAATGGATAAACCTTCTTCTCGTGCCACTGATTCTGCACCTATCACATTAGATCCAGATATATCTTCTAAATCCATTGTTCTTAGTTCCATCATTAAATTGAAATCTTCAACTTGCAATCTTCCTTCTCCAGCTGTAGAACTATCTATACTTGGAATAGTTCTTTGTATTGGATTCACGAGAAAATGTTTTTTCAATTTTAATACTCTAATGAATTTAAAGAGATAAATTCTAGTTTGGACGTAGTCCAAATTGGTTTCGGGGCAAAATGTTAATCCCAACTGTAACATTTATTTTTCTTTGTCGGTGAGGGTTACTTTTGTCAAATATATTATTGTCGCTTCATTAGATATTATTGCTTCTGGTTGTTCTTCTTCTTCTCTTGCCCTTGCTGTTTTCCTCCGGCAGGCTGCCCCCTTCCTCCTCTTTGTCCTTTGCCTCTTCCTCTTGGTGGTCTTTGTATCTGTGTTGGTGGCCTTGGTCGCAAGTTGAACCTGCGTTCTTCGCATAAAAAATCGAATTCGTCGATTAGCCATGGTATTATACCTTGTGCTGCCAATTCATCATCCAAATCTGTATCTACTTCTGAACTTTGAAGACTGCTTTGTTCAGAATGTAATTCTTGGATGGATTTGCTCTTTTGTGCCTGTTTGTTGCGTCTTATCGTGTAAAATTTCTTTGCGAAGGTGTAAATCTGGCCTCTGTCGTAATCTTGTTTATCTCTGATAAACTTCTGTGCTTTTCTTTCTCTTATAGTGGTTTCAAATCTTTTCATTCTTTCTTTCATTGCCACTTTAAATTCTTTAACCTGATCTTGATCTTCCTCTTTACTTAATTCATCCGACAGTGCCTCTATTTCAGACAAAATTCTTTTTCTATCTATATTGGCATACTTGATTAATATGGCCAACATTCTTCTTGAGGCATCATTATTATTCGCAGCCCATTCACGTAGCATATCCGGATTGGGCTCTTCGTAGGTTGGAGTTACCATTATGCGCAATCCTCTGGGCACGCGCTGTACTTATAAGTAGCGCTGTAATGACTTTGACTCCCACCATTTTGAAAGTTCTGAACGTTGAAGTTTCTCCAAACGTTTTAGTCGGGTATTTAAATCATTTATTCCTTTAGTTTTCGAAGTCGCCCCCACAGCATTAGTTACTCCTGTACACGCATCATTGAATATCTGCGAAGCTGCTTCTTCGCGTTCTTTAATCTCCGTGGCTGACATATTTTTACAAATAGAGTGACTTGTAGTTCAATCGCGGGATCTCCCGCTCCAACCGCAACCGCTTGTGTTCTAGTGCTGACAATACACTTGCACAACAAGCTTCACTCTCTCCCTCGTTGCTTCCATTCAGATCCAGACTTACTGCAGAGCTACGGCCCCGACCTCTCCTCTCCTCCGGACTGCGTGTCATGCTCTCGTGCTGGTTTCTTTACGGTAAACGACTCTTGAGCCACTTGCAATAGGGGGGGGCAGCACAAAGTTTCTCCATCGCCTTCCGTGCATAAATTGCCTCCTCCTTAGCGAGAGTTGCTTCGTTGCTATTCGGACCCCACGGAAGTGGGTCATTGAAATAAAGGCTCTGTGGCTGTCCGCGGCCCCCACAGGGGGCCACCTCAGCAGGGCGGCCCTTTAGTGCCATCTTGGCACCACCCACCCGCTCTAGTGTCCAGAGGGGTCTGCGATCCCTCAGCTGGGCGCCTCCGTGACGTCCTTCCTGTGCGCCGGGGAGGGTGGGAGGGCTTATATGCCTCCCCTGCCCCTCCTGGCGGCCTCTTTGCCCAGCCACGCCGTCTAGAGTGGAGGTCGCCTACACACGCCGTCTATGAGTGCTCTTGGTTCCGCGCCGGATCGGCTGAGTCGGTCTTTCGGGTGAGTCCGAGCTATTGGGGCAGCCGCTCCGCAGTGCTGTCCCCGCCGTTGACATGCTGACCTCCACCTGGCTGGTAGGTGTTCGAGGCTGCGGTCTGTCCACTGGTGTCCGCTCCTGCTGCCCGTCTCCCCCCGGTTTTGGCCGCACTGCTGGCTTTCCCACCGGGAGGGGAGAATCGCGTGCTCTGTATTGCCGGCTAGCTGGTGAGCTCCGGCATGGCACACTG
The DNA here is from genome assembly GCA_963921515.1 of Calotriton arnoldi. Taxonomy (NCBI): domain Eukaryota; kingdom Metazoa; phylum Chordata; class Amphibia; order Caudata; family Salamandridae; genus Calotriton; species Calotriton arnoldi. The sequence continues at coordinate 226,665 of CAWUFW010011470.1, forward strand.
GCTGGAGTGGGGCGTGAGCCTTTGGCTGCCAACGTCCCTTGCCCCCGGCGCTCCCCGGTTCCCCCACAGGGTCTTACGGTGTGAGGCGCGGTGGCGGTTCGAGCGGGGTTCCACCTGTGGCTCCGGACGTGCCAGGCGCCTGGGTGCAGGGCCCGGGCGGGTGTCGCAGGGCGGGGAGTCATGCGGTAGTGTCTGGTTGCCTCGCCGGGTGTGGTCTGCGCCCCGGTATGTCTATGCACATTGCGCCCTTGCTGCGGATACGCTGGCTGACTATAGGACCGGGCGTGAGGGGCGGTGCTGTAGGGCACAATGATTCCTATTTTGCCTGGGGCGAGCCGCGGGAGGCAGCAAGCGGCGCGTTGTCTCGCATCGTGGGTGGACCCCGTGACCGGGTTGGAGGTCATGTTCTCGTCGGCCTTGTCGGGTCGACGCATCGCCGGAGGATAGGTTAGTGGCAATGACAACTTTGGGCCACGGCCAGCGAGCATCGCACCGGAGCCCCTCCTGTCCCTCCTGATTTTGCGGGGACTGAGAGGGTGCTCTGGCCTGGCCGGGTGTATTTTGGCATAGTAAGCGTACGGTTGGGTGTCGGTCGGGCGGTCAGCGGCCCAGGCGGGCGGGCAACTCGAAGGGTCGGGCCCGGGTGTTCATGGAGGCGCAGTGTGGACCTCGCACAGAGCCCTGCTGGTGAAGTAGCAGGAGGGAGCTTGCATGCGAGCGCGTGGCCTGCAAGTGGGCTGCACGGTGGCTGGCGATGAGTGCTTGGGTATTATATATATGGTAGCATGGCCCAGACTGCAGGAGGGCTTAAGGTCCCTCCACGGACAGCGGTGAGTTGTGAGGCCCCTTGCCTTCGAGTTTTCGCATCGGGCCTCAGGACACATGGCCCACAGAATTCAGTGTTGATCTGACAGTGGGTAGGGCATGCGGGGACCGGGCGGGGCTCTTCTACTGTCCATGTGTGTTTTCCCACACACCTGACTGCTGGGCACCTCGTAGCTGTCCTTTCTTTTCATCTGCCAGCGGGTCCAGAGCTGTGTGTTATGTGCCCCTGTGGGCCGGTCTATGCTCCTCATTTAGCGCTGTTGCACTGTTAGGTGCTGATGGGCGCAGCATGGAGGATCGGGATGGAGCCACCCCTCCCCTGGGTGTACTTGCTGCTTGGGAAAGGTGTGACACTTCCGAGGCCGAGATTGAGTGCAAGGGGGTGGATTCATCAGGTTGCGCTTTCTGTACGGTGTGAGGGGGCGCGAGTCAGGCCGGGCGTTTTGTTGCATAGGAATGCGTGAATACATAAGGTTAGGAGTTGATTTCAAAGAATCTAGCAGCCAGGGCGAACAAAGCGTTGTGAGGTGCCACGTGGTTGGCAGGCAGGACGCTGTGCAGTCTGCAAAAATTTAGGCCTGGCGCTATGGGTATGAGTGGCATCCTTGTGGTATGGGGCAGGATCCATGCTTTTCTCGTAGTCCAGGACAGGGTAACCCTCCCCAGAGGCAGGCGGAGCAGTTGCTTCCTCTGGAGTCGGGTGCAGTTGCCACAGGTTGTGCGGCTGGGGTAGGGTCACAGCTGTGCTTTGGGCTCCATGTAGAGGTAATCCATCTCCACAGGTAGTGGATGTTATAAGGTTGCGCGTTCCTTTATTACACCTCATCATGTGTCTCCTTACTGCACGTTACCCCTCTATCTTCCAGGATGTGCGTTATCGTTTCATCTGACCTAGTGCGCAGACACTGCTCAGGGTCCTGTACATAGAATTGAAACGCTCTCCAATAGTGACGTTCAGTGCCATTTTGAGATTGTTGTAATGCCAGGTTAGCATATTTTCTGTGCTATTCATGATTAAATGCTAATTATTTATGCTATGCTTAGTGCATGCGTTTCAAATGACAAGTTTGCTTATTTATTTCACTATGCTGAACTGCTGCCTTTCATGCATTGGTAATGCCATGATAGCATAAGTTTGAGTGTTATCTTTGTTTTTGGGTTGCGGTTGCATGGGTCACGAGGACCCGGACAGCTGAGCTGGCTGCATTGCCACGGCGCTTGTTGGCAAAAAGGTGTTACTTACGGGTTTTAAAGAACATTGTTGTTGTGTTACAGGTACATGGTAGTGTGACGCCGGGTGGGGTACGTGGCAACATTAAGATGTAGGTAAAACCCAGGGTGTAAAATAGCGACCGCCACGCACGTGGTTGATAAGGGTGCCGGGGGCTGGAAACATGAGGGCCCGCTGGCCAGCGTGAGTGGGCCCGGCCGTGGGTCTGATGCGCCGGGGCCAGGTAAGCGGTAGAGGAAGGGAAATCCTTTGAAGAGAGTCATTTGCACTGTGGATTTCCCTTCTCTTTTTGAAACTCAGGAGTAGCAACATTGTCATGGTATCAGCGGGCTTCGAGTGAAAGCTTTTCAATATTATATACAAGCTATAGTTGCTGCTTATTTATCATACCCTTAATTACGTTAGTCACGCCTGTGAGGCAGGAAGGCCGTGCAATATTGGCGCATGGCTGCATTTTAGTGTACTAAGGTGACTGTTCACGACCACGGGTGACACTTTCACCAGTACAAGATGGGCACGCAGAAGAAGTAAAGCACCACGATTTCGGATCTCGCAGGACACAGAGGGCCTGTGGGCTAAACTAAGTTTGAATGAGGGACCAGGTGTAAGCTTTTATTTTGTAGGCGATAATCTAGGTCTTGGGTTGCACGCCTTGGTGCGGTCTAAAATCAGTGCATCACAGGTTTTGTGGCAGTGGGCAAGCGTGGCATAAGGTGTGCAAGAGCCCCACACTGAAAGAGGGGGAGTTGCCAGCACAAGGTTTCAGCAGGGATGAGAAAGGAGGTTGTTCGCGGGGTTTCTGCATCGCCATTCTGTTTTCAAAATGGCGGCTGCTTTCTGGTTTTGGCACCTGGCATGCGTGCAGGTGACCTGTCTGGCTGTTGCGGAAGTACGGGGGGACTCCGGGGTCTCTTCGATTCCCTGATAAACTGCTTCTAGTGGTTTCGTGTGGCTACGGCTGGGTGTTACACACGTTTTCACTGCTTCATAGGGCGGTGCAGGATTTCAGTTCATTCGTGATGTTGCTTAATGGCAATGGTCTCATTTGCGGTTCAACTTGCTTTCGAGTGAATAGAGACATTTTATTCAATGTTCACCTTACAAGTGTGCGGGGTTTAGAAAGTTGGGGGAAACACAAGGGGCAATAACGTAGTAAGGAACACGAGACATTCCCAGATCCTGTAAAGGGCAAGTAGCTGGGCGTACTGTTCGCCCCCTGTTCCCATGGACTGGTCTGCCCCCTGGTACAGATTATCAGAAGTTTGGGAGAGCCAGACCTCACCTAGAGGTGCCTGACTTAAGTTTGAGGGACAAGTCCAATGTGTCACATCTACTGGACGTCTAAAAATGTTCTAGTATCTCGCTAAGCTTGCCCAGGCTGTAGTGTCTGCAGAGTTTGGGGCAGGTTAGCATCCCCACCTTGCATTCAGCATTCCGACAGCTCAATAGTTGATAGAACATGGGAAACACCTTCCCAAAGCTGGCACCAGAACACAAGGTTAGTCAGGGCCAACTTGTCGGCGGGGCGACTCGTGCAGGCGAAGAATCACTCACTCCTTGCACAGTCACACCAGTTTGGAATTGAAGCTTTGCCTTGGGTATCCTTGGGAATATAGGATGGCCAGACAAGCAGCCCAGGGGTTACAGAGCAGGTGCACTCTGCTCTTAGCATTGTATTTCAGGCTGTATCACCTCACCTAGGAAACAAGCACTTCTTGGGGTGCTGGGTTGGACCCAGACAGGACATCAAGTAATAATTGAGCTATGCTAACTGCCGGTGAAGATCAATTTATAGGGGAGCAATTGAGCACTGCGGGTGGCCATTCCTTGCTTGAGAAAGATGATAGCTTCGGTCCCCGATAGTACCCACATACTGGTCCAGTGGCTACCAGGCCATCGCATCCCAGGTTGGGGGGTCAACTCTGTTAAATCCTAGGGTGGACTAGGAGGGTACGGGACTGGTGCTTAGGAAACCCTGACGGAGCAGGGGTGATGCTGGCAATAGGCCCAGCAATTCACCTGCTCTCCCCCCACCGGTGGTATTAAAAGTATCCCCAATTTCCACCATGTGAACTACACATAGGAAGGCCTGGGATACAATTTCACCGGTCCGCTGAGCTACAGCGGGCCGTTCCGTTTAAGGGATAACTACGTTTCAGGGAAAACTACAGCAGAGACTGGTAAGGGGAGGTCCCCCAACACATCCTGGCCATCCACTCTGCTGTTCACAACCTGGATGACTTCTTGTTCCTAGGGCCTGTGGCGACCTAGAAGTGTAGTGAGGGATTAGTGTTTCCAAGAGCTGGCGGGGCATCTGGGGGTTCCCTTGGCACCAGGTAAAACCGAGGGTCCGGCACAGGTTCTCACGTTTTTGGGCATAGAGCTGGACACCATAAAGGGTGAATCCAGGCTCCCGGCCAAGAAGGTGGAGGATCTGCGGCAGGATATCCAGGCGCTACTGGGCAAAGACAAGGCCTCCCTGGGCGCGGTGCAGAGTCTCTTGGGAAAACTGAATTTCGCAGCAAGAGCCATCCCGGCAGGGAGAGTATTTTCCAGAAGGCTAGCCAGGGCCACAGCCAAGGTTCACAAAAAGCACCACCTGGTGAGGTTAGGTAGCGGACTGAAAGAGGACCTAGCAATGTGGTGTGAGTTCCTACTCACTTTCAATGGGACAGTCATATGGAGAGCCCCCTGGGCAGGCAGCCCGGAGCTCCGTCTCTTCACAGACGCTTCAGGCAGGGAGGGTTTCGGTGCCATACTCGGGGAGGACTGGTGTGCACAGAAATGGCCGAATGCATGGCGGCAGCGCAAGATCACCTCTAACATAACGGTACTGGAACTGTTCCCCATCGTGATCTCCCTGCATTTGTGGCCCAAAGCGCTGGCGGACTAGAAGGTAGTTTTCTGGTCCGACAACATGGGGGTGGTACAGGCAATCAATGGCCAGTCAGCGAAGTGCCCCTTGGTGCTGTGCTTATTGAGAGAACTAGTCAGGGCCGGCCTACGCTGCAACACCGAGTTCAGGGCTAGGCACATCGAAGGGGTCCAAAATGTGGCAGCTGACGCTCTCTCTCGTTTTCAGTGGCTCCGTTTCCGGGAGGCCTGGCCGCAAGCGAGAGCAGAGATGACACCCTTCCCAGCACACCTGTGGCACATCCTACACTGGAGCAGCGGTTGAGATCGTTGGGGGAACGCTCCCTGGCACCGGGGACCAGGAAGAAGTACAAGGCCCACCTCGAAACATTCCTAAGCGTCACAGAGACCTTGAGCACTGGCTCGCTTGACTTTGAACAGCAGGTTCAAGCGTTTGTTCTATGGGCCAAAGATCAGGGAAAGAGCCACTCTTGGGTCTGTGGCCATCTGGCGGCAGTAAGCCACGATACCAAGCTGAAGGGGGGTGGACCCGACCAAGTCCTTCTTGATCAGGGCGGCCCTCAAGGGATGGGCCAGGGAGGAGGTCCGTGCCCCGGACCCCAGGGGTCCCATTGATTTTCCCACCCTACAAGGGATGCTGGACGTAATCCACCAGGTCACCCACACGCTGTTTGAGGCCAAGCTATTCGCGGCAGCCTTCTGCCTAGCTTTCTTTGGGGCGTTCAGGATGGGGGAACTGGTAGCCAGGTCTAAAACAGACGCCTCAGGAGTCACGTTGGGCTCCCAAGATGTCAAGCTTACAGACAAACTAGTGCTGCGTATCAGGAGGTCCAAGACAGATCAGGCAGGGAAGGGGGCTGAGGTTGTCCTGGAACCACTAGGAGACCCCAGGTACTGCCCTGTGGCAGTGGTGAGGGATTACATGTCCGTGCGCCCAGCGACTCAGGGTTACTTCCTGATTCATGCAGACTCTGGTCCCCTGACCAAATTTCAGATTGACAGGGTCATGGGCGCTTGTCTGGCCCGGACGGGCCTTGCCCGCCCCGACAAAACATATTCCAGCCATTCATTTCGAATAGGGGCAGCCACAGCGGCATTCAGGGCGGGCATGGAGCCAGCAGGCATAAAGAGGGTTGGGCGCTGGCAATCACGCTGCTACGAGCGCTACATCCGCCCCTGAAGGCCCAGAATGTAACATTACAATTGTTTGCCGTGATGTAGTAAGCGTGACAATGTGTGACTTTAGAGATAATAAACAAGTTTTTGAAAATGGTGTCCGTTATTCACCAGGTTCCCGAGTATGGGTGATCGGCCATTCATTCGTTGCCAGGCTGGCTCAGTGGGCGGGACGCAGGAACCGGATGCGGGGGTTTACGCAAACACAGTTGGTCTGGATGGGCTTCCCAGGAATGAGATGGAGCAGCATCACCTCCAGACTAGAGCAGAGGCTGGCCCTAGGGGGCCCTCTCCCCAGCATCCTCGTGATCCACCTGGGGGCAACGACCTTATTCCGATGGGAAGGAGGGCTCTTCTACAATCAATGAAGTCCGACTTGGGTGAATTCAGCAAACGCTTGGGGCAATGTGAACTTTGGTGGTCGGAAATAATCTCTCGCAGGAAGTGGCACGGGGCAAGGTCCAGCGAGGCGGTGGAGCATTCTCGCAAGAGGGTCAATGGTGCCATGCGTAAGTTCACTGATCAGAGGGGGCTGGGTTTCATCAGGCACGAACTGATCCAGTCCTCAGTCGAGGGCTACTTTGAGAAGGATGGGGTCCACCTGTCCCCGGTGGGGATGGACCTGTTCCTGCTTGACCTGCAGGAGGCGCTGCAGATCGCAGGTTGCAAGTGACTTTACTGCCTGTGTGTGGGGGGGCTCTGGCGGCAACGGGAGCCGCCTCCAGAGCTGTGGCGGAGTTACAGGGCGATCTGGAAGCAGACTGGTACAGTAAGGGTACCTCTGCGGCAGACCGGTACAGTAAGGGTACCTCTGCACGGCACAGTAGGGGTGCCAGGGCCAAAGACCGGGAGCCTCAGGGCAGGTTCCGGGAAAACCGCGACGGCGCCCCGTTAGTCCTTCGGGCGGTTGGGGGCCTGACCAACCGGGGGTTTGCCCTGCTACGCTCCGCCCTGAAAAGGGCGTGAGTAGAACAGACCAACGTGTCACGTGATCCGGAAGAGGATCGTCTAAGGTAGCACTGACGGCGTGCCCCACAGTGCTGGCTCACCAGGCGGGCGGGGGCAGCATAGGTTGGCACAGCTGCCCCGCCCTTGGATCGCCCGTAAGATAACCCACATATTGCATACTCCTGTATGGAATAAACCTGCAGCAATATTTTCCCACTACAAAGTTGTCTTGTGTATTTATTTATTGCATGCTCAGACAAGGGGGGGAGAGGTTGCCAATGTTGGCACTATGTGGCTGTCCGCGGCCCCCACAGGGGGCCACCTCAGCAGGGCGGCCCTTTAGTGCCATCTTGGCACCACCCACCCGCTCTAGTGTCCAGAGGGGTCTGCGATCCCTCAGCTGGGCGCCTCCGTGACGTCCTTCCTGTGCGCCGGGGAGGGTGGGAGGGCTTATATGCCTCCCCTGCCCCTCCTGGCGGTCTCTTTGCCCAGCCACGCCGTCTCCCGCCCCTCCTCTTACCCGGCGTCCTGGCTGGGGGTCAGGGTATCGTGAATGTTTTAATGTTTTCCTTTTGTGTTGCAGGCGGAGTTACAGGGCGATCTGGAAGCAGACTGGTACAGTAAGGGTACCTCTGCGGCAGACCGGTACAGTAAGGGTACCTCTGCACGGCACAGTAGGGGTGCCAGGGCCAAAGACCGGGAGCCTCAGGGCAGGTTCCGGGAAAACCGCGACGGCGCCCCGTTAGTCCTTCGGGCGGTTGGGGGCCTGACCAACCGGGGGTTTGCCCTGCTACGCTCCGCCCTGAAAAAGGCGTGAGTAGAACAGACCAACGTGTCACGTGATCCGGAAGAGGATCGTCTAAGGTAGCACTGACGGCGTGCCCCACAGTGCTGGCTCACCAGGCGGGCGGGGGCAGCATAGGTTGGCACAGCTGCCCCGCCCTTGGATCGCCCGTAAGATAACCCACATATTGCATACTCCTGTATGGAATAAACCTGCAGCAATAGTTTCCCACTACAAAGTTGTCTTGTGTATTTATTTATTGCATGCTCAGACAAGGGGGGGGAGAGGTTGCCAATGATGGCACTATGTCTCTGGAAATGGGCCTCATGTTTTTTTCTTGTTGACTATTGATGGGCTGCTCCATGCCCATTGTTTTGAGGCCGCCCTACAGGGTCTGGGGGCTCCTTGCACTCGGAGGCTTGGTTTTTCATATATATATATATATATTCACCAAAGAGTCTAATGCTCCAAATTCCGCCTGGCGATTTCTCCCGAACAAGTACAGCCTCATCAGGAAAAAAGGTGAGATGATGTCCTTCCAATTCATACCCCGATAAGTCCCGTGAAGAAGTGGGGGAGACAGGGCTCAGGAGTTCGCAAACCACATATAAACATTGCCGGAATAATTGTTGGGACAGCACAATAAACAGATTTATATATAAAGTTGGAAGACAGCACTGAGCAGCAAATTATATAAATGTTTTACTTACTGATTTCGAGAAGCACTGCAATTCCCAGAATGCTTTGCATACAAGTATAGGAATGGCATTGGAAACAGCTGAGAGCTACAGCCATTTTAAGAAGATGGAAGTCGAAATGCGTCATGGGGCTCTGAAGACAAAATAGAATTAAGCAGTTTTTCTGAAATTAAAGTTGGTCTAATAAAACTCCTGGGAGTGCGACTTTATCTCTTTGGTAAATACAATACTACAAGGGGTTTGTGGTCTTTTCCCCTTAATGTCGCACCAGCAGCCAGAGCGCACCGTGTTAAAGGACCAGTTTGCAAGCAACATTTAACTGGCGGCGCCGCCCGGTGGTCGAATATGTTCGGAGCAGGCGGGGCGATACCAATCTCCTGCGGAGTGCACTTAGCACGTGGAGACGAGATAGACGGGAGAGTCTAATGCTCCAAATTCCGCCTGGTGATTTCTCCGGTTCAAGGACAGCCTCATCAGGAACAAAGGTGAGGTGATGTCCTTCCAATTCATACAACTATTCATACAACAAGAAAAAGGCGAAAGTCGAAACGCGTCATGGGGCTCTGAAGACAAAATAGAATTAAGCTATTTTTCTGAAATTAAAGTTGGTCTAATAAAACTCCTGGGAGTGCGACTTTATCTCTTTGGTGAATACAATACTACAAGGGGTTTGTGGTCTTATCCCCTTAATGTCGCGCCAGCTTGCGCCGCGTTAAAGGACCATTTTGCAAGCTATATATATATATATATATATATATATATATATATATATATATATATATATATATATATATATATATATATATTAATAAAATCACCAAAATCCTTCGTCTGCTCGCAGCGCCAGTCCACACCACTTCAGCAACAAAGGATTCACGATCCACCAAAACTGCAGGCAAGTCAAAGCTTTATTCCTGTTTCCTAATCCTGATTACGCGTTTCGGGCACATATATATATATCCACAAAGAAATCCCAGAGCGAAACCAGCCGGAACGGCGCAACACCAGGGTACAGACTCCGTAAGCAAGGATGAAGGTAAGTGTAGTTTATTCAAACATCATTGTCCAAATGACGCGTTTCGGCCGCCAGACATGCGGCCTTGTTCACATAGCGCGCTGTTAGAAATGGTGCAATATATACAGGTGACAGTGGTAGTATTTTTTCCATTTTGACTATAGGACTATAGTGAACAGGCATTTTACCACATTTGACTTGCTTTTACTTGAGCACTGCTTTACTGCAAATTAGCGGCAATAGTGTAACATCAGCAAATTTCAGTCGTGAATGACATAATAAACAGACTATGTTATAGACCAACATCTTTAGCAGAAAAAAGCAGACTGAGTAGATGACAGTGTTCACGCTCTACAACTCACTTGAATAAAGTTCATGCAATCTTGTGCGCACAAAACAGTAAGTCCCTGCGTAACAAGCGATAAATCAGCCTTGCTATAAACCCCCTACTGACAGCTAACTCTCCTGTATTATAGGCCGTGATTGCCATGAAGTAACAGAGAGCTGAAACAGCTGGTAGTGTAGGGAATGGAACGCAGTATGTGTGAATGGCGCGTTGTGGCAGTGCACGCTCAATAAAAGAGAACAAAGTCTGTGATCTAAAATCCGCGTGATGATTAAAAGGTCCGTGGTGCCTAGCAGTGCTATTGGGTCCTCGTGGCAGCCTTACTGAAATATTACCGCACAAATGCAGAGATACTCACCACTGAAGTATACTAGATTAAAAGAGTGAGTGTGAGGGATGTGGGAATAGATATGTGCAAATGTGAAGAGGCGTGCATGCTTAGTGCGCATAGTTGGTGGTGATGATAGTGTCGTGATGCGATACCTCTTCACATTGGTGATGGTAAAAAGTGTGGAAAAGCGGAATAAATGAAAAATCATAAATGCTATATGTTGGCCCAAAATAGCCCAACATGGGATGAGTGAATTCTAGAATGAAAATGCAATTAACATGATAAATAAATCGGAACACAGAAGATAAGCAATGCTGGCAATGAAAATCACATGCACAAATGCTGTTTCCAATGTACATACGAATGCGAGAATATTCCCCAACTCGAAAGTCATGGGGTGGTGTGCTTAGTGTATATACAGTGCATATATGTTGAGCTACAAAACTAATGCAGAAATGGTAAAAAATGGTACAGAAATACGAAAATGACAGGTATCACAGAGGGAATATGTAATGCAAAAATTACAAGAAATTATGCAAATCCTCGCTAGTATTGAGGCCGGTGGGTGTCTTAGTGTTGAACTGAAGGATATATTTACTTTCCAACTGACGCAGGAGCTTCTCCCTGTTTCCACCACATCTCAGTGTGGGTATGCAGTCAATCACTGAGTATTGGAGGTGATCTAAATTGTTGTTGTGCATTTCCTTGAAATGCCTAGCTACTGGATAAGATGGATCACTGTTGACGATAGCTCTCAGGTGCTGCAGAATACGTTTATGCACCTGTAGTTTGGTACTACCAATGTAGCGCAAACCACATTTGCATTCCAAGATGTATATTGCAAACTCTGTTCTATATGTGAGCCTGAACTTGATGATAAGTGGTGCATTTCTGAATGTGGAGTCTAGCTGCGTGATGTTTTTGTCAAACTTACATGCTCTACAACTGTTGCATTTCACGAATCCCTTTCTGTCAGACAGCCAGTTCTGCGTGGTTGTGATTTCTGAACTATTTCTCACTAATGTATCGCGCATAGAGAAAGCACGCCTGTAGGTGATATCTGGGTGACCTGCTACAAGGGAGCCCAGAGTGGGGTCGGATTTAATAATACCCCAATGTTTATTAATGGCTGATCTGATCGCTCTCTCCTCAGTGTTATGTGTTATAATAAGTCTGGTGCTGACTGTACCAGCTGGCTCAGCTAGAATGCTGCTTGCGCTATTGGTTTCAGGTACGGGCTTACCTATGAGGAGTTCCTCTCGGGGAATGGAGTTGGCTCTTTCTGTGGCTTTTAGGATGTTCCTGGCCGAATAACCACGTGCCCTGAATCTCTTGGCAGCCTCCTTTTGACACTCAATCAAATCTTCCTTAGTGCTGCAAATCCTACACAGCCAGAGCATTTCGCTGTAAGGAATGCTAGCTATTAAGTGCCTAGGGTGAAAGCTAGAGGCGTGTAGAGTCGAGTTGCCTGCCGTGAGCTTCCTGTGTAGTTTGGAGTGCAAAATGCCGTTGGAGATATAGAGCATGACGTCTAAGAATTCAATCGAGGTGTCACTAATGCTGGCGTTGAATTCCAGGTTGAGATCATTTGTGTTAATCTCAGCTATGAAGGCCCTCGCACTGTTGGCGTCACCTTTCCAAATTACAAAGACGTCATCAATATATCTGAGCCAGGACACGATGTTGTCGTTCCATGCCACTGAGTGATCGCCCATGAGAGCCCGCTCCTCCCACCAGCCAACATGTAAACATGCATAGCTGGGTGAAAAGCAGGCTCCCATGGCCACACCCCTGAGTTGCTGGTACACAGTTTTATTAAACATAAAAAAACTGTGTTTAAGACACCAATCAATCAGAAACAAGATAAATTCATTATGTTTGTGGCAATGAATCGGTCTCTTATCAAGGAAATACTTGCACGCTGCTAATCCGTCACTGTGGCGAATGCTCATGTATAGTGCTGTGATGTCAAGCGATATTAGCAAATAATCGTCACGCCATGGAATGTTCTTTATTTTAAGTAGAAAGTCACTAGTATCTTTCAGGTATGATTGCTGGTTTGAGACCAAGTCCTGGAGGAAAAAGTCCACATACTTTGATATGCTCTCACACATACTTTTCCTTGCCGAGATGATGGGCCGCCCAGGGATCGGGACAGTGTTTTTGTGCACCTGGGTAGGAAATACAGAATGGGGAGGACCAGTGATTCAGTGTTCAAAAATAAAAATTCCTCTTTGCTCAATATTCCTTGTGTTCTGAATGCATTCAGATGTTTGTTAAGCTCTTTGTTACTGTTAGCCACCTCTTTGTGGCTTGACACTTTCTAGCAGCTTTCGTCTGATAAATGTCTGTTCGCCTCCTCAAGATACAGGTGTCGTGGCCAAAGCACAATGTTGCCCCCTTTATCGGCCTTGTTAATGATGACCTCATTCTCATTTTTTAGTTTGTTCATCAGTTCATTGTACTTGTAGTTCCGATGTCTCCGTCTGGTAGATTGTCGCGATGTTTTCAGGTGTAGAGCCTTGAGTTCCTCTGTTATGACATCGCTGTAGATGTCAATAGCATCCCTGGGCATCACAGGTGTGAACGTGGAGTGGGGTTTGAAGGGGCTGGGTATTCTGGTAGAGCTCTCAATTCCTTCATCACGGAGAAATTGCTGTGTCGACTTGGGAACACCCGACACTTCCAATTCCCCTAGAGTGCGGAGCGTGGGGATATTCGCGACAGTCAAATTGGGCACCAATGAGGGCATAGGAGTTGAAGTCGATTGTTGGTTTAGGTTACCTTGTTTTAATTTGAAAAACTTAATCAGTTTGAGTTTTCTGATGAATTTGTAAACATCAATACGCATGTTGCTATAATCGAAACTGCTCTCGGGGCAGAAAGTGAGGCCAAGCGCGAGGAGTTGTTTTTCTGCCTCAGATAGGTTTATCTCGCTTAGATTGATGATGGTTTTGGCGTCAGACTTCACTTGTTCCTCCAGTTTCCTCTCCTTCTGCTGTTTGGCTTGGGCTTTTCTGAGTTTCCGTCTTTCACGCCTCCTCCGGTTGTGCCGGTGTTTTGTTTCTTTGGCGGCCGTGGCCGCAGGGTTTGTCTCCGGTCGACTACTAAAAAATCCATCTCTTCACCTAAGCTGAGATTGACTGTACCGGTGTCGTTTCTGTTGCGCCATCTTCCCCCATCATCTGAATCGGTACCACTCTCGACTACTGAACTGAGATCAGATAGGGAGGTAGAGTCTCTGCCCTCTGTATTGCTTGTAGGGGGTTTTGCTTGAGCTTGATGGGTCGGTTTATTCATTCTTTGCTGCCTGATTGTGTCATACTTCCTCGCAAAAGTGAAAATTTGCCCGCATTCGTAATCTGTCTTGTCACGGGCAAATTTTAAGATTTTACGCGCCTTGATCGTTTCTTCATGTTTTTTCAGGCGTGTATGAATTTCATCTCTGCCTTTGGAGATTGCATCTTTTTGCTCTAGTGTATCTAGCTCACCATTGATGCGATCTATTTCCTTTTGCGTGTTAACTCTGTCAATCTCCGCGTATTTTATCAATATGATTACCAATCGCATTGATGCCTCCAAGTTACTCATAGCCCATTCTTTGAGCATGTCTGGGTTGGGCTGTTCGAAGCTGGGCGCCAGCATAATTCTCAGGCCGCGTGGGACGCGGTCTGCGACGCAATATTTTTGCAATGACTTGGCTTCCCACCACTTTGTGATCTCTGTGCGCATACATTTTTCCAGTAACTTGAGCTTAGTTTTGTAGTTGTCATTACTTGTGCCAGCATGCGCATCCGTGTTCCTCGTCTGGTTAGGTACATTGGGTAAGTTATCGAATAGAGCTTCCGCTGCTGCTTCCCTCTCTCGCAGCGCTTCGTTGGACATGATGTGAGTGTCTTCGTGAAACCAAATCCGCCAAGTAATAAAAGTATATAGTACTTTGGCAGATAGAAAGTGCTCCTCTTCACAACCTGAAATACGCCAAATGCCGCTCGTACTTACCACCGGGTGTTTGAGATGTTAGTCGGGTTCTCCGACTCGACCTGGACCTCAGACGCGATGGGTTTGCGGAGCTTGCAGTCATCTAGCTGTCAGGGGGCCGTGGTTTAACTGTATCTCCTCCCGGAGCTCATGTCAAGATGCGGCTTGTTGAAAACCACCTTGGCCCAGTGAATACGTTGAAGAGGGGGCCTGTAGAGCAGACAGCCGTTCTCCGCATATAAATCCACAAAGAAATCCCAGAGCGAAACCAGCCGGAACGGCGCAACACCAGGGTACAGACTCCGTAAGCAAGGATGCAGGTAAGTGTAGTTTATTCAAACATCATTGTCCAAATGATGCGTTTCGGCCACCAGACATGCAGCCTTGTTCACATAGCGCGCTGTTAGAAATGGTGCAACATATACAGGTGACAGTGGTAGTATTTTTTCCATTTTGACTATAATGAATAGGCATTTTACCACATTTGACTTGCTTTTACTTGAGCGCTGCTTTACTGCAAATTAGCGGCAATAGTGTAACATCAGCAAATTTCAGTCGTGAATGACATAATAAACAGACTATGTTATAGACCAACATCTTTAGCAGAAAAAAGCAGACTGAGTAGAGGACAGTGTTCACGCTCTACAACTCACTTGAATAACGTTCATGCAATCTCGTGCGCACAAAACAGTAAGTCCCTGAGTAACAAGCGATAAATCAGCCTTGCTATAAACCCCCTACTGACAGCTAACTCTCCCGTATTATAGGCCATGATTGCCATGAAGTAACAGAGAGCTGGAACAGCTGGTAGTGTAGGGAATGGAACGCAGTATGCGTGAATGGCGCGTTGTGGCAGTGCACGCTCAATAAAAGAGAACAAAGTCTGTGATCTAAAATCCGCGTGATGATTAAAAGGTCCGTGGTGTCTAGCAGCGCTATTGGGTTCTGGTGGCAGCCTTACTGAAATATTACAGCACAATATATATATATACAGACACACACACCAAAAAAGTAGGGCGTCAAACACACAACACATACTAATGTTGTGGTGTTGTCTAATTATAATGTGTTTAAAAATACACACCATCATTTTTTTATGTAATTCAAACAAAACAGAAACTTTACTTCTGTTAATACACTTCACTCAGGAAATGAGAGGGACATTCTAGCCTGTGTTTAAATAAAAAAAAAGTTAGTCACAATTACATTTTCATTTTAAACATGTACCTGTTTCTCTGGTGAGCCATACTGCTGGCTGGACAGAGACAGGACCACAGTAACAATAAACTCCAGCTCCTCTGGCGAGAGTTTTGGGATCCTGTCTCCTGCTTTTCATGGCATTATGGCGCTCAGAGGTTGGAAACAGCAGCAAAAGTTGAGGAGGTGTTGTTGGCTGCAGTTTTATGAGGCAAGTGAGCTTTTTGTGAAACTCTGCGCTCTTCTACACGACATGCAAGATTGTCAATGGAGATGGAGACATCCATTGGCTTTCGTACGTTGCTTTCATACACGTTAGCCTATGGCTATGTCCGTCATGGAGTTTTACACCCATCACCCGGTTAACTTCCACCGACGTCCATCTAATTGCAAATGTCCTGACAGCGAGGTCAGACGCCCGTCATTTTAGATTGTGAAATAGTGTGTTTGTGAATATTAAGTGCATCACCACCACTCAAAATGGTTTGCTTACATATACAAAATACTAATGTTATTCATATTTTGAAACAAAAAAGTATTATGTAGTGTGTTATTGTGGTTAAATGCAATAGTTGTGTGGTTTTGTTTATACTTCTATTGATGGAATTTTTTGTGAAAAAAATTACAAAAAATATAAATTAAAAAAAGACACACATTAACTGAAAAATATTAGCATGTCAAAAATGTTATTTAAAAAACGTACATTCACTAATAAACGTTGTGTAAAATTATGTTAAGAAACAAAATATATTCTTACAAATACGTGACATTTGTATCATATATCCAAATTTTTTTTGCAAATGTTATAAAAATGTTTCTATTTTTGAATGCAGACAATAAACCCAGGGAGAGTGAGAAGATGACAGCCTCCAGTTTTGCCACCATGGAAGAATGGGATTTTATTAAAAATTCAAATTGAATAGGCAAACTATTATTGATTTATGTCATCAGCTGGAGCCAGATCTTTTTCCTCACAATATGAATCCCACAGCAATCACACCAATAGTAAAAATAATGGCAGTGCTCCCTTTTTTGGCCTTTAGACTTGTTTTCTGTTGAATGTTGCCACCAAGGCAATATTTGTGCCATTAATTGCTCCAAAGACATGTGGTAGGAGACCCAAAGCATGAAACTCTCCCTGCAAATATGAAAAATTCTGCAGAGGTATATCAAGGGGCCTGGACTATAGTGTCCACTAACCCATAGTTCCGTCAACCCAACTCTTCACGCTACTGCATCGACGGCTCACGGGGAGCACCACCTCGAAGCTCCGGCCTGACTGTTCGCTACTGCAACAGGATCTTTGCAGTACTCTGATGACCATCCGTAATCCTTCCCTGCTCCTCACGGGCCCCTCCACAGCGAACAGGACTCTTTGCACTGGACTGAGAACAACTGTATCTGACCCACACTCTATCGCAGTTGACCTGAACTTGTGGCTATCTCCCGTTCTTGTTTAACCAGATAGCCGTGAGTGGCGCTTTGGGCTTTTTAGTGCTATTTTCACTTACATCTTTAAAATTGCATATCTCTGGATCTACTGATTGGATTTTTGTCATTTTAGCGTCAACTTATTTGTTAAATTGCTCTCTAGTTTTCTAAATTGGTGTGGGGTTTATTACTGTTTCAAGTGCTGTATGAATACTTTATACATTGCCTCTAATTTAAGCCTGACTGCTCTGTGCCAAGCTACCAGAGGGTTGAGCACAGGTTAATTTGGGAGTTGGTTGTGCTTCTCCCTGACAAGGATTATGGTTGCTGCTTGAGTAGGGTTTCATCCCCCTCAACCAGTAACCTAACTTATTACATCATTCATCAAGGAGCCACCACTTGCTGGCATGGTAGGTCTGTCTCCCAACTCAGCCAGTGACAGCAGCAGTGTATTATCTTCTATTAAGTTAAGGGGGGCTATGATGGAAGAGGTTTAGCCATGAGGGTCCTGCTATGGTCTTGCCAGCTCTTGCTGTGTTGTGTTACAGACAACCCAATGACAGCCCAACTCTTTCCTCATAGCCACGTCCAGTCAAGAGATATGCTATGCAGGCGAAAGCATTACTTATGAACACATTTTATTCACATTGGAATGAGTACAGCATAGAATAGGACAGTGTTTCCCTAAGAGTGGGCCACGATGAAAGATTTTTGGTGGGTCCCGTATGTCAGAGAAATAAATAAAGATGCCTTTAAATTCTATATTTAACTTTTCACATTTGTTTTTGATTCAAAGGCAGCGGTCAAATGTCATGCTGCTTTATTCTTTAAACATGGTAGTAGAAATGGGATTCCTGGTGGGCTGGGGTATGCACCCAGGCCAGGCAGGAACCATCCCTCTAGTCGGGGTAAACAAGATACACACTAACAGATAACATGTGCTCACCCACTGGTAGCTTGACACAGAGCAGTCGGGCTTAGCTAAAATGGCAATGAGTAAAGTTTTTGTGCAACACACACACACAGTAACACAATGAATATACCCAAAAGAGACTCCACACAGGTTAAGAAAAATAGATTATTATATTTCGAACAAAACTAGACCAAAACACCAAATATCTAATGTATAGAAGTTGAGATATTGAAATGTAATGAAATAAATGCAGTAAAGTGCTCAGAAGCAAGTAGCGCTAGAAAGAAAAGTTACTCTAGGTCGCATGCTGGACTGGGACAAAGTCAGAGTTCGGGCCAACCTTTTGGAAGCACAAGCGGGCTACAGGACCCACACAGGCTCCGGTGAACAAAGTACCTTTTCCTGGTCGCAAGCAACTAAATGCTTCTATCTTCTCCGCACAGTGAAGGTAATGTGTCAGATCCAATTCACACAGCAATGCTGCTGCTTCGCAGTCTAGCCCCATGGTCAGGACGTGAATCGGCGCTGCATCGTTGTCAAACCTCGCAGTTGGATCAATGTATCAAAGTCGAGCCTCGCATCATACATGGGTGGAGAGGTGTGGTGCAGCGGCCAGGGCAGCTGACTTCGGAGCACAGGGTTCACGATTCGATCCCCGGCTCCGGCGGCAGCTCAGCTCAGCACCATGTGACTCTGGGCAATAGCTCACTTAATTTCCACTCCGGCCCCCAGCGCCTTGAGACCCGTAAGGGTGAGTAGCTGCGCTATATAAAAACAGACTTACATTTTTTTTACTTACATCAGGATCTCAGATGGGCACTACATTGCCATTGCACCTCGCAGTCAGGTCTCATGTCGTCATTGAGTCACGCAGGTCTGTCTCCAGATCGGCACTGCATTGGCATCGAAGGGCACAGCGCAAGTTCTAATAGGCGCAGTGGCGACGATGCATCGATTTCATAGTGAAAGAGGTGCAGAACCCACTTCTGAGGTCCAGAACTGGAGAGGGCACCTCAGGCAAGGACAGGACTCACAGATGGCAGAGTCCAGCAGCACAAGCAGAATTGCAAGAAGTCTTTTCTATCCCTGAGAATTCAGAAAACAGGAGGCAAGCCAGCAAGATCTTGGAGATCACTTGGAGGGAAGGCTGAGTCCAGCTCTCCATCAGCAAAGTCTGAGAGCAGAAGGTAGCAGGGCAACAAACAGAAAAGCAGACTTTCCAGATCAGCAGTGCAGTTGATTAATTTAAGCAGCCCATCAGTTCTTCTAGTAGAGCTTCAGTTACAAGTCCAGTAGTGTCTGATTTTAGGGGTTCAGAGACCCAGTGCTTATTCCCAAAAGTGCCTTTGATGTGGGGAATGTCTTCGAAGCAGCTCTCTGAAATGTACAAGGATCCCATTCAACCCAGTCCTGTCTGCCAGGCTATTTGTGGAGGGTAATCAGTTCTTTGTGTGGGGACAGTACACAGCCTATTTAAGTAAAGTGTTAGCCCCTCCCTTACATCCGGCCAAGGAAGGGCCATCAGAATACAGATGTATGTAGATGGGTACTCAGTCAGACCTATCCTTCCCATGTTGTGGCTGTCTAGTGAAAAACGAAGCAGGCTGTTTGTCACTACAGGGACATGCAAAACATAAAGGAACATGTCCTACTTTTTACTTACATAGCACCCTGCCGTTAGGGTTACTTAGGGCCTACCTTAGGGGTGACTTATATGCAATAAGAGGGGAGTTTATGGCTTGGCAAGTAGTTTTAAGGACCAAGTCGAAGTGGCAGTAAACTACACACACAGGCACTGCAGCGGCAGGCATGAGGCAGGTTTGAAAGGCTACTTCTATGGGTGGCACAATCAGTGCTGCAGCCCACTAGTAGCATTTGAAGTACAGGTCCTGGGTATATGGTATACCACTTTAAAAGGGACTTACCAGTACAACAAATATGCCAATAAGGTATACACCAATGTCATCATGTTTAGGGGAGAAGCAATGCACTTTACCACTGGTTAGCTGTGCTAAAGTGCTCAGAGTCTTATGGCCAACATAATGAATCAGCAAAATATGGAGGAAAAAGGCAAAAAGTCTGGGGGAAAACTACCCTAAGGATGCAAGGGCTAACACATTGGGATTGATGTTTACTTTTCTTTCTTTGACTGCTATGTGAGAGGAGTTTTTAAAGAAAATTATATGACAAAGTAGGATTTTGTTTTTGCAATAAACAGAAACATTTAAATACGTGAAAATGAATTGTATGCATCTAGTTATTAGGAAAAGAAAAATGAAGCACTTTTTTTGCAATTCTTAAGTATGCTGGAAACAGAGAAATTAATAGGGCCAAAACAAATCAAGACACTTACTTGGTGATGCACAAATGATAAATATTCACAGAAACACGATTTCCACACATTATTGTTTGTTTGCTACATAATTTTATCGTTTAATGTGTATGCCTATGCAAATTTAATGGCCGCAATGGAAAATGTCTGTAAATAACTATGTGCTACCACAAGATGCTTTATTTACATTCAAACATCGCCCTGTCTCATGTCCATTAAAGCAGTGGTGTAACAATAGGCCCCTCAGTCCCCGTGGTGTGGGAGGACCCGAGCTCCAGGGGTCCCCCTTAGGCACTGTGCACAGGCGGCGGGAGAGCTCCTAACTGGGTTCAGAGCAGGGGGGCCCCCTCCATGTACTTTGCAGGGGAAGGCCCTCAAGTTTCGTTACGCCACTACAAGAAAGGTAGGTGGGTCGCAAAAGTTTGTTGTTCTAAAAAGTGAGTCATGGTTCTAAAATGTTTGGGAACCACGCGCATAGGAGATGATCAGCAAGAACTATTCTGAAATGAAAATCAAAATATTTCCTGAGCTCCAAACATTTCCTTTCTTAAACATGAAGCAATTATTAAGGAAATAAGCTCGTGGAGCATTACCTATCAAAAAGAGAGTTTTATGGCACAGAATCAAAATATCGTATAAGTATAGTAGAACATTTATTCTGCTGCTTCTGGCCTTCTGCTTGTTCACACAGCATTGGGCAGGAGGTCAGTAGGGTACAAAAATACACCCATACATAGCTGGGCATTTTTAACCTGCTATTAACAGAATTAACACATGGCTCTAAACAATCCCAGTAATGATTTATGCTGCAGTAATTGTCTTTCGTTTGCAGTGCTTCATCTTCTTAATTATAACAAAATCGGGCATCACAATATCTGCTCTTTTCTTTTCTCCATTGCTTTAAGTTTGCAAATACATTGATTTTTTAGTGGTGTTGCAGTGGATTCCATTTGTATGTTATTGCATGATTTGTTGTTTATGTCAGTTGCCCCTCCTCCCAGGCGCGGTCGGTGGTAGGAGTGCCGGTCGGGCGGTGACATGGGGCGGGGGAGGGGCAGGGTGGGGGGTAGTAAACTACGGATTAAGGCCCAATACAGGTAAGTAAACATTTAAATAAATAAAACGAATTTCGTTGTGAGTGCTGCATCGCCAAATGCGACGAAGTTGCTTTAAAGACAAGAAGACATGTAATGTATTCCATTATATGAAACATGATGCTCCATACGTTGTTGTAGGAGAGTAGGATCTGCTTCACATGGGTACCCCCACTTTTTGCTGATGCTTCACTGTTTTTCGACTTTAGTCTGGCTGGGGCCCTGCTAATCAGAACCCCAGCCTAGCTGCTTCCTCTCTAAAATGGTTTCCATGTACCTTAGGTACATCTCTGATTGGATCCTGGAGTGCCCTTATAAGTCCCTAGTATATGGTATACTATGTACCCTGGGCATAGGTACCCCAGAGGCCTACCAGGGGCTGAAGCATGTATTGTGCCACCCCTGGAGGCCCTCCAAAATGACACCACAGGTATGCTACTGCAGCCTGGGTAAGGTGGTGCATGCACCCCTTACTGTGGTATAGGCTACCTATATCACTACCATTGCACTCACATATGAACCTATAAGTCACTCCTATGGCAGGCCTTAACAATCCTAAAGGCAGAGTGCTTGGTTTTTATGTGAGAGGGTGCCCCTGCATGAGCAGAGCCCCTCTGCAGCATTCGGAGTCAATCCTCTGATGCTGTTTGTGGTACAGCCTGACCATATACTCTTAAGTGCATTATATCCTCGCGGTAGAATGCTAACTTTGGACTGGCTGCACCAAAACATGTCGTGTTTGGTGTCAAACACCTTGGAATACTACCCCCAGCCAGTCCTGGCGGCGGGGGTAGCATTCCACCCTTCTAGAGGGAGAGACATGTACCCACCGGCCTGCCCGGTATTAACTTCACAGAGCCCTGGCATCACAAAATGGATGCCGCTGCCACAGACACGGGTCTGGCCTCCTGCTGCTGACCGAAACTCCGGCAGGGGAGGCCTGGACAATAGGTTTCCTGTCGAAGGGAGGTGTAACCACCTCCCCAGACAGGATAGTGTGTATTGGGGCTGGGCGGGAGCACTCTCTGGTGCTTTGAAGTCCTGCACTGGGGGCACATTTGGTGGCCCTGTGCATAGCCCAGTTCAAACCGGTTGCAGGGGCTACCTGCCCCTGCTCTGGCATGAAACTGGACAAAGGGAATGGGTGTAACCACCCCTCTTCCCTGACCCTCCCAAAGGTGGGTCCCCAGAGTATGTCCAACCCCCTAACTTAGTATAAGTATGGGACCCCAGTCCTTAGGACTTTAGATATCCCTGGGCGAAACTCTGAAACTGAATCCTGGACCTTCGACGCTCTACTTCAAGATTAGAGGACTGAAGAATCTCCCTTGGGGTCAAGGAGTGACTCCCCTGCTTGGCAGGCACCTAAGAAGCAATTGTCTGGCCTGCATCGCTGAAGCTCCCGCCGGACGCCGAAGTCTTTGCAACACCAGAGGTGGATTTCCAGACTTGCCCGAGGCTGCCCTGAGTCCACAGTGAATCTGAGGCCCGTAGCTGTCATGGGTAATGTGGAACTGTGACCCCTCAACACCAAGAACTTTTGCAAGTGCATCCTCTTCCTGGTCTTCCATGAAGTTGTGCTTTGGGCTCCGAGTATTCCTCGCCTCCAGCAGTGACTGCACCGAAGATCACTGGCCTCCACTCCACGAGTGTCCTGTGAGCCAGCTCCAAGTGCATCCACTCAAGGCTCCTTTGCGGTCGCTAGTCCGTTGGCTAGTGGGCCCTCCCGAAGGCAACTCTTCTTCTGCTTGAGCTTTCCTAGTTGCTCCAGATGTGCCCTGACTTACCCTTGCTGGGTGAGTCCCTCAGACCTTGCTGGTCTGTATCAACATCCTTTCTTTGTTTCAACGTGACTTGCCGTTGACAAGGCTTGTTGGGTCCAATCCAGTCGCCGACACCTCAGCAATCGACAAACGTTGTGGGACAGCTCGAATCCAGCTCCTGGTCATCGTCGACACCTCCTGGACCTCGTGGCTGAAGAGTCAAGACAACTGTCAACCTACCTGAAGCACCCGACATCGGTGGGCATCTGCTCATTGCCTTCCTGGTCACTGGCTAGTGACCCAGACTCTGTCCCCTCTGCTTTCAGGTTCTTCAGATCTTTGATCCACCCTTGGATCCACCCGGACACTTTCGACTTGGTCGCCAGCAGCCTGCTGCAGCAGATCGCCATTGAAAACGACGACGAAACCCGACGCCAAAAGACACCTATGCACCCGGCTTCCCTGGGTGAGGTAACTCGAGTACTCCGGTGCTCCCATGGGTATTGACTCTAGAACTGCCTAGTTCTAAAGGGATTTGCTCCAAGTCCTCTTCTAAGTGTCCTTTCCTTTTAAAAATCCAACCGCGACTTTCCCCATAGAAGTTAATGGTGGCTTGCGGCTGCGTTCTCACACTGCACGCGTCCCCCGTGGGTCCCCTGTGTCATTACCTTGGGTGGTTCCTTGGGGTCCAAGCACTTCTACAGGCTCTAGGCCTTGTGTCTAGCTCAGTCGTGGTTCTTATACCACTTTATTGGTATATGGTTTGGTACGCCCCTAGGGCTCAAACGTGTATTTGTGCTATTACTGTTGATAACTGACTTGTAACTTATGTATTTCGAACTCTAGCCTCATAAAGAGACTAGAGGGGTGTGTTTACGACTAAATACATATATTTTATATATATACCTGGTGTGGTCCTCTTTCATTTGGTCACTCAAGAGATTATAGACTGGTAAAACAAGCTGCTTTACATTCCTTCAAGACTTAGCCTGAAGGCTGCTCTCCATAGCTACCACTAGGATAGCTTTCAATAAAGGTTGTCTTTAACCTATCTCCAATAAGGGGTTGTTTGGACTGGTGCAAGGTGCCCACTATAATTAGTGGACAGCATATACCAGGCCAAGTTCTCACAGTTGTGTACTCATGAGAGAGCCTATTTGTACATGTTGCTGACACCGTGCATTGTAGCTAAATCTTTGGTTCTTTAAAGCATGCATATCCCTTATTCTGAGAAAGAATTCACCCAGCATGTTCTTATTGCTCTTGCATGGACCCTTATTACCGAATTATCTCCCTGTTAGAAATGGGGGTCTCTAGTTGGCAATGGTTTGCACCTTGTCCAAGTTTGGACCCTTCTTTCTAGTCAGGATAAGGGAGTTACACTCCTAAAATAACCCCTGCTCACCCCCTTGGTAGCTTGGCACGAGCAGTCAGGCTTATCTTAGAGGCAGTGTGTAAAGCATTTGTACATAACCAACAGTAACACAGTGCAAGCACTACAAAAGGACAACACACCAGTTTAGAAAAATATCCAATATTTTTATATACTTAAGACAAGACCAAAAATGATAAAAATCCACAATACAGTACTTAGAAATCTTCAGTTATCAAAATAACCTTGAAATACAGTTCCTTGAAGTCGATAGCTCAGTCTGGGGCTATCACGGCGTCGTGAACAAACAAATCCAAACAGTTCTGTCTGACGCGGCGTCGCGGGCCAACTACGGTGTCGGGAAGACCCGCAAAACAGTACCTTTGGAAAATGCAGGGCGTCGGCGGCCTCTCGTTGAGCTCCGAAAGCACGGCGTCCGCAGGCGTCGGTTCAAGAAGTCGGTGCAGGAGTCGTCGGGCCCTTGAAGTCAAAGGCGTTGCAGATCGAACTCCTCGCGGTTGAAGTCAGAAGCGCTGGTGTCGGCAGGCATCGGGTGCTGCGGTGCGAAGTGCAGTGGTGTGGCATGTGATGCCCTCAGGTCACGGTGCGAGCAGCGGCTCGGTGGCGGCATCAGATGGCGTCGTCGGTGAGACCAGGGTCGCAGTGCGAAGTTATGCGGTGCTCGTCGCAGTGCTGGCAGGTCACGGTGCAGGCAGCGGCATCGTCATTTGTGAAGTGCTGTCGTCGGCTGACGAACTGGAGTCGATGGCACCGGCGTCGGTAAGCCAAGGCTGCGGTGCGGGATGAGGACGGTGTGTCGTGTAACTTACGAGCGGTGCCCTTGAACCAAGGTGCAAGCAGCGGTGTCGATGTCGGCGTGAAGCGGTGTCGTCGGGAATAACAACGCGGCGGCGTGAAGTGAGGCGGGGCAGAGTGCGGTGCCCACAGGTCGCGGTGCGAGCAGCGACTCGGTGGCAGCATCAGATGGCGGCATCGGTGAGACCAGGGTTGCGGTGCGGCATTGCGGCGGTGCCCTCTGCGGTGCCTTCAGGACACGGAGTCGGCAGCTGTGTCGTAGATGGCGTTGGGTTGTGTTTCTTCTGTTGCAGCACAAAACACACAGTCCCCAGTGCTGAGGGCAGAAGAACTTGAAGTTTTTGCTGTTCCTGAGACTTCTTGAACAGGGGGCAAGCTCTACCTCAAGCCCTTAGATATACTCAAAGAAAGAAGTTGTAGAAAGTTCAGTCCAGTCCTTTCAATTCCCCAATGACAGAAGCAGCCACTGCAGGCCAACACAGCAAAGCCCTCAGCAAAGTGGTAGTTCCTCCTCACAGCTTCTCCAGCTCTTCTTCTTGGCAGTCTTCTTGATCCAAAAGAGTTCTAAAGTTCAGGGGTTTGGGCCCCACTTTTTATAGCCCCAAATCCTTTGTCCTCTCTGGCAGAGAGTGTCTGTGCCCAGCCGGAACCAGTTCTGCCCTCTCTGGTGTAGCTTTCTGGGAGGAGGTGGAGACGGCATTGTCAGAGTCAGACCAGGCCCATTCAGGTCAAAGTAAATCTCCTCCCCCTACTCTAAATGCAGCCCAGGTCTATTCATCCCTTTCCTGACCCACCTAGACTCTCCAGAGCCACTGCTCCTCCCTAGCCCCTGTCATCTCAAAACCAGTCAATCCACAAACCCAGCAGAGGCCTACCGGATGGCTAAGCAAGAAAATACCTACTTTCTAAAAGTGGTATTTTCAAACACAGAATATAAAAATCACCTTCACTAAAAGATGCATCATTAGATTATGAGTTCAGGCATACTAAACTTTATTTCTCTACCTTGTTCCTAGGGCCAGTTATGTTTATAAGATGTTATAAACAAACTCCCCATTCTGTCCTATGGGAACAGGTAGCCTTGCAATAGTGAAAAACGCAATTGGCAGTAATTCACTATCAGGACATGCCACACACACCAGGGCATGTCCTACCTTTCACATACACTGCACCCTGCCCACAGGGGTACCTTGGGCCTACCTTAGGGGTGAATGACATGTAAGAAAAAGGAAGGTTAGGGCCTGGCAAGTGGGTACACTTGCCAAGTCGACATGGCAGTCCCAGACTGCACACAGGCTCTGCAATGGCAGGCCAGAGTTACATTTACAGGCTGTTTGTGTGGGTGGCACAATCCAGTGCTGCAGCCCACTAACAGCATTTGATTTATAGGCCCTGGCACACTCAGTGCACTTTATTAGGGACTGACTCGTAAATCAAATATGCCAATCATGGAAAGACCAATCCATAACACAATTTACAACAGGAGCACTTGCACTTTAACACTGATCAACAGTGAGAAAGTGCGCAAAGACACTAAGCCAGCAAAAACAGAGTCAAAACCCGGAGGTCAGAAAGCAAAAACTCAGGGGAAACACGCCAAAAGATGCCAAGTCTAACACTCCTGCTAGCTCTCCGTGTTATTAACTGGAGTACACTGTTCTCCCTTCCTTCACATATAACATCACAGGCAGGTCACTGCCCTTATACATAGGTGCTACTGCTTGCAACCCTTGCTACATCTGTGGCAATCTTTAACCTTTCTAGGGGTTGCAGAGGGATCCTGCTTTTGGG
This sequence comes from Calotriton arnoldi, assembly GCA_963921515.1. NCBI lineage: Eukaryota > Metazoa > Chordata > Amphibia > Caudata > Salamandridae > Calotriton > Calotriton arnoldi. Next base: position 253,583 of record CAWUFW010011470.1, read on the forward strand.
GGCGACCCATGTGTATGGACTGGCCCAGAGTTCTACTGACAGCTTCAGTCAGGTGGAGCCAGGCCGCGGGGGACCCAGACCTCCACAGTGGAGGTTCTCGCCTCTCAGAGGTGAGCAAGGGTTCCTCTAGACCATCGAATGGCACCAGTCTAGGTTACAGGATCATGCACTCTGCCACCGAAGCGCCTACTCTGACAAAATGAGGGGGTGCTACATTACACCGATGATTTGGAAGCAGAGGTTGCACGCACTGCGCCCCCTCCCAAGGATCACCTGTCACTGGCTCCTTCTTCTTCTGGGCTCACCCTGAGGTCTCCGCAGTGTACTGGGGCACCACAGTGACGAACATCACATCAGGATGCCTTGCCCAAAGGAATAGGTAGCTTTATGAAAGACACAGGACCTTGTACATTGATATCAGAGGAAAAGATGTGAATTACAAAGGGAATGACATTACAGAAAGCTGCCAGGCTCTGAAGCTGTGAAAGTCATGTACCTGAGGGCCAGGTTGCAGTGCTAAGGCACCAGACCACCACTCTGGCAGCGGCTGTGAGTAAGCTGGGAGTCCGTACGGGAGATATTTACGCTGCTGGGTACCATCCATCTCTAGAGGTACAATGCGGTGGGAGTTGCAGCACTGGCAGCAGGCTCCCAGGTGTGCTGGCAGGTTTCCAAAGTTAAACTATGCTGCGCGTGCGGCCTATAGGTGTGGGTCTCACACAGTGTGCCCTGCAAGGCTTTCTCGGCAGCAGGGATTAAGCAATGGCACTCCTGACGTCCTGAGTTAATCAGAGGTGCTGCACTGGAGTGTAGGGTGAATATCATGTTATACTTTGTAGGCAGTTGAGTGAGTTGACTCAGCCCCCAAGCCTGCCATAAGCAGTGCAGATGTGCTGCTGCCAGCTAACAGGCTTTACTCTGTCAGTGTGGTTTAATTAGCAGCTCCGGCTTGCTAAGGAGGCACTCTAAATGCATGACAATGCATTTCAGTGCGGAGATGCAGACCATCACACTGAAATGCGTTAGTCTAATGCCTGATGCGTGGCACTTGGCTGGCTGGTCACATGACTGCGATTTTTTTTTAGCTGTTGGTCTTTGTGTATTCCACCCAGTGAGACAAAAGGGGATTAGGTGTTGGCAGACTTGGCCACCCTGCCAGGATGGCTGGGGCAGAGCTGTTCCCTGCCCACCTACTGTTCAAAGGACTGTCTCCAGAACACACACTAAGGAACCTGGCACTGGCCTTTTTTCACACCAGACTTCTTGAAGCCTTGGTAGGTTAAAGGAAGAACTTTCCAGAACCAGATGTAGGGGTAGCATGGGAAATTCCTGTACTTCAAAGGCTGGAACAAGGTATAAATATTGCACCCCAGAGCACCTCTTCAGTACATTTCTGAACTTGTGGAAGACTTCAGAATGACTTCCTGGACCCCTAGAGAACCGCCCTTCTGCTTGAGGCCTGCCTTGGTTCCCGTAGGTCTGCACTGCTGCTACCAAAGGACTGCTCTGCTGCTTGGGGAATGCCTTGCTTCCCAGAGGACTACCCTGCTGCTAGAGGCCTGACTTGATGCTTGAAGGAGAACTGGACCATCTCCATGAACGCAGGACCACCAGACATGAGTCCAAGGTATAGTTGGCTGGCCTAACGTGTGAGCTACAGTGGCATGACAAGCTCCAGAGACCTTGAAATCTACACCTCACCTTTGCTGGAGTGAGTGTTAAACCCCCCCCACCCCACCAAATGGTTCCTCCCAGGTCTTGCGCTCTTGGAAGTGGTGTTAGAGGTCCTGCTCCTGCCTAGCCCTAAAACGTGGAACTTCAAAAAAGTTTCACCAAACGTACTAGAAGAACTGACTGAAGACAAGGAGCTACCTGACAGTTGATCCACCCAAGGTGAATTGCCAGTTGGTCTGACTTTGCAGTAGCTCCTAATACATTATTCCACGCATTAGCAAATCCTGTTCACCAGGACCCCTTAGTGACAGTGTTTGGCCTCATGGAGCCCTCTTCTGCTACAGATTGTAGCTCTGTCACGCTGGAGGTTTCTGGCTTCCAAAACCTTGTCTAAGTCCGAATGTAAAAATCTTCACCGGGCTTGATGGTGACCAGCTCCCCATTGATCACAACAAACTCCTCAGCCTGAACATCCTGCTTCTTCTTCTCAGAGCTTTTTCCTGCCATTGTCAATGGCTTCACCGAGACTTCGTCCAGCGCTCCCTGGCGATGACGATTCCTCTTTGGGTGCAGGCTGCTGACTTGCCCTGGTGAACTCTATCATCTTCTGGACTTTTTCTTCAAAATTGAATCTCAGTCCGAAGTTCAGCCAAGACCAGGCCCAATCCACCTTATGTATTTGACTTGTGCTCCATTGTGGTCAATCTTAACTTTTGACTTTGTCCCAGTCTCACACAACCAAATTTACGAGGTTGGCATTTTGGTCTTTTAGGTGCTAGATTTCACTGAAAACCTAAAAAGAATCTGGTTGTACTGATAGGATTTGATTTTGTTTTGGTGTTATTTTATTTATTAAATGTATCTTATCTTCCAAAATTGGGTTGGGATTTTTCTTGTGTTGTGTTTTTACTTTATTACTGTTTGCTGCATAAAAACTTTACACAGTGACTCTAAGTTAAGCCTGAAAGCTTTTGCGCCAAACTACCAAACGGCAAGCACAGGTTAATTCAGTGACTTTTGTGGTTCATGCTGACAAGGATTCTGGTTGTTGCATGAGTAGCATTTCATCCCACTCAAACAATAACCCTAGTTCTTACAGAATAGTAACTCCGTATTTTAAAAAAGACATTCTACTGCTGCTTCTAAAGAAGCAGGGCGATGACCTATCTATATTCTTACACTAAAATATGTTCTTCATTACAGCTTGAAGCCAACATGCTTCTTCCATATTGTTAGAAATTGGGTTTCTGGTTGACAGAGGTATGCACCCTGTCCAAGCAGGAACCAAAGTCCCAGTCAGGGTAAGGGTAGTACACACTTAAAGTTTACCCCTGCTCACCGTCTGGTAGCTTGGCACAGAGCAGTCAGGCTAAACTAAAAAGGTAATGTGTAAATAATTTGTGCACACACACAGTAAGACAGCGAAAACATCGCAAAAGTACTCCACACCAGTTTAGATCAATAGCCAATATTTATCTGAGTAAAATAAGACAAAAACATCAAACATCCAACATTCACAAGTCAAGATATGAATTTGTCAAGATTAACTCAAAATGCAGTGCTTAGAAGTCATCACCTCCTCGTAAGTCTTCCTCGCCACCTGAGTTACACAGTAAGCTTCAGCTCCACAACAGAGCCCTCCAAGCAATTTGAAGCTTCAGTCCTCCCATCCCTCCCCAATATGGCCGCCCACCTTCACCCTTGACCCAGTACAAGAGGAGGCACGATCCACCCCACTTCCTGTTTTTTTTGTTCTGCGCTGCAGTCTCTCCGAGCGCAATTTGCAGGTAAGTGGGGCGAGGTTGTGCCTTAGCCAGCCCTAACGCCAGGGGTGGAGGCCCTGTCAAGCGGGCTCTTGTTGTATGCCTTTTTTCCCTTATTCTACGGGGCTTTTCGGCAAGGCGAGGCAGAGCGAGCTCATCGTGGAGGTTGGAAGCCCTGCTTCAGCAGGCTCATTCTAGGGTGTGGGGGCTGTGCATCACTGGCGCTGGTTGTGGCTCTGCCCCTACGCCTGCCCCTTTTTTTCATGGAAAGTCCCGACTATCCATGGGGATTTGTGGGTCAGCCCCCTGTGGGGGTTTATTGTTGACTTTTGTGGAGACTAGGGAAAGGTCGGTCTCCGACCAGTGGGTCCTGCGAATTGCCAGGGAGGGTTACTCAATTTTCTTCGACTCTCCACCCCCAGAATCTTTTGTCCACACTCGCCATCAGCTGCCCCAAAGAGAGAGGCGCTTTTGGCGGGTGTTCAGGATCTTCTCGAGAAAGGGGCCATTCATCCTGTTCCGGCCTGTCAAAGGGGTCAAGGGGTCTACTCTATTCTTTTTCTGGTAAGGAAGGTTTCCGAGGACTTCCGTCCTGTGATGGATTTGAAAAGGGGGAACTCGTTTGTCCCTCATGTTAAGTTTAAGACGCTGTCTTTGCAGGAGATCCTTCCCTTACTGGTTCTGGGGGATGTGGTAGCTTCCTTGGATCTGCTCGATGCCTAACTCCACGTGCCCATTCATCCTGCGTCGCAGAGGTTCCTCAGGCTTTGTGTGAGACCCAAGCATTTGCAATTCCCGGTACTGCCATTTGGTTTCTCTTAGGCCCTGAGGGTCTTCACTAAGGTCCTGCTCCCTTGGTTGGGCTCATCCATAGGGAGGGAAATCGGGTATTCCCGTACCTTGATGACTGGCTGATTTCTGCCTCTTCTTTTTCAAAGGGGACTCTTCACGTCCAGAGGGTCTATGAGATTCTGGAGAGGCACGGCTTCCTGATCAACCACAAAGAGTTGCATCTGGTTCCCACCCAGGAGTTAGTGTTTATTGGGGGTCACCTGGACATGGTCAAGGGACTGGTGTTTTTGCTTGCCGTGAGCAGGGCAACCTTGAGGAGGGACCTGGGTTGTCTGCTGGCCTTGGATTCTGCTCCGGTATATCAGTGGCTGAGGTTGCAGGGTTTGATGTCAGCGGTGATAAATGTACTGCCATGGGCTCGTTTGCATCTGTACCCGTTGGTAAACCATCTCCTGTCCCATTGGTCCCCTTGTTCCGCTGATGATGATCTGCCAGTGGTAGTGTCCCCTCGGATTCGGATCGCCCTGGGTTGGTGGAGTCTAATCTGACCAGGGGTCTTCCTTTTCAGGGGTCCCCTTCCCAGGTGGTGACAACGGATGCCAGCCGGTTGAGCTGGGGGGCGACGTTGGATTTCTGGTCTGTGCAGGGTCTGTGGGATCGCTTGCAGGTTGGTTGCTCGTCCAACTTCCGGGAGCTGAAGGCGGTTCAGATGGCTTGTCTGGAGTTTGTATCAGCCCTTCAGGGAGCATCATGTTCTGGGCCGAATGGACAATCAGGTGGTGATGGGTTACCTCAGTCCCCAGGGGGGTTGCAGAGTTCAGTCCCTGTGGTGGAAGCTACTGTGTTGTCTCTGAGGGTGGTGTATCTCCCAGGGAAAGAGAATTGTGCGGCAGATCAACTGAGCAGGGTTTTCCCCCATGTCTTCAAATTCACTGTTGGTGGAGGTGTTCCATGTGTTGCAAACGAAGTTTGAGTGCCCGACAGTGGACTTGTTTGCGGCCAAGGACAATGCTCAGCTGCCCCGCTTTTGCACAATTATTCCCTGTCCGGAGGCATGGCAGGTGGATGCAATGTCATTCAGATGGCCGGACACCCTGCTTTACCATTTCCTCCGATCCCTTCAATTGCCCGGGTTCTGTGTAAGATTTGCCTGGACAAGGCATTTGTTCTGTTGATTGTGCCGGGCTGGGCTCACCGCCCATGGTATCCTCTTATGAGGAAGCTGGCCATTCAGGAGTGTTGGGTGATTCCCGAACTTCCTTATCCACTGAGGGATTTGCGTCTTCCTGTGGGGGTTCTGTGTCAGCTCAATCTTCAGGCCTGGCTCTTGAGAGGGTGAGCCTCTTGTCCCATTGCTACTCTGAGGAAGTGGTTGACTTGCTTCAGGGTTCCCAACAACTGGCGACTTTTTAGTCGTATTCCCGACATTGGGGGTCCTTTTCTAGGTGATGTGTTTCTAAAGGCCTGGCGTCTGTTTCAGTGGACCCGATCAGGGTGCCGGATTTTCTGTCGCATGATTTTGCGTTGGGGCTGGAGTGATTTGTCCTGCCCCAGCCTGGGATCTCCCGTTGGTGTTACAGGCCCTTCAGGTGGCTCCTTTTGAGCCCTTGGTGTCTGTGGACATTACATTCTTGACCATGAAGGTGGTGTTTCTGGTGGCCATTGTGTGTGCTGGTTGGATTGGAGAGTTGGGGTCGTTTTTGCGTTCTCCTTTTTTGTGTGTCTTGCCGGATCGTGTTGTCCTTTGCCCCAATCCTAAGTTCTTGCCCAAGGTCCCCTTAGTTGCCAACCGTTCCAGGGAGGTCATTCTGCCGACTTTCTCCCCGGTGCGTGGCCCAGTGAGATAGGGTCATAAGCCTTCTCTTTCCACCCTGAGTAGGTGGATTAAGCAGATGATCCTTCTAGCCTATGGTTCACAGGGGTCGGAGGTGTCGGCCCGAATCCAGGGTTGGTCTACCCAGGGTATTTCTGTCTCCTGGGCCTCTTTCAAGGGGGTCTTGATTGAGGCTATATGTAGGGCCTCTACGTGGGCCTCTCCACACATGTTCATTGACCACTATCGTGTGGTGTTGGGTGGGCCTGCTGCTGGGGGTTTTGCTGGGGCTGTTCTACAGGCTGGCTTTGCTCTGCACTTGTTTGGAGCTCCTTCTGTTGGGTGTATGTTTGTTTTTTCCTCTGTTTTGTTGTTTGGATTAAAAACTTGCAGTTTGCTCCAACCTTGGTATGTGGTTTCTTGTTGGTGACCATGAAGCTGCTTGGCTTTGGTATATGCTCTCTGTGTAACTCAGGTGGTGAGGAAGACTTACAAGGAGGTAATGTCCCAGTTACTTACCTGTAATCTCCATTACTCCGAGTATAGTCTTCTGCGCCACATGAGTTCCCATCCCTCCCTCCCTGTTTGACTATTGGCTTCATGTGGTTGCTTGCTGGGCTTGGTAGTTGTACAAGAAGTGTGGTGGGTCTGCCTCCTCTTGTACTGGGCCAAGGGTGAAGATGGTCAGTCATGTTGGGGAGGTATGGGAGGACTGGAGCGTAAAATTGCTTGGAGGGTTCTGTTGTGGAGCTGAAGCTCACTGTGTAACTCATGTGGCGAGGAAGACTATTCTCGGAGTAATGAAGATTACTGGTAAGTAACCTGGGCAACAACTCCAACTGGGGCTATCAAGTCGTGCTTGACTGGTGCAAATCCAATAGTTCTCTCCGACCGTGATGGAGCGCGGGCCGGAGACAGGAGTCACGCAGACCTGCTGACAGTACCTTGGATACATCGATGCTTGGGGACAATGTGATGTGTAATGGAAGAGGATGCATCGCAGGTGCAGGTGATGTGTCGGTTCCGGGGGAAGTGCAAGGCCGTTGAGGTGTTGGAACTCGGGGACGATGCATTGCGCAAAGTAGGTGATGCGCCAGTTGAGGGTGTGAGGCTTTGGTTTCCGAAGGCGGTGCAGCTTCAGTGATGTGTCTGTCAAGAGCGCAGTTAGCCAATTTCATGGTGTCGTAGTCGAGCCGCTGGGCTAAAAGCGATGCATCAGACGACAGCCATGCAGGGCCGGGAATGCATTGGAGTCGGGACGGTGCACCACGGATGTCGGTGATGCGGTGTTCGAGACTCACGCAGAAGCAGCTCTTTGGAGATGCTGCACAAAGTCGGGGCTTCATTGAAAGTTAAGGTCAAGGTCATTGCGTTGTGCACTGGGTGAGCATTGTCCACGCCTTTGGTGCAGGCAGCAGTGATGCGCCAGTTTTGCAGGGATGTGCAGGTTCCAAAAGGACGCTTCGGAATTGTAGCCAATGGGGGGGGCAAGCAGGGCCCAGCCAGGCCATGATGTGCTCTGGCCCCCCAACTGAAAGCCCAGATCTTTCAGTTTCTGTTATTTGATAAAAATATGGTTAATCTTGACATTTGTGAAAGTGCACGTGATATGCAGTCTCAACTCTGCCTGCATTACCAATACTTAAACTGAAAGAACTGTTGCTGTCTCCAGAGTAAGAGAGTGAGGCAAGGAGACAGACAGAAGCAAGGGGGGCTGGGCTAAGGCTGTCATGCACACCCTGGTGCACTGAATGATAGTAATATGACTTATGAATCATCAGAACTGCCTCTCCTGGAGCCTCACTACCATTGGTGAGGGCACTGCATTCAGGCAGCAGGATGACATGCAGGGTGAACACACTGCTTCTAGGCCTCTCTTATCTGTCCAGAAAAGACCGGGATGGTAGAGGAGTCAATCATGTTTTAAAGCAGAGTCAAAATGGGCAATTGCCCAGAGCCCACACAGGGTGGCCACCTGATATGAGGTCGGGACAGTCCCACATTATCAGTTTTCTATGTAACAGCTTAGTTTTTTTTTAATAGCACATCTAAAACAAAACAGATAAAATAAAATACTGGCACTGACCCTCTGTTGTAAAGCCATTCTAAGGGTTGACATGTTGGGCTGCGTATGTGCACTATGTTTCTATTAAAGGTGCAAGACATGTGCACATTGTGTTTCAGTCTGTAGACATGCTCATTAAAGAGCCAGAACTACAGGACAACAATGGAAGAACAGTGCACATGTACACAGGCCTTTTGAAACCCTCACTCACTCCGCTGATTTCACATAAATAGTATACTTCAACCAGCTCTGCCATAAAACAGTTAGGCAGACATCTTTGACAGCAGTAGTGTAGCAGTAGGATCCCAGTCAGGCTGGTGGGTTGGGGTCTGGGCCTCAGCTCAATATGTTATACCAGCTTGAGCAAGAGCCACGCTTGACATCTTTTAATTTTACTTCCCTATGTCGCACGGAACCTCTGTACAACTTTCCCTAGAGACACCAAATGTAGACACTTACACAAAGGAAAGTATGGACAACCATGCACACAGACATAAAGTCACCTGTATGGATAGAGCCACAAACATAAAGGTATCCGTGCACGCACCAACATGCAGTATATATAGTCATAAATACCACCCATGCAGACAGACTAACAGATACAGGACCTATGCACAGCTGCCAACAGTCTGATCAATGTGTGCCCATGTGACTGTATGTAGACTGCTTCTGGCAGCAATTTCTTGTGGAGCTGGAAGTGGTATTTAAAAACCTTCAATAGTCATTGTTTCTAAAGGATGGAGCTGTTGTTTTGAAAGAATGCGCACTGGTAAAGGGGAGTGTTGGTTTAAAGTTAGAGGTCCCTCTGTCCATCTATGGATTTCGACCTTACAAACACCTTGAGCTAAAATCTCTTCTCTATTAAAATCTAATAAATGTCATGGATGGGGGGGTGCAGTCTTTCCTGTCAAGGAGAGAAGGTATTAATGCTTGCTGCTGATCAACAAATATACAGACACTCATGCACGCAAGCGTTCAGACACACAGTCTCCATGTGCACAGACCAACACCCATACATACTATTTTGTTCTGCAGAAGGCTCTGATATCAACAATTGCACATCTACCAATGGACATTAAGCATGTGCACATCAGCCTGTGCTCACTGCTCCACATCACACTATGTCCTACAATGTACACCAGTCTGTGCCCCTTACTGTCAATCACCCTGTCCTCCGAAATGCACAGCATTCATTGCTCCCGATGTACATCGGCTTGCACTTTCCTGATCTGAAGCCCGCTATCCTGCACTTCCATCTTGCAGAATACCAGTTAGTCCTCGCTGCATATCATCTTTAAGCCTTTGTTGCACACCACACAGTGCACCCCTGATACACATAGCTTTTGCCCCTTGCTCTTGGGTGCACTCTTGTTCTTACATATCATTATGTGAGACATTGCACCAGTTCTAATCTTTCTTGGATTTCTGGTGCTTGTTGCAGGGTACTTTTAAGGCATGGGCAAATTGGCTGATTGCCCAAGACCACCAGCATCCAAAGGGCTCCCTGGTAAAGTGATCAAGATAGCCAGAAGAACAGATTTTTGTTTGTCTGATGGGCATGCACACTTCAGAGAATCTTAAACCACATTCCCACCTACCCCACCTTAACCCTCATGCTCCTAGGTATTTTGTGGTAATTAAGTTAAAGAAAAAACTTTCTGTCTCATGTCTCTCTTTCGATCATCATATCACCTCTTCTATCTTATCACTCTCTCTTTACCCCTCTACCAAACCCTACATTATGTACCTCTATACTAACTCACTGTCTCACAGAATCAAAGAACACCCTTGTTTGGCCTAGCTCTCCTTTCCCAAGTGTGTCCTACCTAGCTCACAGAAATGCAACAATACACAAATCTGTCTGGGAAGATTCCTCTACCGCTCATGTCTTTACCATGCATGCCTGAGTCTTCCAAAAGGGAACCTAAGGTCCTCCATTACAGACAAACTTGCACTCAGTGCACGTACACAGCCACAGCACTTACACTGTCCAGGACTGTTACCTCTATGTATTGTGCCTCCACAGGGACCCATACACCCAGCACACACATTCACCATGTACACACTGCACAACATTATTTCGTTGACGTACTGTACTACTCGTGGGTACACATATACCCAGTACATGCATTCACCATGCATGCAGTGCACAGCACTACATTCTTTGCTGTTCTCCTTGCAGGTACACAAACACCCTGCACATACACTCACCATGAAGCACTGCTCAGCGCTGCCCTTTCCCTGTATTGTACCCTTCCCAGGCACACATACACCCAGAGTCGAGTCCCAACTCTTGCGCTGCGTAGCACTTAAACATCCACCTGATGTAGGGTAAGGGTCAGTTAGGCACACTGCTGCAGAACTTTTAAAAAGGTGAGTGAACCTGTAGGTCTCACTCCAGTGACAGGGTAAAGAGTACCTGTTAACTACTGCTGATCACTACACGGTATACTGCCACCACCGCGTTGGGCTGCTTTACTCCTGGTGAAGGTGGTAGTCTTCCACCACTGTGAGGGTAGAGCTTTGGGAACATAAGTCCAACAAGACCACAATCCGTGAGACAGGCCTATGTCATGGCAAGCATGTGTGATCCGTGTCTGCCTATGACAGCAAAAATCAGCAGCAGGGATCCAGACAACAGTACAGTTGGGCACTCAGGGTAGGGGTACAAGTCCATTAATTACCATGCAGAGGACTTTTCTGTCCCAACAATTTTCTTTTCAGAAATAATGCAAAATGCTGGTCTGGCATTTTGTACTATTTTTAGCATGAAATTCTTCCCTACATTCATTTTCAGGGCCCATTTGACACTATTTATTTATTGAAAATTAATTATGGGAATTGTGTAATTAATTTTAGGTGTGGGTTGTGGGGTTTATAGGGGTAAAGGGAGGGAAGTAATGTATGCTTAATTAATTAATAATTAGATGTTAATTAATAATTGATTAATTGTAAATTAAATATGGAAATTGTGTAATTAATTTTAGGTGTTTGTTGTGGGGTTTATAGTGGTAAAGGGTGGAGAAGTAATTTGTGTTTAATTAATTAGTAATTAGTTGTAAATTAATATTAATGAATTAATTGATATTTAATTAGGGTAATTGTTTATTTTGTGTGCGTGTTTTTTACTTTTAAAGGGGTAAAGGGTAGGGATTAAATACATTTTACTTACTTTATAATTAGTTGTTTAATAGTAATAGCTTTTTATTTGAAAATATGTTTTAATTGTATATTTACATTTTTTAAACTAAAATTTTAGCTGTGAGTTGCGGGATTATAGGGTTTAAGTGTCGGCAGTTAATTACTTTTTATTCGTTTTTTTATTAATAATATTTTTTTAATTGGCAATTAATTATGTTAATTATGAAAGTACATTTTGTTTAAATTTAGATGTGGGTTGTGATTTGTGTGGTATTATAGGGTAGGAAATAAAAGAAATAAATGTATGTAATAATTAATGTTTTTGTTTGTAACTATTTTCTTGTTAATTTTTTTTATTTGTTTGAAGTTTATTTTTCATTTTATTTTATATAATATTTGTAGGTATTTGTCATATGAAATTAACAGTATAATATGTTTTTATTTTTATTTTTAATATTAAATATATTTGTATTTTAATTTTTAACATGTTTATATATTTATTTATTTATTTCATGTTTTAAAATATTTTTTATTTTTTAACATTTTGTTTGTTTTTAATTTTGAACACTTTCCCTACTGTTGCACTCACTGGAGTGGGAATAGTACATTTTATCCCTCCTCTATCCAACACTTTCGCTACTGTTACACTCACTGGAGTGGGAATAGTAATTTTTATCCCTCTGCTATCCAACACTTTCCCTACTGTTGCACTCATTTGAGTGGGAATAGTAATTTTTACCCCGCGCTATCCAACACTTTCCCTACTGTTACATTCACTGGAGTGTGGATAGTAATTTTTACACCTCTGCCATCCAACACTTTCCCTACTGTTGCACTAATTGGAGTGGGAATGGTAAATTTTACCCCTCCGCAATCCAACACTTTCCCTACTGTTACACTCACTGGAGTAGGAATAGTAATTTTTGCACTGACTGGAGTGGGAAAAGTAAATTTAATCCCTCCGCTATCCAACACTTTCCCTACTGTTGCACTCACTGGAGTTGGAATAGTAAATGTTACCCCTTCGCTATCCAACACTTTCCCTACTGTTGCACTCAATGGGGTGGGAATAATAATTTTTACCCCTCAGCTATCCAACACTTGCCCTACTGTTGCACTGACTGTAGTGGGAAAAATAGGTTTAAATATTTTTAAATAGTTTAATGTTCTAATTTATAATCAAATGTTTTTTTTAAATTATATCTTATGTTATTGGTACATAAATATATATATATATATATATTTGTAAATCTTTATATAATTTTAAAACTATAAAATAAATTAAAATTAATAGTTTATTAATTGTTTTAAAGTAAATATATATATATGGGCTTTATGAAAATGTTGGTTTCGCATGGTATCGCAATTGTGCAATAATTGGCATTGATACTGAGAGGTTTTAAATTGCTTTATCTATTGAGATGTAAGAAAATGTTTATGAATTCTTACCTTCAAGCAGTTTTTAAACATTCATTTACGCTATTTATGTATTTATTGGAGTAATTTATTGATTAGTATCTTATGCATACATAACATCTCTCAAAATGAGAATGGATCAAGGGGCAGTTTATTAGGAAAACATGTCCATGGTCAATGGTGTATTTAAACAATATGTACTCTTTGATTTGCATTACTAGCGTTATTTACACATTAGACTATTTTGTTGAGAAATCAGCGTAACATTGAAAATGTTTTTTCCATGTCTATGATAATGAGTCATGCACTGTCACTTTAAATGTGGGAAGTGTACCTGGTAACGTGTCATGTGATCAAGGTCCCATGAGGATCGAAACGCGTAATGGCGGCGGTGCTGGGCACACAATAAAGTTATAGAGCACTGCATCATTTGGGTACGCTTCGTCTTTTCCGTGACCAGGAACTTTGAGACAAGTTTGCAGGATTCAGTTTACCGGACTGGCTTCCCCGGTATCAGCGTTACCCCTCCTTCCACTACGGGCCGTATGGCAGGAAGCTGTTGTCTTGGCGTGTTCGCCGGGACTCTCTGTATCTCCTGGAAAAGGAGCAGCCGTGGATGCCCCCGGACAGCGGAAATAGCGCCTACCGTAAAGCGGCAAGGAGCTGGTGTCGGCAAGGAGCCGGTGTCGGCGGGAATCGACCCCTTGAAGCAGAGCGGAGGTAGGAGCAAACGCATTGTGCGGTGAAGGAGTAGCAGTGAAACGCGGGTGCCAGCATTCATCCAGGCGCCTGGGTTCCGTTTCGTTTTGTGATTTGCCCCAAGTTTGTATGCACCATGACCGCCGACACGTTACGAATGCGGGAAGCAGCAACGTGTGACATGTTCGATAATTCCCCGAGTGGGGATCAGCCATCCAGTTCCTCCATACGTCTTGTGCCTGACTCGAATCCCACCATGCGTGAGCTTTTTAGGAAACTCGAAAAGCTAATGAAAGCAGAGCAGGCGAAGTGGTGGGAATTCAGGTCTTTAAGTCGATACCTGGAAGTGGGACGTATACCGAGGGGGCTTCGTATCATGCTAGCCCCAAGCTATGAGAACCCTGACCCGAGAATGCTTTCAGAGTGGGCTGAATGTAATTTGGAGTCGTCACGCAGGTTGGTGGTACTTCTGGTAAAATATGCTGAGAGTGATCGAGAAGCACTCCAAAAAGAAATTGATATCTTGAATACTGAAATTAATAAAGTGGAGGTGACTGCCCAGAAAACTAAGTACAGAGAAGACATGGTCTCACGTTTGTCTCGTGAAGAGGTGGTAATAAAGAAAAGAAAGGCTTTCAAGTTTCAGCGCGACAAACTTGATTACGAACATGGCCGTATATTTACCTTCTCAAAAAAGTACGATAATGGGAAAATGCATGCAAAGGCGACTCCTTTAGAATCAGCCATAAACACAGTATCTAATGAATTGCCCTCTGAGACGTCAATATCGGATTTGAGTTCGGCAATTGATAGCGGCTCAGAAAATGAATGTACAAGAGCTCAAAGGTCGGGGTTTCAGAAGTTTTCCTTGGCGCAGGAGGTGGATTGCCTGCGCCAGGACAGGCGACAAACACTTCGTCCACGTGCACAAGGTGTAAAAGGCAACTCGCAAACAATAGAAAAAGATGGGAAAGACGACAATGCTGCAAACAGCGCAGGCAAAAAGCAAAACAACAGAAAGACAAGGAAACAATGGAATCGGAAATGAGTATCGGTATGCAGAATTGTGATGCCCAAACTGTCATCAATCTTACAGACATTGTTTTAACTGAGAGTGAGAATTCTATACTATCTTTAGGTCTATCATACAGTCCTAGGAGCGATTTTAATTATGCACAAAGTCGCATAGATATGTACGAATTTGTGCGGAAGTTAAAATTACAAAAATGTCATCTCATGCAAGGCCCTGATAAAAGAAATCAATGGAAGGGATCATTAAATATGGATACAAGCGCTCCAAATTTAACTGTTGGTGATGTAGGGCTTTTACGAGATCTTGAAGAGCTGCAACAAGAAGGTGATAATGTAATGGCAACTCATAGCCAATTATTAAATAGACGAGACATTGGTGTTTTGACCCCATTCAAACCAAAATCTACATTCTGTCCTGTGATGATGAGGGACAACATCGATGTATTTCACGAAAAGGTGTCACAAGAATTGAAAATCCTTTACAAAAAACAGGGTGAAATTAAAAAACGTTACACCGTCCAGGATGATGCTTATTTCAAATTAATGAAAAAATTGAGGCTCAACAACAATGTAATTGTCAGACAATCTGATAAAGGCGGCAACGTCGTACTCTGGCCTCGCGATATGTATATGACTGAGGCCTTAAACCAACTTAACGACAAAGACTGTTACAGACGGAGTGCTATGGCAACGGTTAAAACCTCTTGGAACTCTTTTTATTCCAAATTGTTGGCATGGAAGAGTACAGGTCTCCTATCAATGGACGAATTCCGCTTTCTTAAAAATGATCATCCTGTAATGCCAGTTGAATACTTCATACCCAAAATACACAAGGACAAATCAATACCACCGGGCAGGCCAATAATATCGGCATGTAATAGCATTATGGAGAATGCCAGCAAGTATGTCGATTTTTTTCCTACAGGAACACGTGAGGTCATTGCCATCCTTTGTACTTGATACAGGTGACTTACTACGAAAATTGACTGATGTTGTATGGCATGATGACTTTTTGCTAATTTCTTTAGATGTCTTGTCACTTTATACGAGCATCCACCACAGAGATGGATTAAAAGCTGTAGAATATTTCCTAAACTCACGACCAATTTGCTATTATGAACATAATAGAATGCTTATGGCCATCATATCTATGTGTCTGGAGAACAACTTTTTCTTGTTTCAGAAGCAAGTATACCAGCAGGTTAGAGGTGTGGCTATGGGGGCCTGTTTCTCCCCCAGTTATGCCTGTTTGCATATGGGGCTGTGGGAGGAACAGGTCCTCAGGTCCACATATGAAGATGTCATGAATAACCATATAATACGATGGTACAGATACATAGATGATCTGCTCATTATTTGGAAGGGCTCGGAGATTGGGGCCCAGCAATTTATTGAGCGAATCAATGACAATGATTTAAACTTGAGATTCTCTGGCCAGGTGAGTCGTGAGTCAATTTGCTTTTTGGATGTTGAAATCCTGATAAAGAATACACAACTGCACACTAGACTGCACAGGAAGGCCACGGCAGGTAACTCACTGCTTCAAGCAGCGAGTCACCATCCAGCACATCTAATCCGCAGCATCCCCTTCGGGGAGATGCTGCGTATTCGAAGAATCTGTAGTTCAGATGAAGATTGTTTGAGAGCACAGTCTGGAATGCCGAATGAGATTCATCTCACGAGGCTACATGCCCAGTGCAGTGGATACAGCCATGGCGAAAGCCAACGAGCAGGGCAGATCAAGGGCTTTGATAAGCAAAGTACGTAGGGATGAGCCTTCTGAGACAGTACAGTCCTCGAGACTCATACTGGCGTACAGTAATCAACATCAGACAATTCGAAAAATTGTCAACAAAAACTGGTGTCTAGTAAAAAATGATCCTGTGTTGGGGGATAGATTAACCAGATCACCTAACCTAACATTTAGAAAAGCACGCTCTATGAGCGATTCATTAGTCACTAGTAGCCCTGAAATATCATACAATACATCTTGGCTGACGGTCAGTAAAGGCTTTACTAAATGTGCAGTCTGTAAAGCATGCAAACATGGAACTAGCAAGACTGAGTACACCATACCGTTCAAGAACAGGGCAATAAAGATTGACAAAAAACTTACCTGTAGGACAGAGTATGCAGTGTATGTGCTGGAGTGTCCTTGTGGACTGCGGTACGTGGGAAGCACGAGGCTGCAGGTCCACAAGAGGATACTCCAGCACATGCGGGCAATTAACAATGGGGACTTGTCCTACCCAGTTGCTAGACATTTTGATGAATTGCATGCGAAGAAATCTAGTGAGTTGCGATACTTTGTGGTCGACTCGATTCCACCATTAAGGAGAGGTGGGGATCGGGAAGGCCTTTTGAGAAAGCTGGAAACAAAATACATTTTAGAAATGGACACAAAGACACCTAATGGGTTAAATTTTAGTGAGGACTTTTACACACACTTGTAAAATTGTATTTCTTTAACTGTGTAGTGGAAGGTCTGGATATGTCCATGCTGCTGTAATTTCCTAATGTATATACATATTTTTTTAAATTGATTGTTTTAATTTGCACTAATTTTGCACATTCGGGTTTTATCATCACTTTTTATGTCACACTATTTTTACACAAGTATTTTAATCTAAGACATGGTTTACAAGAATCATTGCCCACTTGGGCTTTATGAAAATGTTGGTTTCGCATGGTATCGCAATTGTGCAATAATTGGCATTGATACTGAGAGGTTTTAAATTGCTTTATCTATTGAGATGTAAGAAAATGTTTATGAATTCTTACCTTCAAGCAGTTTTTAAACATTCATTTACGCTATTTATGTATTTATTGGATTAATTTATTGATTAGTATCTTATGCATACATAACATCTCTCAAAATGAGAATGGATCAAGGGGCAGTTTATTAGGAAAACATGTCCATGGTCAATGGTGTATTTAAACAATATGTACTCTTTGATTTGCATTACTAGCGTTATTTGCACATTAGACTATTTTGTTGAGAAATCAGCGTAACATTGAAAATGTTTTTTCCATGTCTATGATAATGAGTCATGCACTGTCACTTTAAATGTGGGAAGTGTACCTGGTAACGTGTCATGTGATCAAGGCCCCATGAGGATCGAAACGCGTAATGGCGGCGGTGCTGGGCACACAATAAAGTTATAGAGCACTGCATCATTTGGGTACGCTTCGTCTTTTCCGTGACCAGGAACTTTGAGACGAGTTTGCAGGATATATATATATATATATATATATATATATATATATATATATATATATATATCTACTGGCGGTCGCCAGTAGATAGTTATAGTTAGGACCTATTATCCATAGGAAATTCATAACATTCTATTCCCAATAAGTTTGGCGTCGCTTGACGAATCATCGCGAAATTTTCAAAACTAGTGGGGCGCTCCAGTCCGCTCCTGCCTTGAAAGTTTCGGGGTGATTCATCAAGCGGGGGCCAAGACAAAAGGGGGGTCCCAAAACGTGTTTTCTCCATGTTAATTCCCATAGGAAATTTTAGCCACGTCTACAGCCCGAACTGCTGAACGGAATTACACCAAATTTTGCAAAAAGGTAGCGCTTGGTTCAGAAAGCGACCTTTTTTAAAATGGTGTAAATCCGTTCAGTAGTTGCAGAGAAATTCAAAAATAAGAGTGAAAAAATCAATTTCCCATAGGAAACTTTATGCAAGGCTACAGTCAAATCTGTTGAACGGAATTACACCAAATTTGGTAAAAAGGTAGTGATTGGTTTAGAAAGCAACCTTTTTAAAAATGGTGTAAATCCGTTCAGTAGTTGCTGAGAAAATCCAAAATAAATGTTTCAATATCTATGGCCGCGGTGGATCCGCGCACCCTTCCGATCACGAGCTGCATGCTAATTGGCTGTCAATACTCCAAACCAGGAAGTGTTGGAAGCCATCTTGTTCCTCAGTAGAACCAGGAACAAGAAAGCAGTAAAAAAACTGCGCAAAACACAAAAAGGGGGCAGGGTAGAAACAACGCGCTGGGTGCGCGGATCCAGCTGATAAAAAAAAAAAAACGAAGCGCGGGCTCCCGCGCTTCGTGGTTAATTGGCCCCCGGGTGGGCCAAGTCCCGGGGGCATGCGGGGGATCATTAATAATTATATGGGGGGCCTCTATGCCCCCAAGCCCCGGGGACCACCACCCCCGGGGCTTTAAACAAAATGGTGCGGGAGGGCTCTGAGCCCTCCCGCAGCCCCGGGACCGCCACCCCCGGGGCTTCTTTTTTTTAAATTATAATTAGTTGTGTGGGGGGGCTCCACCCCCCAGGGCCAGCTCCTGCAGTGTCCCGGGGTGCCTACCCCCGGGACACTGTAGTTTGCTATGGCAGGGCGGGAGCAGGAAAAGAGGTTGCCCCGTTCGGATTCCCAGCCTGTCTGTAGGTGGTTCCCAAAAGTGCAGGTTTCACGTAGCAACAAAAGGGATTTGATAGGTCCTTTTTTGCAATGCCGATGTGGTCCGAAGTACGGGGCAATCCTATCGTGTATGCGGGAGTATTGCTATGTGAAACCTGCACTTTTTGTAAGTAATCACGACGCTACTTACATGATTAATCAATGGAAATCTACCGTGTTTTCGTAAAAAGAGGGTTTATCGTATATACTATTTGGGAACCACCTACAGACAGGCTGGGAATCCGAACGGGGCAACCTCTTTTCATTTTACGGATCAGAATTGATATTATAAGACTACAGATTGCGCTAAGGATAATCGGAAATTTCTCTACATTACAAACATCTTCAATAATAACAGAGAGCAAGCCTTGAAAAAGTTACGCATATGTAACAAAACACGTGTCGGCTGTTATCGGCTGTTCGTCAACCTTCATTACCTGGAAGGCCCTAGGACTAGGACCTCCAGTTTTGCTGTTAACATTGCTCTTATATGTAGTGCTTAATCAATCTTCAATTTATGTACAGAATGTGAATATTACATTATTGTTTTTTTGACTTTTCAGCATTGGATTTAACAATATTAAATTATATAAGAAAAATATCCACTTTTTGATGTTCTAAGTGTCGATTCTTGAAACTTACAAATATTCCTCTAAAATCAGCAGAACTACGAATTCCGATTTACTCACATGTTATCAGGAGAGACCTCAGTGCTGCATCTTTGAGCCCAGTACTGATCCTGAAAAGTAATTCTAACTGTACTTAACAGTAACTTGAATTTCCTTCAATAGGCTAACATTGACTGGTTTCACTTGGAAATTCTTCTAAGTGTTGAGTTTTGGACCTTATAATATTCCTCTAAAATCAGCTGAACTACGGATTCCAATTTACTCACCTGTTATCAGGAGAGACCTCAGTGCTGCATCTTTGAGCCCAGTACTGATCCTGAAAAGTAATTCTAACTGTACTTAACAGTAACTTGAATTTCCTTCCATAGGCTAACATTGACTGGTTTCACTTGGAAATTCTTCTATGTGTTGAGTTTTGGAACTTTATTATATTCCTCTAAAATCAGCTGAACTACGAATTCCAATTTACTCACCTGTTATCAGGAGAGACCTCAGTGCTGCATCTTTCAGCCCAGTACAGATCCTGAAAAGTAATTCTAACCGTACTTACCAGTAACTAGAATTTCCTTCCATAGGCTAACATTGACTGGTTTCACTTGAAAATTCTTCTAAGTGTGGAGTTTTGGAACTTTATAATAGTCCTCTAAAATCAGCCGAACTACGAATTCCGATTTACTCACCTGTTATCAGGAGAGAACCCAGTGCTGCATCTTTTAGCCCAGCACTGACCCTGAAAAATAATTCTAACCGTACTTACCAGTAACTTGTATTTCCTTCCATAGGAATCCATTGTCTAGTTTTCAGCAGAAAAGTTTCTCAGTGTCGATTTTCACAAACTACAAATATTCCTTAAAAATCGCCTGTATGACTTAAACGCATTCTTTCAACTGTTTACAGGAGATGCACCAGTGCTGGATCCAGGATCCACCACTGAGTAAGAAAAAGTAACAATAACACTACTTACCTGCTAAGTGAATTTCCTCCCATAGGATAACATTGGTGATTCTATGTGAAAAAGTTTCTAAGTGTCAACTTTTCAAATACAATAATATCCCTTAAAAATCACTACTGTAACCAAAACGCTTTTACTCAACTGTTTACAGGAGATGTCCCAGGACTGAATCTAGGATCCAGTCCTGTGGTTAGAAAAGTAAACCATAAAGTAACTAATTGCATTTAACTAGAAATTGACATTGAGCTCAATGTTGCATTGGGTTTGAAATTGTGTTGCCCATTGAAACAACTGTAACAACTGTACTTAAAAGTCTATTGCCTATTTGCAAAGTATTTAAACTAAAGTAATTCATTCTGAGAAAGTATATTTTGTAATGTAATGCATAATGTAATTACAATGTAATTTAAAAATAAAATATCTAAAAATAAATAGTTTTAAAAAATGTAGTAAATCAGTATCAAAAAAATAAATATAACAATTAATACATTTAAAAATTGTTATTTACAAAACCTTTGAAATTCACTGAAAAAAACATAGGTTTTAGGGCGTTATAGTTAGAAATTAGCATTTAAAAAACCTTTGAAATTCACTGAAAAAACCATAGGTTTTAGGGGCGTTATAGTTAGAAATTAGCATTTAAAAAACCTTTGAAATTCACTGAAAAACCATAGGTTTCAGGCACGTTATAGTTAGAAATTAGCATTTAAAAAACCTTTGAAATTCACTGAAAAAACCATAGGTTTCAGACACGTTATAGGTAGAAATTAGCATTTAAAAACCTTTGAAATTCACTGAAAAACCATAGGTTTTAGGGACAGTTATAGTTAGTTGGACATTTCACTCGTACAAAACCCGTGAAATTCCCCGTTATAGTTAGTTCAGCTAACTATAACTCGCACCCCGCAATGCACTGCTGATGACATCACATATTACATCACTCATGACATGGTCAGTGACATCACTGATGACATCACTGATGACATCTCAAATGACATCACTGATGACATCACTGATGACATCATCCACGTGATAATCTGATGCACCTCCTCACACCCTAATATAACCTTTGATACACCCACTCTAAATTACAGACTGCCATTCGCAAAACCATAGACACTCCAACACCAATAACTACATACCCACTCACTGATTCTTAGGTCTACACACACATCCACTCACTCACCCGTACAGTCACTCATACTTACGGTCACTCAGTACAGGACTATCATATGCACTCATACTCCTATATAGACACTCAAACACCGCCACTCATCCATAGAGGTACTCACACACCTAGTCAGTCATGCAAATAATTAAACACACTGCCATTTACTCACCTATACAGTTATACACACACCAGCTCACTTACTCATACAAATACTAGCACATTCTTACACTCTTATACAATCATTGATACAAGCACACACTCATCCATACAGTCACTCTCACAATCACACACTCTCGCTTATAGCTATTTATATACTCCAACACACATATATACTTCCTTTGACATATGTAGTTACTCACACATGTACCACTGGGACATACATTCACTCACTAACACACACTTACCCACCAATACAGTCTATCACAGATGCACTCTTGAAACCATCCACTCAGTGAATCGCCCACTCACACATCTATGCACAGAGTCGCACACACCCCACCCACACAAACACTCAGGCACCCATACAGATACTCAGACAACCAATCAATAACTCATATAGACACTCATGAACTATTCACAAACCCATGCAGCCACTTACACAGCAACAGACAGACGGATTCAGACATTCACCCAGTTTAGTCACTAACCCATGCATTCAGTAAGATACGTTTAATCACTCACTTATAGAGTTAGTCACGCACCTACTAAATCATCCATACAGACACTTATACACCCACTCATTCTTCAATACGCCTTTCCCTATATATATTAAAAATATTTAAACTTTACAGAAACACACAGTCACTGCATGATGTCATCAGTGATGTCATTTGAGATGTCATCAGTGATGTCATCAGTGATGTCACTGACCATGTCATGAGTGATGTAATATGTGACGTCATCAGCAGTGCATTGCGGGGGCGCGGGTTATAGTTAGCTGAACTAACTATAACGGGGGAATTTCACGGGTTTTGTACGAGTGAAATGTCCAACTAACTATAACTGTCCCTTAAACCTATGGTTTTTTCAGTGAATTTCAAAGGTTTTTTAAATGCTAATTTCTAACTATAACATATCTGAAACCTATGTTTTTTTCAGTGAATATATATATATATATATATATATATTATATATATATTATCTACTGGCGGTCGCCAGTAGATAGTTATAGTTAGGACCTAGTTTCCATAGGAAAAGCGTCTTTTCTTTTCCCAATAACTTTGATGCCGGTTGACGAATCTTCGCGAAATTTTCAAAAGTTGTGGCCCGCTCCGGTCAGCTCCTATCCTGAAAGTTTCGGGTTGATTCGCCAAGCGGGGGCCGAGAAAAAAGGGGGGTCCCAAAACGTATTTTC
The DNA here is from genome assembly GCA_963921515.1 of Calotriton arnoldi. Classification (NCBI taxonomy): domain Eukaryota; kingdom Metazoa; phylum Chordata; class Amphibia; order Caudata; family Salamandridae; genus Calotriton; species Calotriton arnoldi. The sequence continues at coordinate 276,507 of CAWUFW010011470.1, forward strand.
TCCATAGGAAACTTTAGACACGGCTACAGCTCGAACTGCTGAACGGAATTACACCAAATTAGGCAAAAAGGTAGCCCTTGGTTCAGAAAGAGCCCTTTTTGTTAAATGGTGTAAATCCGTTCAGTAGTTCCTGAGAAATAAAAAAAAAAGAGGTCGGAAAATCAATTTCCCATAGGAAACTTTAGACACGTCTACAGCTCGAACTGCTGAATGGAATTACACCAAATTTGGAAAAAAGGTAGCCCTTCTTTCAGAAACAGCCCTTTTTTTTAAATGGTGTAAATTCGTTCAGTAGTTGCTGAGAAAATCAAAAAATAAAAGTTTCGATATCTAGAGGCACAGAGGATCCACGGACCCTCCCGACCACGAGCTTTATTCTAATTGGCTGTCAACACTCCAAACCAGGAAGTGTTGGCAGCCATCTTATGACTCGGTAGAACCGAGTCACAAGAAAACAGTAGAAAAAACATTAAAAAACAAGAAAAGGGGGCAGGGTTCAAACACCCTGTCCCCCTAGGCCTGCTCAGGGGTTCCCACAAGGACCACCAGGGCCAAAAAAAGCATTTAAAAAAAAAAAAATCGGCAAAATTCGCGTATGATCCGCGAAGCCTGCCGTGAAAATTTAAAAAACGAAGCGCGGACTTCCGCGCTTCGTTAATATTTAGCCCCCGGGTGGGCTGTTTGCACAGTGGTGAAGGGAGGGGGCGGGGCCTGATGTGACAAGTGTGCAAACGCGCTCCGTGGTGCGTTTTAAGTTGGGGGATTAAGTCCCCTTGAATCCTGAGGGTCCCTTGGGTCCAACTAGCCCACCAGGCCTTGGACCACCTCTCTGCAACGCAGCTCTGTGGCGCTTACTGGAGGTACCTGGTGGGCTAGTTGGCCCCCAGGGACCCTCAGGATTCAAGGGGAATTAATCCCCCAACTTAAAACCCACCAGGGGGCGCGTTTGCACAGTGGTGAAGGGAGGGGGCGGGCCTGATGTGACATGTGTGTACTTATCCAATCACTCCGCCAAAACCCAAGCACTTATAAATTCACCATGCACTCTCCTTGCAGTATTCTAATCATCCAGTCAGTACCCATGCACTCATGCAATGACCCATGCAGTAACTCATGCTCTGCTACAATACTCTGAGCACACCTGATGCAGTCCAGCCATCGCCCTGTCACTACCCATGCACTCCTCCTATCACCCAGCGAGCACCATGTACTTATCCAATCACTCCACCAAAACCCAAGCACTTATAAATTCACCATGCACTCTCCTTGCAGTGCTCTAATCATCCAGTCTCTACCCATGTACTCATGCAATGACCCAGGCACTAACACATGCACTGCTACAATCCCCTGAGCACTACTGATGCAGCCCAGCCATATCTTTGTCACTACCCATGCACTCCTCCAATCACCCAGCCAGCACCATGTACTTATCCAATCACTCCGCCAAAACACAAGCACTTATAAATTCACCATGCACTCTCCTTGCAGTACTCTAATCATCCAGTCACTACCCATGTACTTATGCAGTGACGCAGGCACTAACACATGCACTGCTACAATCCCCTCAGGACTACTGATGCAGTCCAGCCATCTCCTTGTCACTACCCATGCACTCCTCCAATCACCCAACCAGTTCCTTGTCCTTATCCAATCACTCCGCCAAAACACAAGGGTTTATAAATTCACCATCCACTCTCCTTGCAGTACTCCAATCATCCAGTCAGTACCCATGTACTCATCCAATGACCCAGGCACTAACTCATGGCAAATACAGAGGAGGTTATGCAAATCACAGGGGTACCCCAACGCAGTGTTCCCTAGTGTATGTAGGTGTTTTCACTGTATTCTAAGTGTCTTTTAGCATAGCACTGGCTCTAGGGCCGGTTAGTCAGAGTCAGTTACCACCAGTACCTGTGAGAAGTTGGCCTGGTATATGCTGTCCACTAATTATAGTGGGCACCTTGCACCAGTCCAAACAACCCCTTATTGGAGATAGGTTAAAGACAACCTTTATTGAAAGCTATCCCAGTGGTAGCTATGGAGAGCAGCCTTCAGGCTAAGTCTTGAAGGAATGTAAAGCAGCTTGTTTTACCATTCTATAATCTCTTGAGTGACCAAATGAAAGAGGACCACACCAGGTATATATATAAAATATATGTATTTAGTCTTAAACACACCCCTCTAGTCTCTTTATGAGGCTAGAGTTCGAAGTACATAAGTTACAAGTCAGTTATCAACAGTGATAGCACAAATACACGTTTGAGCCCTAGGGGCGTACCAAACCATATACCAATAAAGTGGTATAAGAACCACGACTGAGCTAGACACAAGGCCTAGAGCCTGTAGAAGTGCTTGGCCCTCAAGGAACCACCCAAGGTAGTGACACAGGGGACCCACGGGGGACGCGTGCAGTCTGAGAACACAGCCGTGAGCCGCCGTTGACTTCTATGGGGAATGTCGCGGTTGGAGTTTTAAAGAAAAAGGACACTTAGAGGAGGACTTGGAGCAAACCCCTTTAGAACTAGGTTGTTCTAGAGTCTATACCCAAGGGAGCACCGGAGTACTCGAGTTACCTCACCCAGGGAAGCCGGGTGAATAGGTGTCTTTCGGGGTCGGGTTTCGTAGTCGTTTTCAATGGCGATCTGCTGCAAAGTGCTGCTGGCGACCAAGTCGAAAGTGTTCGGGTGGATCCAAGGGTGGATCAAAGATCTGAAGAACCTGAAAGCAGAGGGGACAGAGTCTGGGTCACTAGCCAGTGACAAGGAAGGCGATGAGCAGATGCCCACCGATGTCGGGTGCTTCAGGTAGGTTGACAGTTGTCTTGACTCTTCAGCCACGAGGTCCAGGAGGTGTCAATGACAACCAGGAGCTGGATTCGAGCTGCACACGACGTCTGTCAATTACTGCAGTGTTGTCGACCGGATTGGGCCCAACAAGCCTTGGCAACGGCAAGTCTTGTGGAAATAGAAGAAGGACGGTGGTACAGACCAGCAAGGACTGAGGGACTCACCCAGCGAGGGTAAGTCAGGGCACATCTGGAGCAACAAGAAAAGCCCAAGCAGAAGAAGAGTTGCCTTCGGGAGGGCCCACTAGCCAACGGACTAGCAACTGCGAAGGAGCCTTGAGTGGACGCACTTGGAGCTGGCTCACAGAACACTCGTGGAGTGGAGGCCAGTGATCTTCAGTGCAGTCGGTGCTGGAGGCAGGGGCTACTGGGAGCCCAAAGCACAATTTTGTGGGAGACCAGGAAGAGGATGCACTTGCAAATGTGCTCAGTGTCCAGGGGTCACAGTTCCACGTTACCCACGATATCTATGGGCCTCAGCTTTGCTGGGAACTCAGGGCAGCCTCGGGGAAGTCTGGAAATCTACCTCTGGTGATGCAAAGACTTTGGCGTCCGGCGGGAGCTTCAGCGATGCAGACCGGACAATTGCTTCTTAGGTGCCTGCCAAGCAGGGGAGTCACTCCTTGACCCCAAGGGAGATTCTTCAGTCCTCTAATCTTCAGGTAGAGCGTCGAAGGTTCAGGATTCAGTGTCAGAGTTTCGTCCAGGGTAATCTACAGTCCTAAGGACAGGGGTCCCATACTTATACAAAGTTAGGGGGTTGGACATACTCTGGGGACCCACCTATGGGAGGGTCAGGGAAGAGGGGTGGTTACATCCATTCCCTTTGTCCAGTTTCGCACCAGAGCAGGGGCAGGTAGCCCCTGCAACCGGTTTGAACTGGCATATGCACAGGGACACCAAATGTGCCCCCAGTGCAGGACTTCAAAGCACCAGAACGTGCTCCCGCCCAGCCCCAATACAGATTATCCTGTCTGGGGAGATGGTTACACCTCCTTGGGACAGGAAACCTATTGTCCAGGCCTCCCCTGCCGGAGTTTCAGTCAGCAGCAGGAGGCCAGACCCGTGTCTGTGGCAGCTGCATCCATTTTGTGATGCCAGGGCTCTGGAAAGAAGTTACCGGGTAGCCCGGTGTGTACATGTCTCTCCCTCTAGAAGGGTGGAATGCTACCCCCGCCACCAGTATTGGCGGGGGGTAGTATTCCAAGATGTTTGACACCAAACACGACATGTTTTGGTGCAGCCAGTCCAAAGTTAGCATTGTACCGCGAGGATATAATGCACTTAAGAGTATATGGTCAGGCTGTACCACAAACAGCATCAGAGGAGGGACTCCGAACGCTGCAGAGGGGCTCTGCTCATGCAGGGGCACCCTCTCACATAAAAACCAAGCACTCTGCCTTCAGGATTGTTAAGGCCTGCCATAGGAGTGACTTATAGGTTTATATGTGTGTGCAATTGTAGTGATATAGGTAGCCTATATCACAGTAAGGGGTGCATGCACCACCTTACCCAGGCTGCAGTAGCAGACCTGTGGTGTCATTTTGGCTGGCCTTCCAGGGGTGGCATAATACATGCTTCAGCCCCTGGCAGGCCTCTGAGGTACCTATGCCCTGGGTACATAGTATACCATATACTAGGGACTTATAAGGGCACCCCAGATTCCAATCAGAGATGTGCCTAAGGCTCATGGAAACCATTTTATGGAGGAAGCAGATAGACTGGGGCCCTGAATAGCATGATCCCAGTCCAACTAAGTCATAAACCAGCAAAACACCAGGAAAAAGTGGGGGCAACCATATAGTCAGATTCCACCTTCCTACATAACCCCCTCAAATGAAAGGAGATAAGGCTAACCTTGGCCAGTTGAGCCTTTATTGACTAAGTGGCCATATAAGGAAGCACCTGCACTAGCATGGTTGCCCCCTGTCTTATGGTCCACTAAGCAATCCCTCACCCTAAGGGTATGAGAGGTTCTCCACCATGGGGAATTACTACCTGTGGTGTGCTTTGGTAAAGTACAAGGCTGGTGAGGTGTCTGAGTAGGGAAGTGAGGCCATAGGAAGGTTGGTCTCAGCTTCCTCAGATCACTGGTCACCATGTATGCCTGTCTTTCCATGACTGAGTTGCACTTTGCTCTAAGGGTCAACCTTTGGCTGCCTACAGCTGGGGGTTGGGTCCCTTTGGATGGACCACTGGAGGGACATGGCAGGTTTGGAACCTTTTGGTCCCAGGTTTGCCCTTGCCTAACAGAGTCCTTCTGGGGGAGGTCCCTACACAAAGGTATGGGGGATCCCTCAGTGTGTTGAGGAATTTTCACCTGGCTAGGGCTACTAGACTGGGTGCCCCTAATCTGCTGATGGGGGGTTCCTCTGGACAGGGGGCCCTGGGGGTCCACTGACCTCCCTGACCTCTGCAGCCCTGGGCTGACTGAGGCAGGGTAGAGAGGGGCAGGTTACCTGCTCCAGACTGGGTACCACCTTGGAAGGGTCCTCTGCCATCAGGGGTATGGCCAGGCCAGGCCTGACTACCTCTGGGGCAGTTCCTTCACTAGGGGTAGGGTCAGTTCCCTGAGGAGGCTGACCCTTACCTACTGTCTGGAGGGAAGAAGACTTTTCTCCAACCCTTGTGCTCTCTTTTGGGGGAGAGTGGGCCATTCTTCCAGGCTCCATCTCTCTAAAATTTCCCTGGGCTGGGGCTGTGGCCATCACAGCCCCACTAACCTTTACAGGGATGCCCAGCATTCTCAGATGGGTTTGGTGTTCAACTTCAGCCCAGGCTGAAATTTCCAGATCATTGCCCATCAGGCAATCTACAGGCAAGTTGGGGGACACTGCCACTCTTTTTGGGCCTGTGACCCCTTCCCAGCTGAGATTGACTATGACCATGGGGTGATCTGTTCTGACACCATCTATGTTGGTCACCTGGTATTTAAACTCAGGTAAAAGCTGGTGAGGGGGGACTAGTTTCCCGGCCACCATGGTGACACTAGCCCCTGTGTCCCTGAATGCCACAGCCTTCTGACCATTAATTATTGGCTCCAGTCTGTACCTGCCCAATGCATTGGGACCCATGGTAAAGGTGGCAAATCCTTTACCACCATCAGAGTCGAGGAGTCTGTTGAGGGGGTCCTGTCTAAACTAAGGCCCACCTCTGTTCCTCTTGCAAAAGCACCTAACTTTTTGGGTGCACTACTCCCAACTGGAGGATTACTACTGGTAGTACCAGGAGGGGTGGTAGTAGTTGTTGGAGGAACATTTTCTTTATTGCCAATCCTGGGACAACTGGGATCAGATTTCCAGTGCCCAGGCTTTTTACAGACATGGCAATAGGGTTTCTTTTCAGGAGAGGAAGGAGTTTGGGACCCACCCCCAGAAGAGGACTTTTGGGGCCCTGTAGTGGATTTATCTTTAGATTTATCCCCACCTTTCTCTTGGGACTTGGTAGAATCTTTCTTCTGGTCACCACCCTGGTTCTTAGGCCTTACCCTGGTTCTGACCCATTTGTCTGCCTTCTTTCCCAATTCTTGGGGAGAGGTCAGATCAGAGTCCACCAGGTACTGGTGTAAAAGCTGGTTTTGACAATTATTAAGGATCTGCTCCCTCATAAACAAATTGTACAATCCTATAAAGTCATGCACTTTGCTGCCATGTATCCAACCCTCCAGAGCCTTAGCAGAACAATCAACAAAGTCCACCCAGTCTTGAGTCTGTGCTTTTTGGGTATCTCTGAACTTTAACCTGTATTGTTCAGTTGTTAGGCCAAACCCAGCAATTAATGCACTCTTCAAGACTTTGTAATTGTCAGCCTCCTCTTCTCTAACAGAGAGGAGCTTATCTCTACCTTTGTCTGCAAAGGAGAGCCACAAGATTGCTGCCCACTGCTCCTGAGGGACCCTCTGTACTTTACAGGCCCTCTCCGGTGCAGAAATCCATTTGTGGATGTCATCCCCACTCTGGTAGGGAGGGCCTATCTTGCTCAGGTTTCTATGGTCATAAGACCTTTCCCTATCTCTGGGGAAATTGCTGCCACCATGGGACTCTAGTCCCAACTTTTTTCTTTGCCTTTCAAGCTCTAGGGACTCTCTGTCTATAGCCAACTGCTCTCTTCTGAGTCTCAGCTGAGCCTCTCCATATTTGAGCAGTCTCTCTTTCCTATCACTGGAGGATTCCCTCCTATGGGAGGAAACAGAGGGCCCTACTGAGGTGTCAGAGTGGTTAGACTCCTGAGAAGGAGATCTAACCCTTCTTGGCACACTCTCAACGCTTCCTGGGGGGACAAAGGGGAGGTCATTCTGATCCTCCTCCTCCTCCTCAGGAGTAGCTGGATTATCCCGGTCAAGGTCATTGTCACCTTCCTGGCCAGTTTCAGAGGTTGGGTCCTGGTTATTTTCATCCCTGGCCCCTTCCTCATCTTCTGCCCCACCCTGTCTGCCTACCCCTTCTGACCCTGGTAGTCTTCTGAGATCATCCAGCAGGAGTACCTCTATGAGGCGTTGGGTGTTGGCACTTTTGCCTGTCTTCAGTTTCCTAGCAGTGCTTAATGCTCTCAATTCCAAGAATGGGAGATTATCATACTTGGAGGGAAGAAGCCCATTAGCTTCTGGCTGGGACCCACTGGTTCCTGGCCCTGAAGACATTACTAGTGTGGTGTGGTGTATGCACTACCTACTCTAGTGTGGCCTACTAAACTCTCTTGAGTTGTAGAAAGGGTGTGCTATCCCTTAACACACAACTCTAAGTTCAGTAGAACTTACTGTATCCTAAGCTTGTTTTATATGTACCTAAGGTACCCTTAGTGGTTTTCAGTTGATCAATTCAATTGAGATTATCTGGTAAAACAATAGCAAGCTGGAATCCCACACGCTGCACACCAATGTGAGAAGTTGGCCTGGTATATGCTGTCCACTAATTATAGTGGGCACCTTGCACCAGTCTAAACAACCCCTTATTGGAGATAGGTTAAAGTCAACCTTTATTGAAAGCTATCCTAGTGGTAGCTATGGAGAGCAGCCTTCAGGCTAAGTCTTTGAAGGAATGTAAAGCAGCTTGTTTTACCAGTTTATAATCTCTTGAGTGACCAAATGAAAGAGGACCACACCAGGTATATATATAAAATATATGTATTTAGTCTTAAACACACCCCTCTAGTCTCTTTATGAGGCTAGAGTTCGAAGTACATAAGTTACAAGTCAGTTATCAACAGTGATAGCACAAATACACGTTTGAGCCCTAGGGGCGTACCAAACCATATACCAATAAAGTGGTATAAGAACCACGACTGAGCTAGACACAAGGCCTAGAGCCTGTAGAAGTGCTTGGCCCTCAAGGAACCACCCAAGGTAGTGACACAGGGGACCCACGAGGGACGCGTGCAGTGTGAGAACACAGCCGCGAGCCGCCGTTGACTTCTATGGGGAATGTTGCGGTTGGAGTTTTAAAGAAAAAGGACACTTAGAGGAGGACTTGGAGCAAACCCCTTTAGAACTAGGTTGTTCTAGAGTCTATACCCAGGGGAGCACCGGAGTACTCGATTTACCTCACCCAGGGAAGCCGGGTGCATAGGTGTCTTTCGGGGTCGGGTTTCGTCGTCGTTTTCAATGGCGATCTGCTGCAAAGTGCTGCTGGCGACCAAGTCGAAAGTGTTCGGGTGGATCCAAGGGTGGATCGAAGATCTGAAGAACCTGAAAGCAGAGGGGACAGAGTCTGGGTCACTAGCCAGTGACCAGGAAGGCGATGAGCAGATGCCACCAATGTCGGGTGCTTCAGGTAGGTTGACGGTCATCTTGACTCTTCAGCTACGAGGTCCAGGAGGCGTTGACGACAACCAGGAGCTGGATTCGAGCTGTCCCATGACGTCTGTCGATTACTGCGGTGTCGGCGACTGGATTGGACCCAACAAGCCTTGGCAACGGCAAGTCTTGTGGAAATAGAAGAAGGACGGTGGTACAGACCAGCAAGGTCTGAGGGACTCACCCAGCAAGGGTACGTCAGGGCACATCTGGAGCAACCAGGAAAGCCCAAGCAGAAGAAGAGTTGCCTTCGGGAGGGCCCACTAGCCAACAGACTAGCGACCGCAAAAGAGCCTCGAGTGGACGCACTTGGAGCTGGCTCACAGGACACTCGTGGAGTGGAGGCCAGTGATCTTCGGTGCAGTCGGTGCTGGAGGCAGTGGCTACTGGGAGCCCAAAGCACAACTTCATGGGAGGCCAGGAAGAGGATGCACTTGCAAATGTGCTCAGTGTCTAGGGGTCACGGTTCCACATTACCCACGATAACTACGGGCCTCAGCTTTGCTGCAGACTCAGGGCAGCCTCGGGGAAGTCTGGAAATCTACCTCTGGTGATGCAAAGACTTTGGTGTCCGGCGGGAGCTTCAGCGATGCAGACTGGACAATTGCTTCTTAGGTGCCTGCCAAGCAGGGGAGTCACTCCTTGAACCCAAGGGAGATTCTTCAGTCCTCTAGTCTTCAGGTAGAGCGTCGAAGGTTCAGGATTCAGTGTCAGAGTTTCGTCCAGGGTAATCTACAGTCCTAAGGACAGGGGTCCCAGACTTATACAAAGTTAGGGGGTTGGACATACTCTGGGGACCCACCTATGGGAGGGTCAGGGAAGAGGGGTGGTTACACCCATTCCCTTTGTCCAGTTTCGCACCAGAGCAGGGGCAGGTAGCCCCTGCAACCGGTTTGAACTGGCATATGCACAGGGACACCAAATGTGCCCCCAGTGCAGGACTTCAAAGCACCAGAGGGTGGTCCCGCCCAGCCCCAATACACATTATCCTGTCTGGGAGATGGTTACACCTCCTTGGGACAGGAAACCTATTGTCCAGGCCTCCCCTGCTGGAGTTTCAGTCAGCAGCAGGAGGCCAGACCCGTATCTGTGGCAGCGTTATCCATTTTGTGATGCCAGGGCTCTGGAAAGAAGTTACCGGGTAGCCCGGTGTGTACATGTCTCTCCCTCTAGAAGGGTGGAATGCTACCCCCGCCGCCAGGATTGGCGGGGGGGTAGTATTCCAAGATGTTTGACACCAAACACAACATGTTTTGGTGCAGCCAGTCCAAAGTTAGCATTGTACCACGAGGATATAATGCACTTAAGAGTATATGGTCAGGCTGTACCACAAACAGCATCAGAGGAGGGACTCCGAACGCTGCAGAGGGGCTCTGCTCATGCAGGGGCACCCTCTCACATAAAAACCAAGTACTCTGCCTTCAGGATTGTTAAGGCCTGCCATAGGAGTGACTTAAAGGTTTATATGTGTGTGCAATTGTAGTGATATAGGTAGCCTATATCACAGTAAGGGGTGCATGCACCACCTTACCCAGGCTGCAGTAGCAGACCTGTGGTGTCATTTTGGCTGGTCTTCCAGGGGTGGCATAATACATGCTTCAGCCCCTGGCAGGCCTCTGAGGTACCTATGCCCTGGGTACATAGTATACCATATACTAGGGACTTATAAGGGCACCCCAGATTCCAATCAGAGATGTGCCTAAGGCACATGGAAACCATTTTATGGAGGAAGCAGATAGACTGGGGCCCTGAATAGCAGGATCCCAGTCCAACTAAGTCATAAACCAGCAAAACACCAGGAAAAAAGTGGGGGCAACCATATAGTCAGTTTCCACCTTCCTACAGTACCCGTCAGCAAAAAGTTGGGGGCACAGGAGGACTTTCTGCTCCTCTGTTGGTTCTTTCTGCACATCTCTTGCTTCTTCTTGCACTTTTCTTCGTCTTTCTGGACTTCTGTTGCCTCTTTCTGCATTTGTCTTGCTTCTTTGTGCGCTTTTCTTCCTCTTTCTTCACATGTCCTACCTTTGTAGGCATAGTTAGAAATTAGCATTTAAAAAACCTTTGAAATTCACTGAAAAAATCATAGGTTTCTGGGACGTTATAGTTAGAAATTTGCATTTAAAAAACCTTTGAAATTCACTGAAAAAAACCATAGGTTTCAGGGACGTTATAGTTAGAAATTAGCATTTAAAAAAACCTTAGAAATTCACTGAAAACACCACAGGTTTCAGGGACGTTATAGTTAGTTGGACATTTCACTCGTACAAAACCAGAGAAATTCCCCCGTTATAGTTAGTTCAGCTAACTATAACTCGCGCCCCCGCAATGCACTGCTGATGACGTCACATATTACATCATTCATGACATGGTCAGTGACATCACTGATGACATCACTGATGACATCTCAAATGACATCACTGATGACATCATCCATGTGAAAATCTGATGCACCTCCTCACACTCTAATATAACCTTTGATACACCCACTGTAAAATACAGACTACCATTTTCGAAACCATCGACACACCAATACCAGTTACTACATGCGCACTCACTGATTCCTAGGTCTACACACACATCCACTCATTCACCCATACAATCACTCATACATGCAGTCACTCATCAATACAACACTATCATATGCACTCATACACCTATACAGACACTCACATACCGCCACTCATCCATGGAGTTACTCACACACCTAGTCAGTCATGCAAAGAATCAATCACACTCCCATTTACTCACCTATACAGATAGTAACGCATACTTACTCTCTTATATAATCACTGATACAAGTACACACTCATCCATACAGCCACTCTCACAATCACTGACTCTCACGTATAGTCATTTATACTCCAACTCTCACATACACTGCCTTTTCCCTATGTAGTTACTTGGACATGTACCACTGAGACATCCATTCACTCACCATCACACCCATACACACAGTCACCCACCCATACAGCTTTTTCCACATGCACTCTTGAACCCATACACCAAATGAATCAACCACTCACACATCTATGCACAGAGTCACACACCTCCCACCCACCCACACACACACTCAGTCTCCCATACAAATTCTCAAGCAACCAATCAATAACCGATATAGACACTCATGTAGCTACTCACCAACCCATGCATTCAGTAAGACACATTTAATCATTCACTTATACAGTCAGTCATGCACCTACTAAATCATCCATCCAGACACTTATACACCCACTCATTCTTCAATACACCTTGGCATATATATAAAACATATTTAAACTTTACAGAAACACACAGTCACTGGATGATGTCATCAGTGATGTCATTTGAGATGTCATCAGTGATGTCACTGACCATGTCATGAATGATGTAATATGTGACATGATCAGCAGTGCATTGCGGGGCACGAGTTATAGTTAGCTGAACTAACTATAACGGGAGAATTTCTCTGGTTATGTACGAGTGAAATGTCCAACTAACTATAACGTCCCTGAAACCTGTGGTTTTTTCAGTGAATTTCTAAGGTTTTTAAATACTAATTTCCCTGAAACCTATGTTTTTTGCAGTGAATATATATATATATATATATATATATATTCACTGAAAAACCATAGGTTTCAGACACATTATAGTTAGAAATTAGCATTTAAAAACCTTTGAAATTCACTGAAAAACCATAGGTTTTAGGGACAGTTATAGTTAGTTGGACATTTCACTCGTACAAAACCATAGAAATTCCCCGTTATAGTTAGTTCAGCTAACTATAACTCGCGCCCCGCAATGCACTGCTGATGACGTCACATATTACATCACTCATGACATGGTCAGTGACATCACTGATAACATCACTGATGACATCTCAAATGACATCACTGATGACATCATCCAGTGACTGTGTGTTTCTGTAAAGTTTAAATATGTTTAATATATATAGGGAAAGGCGTATTGAAGAATGAGTGGGTGTATAAGTGTCTGAATGGATGATTTAGTACGTGAGTGACTGACTCTACAAGTGAGTGATTAAATGTATCTTACTGAATGCATGGGTTAGTGACTAAACTGTGTGAATGTCTGTATCCGTCTGTCTGTTGGTTTGTAAGCGGCTGCATGGCTTTCTGAATAGCTACATGAGTGTCTACATGGGTTATTGATTGATTGTCTGAGTATCTGTATGGGTGCCTGAGTGTTTGTGTGGGTGGGGTGTGTGTGACTCTGTGCATAGATGTGTGAGTTGGTGATTCATTGGGTGCATGGTTTCAAGAGTGCATCTGTGATGGACTGTATGGGTGGGTGAGTGTTTGTATGGGTGTGTTAGTGATTGAATGTATATCTCAGTGGTACATGTGTGAGTAACTACATATGTGAAAGGCAGTATATATGTGTGTTGGAGTATATAAATGGCTATAAGTGAGAGTGTGTGATTGTGAGAGTGGCTGTATGGATGAGTGTGTACTTGTATCAGTGATTGTATAAGAGCGTAAGAATGTGCTAGTATTTGGATGAGTAAGTGAGCTGGTGTGTGTATAACTGTATAGGTGAGTAAATGGGTGTGTGATTAAGTTTTTGCATGATTGACTAGGTGTGTGAGTACCTCTATGGATGAGTGGCGGTGTGTGAGTGTTTATATAGGTGTATGAGTGCATATGATAGTCCTGTACTGAGTGACTAAGTATGAGTGACTGTACGGGTGAGTGAGTGGATGTGGGTGTAGACCTAAGAATCAGTGAGTGGGTATGTAGTTTTTGGTGTTGGAGTGTCTATGGTTTTGAGAATGGCAGTCTGTAATTTAGAGTGGGTGTATCAAAAGTTATATTAGGGTGTGAGAAGATGCATGAAATTATCACATGGATGATGTCATCAGTGATGTCATTTGAGATGTCATCAGTGATGTCATCAGTGATGTCACTGACCATGTCATGAGTGATGTAATATGTGACGTCATCAGCAGTGCATTGCGGGGCGCGAGTTATAGTTAGCTGAACTAACTATAACGGGGGAATTTCTATGGTTTTGTACGAGTGAAATGTCCAACTAACTATAACTGTCCCTAAAACCTATGGTTTTTTCAGTGAATTTCAAAGGTTTTTTAAATGCTAATTTCTAACTATAACGTGTCTGAAACCTATGGTTTTTTCAGTGAATTTCAAAGGTTTTTTAAATGCTAATTTCTAACTATAACGTGCCTGAAACCTATGATTTTTAAGTGAATTTCAAAGGTTTTTAAATGCTAGTTTCTAACTATGCCTACAGAGGTAGGACATGTGAAGAAAGAAGAAAAAACGCACAGAAAGAAGCAAAAGATGTGCAGAAAGAACCAACAGAGGAGCAGAAAGAGGCCTTGTTGCAAAATCATCCTGTGCCCACAACTTTTTCAGACGGGTACTGGTGGTAACTGACTCTGACTAACCAGAGCCAGTGCTATGCTAAAAGACACTTAGAATACAGTGAAAACACCTACATACACTAGGGAACACTATGCGTTGGGGTACCCCTGTGATTAGCATGACCTCCTCTGCAAGTCCCTAGTACATAATAGGGCAGGGGGATTAAAACTACCTCTTAAAACGCGCTACAGGGCGCGTTTGCACAGTGGTGAAGGGAGGGGGGCCTGAGGTGACATGTGTGCAAACACACCCCGTGGCGCGTTTTAAGTTGCGGGATTAAGTCCCCTTGAATTCTGAGGGTCCCTGGGGCCCAACTAGCCCCCAGGTACCTACAGTTAGGACCACAGAGCTGAGTTGCAGAGAGGCGTTCCGAGGCCACGCACCTTTTTCACCTCTCTGCAACGCAACTCTGTTGTGCTTACTGAAGGTACCTGGTGGGCTAGTTGGCCCCCAGGGTCCCTCAGGATTCAAAGGGAATTAATTCCCCAACTTAGAACGCACCACAGGGCGTGTTTGCGCACATGTCACCTGAGGCCCCGCCCCTCCCTTCACCACTGTGCAAACGCGCCCCGTGGTGCGTTTTAAGTTGGGGGATTAGGTCACCTTGAATCCTGAGGGTCCCTGGGGCCCAACTAGCCCACTAGGTACTTCCAGTAAGCACCACAGGCCTGCGTTGCAATGCCTGTAACAAATTGTGCAGTTGTGTTTAGGTAATGAAGAGGGTCGTGCTGGGGGTAGTGTTTTAGGGTTTAGGGTAGTGCAGTGGTGTTTGTGTAGTGTAGGGGGTCATGCTGGGGGTAGATTTAGGGTTTAGGGTAGTGCAGTGGTGTTTGTGTAGTGTAGGGAGTCGTGCTGGGGGAGTGTTTTAGGGGTTAGGGTAGTGCATTGGTGTTTGGGTAGTGTAGGGGGTCGTGCTGGGGGTAGTGTTTTAGGGTAGTGCAGTGGTGTTTGGGTAGTGTAGGGGTACTGCTGGGGGTAGTGTTTTAGGGTTTAGGGTAGTGCAGTGGTGTTTGGGTAGTGTAGGGGTACTGCTGGGGGTAGTGTTTTAGGGTTTAGGGTAGTGCAGTGGTGTTTGGGTTGTGTAGTGGTTCGTGCTGGGGGTAGTTTTTTAGGGTTTAGGGTAGTGCAGTGGTGTTTGTGTAGTGTAGGGGTAGTGTTTTAGGGTTTAGGGTGGCGCAGTGGTTTTTGTGTAGTGTAGGAGGTCGTGTTTTAGGGTTTAGAGTAGTGCAGTGGTCTTTGGGTAGTGTAGGGAGTCGTGCGGGGGGGTAGTGTTTTAGGGTTTAAGGTAGTGTAGGGGGTCATGCGGGGGTAGTGTTTTAGGGATTAGGGTAGTGCATTGGTGTTTGGGTAGTGTAGGGGGTCATGCGGGGGTAGTGTTTTAGGGTTTAGGGCAGTGCAGTGGTGTTTGGGTAGTGTGAGGGGTCGTGCTGGGGGAGTGTTTTAGGGTTTAGGGCAGTGCAGTAGTGTTCGGGTAGTGTAGGGGGTCGTGCTGGGGGAGTGTTTTAGGGTTTAGGGCAGTGCAGTGGTGTTCGGGTAGTGTAGGGGGTCATGCTGGGGGAGTGTTTGAGGGTTTAGGGCAGTGCAGTCATGTTCGGGTAGTGTAGGGGGTTGTGCTGGGGGTAGTATTTTAGGGTTTAGGGTAGTGCAGTGGTGTTCGGGTAGTGTAGGGGGTCGTGCTGGGGGTAGTGTTCTAGGGTTTAGGGCAGTGCAGTGGTGTTTGGGCAGTGTAGGGGGTAATGCTGGGGGTGGTGTTTTAGGGTTTAGGGCATTGCAGTGGTGTTCGGGCAGTGTAGGGGGTCGTGCTGGGGGTGGTGTTTCAGGGTTTAGGGCAGTGCAGTGGTGTTCGGGCAGTGTAGGGGGTCGTGCAGGGGGTGGTGTTTCAGGGTTTAGGGCAGTGCAGTGGTGTTCGGGCAGTAAAGGGGGTCGTGCTGGGGGTGGTGTTTCAGGGTTTGGGGCAGTGCAGTGGTGTTTGAGCAGTAAAGGGGGTCGTGCTGGGGGTGCTGTTTCAGGGTTTAGGGCAGTGCAGTGGTGTTCGGGCAGTGTAGGGGGCGGTGCAGGGGGTGGTGTTTCAGGGTTTAGGGCAGTGCAGTGGTGTTCGGGCAGTGTAGGGGGTGGTGCAGGGGGTGGTGGTTCAGGGTTTAGGGCAGTGCAGTGGTGTTTGGGCAGTGTAGGGGGTCATGCAGGGGGTGGTGTTTCAGGGTTTAGGGCAGTGCAGTGGTGTTCAGGCAGTGTAGGGGGTCGTGCTGTGGCTGGTGTTTCAGGGTTTAGGGCAGTGCAGTGGTGTTCGGGCAGTGTAGGGGTCATGCTGGGGCTGGTGTTTCAGGGTTTAGGGCAGTGCAGTGGTGTTCGGGCAGTGTAGGGGGTCGTGCTGGGGCTGGTGTTTCAGGGTTTAGGGCAGTGCAGTGGTGTTCGGGCAGTGTAGGTGGTCGTGCTGGGGCTGGTGTTTCAGGGTTTAGGGCAGTGCAGTGGTGTTCGGGCAGTGTAGGGGGTCATGCTGGGGTGATGTTTCAGGGTTTAGGGCAGTGCAGTGGTGTTCGGGCAGTGTAGGGGGTCTTGCTGAGGCTGGTGTTTCAGAGTCTAGGGCAGTGCAGTGGTGTTCGGGCAGTGTAGGGGGTCTTGCTGGGGCTGGTGTTTCAGGGTTTAGGGCAGTGCAGTGGTGTTCGGGCAGTGTAGGGGGTCGTGCTGGGGGTGGTGTTTCAGGGTTTAGGGCAGTGCAGTGGTGTTCGGGCAGTATAGGGGGTCGTGCTGGGGCTAGTGTTTCAGGATTTAGGGCAGAGCAATGGTGTTCAGGCAGTGTAGGGGTTTTGCTGGAGGTGGTGTTTCAGGGTTTAGGGCAGTGCAGTGGTGTTCGTGCAGTGTAGGGGCTGGTGTTTCAGGGTTTAGGGCAGTGGTGTTCAGGCAGTGTAGGGGGTCTTGCTGGGGTTGATGTTTCAGGGTTTAGGGCAGTGCAGTGGTGTTCGGGCAGTGTAGGGGGTCGTGCTGGGGGTGGTGTTTCAGGGTTTAGGGCAGTGCAGTGGTGTTCCGGCAGTGTAGGAGGTCGTGCAGGGGGTGGTGTTTCAGGGTTTAGGGCAGTGGTGTTCGGGCAGTGTAGGGGGTCTTGCTGGGGGTGATGTTTCAGGGTTTAGGGCAGTGCAGTGGTGTTCGGGCAGTGTAGGAGGTCTTGCTGGGGGTAGTGTTTCAGGGTTTAGGGCAGTGCAGTGGTGTTCGGGCATTGTAGGGGGCGTGCTGGGGGTGGTGTTTCAGGGTTTAGGGCAGTGCAGTGGTGTTCGGGCAGTGTAGGGGGTCGTGAAGGGGGTGGTGTTTCAGGGTTTAGGGCAGTGCAGTGGTGTTTGGGCAGTGTAGGGGTCGTGCTAGGGTTGGTGTTTCAGGGTTTAGGGCAGTGCAGTGGTGTTCGGGCAGTGTAGGGGGTCATGCAGGGGCTGGTGTTTTAGGGTTTAGGGCAGTGCAGTGGTGTTCGGGCAGTGTAGGGGGTCATGCTGGGGGTAGTGTTTTAGGGTTTAGGGTAGTGCAATGGTGCTTGTGTAGTGTAGGGGGTCGTGCTGGGGGTAGTGTTTTAGGGTTTAGGGTAGTACAGTGGTGTTTGTATAGTGTAGGGGGTCATGTTTTAGGGTAGTGCAGTGGTGTTTGGGTAGTGTAGGGGGTCGTGCTGGGGGTAGTGTTTTAGGATTTAGGTTTGTGCAGTGGTGTTTGGGTAGTGTAGGGGGTCGTGCTGGGGGTAGTGTTTTAGGGTTTAAGGTAGTGCAGTGGTGTTTGTGTAGTGTAGGGGGTCATGCTGGGGGTAGTGTTTTAGGGTTTAGGGTAGTGCAGTGGTGCTTGTGTAGTGTAGGGGGTCGTGCTGGGGGTAGTGTTTTAGGGTTTAGGGTAGTGCAGTGGTGTTTGTGTAGTGTAGGGGGTCATGTTTTAGGGTAGTGCAGTGGTGTTTGGGTAGTGTTTTAGGATTTAGGTTAGTGCAGTGGTGTTGGGGTAGTGTTTTAGGGTTTAGGGTAGTGCAGTGGTGTTTGTGTAGTGTAGGGGGTCATGCTGGGGGTAGTGTTTTAGGGTTCAGGATAGTGCAGTGGTGCTTGTGTAGTGTAGGGGTCATGCTGGGGTAGTGTTTTAGGGTTTAGGGTAGTGCAGTGTTGTTTCTGTAGTGTAGGGGGTCATGTTTTAAGATGCAATGCTCCAATACCTGACCAGTCTGCACTACATAAAACTGCAAAAACTAAAAATAAAAAGTGTTTTGCACACTTTTGTCATTGGGCTATATGTGGGCTACATCTGGGTAATATTTGTGCTACATTTGGGCTCTTTTTTCACTGGTGGCCATCTTGGAAGACTTCTTTGTTATGAAGTTTCCTAATTTCCTCATTTACTGCAGTCTCCTCAGTAGGAAATGCTTTCAGTTTTTACTTTGATTCCATCAAGAAGGCATTCAGATGTGTCACACATTTGCCATAAATTCAGAATGTTAGCACTCTAGTTGTTCATTAGATCACTGTAGTAAAGCTACTGCTCACCAAGGAGTTAACTGGAAGTCTACTGCTGGTATTGAAAGTGATTGTTTCAGTCTGCATGTCAGAATTTTCTAATGAAATAGAAGAGGATTTGAGATCTCACTTAAAACATGCACTAAATTTTCTTTTTGCAGCACTAACCATAATTTCTATGGCAAAATGAGCCCCCTCATTTTGTTCCTTTTAAATTAAATGTTTTAAGTGTTACCAGTTTATTCCAATCAAGATGGCTTCAGGTGTGCCATACTTTTGTCATAAGTAAGGCTGTTAGCACTCTAGTTGTTCTTTAGAACACTCTGGGAAGCTGCAGTAGAACACAAAGGCATCAACTGACAGGCTGCTCCTGTTGAAATATAACAGGAAGATATTTGAGATCTCACTTAAAACATGTCCTAATTTTTCTTTCTACAGCACTAACCATAATTTCTATGGCAAAATGAACCCCCTCATTTTGTTCCTTTTTAAATTAAATGTTTTAAGTGTTACCAGTTTATTCCAATCAAGATGGCTTCAGGTGTGCCATACTTTTGTCATAAGTAAGACTGTTAGTGCTCTAGTTGTTCTTTAGAACACTCTGGGAAGCTGCAGTAGAACACAAAGGCATCAACTGACAGGCTGCTCCTGTTGAAATATAACAGGAAGATATTTGAGATCACACTTGAAACATGTCCTAATTTTTCTTTCTACAGCACTAACCATAATTTCTATGACAAAATGAACCCCATCATTTTGTTCCTTTTAAATTAAATGTTTTAAGTGTTACCAGTTTATTCCAATCAAGATGGCTTCAGGTGTGCCATACTTTTGTCATAAGTAAGACTGTTAGCACTCTAGTTGTTCTTTAGAACACTCTGGGAAGCTGCAGTAGAACACAAAGGCATCAACTGACAGGCTGCTCCTGTTGAAATATAACAGGAAGATATTTGAGATCACCCTTGAAACATGTCCTAATTTTTCTTTCCAGAGCACTAACCATAATTTCTATGACAAGATGAACCCCATCATTTTGTTCCTTTTTAAATTAAATGTTTTAAGTGTTACCAGTTTATTCCAATCAAGATGGCTTCAGGTGTGCCATACTTTTGTCATAAGTAAGGCTGTTAGCACTCTAGTTGTTCTTTAGAACACTCTGGGAAGCTGCAGTAGAACACAAAGGAATCAACTGACAGTCTCTGCCCTTGTTGGATGTACATGTTTTACTGAGAATGTCAGACTTCATTCTCACATGACTGAGAAAGATAATGTGAATTTACAGAAAATATGCTCTCATTTTAGCTTCTGGAGCACCTTCCAAAACTGTATGGGACAAGCATGTGAAAATAGTTTTCTCTCAAACATGATTCATGATATCCCAGCAGAAGGTTTTTCACAGGGTAAAATCACCTTAGAACACACCACAATTCCTGAAATTAGTATGGTACCATCAACAAATGAATTCTAATGTAACTAAAGTCTGTTATCACCCTTTATAGTTCTCCTTTTGGTAACCCTCAAAATCTTCGATTCACTACAATGCATTTCAATGGGGTACTATCATTTATATTGGTCCCAAGATGGCTGCCAGCAATTCCAGGATGAAGTGCTGACAGCCAATCAGATCTCACGATGACATGTGTGGTTAGGCTCTGCCCAGATATATATGTGTTTTTACTTTTGATTTTCTCAGCAACTACTGAACGGATTTACACCATTTAACAAAAAGGGTTCTTGGGCCAAATTTGGTGTAATTCCGTTCAGCAGTTCGGTCTGTAGCCTTGCATAAAGTTTCCTATGGGAAATTGATTTTTGACTCTTATTTTTTAATTTCTCCGCAACTACTGAACGGATTTACACCATTTAACAAAAAGGGTTCTTTCTGAACCAAGAACTACCTCTTTGCCAAATTTTGTGTAATTCCGTTCAGCAGTTCGGGCTGTAGCCGTGGCTAAAGTTTCCTATGGGAAAATGAATGGGGAAAACACGTTTTGGGACCCCCCTTTTTTCTCGGCCCCTGCTTGACGAATCACCCCGAAACTTTCAGGGTAGGAGCGGACCGGAGCGGGCCATAAAGTTTGAAAATTTTGCGAAGATTCGTCAACCGACGCAAGAGTTATTTCAAATAGAATGTTGCGGATTTCCTATGGAAAATAGGTCCTAACTATAACTATCTACTGGCGACCGCCAGTAGATAATATATATATATATATATATATATATAAATTATTATTATGTATGTGTGTTTAACTTTTTTTAATTAAGTTTATTTGTTATATTTGTTAAAATGTTTATTAAATTTAATTTATTTTATTTACTTTTTAAAATATTTATTATTTTATTTTATATATACTATATTTATAAATCAATATTCTGTACAACTATATCTTTTACATCAATATTTTTTTTCCAATATTTTTGTACTTACCTGTTTAAACATAGGGAGTCGATATTTTTGTATTCCATATTTTTACATCAATATTTTTGAGGTCGATGTTGTGTCAGTGAACCATGTTTGCAAGGGGATATCACCACCAGAAAGACTCTTTCAGCAATGTTTTGGTGGCGATAAACCCTTCTCAATATTTACAACATAACGTTAAGCCACTTTTTGTGGTGTAACGCCGCTTTGTAAATAAGGCCCCTTTACACGCATCACTTAGCGTGATAGGGGTGTGCAATGAATGTTGCTGTGGGCGTTCAACCACAACACCCAATGCTTTTGACGCTGCCCCAGATTTACAAGGAGGTGTAAATCTGAGGCAGCGGCAAAATACTAACACCATGCAATAGCAAGCATTAGAATGTCAAAACGAGGTGAAATACTTTTATTTCTCCTCGCTTTTGGTTTTTCTATGTAGCACACATAGAGAGAGTACAATGACACTAATGATTGTTTATGTGCAGGAAGGTGTCACTTCCTGCACATAAACAATCATTAAATTATTATGATATATGAATAATGACGAATTGCTACTTCTATGTGTGCTGGATTCTGCAGCACACATAGAAGTAACACATTGCTATTAGTGATTGGTTATGTGCAGGAAGGGAAACCTTCCTACACATAAACAATCATTTCCTGAAATGCAGGCATGCTTGCACTATGGTGCAAGGGTGCATGCATTGGCATTAGGCATCTAAATTTAGCACATCGCTATGGAAAAATAGGGGTGTGCTGTATTCTTGTGAATATATATAAGTATAATCCATATTATGCAGCATTGCGCTGCACATTTGTAAGTATCATTTTAACTCATTTGAGCTACAAAAACGTGGCAAATGTGGTTACTCTATTATTATGCAGTATATGCGGTACAAACAGAATAGCATATTCCCCTTGCTCTGACCATTCAGCAATAAGCGTATTCAAAAAACCTAAACATTCCAATTCAAATCAGTGACCATTGATAGCTGCATCATGAGAGAACAACTTCTATCCCTTCAACATTCAGAAAGTTTGCCACAGAATCCTAGTACTCCTGACAATGTTAAAACTCTGCAGAGTGGTTTGGGGGCTATTGCTATGATGCTAAAAAACATATTTTACAGGGAACTGTATAATATTTCCCATAGGTATATGTGCATGAGTGTGCACAAGTATGTGTAAGGGTGATTGTGTGATGTGTGTACCAAGGTGAAATTTTTATCCCTGGCATAAAATTGTTAATTTTTGATATTATGTGCAGACATGACATGACATGATGATTAGTGAACATTCAAGTTATAATATATCCATGTGTGGAAATAGTACATGCGAGAACTTGATCAAAATGACAAACCAGTGTTGGGACACGAAGTACGTTGGGACAAAAAGTTTTTTTTTTGTTACACTGATAAGCTTTTGTATTGGGGTATATTTTCCTAGAATGAAAAGCATGTATTCAATAGTACAACTGTGCATATTTATTTATACACTATAAAACTAAGGTTTGGGGACAAAATGTTTGTATTTTCTACGATCTATTTACATCTAATATTTAAATGACAATCACTGCAGCAGTCTGAGAATATAGGCTGAATGATTGGTGTAACTTTTATGTATGTATATGATATTTCTATAGTGTGGACCTGGCCGAAAAGGCAGCAGAATGCTGTGCATTATAGGAGAGTTAGATGGGTTGTGGAAGGATAATGCTTTGTTGTGCAGAGTTCTTAAAGAATGAGGGGCCGATTACGATGTTGGTCGGAGTTGCCTGTCAGAAACCCCACAGAGTAAACGCTGTATATAGGGGATTATGAGCGGCCTCCGACTGGCTGATGGGCTCCTTGAGCCCGTCGGATGCCAGTCGGTCCGACCTGCCGGTTTCGAATCCGACAGCCTTCATTATAATAAGGCTGTCAGATCTGAAACTGTAGTAACGAGGTCCAGACGTGTAGAGGATGTTCAGTAGATTTAATGAAGTAGATTACAGGACATGCAGTTAAGTCCAGTACAGACCCCAACAGGAGCAGCCAGCATGCTGCTCAGCTCTTCTCAACTGACATCTCTGACTCCCAACATTGTGTAATCCATCATCCATGGAACCTTCCACTGGCAGAGCATGAGGTGACATGAATAACCTCAAAGCCAGGATACTACATATCCCCTTTCCTTCTATATAAAAAAAAAAACAAGAAGGTAAACAGCAAGAAAAACTGAGATAGAGAATAGACAAAGAGGAGATCAGAAACATCACAGACCAATGAGAAAAGAGAGCACCAGGGAGAGAACACGAAGATATATATGAAGAAGAAGATAAGCCATCCTCCCTCCTAACATAACAGAAACAAAAAGAGACAGTACAAATGATTACCTAAAGAGATACTTGCTGGCCAGGCAGGCATAAAAGGAGACAAGTCATAGTACAACACAATAACCACAGAACAACGACCAGGCACTAACAAAGAGAAAAAGAAGAGAAAACCACAAACCAACAACAAAAACGGAAAACGGTAAGAGAAATTCAGAGAAAAACTGACAACAAGATTAAAATCCAGAATCCACAGATGACACCAATAAAGGATATCAGGAGGAAAACTGAACTGTAACAGGAAAATGTGAGAGAGATTAAAAATAAAATCACTCAACCTTCCCATTAATAGAAATTTCAATATAAATAAAACTTGACGTTACATTCCAAACTGGAAAACGTAAACAATACACAATAATGTGAGGGAAACACCAATTGTTATTCAAACCAAAGCAATACACCCTGTGTGAAGGTAATATTGAACTCAACCTATGTAAGGATGGGACATACTAGAACCCATGACTAACTCCTAACCTGAAGAGCTAAAATATGTGGTGAAAGGGTGCACACTGTGCACTGTAGCGATAGGACAAAACCCATAAGACACACCACTTAAAAGGTTTGTGCAAGGACAACCTCGGGTAGAGGTTCAAATGTTGTGCACTGTTGTGATGGTACTGCAACCCATACAAGACACCCTAAGTAGGGTAAAACGTAAAATGTTGTGCATTGTTGTGACGAGACTATAACCCATACAACACACCCCAAGTAGGGTAAAACGTATAAATGTTGTGCACTGTTGTGATGGGACTATAACCCATACAACACACCCCAAGTAGGGTAAAACGTATAAATGTTGTGCACTGTTGTGATGGGACTATAACCCATACAACACACCCTAAGTAGGGCAAAACATAAAAATCTTGTGCACTATTGTTATGGGAATACCCAAAATAACACACCTCGTATAGAGGTTCAAAATATTGTGCACTGCAGTGATGGGACCGTAACCCATAATACACACCTCTAGTAGAGGTGATTAGATGTGCACTGTAAAGATGGGACTGTAAGCCACACGACACACCTCGTATAGAGGCAAAAATGTTGTGCACCATAAGATGGGACTGTAACCCATCCGACACCTCGTGTAGAGGCAAAAATGTTGTGCACCGTAGAGATGGGACTGAAACCCAAACAACCTAAGTACGAGAACAAGGAATCGAAACATGAAGAGTTATAATGCACCCTTTGGACAGACCCCCAAAGGTCAAGTAATGCACATTGCGTGAATGGCACTAATGGACAACCAACAAAAGAAATCAAACTAGAAATGTGTATACAACATGTCATTCAAAATGCAAAACACGTTTTTCCATTAGATGACTGCAAGTAGAGACAAAGTAAGTAAATATGCATAGTAAGAACTAATACATGTTGTCGAGTAGAGTACTGAATGAATCCACGCCAGTGAGCGACTCCTCACCCGAGTTGAACAATGTATGAACAACAAATCGTAAATCTGCCACACATTAAAAAAAAACAGAAGATAAACTTTACACTGAGGATTGAAACAGGCTCCTTGTAAAAGGATAACAAACCAGTGTCCTCAGACCTCGATGCGAATGTGCCTCCTGTCATCAAGTTTAAGTCAATAGGTTTAGCGCAGACTCCACGAGGATTGACAGCATGTGAACAACAAAAAAACGCGGCATAGAGTCCAGGCAGGAACTGCTGTTCACCAAACACTGCAGAAGTGTATAAACAGTAACACGTTTCACTGTACTTGTTTTGAGGTCACTGCTGCTCCGATAAACCTCTCAATAGTGTTCTGTCGATGTCATATTATAAATATCTTCTTGTTACTCTTAAAACAAACTGCCACTCACCACTGGTGTGAAAAACAGGTGATCCGTCCGATCATATAGAGTTCATGAAATGACCTTCTAACGCTGGCCCTCTCGAAACGATAAGAGGATCTAAGAACACAAACCCCCACTCATGGCAACCAAAACCGCACAATCGATAAAGACGTGGTTGGCATATTGCGTGGTTGGCGTTAAAACAATTCACTTGGGCAAATGCCAGCCGCAAGATGGCGGCACGTAGGTCACGTTGCACCGGGTGGCTCCTGATATCGTCTTGCAATAAAGCGTCCCAGAATAGCAGACAGCACCATGTAGAAGGAGACGTCACTTCGGTGCCATGGAGACTCCACAAGAGCAAAGGAGGAGGTAAGAGCGCGCTCTGCAAGTGACTCACGCGACATGTTTGAATCACAACACAGCGGTTAGAATTGGCCTCAGAGGGGCTAGAAATCAAAGACACAAAAATCCCTCGCAGTTTACATGTAGAAGGTGGTGAAATAAAGGCCAGCACATCGCTACAACTTGGACTCAGCATGGCAGTAAAATATCACAACAGAGAAAACTTCCCCATAAAAGTCGTTGGTGAGATGAAGTTTGTGAAAAACATAAGCACCTAAGTCCACAAGGGAGAGACAATACAGGCAAGTCACCAATTTTGTGGGTTCTTGAGGCAGTTAAACATTGTAGTGGATGGGAAGTTCACTGTGTGAAGACGTAGACTTATCCCAACAATATTGATCATGTGTGGCACTTAGGGAACTTGCAGAAGACAGGCTTGCTTGTGGAAACAGAAACACCTCACTTTGTACAGGAGACACAAACTTAGGTAGACTACCTTCCTTGTAGAGGCACTGTAGGCAAAGCTGGAACAGGCTTGAGGTGCAGCTGAGACTGAAATAATAGGAACTGGCACGTATGTGTAGAGGGCGACCGTTGGCCAGGTCACTGGTGGGGCTAGGCGGTGCCAGTAAGTTAAAATTACTCAGTTGTGGATACAGAAGTTGCTTCACCATGAGAAAATGTCGCTGGAAACTCCACACTTGAAAATGAAGTACTTGACAGGTAACCACGCAGGTTCTTTGAGTCAACTCGTCGCCAATAAAATGTAGTAACGAAGTCCAGACATGTAGAGGATCTTCAGATGTTTATTTGTAGATAGTTACAGGTCATGCAGTTAAAACCTACGAGACCTGATGTCAGAGGCTTTCTGACTTACATCTTTAATAGGCCCCTGAGTCTTCAACTCTTTCTTAAACTGGGCCAGTATTGGGGCAGTCCTGATGAATAAATGGATCCTGGGTGCATAGGTGAAAAAGGCCTCCTGCTTTGTTTTTCTTTTTTATACTTCTTACTCTGCATCCTGATGCTGTCCTGGCTGCGGGTGTGCAAGAACAACCGAATATGGTAAGCTGATCTGCAGAATTAGACTGTGTGTTGGTCGAGAGGACTTTGTAAATGATGCAGCTAGATTTAAAAATGACGTGTGCCGACAAATGGCGCCAATGGAGTTCCCTCATGTTGGAGGTGATGGATGAGAATGAGACGTGCCATAGCATGTAGGATGCACTTAAGGAGTGCCAGTGTGGAGACAGGAAGGCCAAGGAGCAGAGCATTACAACCATCCAGATGCAAGGGTACAAGGGCTTGAACAGCAATTATGAAGTCAAATTCTAAAGAAACAGTTTCACTTTCTTAAGAAGTGAGTGCTAGTACAAGTCCGTCTTTTTTTTTAGACATTGTTTTATGCAGACCTGTAAGAGCTCTGTAAAGTAATAGCACTGTGTGTGTGAACCTGTAAAACATGTGGCTCTGATGTGTATGTTATGTATGAATAAGATTGTGAGATGCCTGACTTTTCATTCATTTTCTGGCATAACCCCTCAACCCTCCAAATAATCTGGAGGAATTGAGATTTGCTAACTTTGTTTGCTTGCTAAATGCAATCCTCAGCACTTTAAAAGATCACCAGACACATCTGCTCTGAAATTCTGGGTTTAAACAGTTCCTGTTTTTACTGCTCTCACAAATTTCTGGCTCCCTCTGTTCTATCTCACGTCATCCTACATGGATGTTTGTTATATTAATTTTGAGCACTTAGGGCCTTTTTGCGGTCCATCAAACCTGCAAGGGCATTGGTTGGCTATAATTAAGAACAAGGTGCCTTGAAGGAATATAAATATTCGGTCTGAAATTGTCCCCATTTCAGTACAGGCTTTGCATCTGTGTGTGTGTGTGTGTGGTGTGTGTGTGTGTTGTGTGTGTGTATGCAGTGATAAGCTGACACCAAAATATATCAGTTAAAAATGATTTTGTTATTAAGTTCAATTGTTTTATTGTATTAACATTAAAATACAATTAGAGTGCACTGATGCTTTTGGCCAGACATGCTTTACAATATACTAGGTTACACATGTTTTAGCCTACCATTGTTTAGTGGACCTACAGCAAACATACCTATGAAGGTATCTTTAATGAAATCCTTCAATCAAATAATATTGAACCATATGCCATTTGCCATAATTTTTGCTCAAACATTAATAGACCCCAAATCCACTGTAAAGCCATATTTAAATTATATCCTATTATGATTGCTCCAATATGTTTTATTACATTATGATCAGTTTTGACTAGCATGTTTTAAATGATCAATTTGATCATGCATTAGCCGAAATATACAAAAAAAATGCCTGTTTTCAAATATCACCAAAATTAAAGAATCTTTTCAAACAGATTCTGTGGATAGAAACCATTACGTCCCACCCAGAACCACCTATAGTCCTTATGTGGGGCCATACCCCCCAAAACATATACTTCTGGCTGTAGGCCTGCCAGTGGAGGTGATGCGTTGATTCCTTACTGCCAGGGGAGGTGATGAGTCTATTCCTTATTGCAGCACAGAGGAGTTGATGCGTTGATTCCTTTCTGGCAGGGGAGGTGACCCATTGATTCCTTACTGTGAAGGGAGGGGATGTGTCGATCTTCGGACACATGGCCTCGATTCCTTACTGCAGGGCCACGTTAATGAAAAACTTGCCTCACAGGGACTATGGACCAAACATCCTGATGCGCTGGGTCGATGAGGCAGTGGCGGAACAGGCACTGTGTCGATTTCCCAGCCGTGAAGCATGTGATGCATCGTTTTCTTCAGCCGCAAAGCAGGGCCCGCGTCGGAGTTGTAGCGTGCACCACGGATTTCTGTGAAATGGTGCTTGGGACTTGGGACTTGGGACTCGGGTTGCGGTGATGTTTCAGCCGTACGGCAGACACTGCGTCGATTCTGCGGCCGCACACGGCAATGCATTGGTCAGGAAAAACAGTCACTGAGAGTAAATGCGTGGATTTTCTTGGCTCTTTGTGCAAAACCGCCTCCAAGGGCCCAGACCTGGAGTTGTCATCACTTGGCAAGTCAGAACTCACAGCAGAGGATTTCAGGGGCTGCAGATGAAGTCTTTGATGGCCCTGAGACTTCTTAACAGGAGTCAAGCACACACAAGCCCTAGGAAAACCATGGCAATCAGGACGTAGAAAGCAAAGTCCAGTCCTTTCATTGCCCACAATAGAAGGAGCAAGTAGCTGACCAATACACCAAAGCACACAGCAAAGTGGTAGTCCGTCCTGAAAGCTTATCCAGCTCTTTTTCTTGGCAGAATCATGTCCTCTTAGTCCAGAAGTGTTGTGAATTTATGGTGTCACAGCTCCAGTACTTATACCTGTTTCCCCCTTTGAAGTAGGCAAGCTTCAAAGGAAAGCCTTTGTAGTGCAGAATGACCCCGGCCCTTCCCTGACCTGGCTCCAGGCACACTACAGCGGATGGGGGGGTTGGAGACAACTTTGTGTGAGGCCCTGTTCAAGTTTTCAGTGACATCTCTTCCCACCACTCTAGCTCGGGAAGACCGATCAGCCTGGCGATGGGCCATCAGGATAAGCAGGGCACACCTGAACTTCTTTTTTGTGGCTGTCGAGAGTGAATGCACAAACAGCCCAACTGTCACACACCCTCAGACTTGGATGCCACAGGCAGGCAGAGGCACAGAATGATAAAACAAGAAAATGCCCACTTTCTAAAAGTGGCATTTTCAAACAAGCAATTTAAAAACCAACTATGTACTTTTAAATTGTGAATTCAGGGACCCCAATCTTCAAGTCTCTATCTCTTCCCAATTGGAAGTTAGAGGTTACATGGCAGCTCCAATGATAACTTAAGGGTGAGATAGTCCTTGCAATAGTGAAAAACTAATTTAGCAGTATTTCACTAGTAGGACATGTAAAACACACCAGTACATGTCCTACCTTTCAAATACACAGCTCCCTGCCCATGGGGCCACCATGGGCCTATCTTAGGGGTGCCTTACATGTAGTAAAAGGGATGGTTTGGGCCTGGCAAATGGGTGCACTTGCTAGGTGAACATGGCAGTTTAAAACTTCCCACAGAGACACTGTAGTGGCAGGTCTGACACATGGTTGCAGGGCTACTGATGTGGGTGGCACAATCAGTGCTGCAGGCCGACTAGTAGCATTTTATTTACAGACGCTGGGCACACACCAGGGACTTTACTAGTAAAACAAATATGCTAATCATGGATAAACCAGTCACCAATACAATTTAGACAGAGAGCATATGCACTTTAGCACTGGTTAACAGTGGTAAAGTGCCCAGAGTCCTAAAACAAAGCAAAACACGTCAGAAAAAATAGGAGGAAGAATGCAAAAAGTTTGGGGATAATCCTGCAAAAAGGGCCCGGTCCAACAGGGATGATTGATAGATGGTGACAAAGTCAAGTCCTTTGTAGCTCTACAAGCATAATTTTACATTGGAAAGTCTCAATTTTGGAGGTTCCTCCAATTAAAGCACTGCTTGAGTTCAAAACTCTGATCTCTTACACAGCCATTGTTAGATTCTTCTATTCATCGCTACCCCTATGCCTGGAGTAAATTTAAGGGGGTCATCTCCAGACTCTACTCCATACATTTGGAAGAGATTCACTCTAAGCCAAATGAGGTATACTCTTAAGACAAGGTTGCAAACTGTTTTGGGTTCGGAATATTCCAATGAGGCATGGTCATCCCTCTTGCACTCCCATGGCCGAGGGATGGGAGAAACCACACTAAATTTTAGCTACTACAATATTCTGCATGAATGGCACTTGTCTCCCCAAAGGCTTCACCATGCAAATGTATTGAAATCCGCTAATAGCTGCGACCATTAATCAACTGGCTCTGTCCAATTAGGCTTCTCTATGTAGAGTATCCTTTTACATTATGCAGACCATTTATCAGACCAAACCCGTCATCTGAAGTGTTGGACTTTTTTCGCAGTGGCCAAAATGTGAGGTGGTGGAAACAATCAGCCAAACCTACACATGATGTCTGGTTCCAATGTCTGTTTTTGGTTGCTTTTTATGGGTGCATTATCTATTGTCTGCAGTACCAGCAATCTATTTTTTAATCTGTATGGTCAGCCTGGCTTTTCCTGTCTTTCCCAAATTTTCCTTTATTTTGACCATATGAACCGACCTTGGTTGACAGTCACAACCAGAACTTTAGACTTTGAATAATGAATATGCTCCAGGTGCTGAGGAGGTAAATAAGATTTATATTAGATGCATATTAGGGATACTGTTGAGCAATTACCTCTCTCTTAAGTAGGTGGAGGAAGGTGAAATATGTTTAATGGTAATATTTTCCTTTGTTTCTTTTGTACTTTGTGTTTATACATTTTTGATAACCTTGCTTGGCCATATTTTAAAAACATTTTAAAAACCCAATACAAAATTGAAATACTAGGAGCACTTTCTGGACCTGAGGAAGATCCAGATTCTGTTTGTGACCTGAGAGGAGCCCTGAAGGACTGCACCCGCTCCCGCTTCTACCCAGGACAAAGAAGTCAACTCCATGGGTCAGTTGGTTGACCTCCTGTGTGCCTCCAGACAGACAACAAGCTGCAAGAGGCCTTTTCCTGGAAGTGCCCAGCTGATCAGTGGCAACTGGATCTGGACTGGACCCTGCTTTTCACCTTTTAACATGTCTCAGGTCTGCCATTGCAGAGCCAGTCTGTGCAGTTTTAAACTGCCATGTCGACCTAGCAAGTTAACCCTCTTGCCAGGCCCAAACCTTCCTTTTTAATACATATGAGACACCACTAAGGTAGGCCCAGGAAAGCCATAAGGGCAGGGTGCACTTTATTTAAAAAGTAGGACATATCCTGGTAGTGAAAAACTCTTAAATGTGTTTTTCACTAACGCAAGGCCCACCTTTTCTATAGGTTAACATTGTTATTACCTTATTGCACTTTAAAAGTGTAATTCCCAATTGGGAAAAGATGGCCTTTTCGAGTTTGGTGTCTCTGGACTCACATTATAAAATCACAACTTATGGTAAAGTTGGATTTTAAGTTGCAAGTCTGAAAATGCCACTTTTAGAAAGTTGGCGTTTTCTTACTTTAATCATTCTTTTTCTTCTGGCTGCCTCTGAATACACATCTGGGGTGGGTGACAGCTGGGTCTTGTGCATTCCCCCTAGACAGCAACACACAATGGGATCTTAGGTGTGCCTTGATGGGCCTCAATGGGCCATTAACTGGCTTAATGGGGGCGGAGCTAAGCACAGCCCACATGCACTCAAATGGGCTGTGCCTTGTCTCCACTTAATAGGTCTAACAACCCTGTATTGTCATTCCAGCAGCTTGGAGCCAGGGAAGGGGAGGAAGAGGACTCCCTGCACTTCAAAGCTACTGTCTAGAAGCTTCTCGCACCTTCCAGAACCAGGGCACCAAATTATAAATACTGGACCTCAGACACCATCACTTCAGAACACTTCTGAACTTCTACACTGTGGACATTCTGCCAGGAAGGACTGCTGTGCTGCTGAGAGGCCTGCCACTTTATTGGACTCCTGTTATTCTGTGCCTGGCCTGCTGCCTGCTGCCATCATTGCCTGGGAGTGAGAAGTACTGGTTCTGCATCTCTACATCTTCAAGAACTTAAGTGACTCTATAGGTTTGCTGGCTTGCTTCCTGTTTTATGAAGTCTCAGGGACACAAAAGACCTCCAACTCACCTGCTACAGCACCTGGACTCTGCCATCTGTGAGTCTACCCTGCCAAGGTTGCCACCTCAGTCCTGGATGCTTGGGACTTGGCCTAATATGCTCTGTCTTCTGTGGTCCTTCTTGAAACCGACAACGATAAGCCTTGCAAAGCAATGCAGCAGGATTTAAGGTACAGTGTTCTGCAGGTGCATGTGGGTCCCTGTAGCCGGCCCATGCTGACTTCCGGTCATACTGAACTTGTGACTTTGTCCAAATCTGGCGCGACCAGATAACTCACAGTTGGTGCTTTGTGCTTTTAATGTGTTATTTTCACCTAAACCTTTAAAATGTCATATCTCAGGATCTACTCATTGGATGTTTGTGGTTGTGGTCTTGTTTTGTTCATTAAACACAGTTCTATTTTACTAGCCAAGTGTGGTATCATTTTGTGTGGTATTTGCACTGCTTTACTGTTTGAAGTGTTACACAAATAACAAATACTTTACACATTGCCTCTTAAGCTAAGCTTGACTGCTCTGTGCCAAGCTACCAGAGGGTGAGCAGAGGTTAATATAGGGTGAGTATCTGACTTAACCTGACTAGGATTGTGGTGTCTGTTTGGACAGGGTGCATACCTTTGCCAACCCGAAACCCAATTTCTAACAATATATTTATAGGGTTTATGGGGTTTGGGTACTTGCTGATGGTTGGGATCATTGTGGGAGGAGGGATACTAGGCAGGTTGGAGTCAGGTTAATCACTACCAGTGCACAGCAGAGTAAATCTCCAGTTGGCACCAGGAAGGCATGCGTTGCGATGCGATGTGATGTGATATGATAGTAATTTATAATGTGCAACAGCTACTCCAAGGAGTAGCCTAGCGAAAGCAATGAAATCGGAATATGAAAAAGAAGGGTTAGATTTGCCCAAAGAGCCAGGTTTTAAGTTTCTTCTTGAACAGTGCCATCTCACTCATCATCCGCAGCTCCAGAGGGAGCTGATTCCAGGCTGTCACACCCAGATAAGCTAGGGACCTTCCTCCTGGTCTTACACGCTGAATCCTATGAATCTCTGTCAACCATTTGTATGTGGATCTGAGCTGTTTTGTGGGTTTATGAAAGCCAAATCTGGCTCTGAGATAGGAGGGGCACAATTGCTATAGCGCATCATGTACTATCACCAGAGCCTTAAATGTTACTCTATCCCTGATGGGCAGCCAGTGGAGTGCGCGCAAATGTGGAGATAATCGTGATCTCTTAGGAACATTTAGCAGGAGACGTGCCCCAGCATTCTGGATCATTTTGAGTTTGTCCATTAGGTACTCTGGTAACTCCAAATATAGCGCAAGGATGAAAAAGGCAAACATTTCTGTAGGGACCTCGTAACTCCAGAACAAGTGCCTGTCAGCAGGCACGGACGGCACAGGTAAGAGCGTTGGGGCGGAGCGGGGGAGGGGCGGTGGGGGGGAGTAGACAGACGGTTAAGTAAAATTAAATAAACAATAAATAAAACTACTTACCTTGCTCACGCGGCATCACCGAGTCAGCGATGCTGCGAGAGTAAGGTAAGTGGTTTTATTTATTTATTTATTTATTTAATTCTACCTATTCCATCATCGGTCAACTCCCCCACCACCACCCCGCCCCACCGCCCCATTGCTCTTACCTGTGCCGACCGCGCATGCCTATCAGCAGAATTACTTGACGCTTAAAAGACAGATGTCTATCAAATTTGAGACCCAGCCTTTTTCCACAGTTTTTCTGGGTCTCCGCGGGTGGGGGCGGGGGGGTAGGAGTTGAGAAGCATCATCAGGCCAAAAGGAATGCCAAAAATCTGGTGAAATATTCCCAAAGAAGAGGATTTCCGTTTTCTCTTTGTTGCATTTAGGTTGGGCCACAGCTAACCAATGAAAAACAGAAGTCAGGCAGGCTTTCATCTGATTGCTTTTTAACTCAGCTCCATTCTCCCAGGAGAAAAGCAGTTGTGTATCATCTGCATAGGAGATCACTTTATCTCCCAGATCTTGTGCTAGATACAGCAGAGGGGTAAGATATACATTGAGGAGAATTGTGCTCAGGGCAGAGCCCTGCTGAACTCCCACTTGAATATCACAAAGATTGCCAGCTCATGGAGGAATACAGACTTATTGGCTCCTCTTAGCCAGAAATAAATTTATCCAATCAAATGTTTGCCCTGTTAATCCAATAGCCCTAAGACGGTCCAACAGCATGGAGTAGGGGACTGTATAGAATGATGCTGATAGGTCAAGCAGATTAATACAGCCACTGTCCCAGCATCCAAAGTACCTTTAATATAACAGGATACTTCCAGCAAAGCTGTCTCCCTACTATATCTGGCTCTGAAGTCTGACTGGCTAGAATGAAGCAGATCATTTGCTTCCTGGAAGCTAGATAGTTGTTTATTCACATGTTTCTCTAGAATTGTAGATAGGGCAGGCAATAGGGAGATCAGCCAATAGTTGGTGTGTATAGCTGGGTCTGCTGTAGGCTTTTTTATCAGCAGCAGAATCTTAGCCTCCTTTCACACCCTGGTAACTGTGGCCGACCTTATTGATGTATTTAGAATCATATTGGCGACCGGAATAATAATGTCAGCCCCTGATGCCAATAATTTAGGGGGACACATGTCTGCAGAGACCCAGATTTAACGGCCTTCGATGCCTGCAGAGAGCATCCATAGACATGGGCTCAAAGGTACTCAACTTTGCTTTAGAGGGCTGAAACATCCTGGCTTGCAGATTTATCCAAGGGTCTTCAGCTTGTCTTACGCCCACCGACATGCTGGCTTGAATACTTAAAATCTTTGTATTAAAAAAATGTGCAAGCTGTTCACACCATTCTACCAAGACTGAGTGGAATCTAACACATGCAGATGGAGCCATAAAACTCTTCACAATCGAGAAGATCTCTTTCGAACTGTTCCCTGCCTTTGTAATCCTCTCCTCACTATAAGCTTGTTTAGCTTTAATTATTGACGCATGATATTCCTTTAATGCTAGCTTATAAGCCTCTTTATCCAGGGAGTTATATTCCTTCCTCCATTTCCATTCCAACACCTTGCAGCATTTTGTGCCTGCTTTAAGAGTGTCAGAGAACCACGGACTAGAAGGCTTCCTTCTATTTGCTCTGCACGGACGATCCGGTGCCAACATCTCTATTGCATTTCTAATCCAATCATTATACCTTCTAACATCTTCCTCCACCGTGCATAATAAGGCCTGTATATGCTGTTCAAGAGCCCTCATAAACTCCACATTTTTTTTATTTATTAAAGGCTTTCCCTTTATGGGTCAACCCGTCTGGGGCTGAATGTAATTTTATTGGGTGTTGCCAGGTGAATCTAATTAAATAGTGGTCTGACCAAATCAGGGGTTGCGGATCCTTTATTCGTATAGCAGCGTTGGATCAGACTTGATCCAGTATATGACCACCCTGGTGGGTTGGCGTTACAACAAATCAATTAGGCCTAAAGAGTCCATAGTTACTTTGAACTCTGAGGCTTCAATTTCACTCAGTTTGTCCAGGTGCAAACTAAAATTGCCTAAATCATTACTTTGGCTGCTTAGATAATCTATAGGTAGTGGTCGGTGGGTAGAGGGTCTTACAGTGGTGACACAAGGCTTCACCTATCTAGGTGTACATATATCAGATGACCAGGCCTTGTCCTGGTACCGCAATATAGAAGTAACAACTGAGAAGGTTAAGATCAAGGTGAGGAAATGGTCGACACCCCCCCTATCCATTTATAGTAGGTCAGCCATTTTTAAGATGGTGTCCCTACCACGCCTATTATACCAACTTCAATCATACCCATATTCAATTCCAATATCATGGTTTTGTCAGATAAATGCAATCATGACACATTTCCTATGGGGGGGGCGGGGGTAGCACCGTCAGGGTTGCCCAACACACTTGTATGCAGTCCACCTGTTCTCGTGGCATTGCTGCAGCCGACATACAATCATATCATGCAGCAGCACATCTTCAGGTATTAAATGAGTGGTGGTATGGGTCCAGAGAGGACCCAGCATTTAAAGTTGAACAATGGATAATGGGAGACCCCTCTGCATTTTCCCTCATATATAACAGGACGGACCCCAAGGACCTCCCCCCGGCAACCAAAGTTGTAGTTATGACATGGAGACAAACTCTATGTCGAATGAGCTGGTGGGGCCGCCTCACAGGAGAAGCCCCATTGTGGCGAAATCGTCTCCTTTCACAAGTAGCTGACCTTCAGGGATTCATTGGCTGGGATCGAATAGGCATCTCCATCTTAAGGGACGTAATTAAGGGGGATGGTTCTGAATCATTTGAAGACTTACACAAGGAATTTTCCATGCCCCATTCTCAATTCTATAAATACTTACATCTGCGGCACGCCCTCCTTCCTTACATTAAAGACCTGGCAGACCTACCAGAATTCAGCCCTTTAGAGGGTAAACTTCTTATGGGAGATCTAGGGGAACACATGGTATCCAAAATATAGCAAACGCTAATGACCAATAGCCCCATGAACATTGACTCTCTGAGGGCCACCTGGGATGCCGACGTGGGCCCGATCGACGATGATGACTGGATGGAGGCCCTACAATTCCCATGTGAGGCGTCTATCTCTACTCGATTACGATACATTCAGTTTAAGTATTTGCATAGGGTGTATTTCACTCTACAGAGACTTTGGAAAGCAGAACTGATTGCATCATCTCATTGCCTCCGTTGCCAATGGGAGGAGGGCACATTTCTAGAAGCGGTCTGGAGCTGTCCTGTTCTGGATCACTTCTGGCAGGGGGTATTGGTATGTCTTGACAAGGTTTTGGCATGGACACTTCCGAGATCCCCCAAATTAACAATGCTACATTGCACGGATGGTATTGGTGGAAACAGGTACAAATGACATCTTCTATTTTTAGGTCTTACTCTGGCAAAAATAGACATTGCTCAACAATGGAAAGCAGAACATGCTCCCCGATTATCGATCTGGAAAGCAGGCATAGACTATGCAATGGACCTAGAGTTCTCAGTTTTTGTGGCAAGGGGCTGCCCCCAAAAACATACTAAGATTTGGACAAGGTGGGCAACCTACAGAGGAAGCCCCATGAAATTACACGAAGGCACAGATGGCCCGCTCAAAGCTGAGGCAATCAGAACAGTGTAAAACCACAATAACTGTTTACCTGACAGGACACAAAAATGTTGAGGTGGATCATACATGTAAAGGTGATACAAGCCGAGGCACTGTATGTTATAGGTTAATACCAGGGTTATGGTATAATGTTTCTTTTGTTTACCCTGGGATGTTCCAGGAAAAATGGGGACGTGTGATTCATTGAATCTATGTCTGCAGAAATTGTATACCTCATTTTACTTGAACACTTTGAACCCTTGTAAAACTAATAAAATGTGTTCCACCCCAAAAAAATAGGAAATACGAAGTGATCAACACTCACTCCAAAATTTCAAATAATCCACAGTATGACATAATTTCTGTCAGTAAAAAGGTAAACAGTCACTTCTTTGTGAGAGATCACCTCAGTTGTAATCATGACTGTTTAAGTCAAATATAACACTATTTCGGCAAAGCCATAAAAGTTTGATCAAATACAATAAATATATAGGTTAAAGAAAAGTGCAACACATTATTACATTGTTAATGAGGAAGTGTTACAATGCCAAGTTAAAATCAACAGTGGAACACACAAACTGTTAAAAACAACATAACATTCGAAAATTAATAAGGCCAGTACCAGTGCATCACTATCCTAAATTCAATATAAAAAACATAATCATTTTAGGACAGTTCTTCTCTTTGCCCACATCAGCCCCAAAAATGTTGCTACTGCACAGGTATACAGTATGGAAGGGTCCGATCTCAATAGCCTCGAAGCAGTGCAGTGGCTAGATGTGCCCAGTTGTTTTCAAATGGGTGACAGCCATGCAGAGTGTGACTGGACATAAGCCGGGCATGCAAGCAGCACATGTGGTAAAGACTCGTTTTGATCAAGACAGAAAGGGCAATTCCCAGAGACAGATTCCAACCATTTGCAGTGATGATTTCAAATGGAGCGTCCCTACTTTAAATTGATTGTGTCTGAAGGCCCCATAATTAAGTCCTAGTACTTCTCTAGGCCATACACAGATTTAAACATCAAAGATTCCCCCGTCAGTGAAGTGCCTGCAACATTTTGCTCCACCCTCTGCAGCATAAATGCCCAATACTGTTTTTTAATGTCTCCTTGGAGGGTATTTGGGATTCAGTAGGGTGGTGCCAAATATCCCCAAAGCCTAACGAAACTGACAATTTTTTGGTTGAGGTCAACTAAAGATTTTTTTTAAATCTATCTAACTTAATGATCTCTTGTAAGGCAGCAGCGTATTGGGCGAGCTCTGGGGTAGCCCATAATCTTCGTCAGAATAGCATGGACCATAGGGGGACATTAAGGGCTACTTTTTTAACTCCCATGTCCAAAAATAGAAGGTGCAATGGTGTACTTGATGGAAGGGAGGTCAGTATCTTAAAAACTGTTCTCCGATCGTTTCAACACAGAGACGTCACCAAAGCCGCACAGCTCAGCAACATATAGTGCTGAGCCAAGGGCCTTGGGCTCATACAGCTGTAGAGCTGGCGCTATTCGCTTACTGAAAGAAGCCTGATGTTCTTTCAGGATGGCACCAATGGTCTCTCTGTGCTTCAAGCAAGCACTATTGATATGTGGACACCACTACATATTGGCTGACAATTTGATCCCTAGGTAATCAAATGAATCAACCCAATCTAGGGCCTTATCCCCTAGTATCAGCTTTCTCTTAACTTTTTTATTGTTGCTAAACAGCATAAATTTTGTTTTGGATGCGTTGATTTCTAAGCCACTAACATGACAAAAGGCAGCAAATTTGTTTTTAAGAATTTTCAGGCCACTTGGAGTTTTGGATGTCAAAAGAGTGTCATCTGCAAATAGCAATATAGGGATCTTGGTGTTAGCTATAACAGGGACATCCACTGGGCAGTCAGAAAGATAGTTACCCAATCCATTTACATACAGTGAAGAGTGGGGACTAGTACACACGCTTGCTGAACACCTTTCAGCACTGGGATCTTGTGATCAGTTGGCCCTGTTACCCCATCTGAGGAAGGCAAAGTTATTCTCATGTAGCTTAATCAGTAGTGATGGAATATTGTGAGGCATACCCATCGCCTTCAAAACCTGCCACAGCCTCAAGCATGAAACCAGGTCAAAGGCAGATTATAGATCGACAAAAGCAACACATGAGTTGCCCCTGCCTATTAGAACAATCTTCCAAAACAATTAAGATAAACCTAAATACCTGGTCTATCGTAGATGTTTTGGCTCTGAATCCTGCTTAAAGTGGGCTAATAATATCCCAATCTGATATCCACATTTGATTTTTTACCAAACGAGAATAGACTTTTTGGACACAATCAATAAGGCTAATGAACCTATAAAGACTTCTCGGCCTTCTTTTGAACTGGTATAACTTCGGTGCCCTGCCAAGATTCCGGAATAGATGTTCCCACAGCAATCACATTTGATAGAGCTACTATAGTCAGCCCAGGAATCCGCATAGTGAGCAAACAAATAAAGAGGAATGCCATCTGGGCCTGGAGCCCTTCCCCTCACAAATGTAGACAGTGAGTCTAAAACCTCCTCTTTAGTGAACGTGGGAGAGGTAAAATTCTTGAGGCTACGATACAACAGAGTAACTTTGGTGACAGGAACTACCTCCTCATAGTACAGGGCAGCTAAATGAGTAACCCATTCTGAGGGTAGAACATGGTTTTACGGTACTTCCCCCCAGGGATTTGTACCACTGGCAACCAATTTTCTTAAGCGCGAATATCCTCTGGATGAACATTTTTCCGCTAACTCCTGCTATCGATTATTGTCCCACTCCTTCTTTGCATTCAATACGCTAAGTTTGTATTACTTTCTAATGGGTGCAATCATAAATGGCTTTTTCAACTTGATCCCCCTAGCTACAGTGCACCTCAGGTGCCTACACTCATTGTTAAAGCATCCATTGTCTTTTGTTTGGGGGTTTCTTCTTAAATTATAAAATAAATTGCAATCCTCTCAAGAAGCTCTTTATGCAACACAATAAAGTCTAGGTGGTCTCCCTACTTTTCCAGACTTTTTGCAATGGTATTCAGAGTTGCCTGAACATCTTTGTTGATGTTTGACAAGATGTCTAGCTTTACAATGTAATGTAATGTAAATGGGCACTTGTATAGCGCTGCTATCACTCCAAGGAGCATCTTGGCGCTGGGGCGGAAATACCAGAGGTGGAAGAAACTGGTTTACTACTCATGCCAGAGGGGAGATAGGTGTTTAAATCAGAGTTTTGCATAATGTATCTGATGCACTGTAGATCCAAGTTTTAAGTGCCTTCCTAAAGACAGACTCGGAGACCATCTGACGTAACTGAGATGGAAGTTGATTCCAAGCCTTTGAGCCTAGGACTACAAGGGATTTTCCTCCCTTTGTCACCAATCTAAAAGATGGAATAGTCAGTAGATTTGCACTAGATGATCTTAAACTATGGGAGGGAGCGTAGCGTTTGAAACTGGATTGAAGATATTGTGGGCCACGTGAATGAAAAGCCCTAAATGTAATAATAAGAACCTTAAACAGAATTCGTTTGTGGACTGGTAACCAATGTAAGATGTCTAAAGCAGCGGAGGCAGATGATTTCCTAGGCCACTTCAATACCAGCCGGGCAGCCGCGTGCTGGACCATCTGAAGCTTATGCAAGACTGATTTATTAGTTCCTGCATAAAGACTATTACAGTAGTCCAGTCTTGATGTAATGAGTGCCACAGCCATGGTTTGCCTGGCTGAGAAGGGAAGCAAGTCAAAGAATTTCCTTAGACTTTTTATCAGATGAAAACATGTGCCCGCAACTGCCAGAGACTGTTGTTTGAAAGATAGTGTAGTGTCAAATTTTATTCCTAGATTTCTGGCTGCATTTATTGTATTAGGAGGGGTGTGGCATCCTCAGGCCACCAGAGTTTAGGCACAAAGGAATTTTGTTTGCCAAATGGCAGGATCTCTGTTTTTTCCGAGTTACACCTTAAATGGTTGTTACTCATCCACTTAAAGGTTGCTGAGAGACAATTCCTAAGATTTTCTTCCGCCTTAGTAGTGTCATTATCCAGGACCAGGATAAGCTGAGTATCGTCCGCATATGAGATGGTATTAATCTTGAAGGACGATATTAATTTCATCAGGGGGACATATAAACATTGAAAAGGGTTGGACTCAGACTCGATCCTTGGGGAACACCTGATACAAGAGTTTTTTCTTCTGAGTTATATTGTCCTAACGTGATAACTTGGCGCCGATCTTGAAGAAAATTCTTAATCCACTCTAGGACATTCCCGGAAACTCCATATGATGCAAGACGGTCTAGCAGAATGGTATGAGAGACCGTATCGAAAGCCGCGGACAAGTCAAGCAGCACCAGGACTGCTTTCTTTCCCTGATCCAGGGCCGCTCGTAAAGTTTCTGCAGTGTACAAAAGGGCAGATTCAGTCGAGTGTTGGGCTCTAAAACCTGACTGGTTAGCATGCCATACATTTGTTTCCTCTAAAAACGTGGTAAGTTGTTTATTGACAAATTTTTCAGTTAACTTACACAAGGTAGGTAGAAGTGAGATGGGTCGTAAGTTGGAGAGTGTCGTAGGATCAGCCAGTTGCTTTTTCTGGAGGGGTTTTACCGCTGCAAGTTTCCATTCTGTTGGAATCTTAGCTGTGAGAAGTGACGAGTTTATAATATTATTAATAATAGGGTTTACAACATCAATGAGGGCATGTAACAGAGTGGGGGGCAAGGGTCGAAAGGGGAACCTGATTTGGTAGATAAGATGGCCAGCCGTGATTCTTCCATCGTAATAGGTTGAAAGGTTTTCATGCAGGCGATATCTGTATCTACAGAGGCTCTCTTATTTATGATGACTGGCATAGGGGAAGGGAAGTCTTTTATCAGTGTCAGAACTTTTCCTTCAAAATAATCTGCTATATTATTGCAGAGGTTCTGTGATGGAGGGATCTCTTGAAGTAGACTATACGGATTTGTGAACAGATTAACTATTTTGAAGATCTCCTTCTGTTTATTTTGGGAATTTTTAACAGCCTCAGTATAGAAGATTTTTTTTGAAACTTTGATCAAGGCATGATATTTTCTGCGTGCAATTTTATAAGTATTGAGATCAGTCCTATCATAATGCCGGCGCCATCTACGTTCTAGTACTCTGACTTGGGCTTGCAGTTCTTTCAGGGATAACGAAAACCATGGTGCAGAAAACTTCTTTTTTGATGGCCTATGTGGTGTAATAGTAGGCGTCAGCTGATCTTTTAGTTTGAGCATCCAGTTC
Source organism: Calotriton arnoldi (assembly GCA_963921515.1). NCBI lineage: Eukaryota > Metazoa > Chordata > Amphibia > Caudata > Salamandridae > Calotriton > Calotriton arnoldi. Next base: position 319,022 of record CAWUFW010011470.1, read on the forward strand.
CCATAGAGCTGGGTGTCGATTATAGGATCACCAACCAAGTTGGGTCTACTCATGATGGCTTTAGGGACAAGGTCTGGACGCCCCATAAGTGCCTTCCAGCTAACTTTGTCCTGTTGTTGAATATTCGTATTATTCTTGACGTTATTACAATAACCTGATGCCATTTGAGGCGACGTCTACAAGATATATGTACAACATTGCGAGTACTAGATGGCCTTTTCGGGTCAATTGTATACTTATCAAACAAAGCGAGCAGCGTAAGACATAGAGGGTTATGGTTGCTCTCCACTCTTTCCTGTACTACCTTGTCACCCACTCTGGACCACAATCTTAAGTCAATGAGGATGTAATCAATTTGGATTTTGGACAAAAGGTTGTTAAAAGTGTAGGCCCCCTTGGTATCAGACTTAGTACGACCATCAGTAGCCCCGACCCCCAATTCAATGGAGAGCGCTTTGAACCGAAGGGTGGCTTGGGTCCATCTTTTGATTGAGTGAGGCTCCCGCTGGGAGATAGCCCAAGATTCTTCCTCCTCAGCAGTGATTTCAATATCATCCATGTCTAAGGGCTCAAATTTAGAATTAAAGTCCCCTGCAATGATCACTTATGAACTTGTACAAGACTTAGCCAGATGAGCCTCTAGGGCTTGGATTGTTACCGAAAGGACTTCACCCATATTGATAGACCACCCATAGGTCTTCCAAACGTATAAGGCTTAACTGGAAATTGAAAAGACAAGTACCCCACTTTATGTAGAGATTCTACTGTCCAAGTTTCTTGGAAGTGGCATATGTCATGCTTGTTGATGAATTCACCCCATAGTGGCTGCATCATCTTGGCTTTGAGGCCGGCCACATTCCAGGAAACCATCGAGATCAAAGGTAAATCATGCTTTTTAATGGAGCACTTGGGCAGAGACAGAGTGCCTTCGGAATCAGTGAGTGTGCTATTTGAGATTTCAAGAACTGGAGAATCATTACCAGTACACAATAACCCAGGTATGCGAACATTGTTAATTTGGGAGTGAGTAGATAAGTTGTGAGTATTCAAGCTGACCTAGTTAGTATGGATGGTATCAGGGCATGAAAAATCATCAAACTGAGTAACCAAACTAAACATGGGTGAGCAGGGGCCCAAAGCTGTATCATAACCGCTCTTAGATCCAGAAGCTTGAGAGCCTCTGAACAGGTCACCCGTAGGTGAAAGATTCAGCACTTCTTGGGGTAGCCCTATATTATTAATACTCGCTGGGGGACTTGGAACAGGGGGGACTCTTGGGGGAGTCCAAGATTATTGTACAAAGCCCCTGCTATTCTGAACTGTAGCCAGGTCACACTTCCCCATCAGCTGTCAATCGTTATCTTCCAAGCCTGATAGAACCTGAAACCTATTCCTATGTGGCAGCTGAGCCGTGTATTGGTAGCGGCTGTGTGGTTGTATTTGATTGACTCTCCTGGGTTTTGGGGCTAAATGTTTGTACAAAATACCCCAACGGAACAATGTTTAAATGCCCAGGCTAAGCTATATCTGTGTTTGACTTTTCACTTTACTAAACAGTTTGATCCTGTGCACACACTCATTTATTGTTGAACACACAGCACAGCCTCACTCAACAATTCTTGCTCAGGCGGCTTTGTGGTGTTTCATTCACATCAGGGACTTTGATGGTATAGCGCTAAAAATAGATGCTAAATACTCCCAGTGCAATTTTAGAATTTATGTATTTATTTATCGAGTTTTGTATAGCACAAACTTGACCCGAAGGCATCAGAACACTTTACAGAGTTAGCACAGCAGCAATTACACAAGTTAAATAAAAGGCAAATGAAGTACATAGTAACCTTATAAAAAGAAGCGTAGGATAGACAGCAGGATATGTGAATGATATAGCAGCAATTACACGAGTTACATAAAACATAAATAACAGTACATAATAACAGTATAAAAAGAGGAATACAATCCACAGTAGGATATGTGAATAATATAGCAGCAATTACACAAGTTACATAAAAAGAGTAGGTAGAAGTGCATATTAACTGTATAAAAAGAAGTATATACTAGACAGTAGCATTTGCAAATTATATAGTTCTGAGGTAGTTACGGTAGGGTGTTGCATAGATGGGGAGAATGGAGACACAGTTTTTACCCAAGGCAGTGGTACTGACATTTCAATGGAGGTTGTGGGGTAGGAGCATTAGGCCAATCAGATCCTTTAGTGGAGGGGGAGGTATTTATTAATAAGAAGTTTAAGTTTCTTCTTGAAGTGAGGGAATGAGTGATTGTCACGTAAATCCTGAGACAATGAGTTCCAGATTCTGGGAGCGTTCCCAGAGAAGGAGCATGTGCACGATTTTTCTTTCTTGAATTTGGACAGAATCAGGCGTAGACTGTTGGAGCTTCAAAGAGGTCTCTTTTGGCCGGCTTTTGATAGCTTTTTTGCAAGGTAAACACTTTCTCACATGTAGAGGGCTTTGAGCGTTATTCAAGCAATTTTGAATATACATCTTGACTCGATTGGTAGCCAGTTGAGGTTCTTGAGAGAGGGAGTGATGCGGTCGAAGCCGCTCTCCCTCAACAGGAGTGTAGTTTTCAAAGGGGCTAAGTGTGTATTTGAGGTACCCGTGATCGTTGTGTTACCATAGTCCAGTTTGGAAAGGACTAAGAATTGTACCACAGTCTTTAGGTCTTCGATGGGGAGGAAAGGTTTTTATTTTTTGAAGGTGTTTTAACGTGTAGAAGGCACTTTTAGCTGAGGCATTAATATGATCTTTCATGGTCAGGATTTTTTCTAGTGTAATCTCAGAGATTTTACAGAGCTGGAGATGAATAATTTGCAGTTTAATGCAGTGAGGCTGTCGAGCCAGATATCAACAGGGAAGGACTTTTCTTTTGGCTGGATGAACAGGAATTCGGCTTTGCTGGGATTAAGCTTATGATTGTTGTTGGAGAGCCAGGATTGAACTGTGGAGAGAGTACTGTTTAAATGCTGGATGTCTTTAACTGATGAGATTTTAATGTAGATTTAAGTGTAATCTGCATAGAGATGATAGGCAATTCTGGCTAGTTTCAGTATCATTGCAATGGGTTCCATATAGAGATTGAATAGGGCAGGAGACAGGATTGACCCTTGCGGACCTTTTTGTGAGACTGGTGTTACTTTTGAGATGGAGTTGTTGAATTTGAATAACTGTGAGCATTCGTTCAGGAAGGAAGCACACCACTGAAGGACAGTGTCATTGATTCCTGCACGTTGTGAGAGGATGTTATGGAGGATGTCATGGTTGACAGTGTCAGAGCCCGCTGAGAGGTCCAGGAGGACTAAGACTAGCTAGGAGGCAGGCCTGGCCTTCGTCCAGAGATCTGTGTAGGTCATCTACAATGTTCAGTATTGCAGTCTCTGTGCTGCAGCCTTTCCTGAACCCTGATTGGAAGGTGTTGTGAAGGTTGTATTTTTCAATGTGGTTTTTGAGTTGTGCCAGCATACATTTTTTGATGATTGGGCCAGGAGGGGGAAGTTGGTTGGGAGAATTACAGTACTGAATGAAAGGGGACACCTGGATGACCTTGTTACAGTTCCTCATGACTTGAAGACACATCCCTTGCAGGCGTGATATACTGAGAGTGGTTGGCAGCGCCTTGAGCTCGCCAGTTGCACGACAAAATGTTGCTTTAATGGACATGCTGTAAAGGCTCTTTTCGGTGCTCATGCAGAACTAGAGCCTGCTGCTCTAGTACGTACTCTAGCACGTGCCTGGCAGGCTTCGAATCACTCACTTATTCTTTTTATTTTTTGTGGTTCTATAAGCTACAAAAATGGGCCAACTTTGATATAAATTTATAAATGGGTAGTACCATTGCAAAAATGCATATTAAAAGGTGTTTTAAAGATAATAAATACAAACATAACACAAAAAAAGTAGCTGGCAGACACTACAAAGGGGAAATGCACTTTTTAATGTCAGGCTAGGGTGAGGATACACACATATACATGCCCCGCCCCACAGAATTGGCGAATTACACATACACACACACACACACCATCCCCCCAATGACCTATCCACCTCCACTTACCTGCTCAGTGATGAAGGATGATGCGGTGATGGCTGGTCACAGCAGGTCACCGTCATGCTCTAATCAGTGGAGGCCAAGCAGGCGGGTGCCAGTGTCTACAGTTCTGCTTGGGTTGTTGTGCTTGCTCTCCATAATGCTGCCACCGCCAGGCTCACACGGCACAGCAATTAGAGTGCTAGCAGTTTTTATACAGTGGCAGTGTAGTGCAGCACATGCACACCGAGTTCTGACAGTGACTGCAGCTTTTGGTGGGCCCAGGCCACGTGCACGTAAAGGCATGATTATAGATGGCTTCAGCTGGTTTCAGTTCAGTGAAAACTGATAAAAACAGTATGTTATGCACTTTTAATTTGCTCCACGACGTTCTAAAGTTTGTCCTGAACTTTGCCAGCCTGCCCCCCACCCAGCACAGCCATCAGCCCGCCCTCCAACACAATTTTCCATGGAAAATGATGATATTCCTTGGTGAAAGGCAGGTATGCACTGCTGACATCAATATTGTGATGCAGTCATCATTTCTGGATCTGGGTGGGCCAGCCATAACAGGCAGACATCCTAAGGAGAACAGATACATTCATTTTTAATAATTACTGGACCCACTGCCCATGGACGGAAAATTCAGTAGACATGGCCCTGTGAAATAAGTGCCGATGCTAAGCACCGGAAACCACTGACACAAATTAAGCACTGTTTTGGGCCCAGGTGCTACTTTTTCCTCAGTAATATTAACAAAAGAAGTGGTAACCTCTTCCCAATATTCATTAATGGGAGGGCAGGATCCAGCAAAATGCAGGAAGTCCTTTTCCTCTGCAGCATTGTGGGCGCAGCACAAGTCAGTCTGGAGGCCTCTTTTCATTAAGCTGTAAGGTGTGTGCTAATTTCACTGAAGACATTTATAATGAATAATACACAGACTGCTACAGGGTAAGAGGGTTCAATGACAGAATATTGATGCACAGAATATACACAAGGATACACAAAAATATTGGAAAATAAATATTGCAAACAAAAATATAGCCTTTCTATAATTATCTAACAAAACAACAATTATGAAGAACAAACATATTGCTGTTAACAATATCATTTTTTACTAATATTGAATACAAAAATATTAGTTACAAAAATATCCTTTCCTATAAACAAATATTTGAATTGTCAAAAATATCGCATCACACAATGACAACAGTAATATCGCTAAAATAAGTAAATTTGTAATTACTTATCATAAAAATAATAACATGGAGAGGAAGACTGGGGAAGAAAGCAAGATGGCGGCCACATAGACGCATCGCGGCGAAGCTCTCTTGCAGACCTCTGTCTCCCCCACCGATATCGCCAGCTGCTGGTTACCTGAGCCGGCGGTCCTCTCTTGGCGGTCCTCTCTTGACATTGCTCTCCTCCCTGTGCGCTCGACGCAGCATGCTGGCCGGACTTCTGGCCCTGGGGGACAGCAGGCTTGCGGGCTGGTTCTCTTTGCTGCTGGAGCTCACTTCACGACGGTGCAGAGGCTTTCTTGGTGGGTGGGTAGGGCTCACCAGAGTAATTGCTCGGTTGGTGGCTGGCTTCAGCTCCGGTACTGCCCGGGTGGCTACTCCTGTCGACATGCCCCCAAAGCTTGCAAAACATCAGAAAGACAGGGGAGAAGTGCTCTCCTCATCAGCAAGACTTGCCGCCCCTATGCTGACCCCCAGACAGGACTCTACTCTTCATCAGGCTGGTGCATGGTCAGGTATGATTCTTGTTTCGGGAAAAATAGGTCGGAAAGCATGGGAGCAGGAAAAAGGAAGAACCAAGCAGCCATCAAAAATGCCGGGACAGGTATGAGCAGGGAGGAGGGAGTTTTGGGTCTTTGTAAGAATGCTCTGCCCCAGCCACAGTCTGTAATAACAGAATTTTTCACCATCAAGAACTCTGGTGGAGGTCCAAGCCATCATGGCTCCATTGAGAAGCAGAGTGAGCCAGACCCTAGTGCCATCTTGGCTTCTCATGCATAGGCTGGGGGATCCTCCACGCCAAGTGCTGCAGATGTAGACCCTGCCGGCTCTGGAGGAATGCTGCCGGTGCCATCCGAACAAGCCTTGCACTTGGAGATTGAAGAGCGGGGTGTCTGTCTGGGTAACTCCATAGTGGTGGGGAAGGTCTCTCTCTGCGAAGCTGCTAGAGCTAACTCTACTCCTCAGCCTGTCACTCTTGGGGATGAAGGGCGCAGCAAGGAGCACAGCATAGATCAGTGTGGGCCAATGGCAGTGACGGATCTTACCATGGACGTGACGGATAAATTCTTCTATCTCACAGATGGCTCAGGTTCAGAGGCCCCTAATTCATATTTCAGCGAAACTAGCGGCACTAATTCATCAACTTCTGGGTCCAGTACATTGGAAGCCCTGAGACAGCGCTTAAGTGCCCAAAGCACCAGAAGGCCCTTAAAGCAATATAGAATCCCGGAGGAGGAGAGCGAAGACCTTAGCCGGCAGTAGCCTGAAATATGATTACTCCCATACAAAAATGTTTGGGACTCCAGAGGAAGCACCAGCCCTGAATGAAATAGCCTCATCCGCCGTACAGCCGACAGTGGACATGTCCTTAAACTCTGAGTTAGGCTTAATCTTGGAGTCTATCAAAGAGCATTGGGCTAATGCAGGGGCAGACGGTAAAAGGGCAAGACAGGCTACAAAAAAGCTGGAAGGCGCCATTCGGAAGGTGGAGAAAGGCATGCTCTGAGATTGGGGAGCACCTTAGCTGCATCGAGGACAGGACCACAGCCTTGGAGACAGAGGTCACCGTGGTGAAAGAGCAAGCCTAGTCGCATGAGTCCCAATTAACCGATGTGCAGTGGAAGCTAGAAGACATGGAAAACCGACAGTGCAGGAATAATCTTCGGTTTCTTGGGATTGATGAGGGCCTTGAGGGGGATAATATCCGTTCTTTTATGCTGGATCTCTTAAAGAATGCCTTTCCTGAACTGTCAGGATGGGACCGGGCCTCGGAAGTTCAAAGAGTTCACTGGTTTCCGGCGGCAAGTAATAAATCAGTCCAGGCTAGCAGAGACTCAAGACAACCAAGGGCTATTTTAGTATTCTTTTGCAACTTTTTGTAAGGACAGGGCTATGTTAAGCTCTTTTGGATTGAAGGTGGTTTGCCATACGACGGAGGGCACTAGGGCTAGGGCTGTTGCTATTTTAGTGAAAGGAAACACTATTACCCCTGGGCGCAACGCAGCAGATAAGCTGGGAAGATGGGCAATACTGTAGTGCAAGGTGGGTAGTGGGTCTTTTACTCTATGTTCAATCTATGCCCCAGCACTAGATGATCCCCATCTAACTTTTTGGCAGCTGAACTCCCATCTTGGCTTGGACCATCTATAGTCTGTGGGGATTTTAATTTAAATGGCTCAGGAGGGGTGTTTTGTTGCAGTGAAGAAAGCTATGCTGTGCGCAAGCCGCAATCTTTTAGATCCCTGGGTTATTTGCAGAAGGAATTAGGGCTGATTGACGTTTGGGCTTCTTTGAAGGCCCCTGACCCAGAATACACCTATTACTCGTCCCGCCATGGCAAGTTTGCCAGGTTGGACTATTTTTTTGTATCACCCGAATGGGTCAATGGGGCTCAGGTTGAACTATTCCCTAGAGCGGTGTCTGACCATAACCCAATTACTCGCGAGATTTCTACAGCAGAGCTGTGCCGTGCACCTAGAAATTGGACCTTTGAGAGGGGATTGTTGTCGGATCCTGATTATGTCCAACATGTGAAGCCTTGGGGTTTTTTGAGCTGAATAGAGGGAGTTCCTCTTGGGAACAGTTTTGGATGCATTCAATGCCGGGGTGAGGGGGGAAACCCTGAGCTTTAGTATTACTAAACAGAAGCAGGAGCTGGGACGCCGCAAGGAGCTATATCAAAAGTTAAGTAATCTGGAAGCAGAATTAATCTGTGTTGTAGCAGCTGGGAGGATCTGGCCCACATTTTGAACCTGATAGCTGTTACCAAGGCTCGCTTAAATGAACTTTTTGCTGAGAAAATAGCTGGGAAGTATCTGGCCAAAGATAAGGATCGCTATAAGTTTAGTGAGCGAATCAGCCGTTTTCTCGCAGCTAGGGCACGGCAACAGAGCATGACCGGCTGTATTAACAAAGTAATGAATATGCATGGTAATTTAATTACGGATCCTGGTAAAGTTAGAGAGGCTTTCAGGGGTTTTTATGCAGATCTTTATAAGGGTAGTCCTGACTGTGGCCCCGCACTGCTAGACATTGGCAATGTAGGTCAAGCGAATGGCATAATCGATGAGGAGAGATCGTTGTTAGGGGGTGCTATCCTACCTGAAGAATTAAATGCGGCTCTGTTTGCCCTTCCAACAGGGAAAGCAGTTGGGGCAGATTTCATTCCCCTTGAGTTTTATAAGGTGTTTTGCACAGAAATTCATCAGGAACTGCTGAGTCTGTTTAACGATGCTTAAACTGACCACCCCCCCGGGTCATGGGGTATTGCTAATATAATTATTTCTCCAAAAAAAGGCAAGGATCCTACAGCTTTGGGCTCCTACAGGCCAATTACACTACTTAATAGTGATGTGAAGGTCTATTCTAAAATCTTAGCCAGCCGACTAGCGGGCGTTATACATCGACTGGTGTCGGAACGGCAGCACGGGTTCATCCCCGGTAGAGGGACTACGAATCATATCCAGAGGGTTATTTCTCTATTCGATGCAATGGAAGATCTTGTAAAGCCAATGGGGGTGGTCTTACTTGATGCCGAAAAGGCCTTCGATAGGGTGTCGTGGGCTTTTCTGTGGCAGGTTCTGGAAGCAAATGGCTTGGGGGGGGACTTCATTAATGCAATTGGCGTAATGTGTAATAAACCTATAGTGCGCTTACAAATAATGGGCATGAATCAGAGCTCTTTACAATAGAAAGGGGCACGAGACAGGGCTGCCCCATCTCCCCTTTGTTATTTGCATTATTTATTGACCCCTTTCTCAGGAGGTTGGAATCTTCACCGGATATTTTGCCTGTGAGTTTACAGGGTTGGGATATGAAAATCCTGGCCTATGCTGATGATGTGGCCATAATTACCAGCGATCCGGACAGCGCTTTACGTGCTGTTGAGGAGATTGCAGAAGATTTCGGGACCCAATCTGGGTTTCTGCTAAACAGGGCTAAAACCCAAGTATTGATTAACAGATATTCCCTAGTCTCCAATAGCAGGATTACAGATGAAGCTATATATTTAGGAATTTGTATCACTGCTAAGGTGTAGCATATAAGTGTATAAACCTAACACCTATCTTAGAGAAAACCAAGAAGGGCTTTACACAGTGAGATAATTTGAAACTTTCTATAATGGGGAGATGTAACCTGGTTAAAATGATATTTCTTCCTAAATTGCTTTATGTTTTTCGCACTGTCCCATTGGAATTTAATAATAATGGTTTTAAAAAATTGATAGATTAGTGGCAAGCTTTATTTGGGCTTATGGGAAGGCTAGGAGGGCCAACATTTTTATGTGCTTACCCAGAGATAGGGGAGGGGTGGGTGCTCCCCAATTTTAGATTATATTATTTAGCTGCTGCTATGCAGTGCTAGAGTATATTATTCAACTGCCGGGTAATAGAGTGCCAGGCATTCAGTTACGTCCCCTTCCCTCCATTTATTGAGCTATTGATTGGCAGCTCAGCCCAAGGATGCCTATTGAAGTTTTTTGAGCCAAGCTACTTTAAGCTGACCCACTTCAAGACTCTACTTGACGCATTTCAAAACTGTGCGAGTGTTCGTAAGAAATTAGGGGTGGGTAGGTATAGTAGATACAGCCCCCTGCTTTGGAATGAACATTTACCCAGCATATTTCACAATAGCTGCTTCGTTAGGTGGGGACGTGGGGGGCTTGGCAGGATAGGAGATCTCCTCACTGGGAATCTTTTTGCACCCTTTGAGGTGGTCTGCAGCAGATTTAATGCTGGGCCACAGGATTTTTTTTAAATACCTACAGATTCGGGATTTCTTTACAAGAAAGACTGGGGGAGTAGCTGGCTTTAATCGAATACCTTTGTTGGAAATATTGGTTAAAAGAACCACCCCTTCTATCTTGCAGCTATATGGCTGTCTGCTGGAACGGGTCCCAGATGACTAGGAGAAACATAATGGAAAATGGAGGGACAGGCTTGATGTGGCCGACCCCGGTTTCTTGAAATCACTTGAGATGGGAGGGGCAGTCATGTGTGCCTCAAATCTACAGCCACAACATTACAAATTGCTGTTTGACCTATATATAACTCCAGCAAAGATTGCGAAAAGGGGTGGTGTGGCGGGGACCCGCTGCTCTAGTTGTCATGCTATGGAGGCGGAGTTGGTTCACATATTCTATTCCTGTCCCAGCTTAAAATTGCTTGGATTAGAAACTGTAGGTTTTTTAGAGGAAGTTTTTAAACTTAATATCGCTCCATCACCGCAGCTTATGCTATTGGGGGTGGATGAGACACTAGTTGGGCCCGGATCAGAAATGGTTTTTATAGCAATGACAGTTTTTTGGTTGTGTATCTCCTCATCATGGCTAGATCCTCTACCTCTGACCTTTCAGCAATGGAAAGGACGCTTTCTGCATGTTTATTATTTTGAGAATGCACTGTATGCACGTTAAGGCAAGCGGGCTAAAAGCAAAGGAAGGAGGATATGGGGGGGCGCTCACAACTTGGTTGGATATGTTTTATTAAGTGTCATTGTTTAGATCATATTATAACCTGTGCTTGTCTATAAATAGGAGTTAATTATGAATCAGTGCTGCTACCCTATTGAATGTTATCTATCTTGGTTATCTTAACGGATTTTTATGTAATTTATTTATGTACACGCTGTTACTGTATGGGAAAAAGGGGGAAGCAATAAAAATATTTAAAAAATACAAATAAATAAATAATAACATTATACATCAAAGAAAACATTAAAACAAACAATAAATAACATATACACATATTTTAACTATAGAATATTCACATTACATTACCACATTTAAATAAACCTAAGAAAATAGAACTCAATACATTACATCAACAACATATATATGTATAATCCCCACCTTTATATCACAATTTATATATATAATGTATGTATATACATATATTAAACCAGTCCTTAGTGCTGCATCGCACAACAATGGGTCTCCTCTGCTGTTCAACAGTTTATTCAGGATACCTCATCAGATTCCTCACCACAAAGATGTACAGAACTGGCAGAATTCTTCAACAAAAAGATTCTGTAGATATATAATGCCTTCCCTCCGGCCACTGTATTTGAGAACACGCTCCCAGCCCAAGTGACGGCGGAGAAGTACTCGGCAGTCATAGAAGAGTTCCCCATGCTAGATCTCTCCACGCTTTCCCAACTTTGGAACTCAATTAAATCAGGATCCCCCTGTGACCCAGCCCCAGTACACTTGCTGAACAAAGTAAAAGGGGCCATTCTTCCTCCTCTTTTAGATGTTCTCAATGCTTCCATTGCTACCTCGTAAGTGCCCAAAACATGGAAACATGCCATGGTAAAAGAACTTCTCAAAAAAACTAATCTAAATCAAGAGGTATGGAGCAATTATCGTCCAATCTCACTTCTTCCCATGACTAGTAAAATTTTGGAAAAACATATTAATAACATTCTTACCAACTTCCTAGAATCCCACGCAATCCTGCACAGCTCCCAGACTGGTTTTCGCCCCAATCATGGGACAGAAACCGCTTTGCTCACAGTAATGGAGACGGTACGCCAACTGCTTGATCAGGGAGGTACGGTAGCAATCATCCTGCTGGACTTAAGTGCCGCTTTTGACACTGTAAATCACGAAACTTTAATGGACCGACTCAAAGCGGTAGGAGTGGCAGGGAACGCCCTCTCCTGGTTTTGATCCTTCCTTATGGAGAGAACCTTCCAGGTGTTTGATGGCACTCATTCCTCAAAATCTATCCCACTGTGGTGTGGCGTCATGCAGGGCTCCTCATTAAGCCCCACTCTGTTCAATGTATATCTTAAACCTCTGGCTGACCTGGTCCTTCCCTTTGGAGTGCAGATCGTGACGTACGCAGACGATACGCAGCTTGTACTGTCCCTTAACCACCCTAAAAAGTATGAGATCGACCTAGAAACCTGTTTGAGTGCAGTAGCCACTTGGATGGACCACTCCTTCCTCAAACTGAATGGGGAAAAAACTGAGCTAATGATCCAAGGGAATAACAACTACCGCTCTCCCCAAATGAAATGGCCCTGCTGCCTAGGTGTTCCCCCCACACCCAAAGAGAGAATCAAAAGCCTAGGAATATGGCTAGACAATTCCCTAAATCTTGAACATCAAGCAGTACAGGTTGCAGCCACCTGCTATGGAATTCTATGACAACTACGGAAAATTCTGCCTCTGCTTCCAGACTCAGCTCGCAGAACACTAGTCCAAGCCCTGGTATTGCCACGACTGGATTACTGCAACTCCTTATATCTGGGTACCCCCAAGGCTACCACGAGGAGACTGCAGGTGGTACAGAATTGCACAGCCAGATTTCTCCACAATGTCCCTAGGAAGCAATCGGCCAAGCCAGCACTAAGGGCACTGCACTGGTTACCGATCACAGAACGAATACGGTTCAAATCGCTCTGCATAGCACACAAAACTCTGTGGGGTACGGGTCCAAAAATCCTACAAAATTTGCTGTCCTTTTACCTACCATCTCGAAACTTGAGATCCTCTAATCTTTATCAAGCCAGGGTCCCCAAGATCAAGAGGGCAAGAGCGGGCAGCCACCTGTTCTCAGTTAATGCCTCTGCTCTCTGGAATACGCTTCCTACCCAACTCCGCTCTTTGAACAACCACCTCGAATTCAGGAAGAAGCTAAAAACCTGGCTCTTCATGAACTTGCAGTGAGTATTGTTTTCTGATGGTGGTTGGCGCAGAGCGCTGGGATGCCTACGGGTAGCCATGCGCTATACTAAGAATGCATTAACAATAATAATAATAATAATATACACGAATATCCCAACATGTTTCGGAGACATCAGTCTCCTTGCTCGCAGGTCAGGAAGTGGATACTCTGCTTGTCACTTATTCCTTTCACTGATTTGCAATTCACATAGAAAGAGGACTCAGTGCACGTAAAACATTAGAGAGGGTCTGCAAGCATTGGCACCATTTTAACATAAGAGTGATCAATGCCATGACATAATGAAAATAATGCAAGCTGCCCTTTGCGTTTCGATTAGAAAACAAATGTACCATTTTGAGTGACATCTCACAGTAAATGCTATAGATGCAATTTAAACATTTCTCAATCTTGTGGTATGAAGTAATGGCAACTCCTAATTTCATGCTGACATGTCCGGTGGCATCTGCCTACTGCACTTGCTCATAATTTCCTGAGACCTAATGCCCATAGCGTGAACCATTTAGATATTCGCATAGGGCATTATTTTTACCCAAAAGCTTTTAATCCCTCATGCCCATTGTGTTTAAAACGGGACGTCATTTTGACTTATCATGTACATAGCATATGAAACTTAACGCGCTAGGCAAAGGAGTCTCAGAAGCTATGAGGAGCTACTGAATGCCGCCCCAGTGGGCATGCATCAACTTCCAATTTTCCAGCGCAACATTTAGTATGCAGTTATAACTAAAGAATTACACTTTTGTCTTGGTTGGAGCGATCTAATTGTGGGTTTAAGACACAGTTAAAATCCCCCTTAATAATCCAAGGGATATGCGCCAATCTGGTAAGGATGACAGCGAAGTGGGCCAAGAAGGCTTGCTGTGCTACAATCAGCGCATACATACTGCATAATTAAAGGGGCCTGCAATCTAACTGTCTCTCCACCAGAACATATCGCCCTTCAGGGTCTATTTCCATGGCCATGCAGCGAAAGGGAACTGCAGGCCTAACCCATATAAAGCCTGAATATGTAGTGCTGTAACATTGACCACGCTAACATTTCTGGACAAACGCGTCTTCCCCTCCTGCATTATGGGTTTCTTGGAGAAAGGCTATCTGGGCTTCACGCCTTCTAATATATTTTTGTACTGTGTGACGCTTGCTTGCTGTCCCCATATCTCGGACATTCCATGTTAAGATACGCATCTGGCCATAGCACAATGTGTAGGCAAGGGAGGGGAGGCACCGACCAGTGGAGGGAGGGGGCCTTCATAATTCTGGTGGTTGGTAGCATGTGAGGCAGGCAATACTCAGGACCGGGCAAATATGCATTGTGTGACCGTGCAAACAAGTAAACAAGAACCACTAAATCCCAACCCAGGGAGGTCAAGAAAACTCAAACAGTCCAAAAAATCAACAAACAGACCCATAGATGGGTTTATCCCAGTGGCATATTGGAATGCAAAACTACGTGTAAGGAGAGTGTCTGGGGGGCGATTGGCATACTGTGATCAGATACAGTACGTCCAAAAATCAGCTCAGCATCAAGGTGGGTCAGTGACCCATTGCGGCTTAGTGATAGTCAGGAATATAAGAATCTGCTCCACCCAGTCCCCGGGATCGCCTGTCTCAGTGAAGAAATAGCTGGTGTTGTTCACCATTATCTTCAATTTTGCTGGGAAGAGTAGTGAGTAGGTCAGTCCAGCCTGTCTCAAGCATTTCTTTACTCCCTACAGCACAAGATGGCCTAAGTGTAATCTGGTAATAGGAATATACGCACATTGTCATAGAGTAATGGCTCCATGGCCCTACTGCTCTTGGAATGGCCTTTTTATCTGGCCACCACCGGCCTGGGAGGAGCTCGTCATGCCGGAACTCGATGGGCGTGCTCCACAAGGTATTGAGCTTATAGTTTTACGGGTGCCACTGCTTGAGCCAACCATGTTTCAAAAAATAGCACAGGGTTGGACCCTTCTTCCCCTTTGGGGAAGCCCACAAAAATTTGAATAAGAGAACGCCCTCTGATGATAGCGCTGGCGCTATATGTGCACCAGCGCTATCTGTAGTACAGAAGGGGCCGCACAATTGTCTGTGACCCCTTCTGTAATACCAACGTGCCCTTGCGCAAACATCCGTTGCTCCCCCGGGTCACTTTTTATAATATGGCCCCTGGAATAATTTGTTTTTCTAAGTAAAATCTATTACATGGGTAAACGTGGCAACTGTGGGTGCATAAATGGAAGCGTCTCTCACTGAATTTAAATTTAAATTATATTGCATTCGTCAGAGTCTTTTCAAGAAAATGTCCATAAATGATAAAGGAAAAATTTAGTGTATGGCATGCAAAATGTATAACATAAATGGAAAAATATTTTCAGAATACAGCATACAAATTGCATGACACAGCTTATTTTCTTTTATATTTGAGAATGTATGGAGAAAGGTGAAATGAAACAGGAGTTTCAGATATGAAGTGAGCTGGTGAGGCATTGTTTTCCTGACTTGTCATGTGGGCCAGTTTTACCAGAAACCTGGGGCTATAACCCCTTCTTCTCTCTTTAATCTGCACTCATATTTCAGCTGCAAACCAGTATCCAATACCTGTATAGAACGTGAATCTAATTGGGTACTTATTCATGGCAACTAGTTAGTTGTACAACCAGGTTAAAGGGTGCTGAGTAAAGGAAGGAGAGTTCACAGAAAAGATTGGGGTAAAATGTACCTTGCTTGAGTGTATTGCCTGTATTCCTGAGGCTGGAGGGTGCAGACCCACACAATGACACATGGGTGGATGGAGACTGGGATACCCTTGGAAATTTTATGAGGACCTTTTACCACGGGATTGCTCTTCCTAGACACTACTATTTGATGGTTAGTAGGGGAGAAGAAGTGTGTCCGGAGATTCTATTGTTAAGCAAGTTTCAAGGCATGGCCTGCCTTTTTGTGTGTCCTTATTGCTATTTCAGGAAAGTGGATGATGGATGATAGCCAAGTGAAGAGACTTCAGACTTCACGATGCCAGTTTAGTAGTAGATACTGCTGCTTTGGGCCAGCATCATAACTACGTGTTGTGAGAGACATTACCTTTAACAAAGGCTATGTGCTATCTGAATTTTTTCCTGGACTACTGACAAAGAAGACATCAAAAGAACACCTCAAACCAGTTCCAGGACCTTCGGTAGTAGATCCACATCCTGTCTGGAAAATGAGTATAATGGTTGTGTCCAAATAATGTTTATGCAGTTTCCAGTACCTCTTGACCATGAAAGAGAATGTTTTGCAGAGTACTCACAGTGGTGCTGTTGTGCAGGGCTGGTATATGCATGTCAGCCAGTCTTGTAGAGTGTATATCACCAGAAGTCTTTAAAACTAGCTGGAAAAGCTGTGGGTCTGCCTAGCACCAAGAAACTGTATGACTGCTCAGAGAGGAAAGGAGAGAGCCTAGGCCTAGCCATACTGGAGGAGGGGCTGTCCAGGAGGAGAAGACCAGCTATGTTCCCAGCTGTGGAGTGACCAAAAGAGGCAGAATGACACTGGAAGCCAAGCCTGTGCTGTCTGAAGTTATGTGATGGCAACCGTTTCCTTATGCGATTCATGTGTGGAATCGCATCAAGAAACTACAAGACAGCCAACAGTGTGCTATCCAGCATTCTTGCAGCGTGCCTGAGGAGCTTGTACAGGTGCTGCCCAATTTGTGGTACATCCTGTGAGAGCCATAATCACTGCTGTAGTGGTACATGGAGTCTGCAACTGCCAACGACATATATTTACCAACCTGGCTTATCATGCTGTTCATTTGAGTGGCCTTAAGGATGTGGGAGTCTGCCACCCGACATCCAAACTCAACGTTCAAAAGATCATTGTTGGGCTTGGTCCTTTTTGCAGGGTCGTCCCAGAACTTTTTGTCTTCCTCCTGTATTTTTTCTGACTAGTTGTTGGTGGTTTTCTGACACAGTAGCCTTTCAAACCTGTCTCAGGCCTCTGCCACTGCAGGGCCTGCGCGTGCAGTTTACTGCCGCTGTGACGTGGCATATAAAGTGATTGCCACATCTGCAACTCCCCTTTTACAATATATTAGTCACCCCTAAGGTAGGCCCTAGCTAGCCCTATAGGCAGGGTGCGGTTTAGGTAAAAGGTAGGACATGGGTCTTAACTGTGTGGCATGTCCTGGTAGTGACAAACAGCCAATTTGGTTTCTCACTGCTGTGAGGCTGCCCTCTCATAGGAATGCATTGGGGATTCCCTGATGTGTGCTTCAGTGGTAATTCCTGATCTCAGAGGGGTAGCGTTATCAAGTTTGGTATGTTTGTAATAGTAGTGATAAATCCCACTTATTGGTGAAAGCAGATTTATTATTACTATTTTAGAAATGCCACTTTTAGAAGTGGGCATTTCTGTGTGCTATGTGTCTTTGGGCCTGCATGATGTGTATTGACCATCTGGTTCTGACTGGCAGGGGAGAGGGGATGTGTATTCACTCCAGCCAGTCCTGGGGGGGTTGAGGTGTGTCCTGCCCTGCCTGGGTGACTCAGCGCGAGGCTGAATAGACCTTGGCTGAATTTAGAGTAGCAGCAGGAGTTTCCCCTGGCACCTGAATAGGCCTGGTCTGCATTTGGAGTGGTGGGAGGAGTAGCACCTGCACCTGAATAGGGCTGTGCCTGCCTTCCACAATGATGGCTCTGCCCCCCTGTGGTGTGTCTGGAGCCAAGCATTACACTGTGAATGAGTGGTGTTGTGCACTGCAATTGAATTTTAAGTACCCCCAGTACAAATACACTACAACTATAAGTAAAGGGGCTGTGACCCCATGTTGGAGAGAAGATACTGCGTGGACTTGGAACCAGGTGCTGCTGGTTCTGGAGGCTGGCCCAGAGGATTGCTGTGCTACCAGAGAACCACCATCTGGACTCTACCTATGTGCTGGCCTGAGCCTGCTTCCTGCTTGAGCCCCCAGTGAGCTCCCATGGCTTTTGGTGTCCTACCCTATGGATGGGAAAATATAGCGCATGGGGAGCACTTTGGGTGATTTATAGAGAGCGCTGCTTTTTCTCCCCCCTTGCTTGGAGAAAGTGCATGTAGAGCGCTCTTATGTATGACAGTGCGTGCAGCACCACCCTGCCTGCGTGGCTGCCTTTTTCAGGGATGGAGGAGAGAGCTGAAAAGGATGAAGCCCTCTCCCTCCCTCCCTCGGCTCGTGAGCAACCCTAAGCTGAGCGCCTGGCTCGTCAGGGAAGAGCGTATTGTGGGCGCTCCATGATCGCTTCTGAAACGGGCTGGATTTCAGCCCACGGCCCCTTGCGGTAAAGAGGGCCTTGACTTGCATTTGTAGAGGGATTGGTGGAGTCCCACTGCGTCGCCCAGTTGCTGGGAGCAGCAACGCCGGTAGTCAGGGATCCTCCTGGTAGGGCCCGCTTCCCTTTTCAAGAAGGGAGACCGGTGCAACGTGACTCTGACACAGCAGGACTACACCAGGAGCACTGCAGTGTGTCACCAGGATCCCCGAGGTGAGGCCGCCCACGTGCACTGTGAGGCCCAGGAGGGCTGCAGACAGGCTGCAGCACCGCAGGGCTGGAGTAGCAGGATCCTTGCCTAACACCCAGCGTTTATTGCTTGTTTCGGCCAGAAACGGGGTGTGTGTTGCGACCCACCCCTTACGTGGTGCGCTGGGCACCAGGGACATTTGTAGCGGCAGAAACGGGGTGTGTGTTACACTCCGACCCTTACGTGGTGCACTGGGCACTGGGGACATTTGCAGCGGCTGGAGTGAGAAAAGTGGTATCAGAGCTTCCCGGAAGGAGAAGCTGTGCCTGCCTACTCGGCAGCGTGATTTAGGCACAGCGTTGTGAGCTGTGGAGGGCACCAAGAGGTGTTAGTAATACGGGCCTAGGGGCACCGTGACCTCTGCATTTTTCTTTGTGACAAGTGCCTAGTGGCCCCAGGGACTTATGTGATGTGTGCAATCGAGGGGTAGTCATCCCATTGCCCTGCTTGTGGTTCATGTGTCATACTGCGCAGTTTATGCCCTGAGGCTTACATGTATGGGGTGTTACATTGCCAAGGCTGGCACCCTATGCACCGTAATGGTGATCTGCATAGGCCTAAGGTGGTCATGATGTGGTTATGATGTGTGCCCTGCTACAAGTGTTTACTATGGGGCACTGCTGATTATGTTTATGCATAATGCGCTATGCTAAGTACCATTCCTCCCAGTAGTTACTGTTCATCCTAACTGCATTGCTATGACAATGGCCCGATTGGCCATGTGATTTATGTGATCCTGCGTGAAGTCATGACAAGTGCTTGATGGCACAGTGATATATGTGATTGTGATCTAATGTGTTTTTATGGATAATACAAAGGATATTTTTATATAACCTTGTGTGGAGTCTCTTTTGTGGGGTGCCTAGTGTGTCACTGCTGTGTGAGTGTGTTGCGCAAACGGTTTACACATTACCTCTGGGATAAGCCTGACTGCTCTGCCAAGCTACCAAGGGGGTGAGCAGGGGTTATCTTATGTGTGTAACTCCATTGCCCTGACTAAAGTGGTGGGTTCTGCCTTGCTTAGGTGCATACCCTAGCCAACCAGAAACCCCATTTCTAACAATCATCATCAATTTTATCCACGTGTTCAACAGATTTAGCATAACCTAGGGGTCAACGTGTTTTGGTGGTTAACTCAGACTTTTACCACCTTCTTGAGGACCACAAGATATCTCCCATAAATGAATACATAATATTAAAATACACAAAACTAAAGTGAGAGTTTTTTGTGTTCAATTGGCTCAATTGTCATATGAATCCAATCTCTTGGGTTATGCCCAAATCTTAATGTGAAGGGATCCTTGGCTTCACAAGACGGCCCAATCGCTTAAGTTCTTGATAGATTGCCCACCTAATCGAGCTGCAAGGCTGCAGAGATATACAGTTCCTCACTGGGGAAATATAGCCCTTCTTTATGCCAATCGGACCTGTTTTTTCAATTCACAGGCAATAGGTTCCCGGTGCCTCAGGGATTCCACGCTGCATGTATAGGTTCGCATGTCGTAACAGGATTTTCTATCAAGATTCTTGACACAATATTTTGTCCCAATATATATTTTTTTCCAACATTCTGTCTAAATCCCCTATTATGATTACAAAAGAGTTTATTTCAACAGGTTCAATCTATTGCTTAGCACATGTAAAATAAGCACACAGAATATTATTCCAGTATTTATGCAGCACTTCAAACAGTAATGAAGTGAAAACAAAACACAAGAAGAATCCCACACCAATCTCTAAAAATAGATTAAACTTTAAGAAAAAACAACAAAAGTCCGATAAGTAGAACCAGAAATATGGAATTTTAAAAGTTTTGAAGAAAAGTAGCTCTTAGAAGCAAGAAGCACCAATTGTGTTTAAGCTGTCATGGAGGATGGGGCCCAAGTCACAAAGGCATACCACAATTGAGCGTGAGTTGGATACAGGACTGAGTCCATTTTGTGGTTATAAAGTATCTTGTGTCCTGGGCGTAGAGATGACAAGTCCTTGTATTGGCCTGTGTGGTGTGGCTGTCGAGGAGATGTCGGCGAGCACTTGAGATCCTGCATCAAGATGGGTTGTGCTCCGTTGTGTCAGTTCTTGTGAAGCCGCCAAACAGAGCTGTGATGCGGGTAACGATATGCTTTGCATTGAGGTCAATGAAGCTGCTAGTGTTGTGAGTACTTGCGTCAAGATGCGTCACACTGAGTCGAGATGCGTTGAGCTGGGCCAGTTGTTGGCCTCAAGATGTGGTGCGCTGGGTTGGTGCTAGTGAAGACGCTGATCAGAAGCTATGATGCTCAGTCCATTAGCAGTCAAAACATTGTTTGCATTTGAGATTGTTCTCTATTAAGTCCTTTTTGATGGGCCCTATAAACAGGTGAACAGTCTGTTCACTACAAGGCTACTGCTAGACCGCCGCTTGAGCAAAGACCGCTGATCAGCTCAGGGGTTGGTACCCCAAAGTAATAGCTGGATGCATTTAAAAAAAAATATCAAGCACTTTTGGCTGCACCTGAATGAATCAGTTACTTCATGATAAAGGCAACACAAGAGAATATGCAGGATAAGTAATCCAAACGTTGAAAATAAGTTTCTCTGAATGCTATAACTGATGTATTCTGATGCTTACCCTTGCAAAGCAAAGTGAGGTCAATTTGAATGCCCCTGGTTTGTAATTGTACAAGATAAGGATGAGGATAGCTTCCCAGAGAGGGAAAGTGTATTCCCTGCATTCCTATAGCTGGAAGGAGGATACCCAGACACTGAGGTGAAAGAGATCAGGCTACATTAAAAAATTCCAAAAGGCCTTTTGTTTATCAAGGAGTTGCAGAATACTCCTCCAGAGCAAAGTCCCCAGGTGGATGGCTGTGGCAAAGGTTGGAACACCAGCCTCAGCTTTTCCAAAGAGTTATAGCTTCTAGGACAGACCGGTCGTCTGCCTGTCCCCAATCGCTGCATCAGGAAGATCCCAAACCACATTTTGGCCATGGTGTGGGTGTTGAAGCTCAGAGTCACCTCCAGTGTTTCCGATAGAGAGAAACATCACCCTACACAGAGGCTATCTCTCCACAGTAGTCTGAGAAAGATACTTGAGATTAAACCTCTTTGTTATTTTGCTCACATATTATGAATATTTAAGGGTAACCCTTAAAAAGTAGGGAAAGCAAGATATTACTGCAATGCATAAGCCATAATATTTAGAATCCCAATAGACAAATACAGGAAAACACAAGGGACGGAACAATTTGGCAGAAAAGTACTGTGTTCACCCCGTCAACATAAGACCACGTCAAATTGTACCCTGGTAAGTTTTAAACCTCGAAACATAGTGGATACCAAATATTACAGCCCATATAGGCCATGATATTTGGTATCCCTTAAAGGAACTGGAAATTAAAGCTTGTGCAATGGTATCAAAAGTGCTAAAGCACACTGTAATATGCTGTCGAATAAAAGGCAATTTCAACTTGTCAATGGTTAAAAGGTCTGCCTTGAAACGCAAGGGGATACCAGATATTACACCAATGCATGATCCGTAATATTTGGTATCCTCGTAAAAAGAGACAGTGGAAAACACAAGGAAGGTGTGATTTGTCACAAAAACATTGTGTGCATCCCACCAGCATAAGACTATATAAAATTGTATCCTTATGAATTTTAATCCCAAAAACATAGGGGATACCAAATATTACAGCTCTATGGTGCCATTATATGTGGTATCCCCTAAAGGAACCGGATGTGAAAGCTTGTGGAATGATATTAAAATTGCTAAATGATACTGTAATCTTCTGTCAAATTTTTTATTCTCGAAGTTTTATGTAGCGCGAACTTGACCCGAAGGTATCAGAGCACTTTACATGAGCACCAACTGGGTTACAGACGGATAAATTCATTTTTGTTGGGCACGGGGAGATTAAGTGATTTGCCCAGAATCACAGGATGTTGAGCGTCCCTGTCGAGACTCGAACCCGGTTCCTCAGCTTCGAGGTCAACCGCTCTAGCCATAAAGCCACATCCATCTGAAAGCTTGTGCAATGAAATAAAAAGTGTGAAAAATACTGTAATCTGCTATAAAAATGCAACATGAATTGGTCAGCGGCTAAAAGGTAACCCTTGAAAAGTAGGGGATGCCAGATATTACAGCAATGCAGGAGCCTTAATATGTGGTATCTCCATAGTAAAAGATGCTGCAAAACACAGGGCAGAGTGCTGTTTGTCAGGAAAAGTACTGTGTTCACCCAGCAAATAGAAGGTCATGTCAAACTGAATAATGGTAGGCTCTAAACTGAGAAAGATTGGGGATACCAAATAGTATAGCTCTTATGAGGCATTAAACGGGGTATCCCCTAAAGGAACCAGATGTGAAAACTTGCGGAATTAAATCACAAATGTGAAAATGTACTATAGTCTGCTATCAAATAAAAAGCAAATTCAATTGGTCAATGGCTTAGTGGTAAGCCATGAAAAGTGGGGCTACAAGATATTACAGCAATGCGTAAAATGTAATACTTGGTATCCCCACAGTAAATTATGTTGGAAAGCTAAAGGAAGGGTGCTATTTGGCATAGAAATACTGTGATCATCCATCCAACCTAACACCATGTCACATTAAATCCTGGTAGGTTCTACTCCAGGAAACACAGGGGATACCAAATATTATAGGCGGTAGAGACTGACGTACAATCTTGTGGAAAGATGTAAAAAATGTGAAAAAATACTGTAGTCTGCTATCAAATAAAAGACAACTTCAGGTGGTCAATGGCTAAAGGGTAACCCATGAAACGTAGGGAATACGAGATATTAAAGCAATGGGGAGCTATAATAGTTGGTATCCCCATAGTAAAAGATGTTGGAAAGCAAAAGGAAGGTCCCTATTTGGCATAGAAATACTGTGTTCACCCAACCATCATAAGACCATGTCAAATTGAATCCTGGTAAGTTTTAAACCGAGAAACACAAGGGATACCAAATAATATAGCCGGTACAGGCCAATATGTATGGTATCCCCTAAGGGAACAGATTGTAAAATCTTGTGGAATGATGTAAAAAATCTGAAAAGATACTGCAGTCTGCTATCAAATAAAAGGCAACTTCAACTGGTGAATGGCTAAAGGGTAACCTATGAAACATAGGGGATACCAGATATTACAGCAATGCGTGAGCCATACTATATGGTATCCCCATAGTAAACGATGTTGGAAAGCAAAAGGAAGAGTGCTATTTTGCATAGATATACTGTGCTCACCCATCCAACATAAGACCGTGTCAAATTAAGTCCTGGTAAGTTCTAAGCCAAGAAACACAGGGGATACCAAATATTATAGCTGGTATAGGCCATTATATATGGCATCCCCTAAGGGAACCGGACGTATAATCTTGTGGAATGATGTAAAAAATGTGAAGATACTGTAGTCTGCTATCAAATAAAAGGCAACATTAAATGGTGAATGGCTCAAGGGTAACCCATGAAACGTGGGGGAAACGAGATATTACAGCAATGCGTGAGCCATAATCTTTGGTATCCCTATTGTAAACGATGTTGGAAAGCAAAAGGAAGGGTGCTATTTGCCATAGAAATACTGTGCTCATCCAGCCAACATAAGACCATGTAAAATTGAATACTGGTAAGTTCTAATCCCAGTAGTGCAGGGGATACCAGATATTATAGCCGGTATAGACCATTATATATGGTATCCCCTAAGGAAACCAGATGTAAAATCTTGAGGAATGATGTAAAAAATGTGAAAATATACTGTAGTCTACTGTCAAATAAAAGACATCTTCAAGTGGTCAATGGCTAAAGGGTAACATATAAAACATAGGGGATACGAGATATTACAGCAATGCGTGAGCCATAATATTTGGTATCCCCATTGTAAACGATGCTGGAAAGCAAAAGGAAGGATGCTATTTGCCATAGAAATACCGTGCTCATCCATCCAACATAAGACCATGTCAAATTGAATACTGGTAAGTTCTAACCCCAGAAACACAGGGGATACCAGATATTATAGCCAGTATAGGCCATTATATTTGGTATCCCTTAAGGGAACCGGACATAAAATCTTGTGGGATGATGTAAAAAAACATGAAAAGTTATTGTAGTCTGGTATAAAATAAAAAGCAACTTCAACTGGTGAATGGCTAAAGGGTTGCCTGTGAAAATAAGGTGATACAGGATATTGCAGCAATTCGTGAGCCATATTTGGTATCCCCACAGTGAACTCTGTTGGAAAGCAAAAGGAATGGTTATAATTAGCATAGAAATACTGTGCTTACCCATCCAGCATAAGACTCTGTCAAATTGAATCCTGGTAAGTTTTAACCCAAGAAACACAGGAGATACCAAATATTATAGCCGGTATAGGCCGTTACATATGGTATCCCCTAAGGGAACCGGACGTATAATCTTGTGGAATGGTGAAAAAAATGTGAAAAGATATTGTAGTCTGCTATCAAATAAAAGGCAACTTCAACTGGTGAATGGCTAAAGGTTAATATATGAAACATAGTGGATACCAGATATTACAGCAATGCGTGAGTCATAATATTTGGTATCCCCATTGAAAACGATGTTGGAAAGCAAAAGGAAGGGTGCTATTTGGCATAGAAATACTGTGCTCACCCATCTAAGATAAGCCCATGCCAAATCGAATCCTGGCAAGTTCTAACCCAAGATAAACAGGGGATACTAAATATTATAGCCGGTATGGGTCATCATATATGGTATCCCCTAAGAGAACTGGACGTACAATCTTGTGGAATAATGTAAAAAATGTGAAAGGATACTGTAGTCTGTTATCAAAGAAAAGACAACTTTAAGTGGTCAATGGCTAAATGGTAACCCATGAAACATGGGGGATACGAGATATTGCAGCAATACGTGAGCCATAATATTTGGTATCCCCATTGTAAACGATGTTGGAAAGCAAACGGAAGGGTGCTCTTTGCCATAAAAATACTGGGCTCATCCATCCAACATAAGACCATGTCAAATTGAATACTGGTAAGCTGTAACCCCAGAAACACAGGGGATAACAAATATTATAGAAGGTAAAGGCCATTATATTTGGTATCCCCATAGAGATCCTGGCGTACAATCTTGTGTAATAGTGTAAAAAATGTGAAAAGATACTGTAGTCTGTTATCAAAAAGAAGACAATTTTAAGTGGTCAATGGCTAAAGGGTAACCCATGAAACATAGGGGATACGAGATATTACAGCAATGCATGAGGGATAATATTTGGTATCCCCATTGTAAACGATGTTGGAAAGCAAAAGGAAGGGTCCTCTTTGTCATAGAAATACTGGGTTCATCCATCCAACATAAGATCATGTCAAATTGAATACTGGTAAGTTCTAACCCCAGAAACACAGGGGATACCAAATATTGTAGCCGGTATAGGCCATTATATATTGTATCCCCATAGAGAACCTGACGTACAATCTTGTGTAATAATGTAAAAAATGTGAAAAGATACTCTAGTCTGTTATCAAAGAAAAGACAACTTTAAATGATCAATGGCTATAGGGTAACCCATGAAACATATGGGATACGAGATATTACAGCAATGAGTGAGGCATAATATTTGGTATCCCCATTGTAAACGATGTTGGAAAGCAGAAGGAACGGTGCTCTTTCCCATAGAAATACTGGGCTCATCCATCCAACATAAGATCATGTCAATTTGAATATTAGTAATTTATAAGCACAGGGGATACCAGATATAATAGCCAGTATAAGCCAATCTATTTGGTATCCCCTAAGGTAACCGGTCGTAAAAGCTTGTGGAATGATGTAAACAAATTGAAAAGATACTGTAGTTTGCTATCAAATAAAAGGCAACTTCAAGTGGTCAATGGCTAAAGGGTAACCCATGAAACATAGGAAATACGAGATATTGCAGCAATGCGTGAGCCATAATATTTGGTATCCCCTTTGTAAACGATGTTGGAAAGCAAAAGGAAGGGTGCTCCTTGCCAAAGAAATACTGGGCTCATCCATCCAACATAAGACCATTTCAAATTGAATACTGGTAAGTTCTAACCCCAGAAACACAGGGGATACCAGATATAATAGCCGGTATAGGCCATTATATTTGATATCCCCTAAGCGAACCGGATGTAAAATCTTGTGGAATGATGTAAACAATGTGAAAATATACTGTAGTCTGCTATCAAATAAAAGGCAACTTCAAGTGGTCAATGGTTAATGGGTACCCCAAGAAACGTAGGGGATACGAGATATTACATCAATGCGTGAGCCATAATATTTGGTATCCATATTGTAAACGATGTTGGAAAGCAAAAGGAAGGGTGCTCTTTGCCTAGAAATACTGGGCTCATCCATCCAACATAAGACCATGTCAAATTGAATACTGGTAAGTTCTAACCCCAGAAACCCAGGGCATACCAAATATTACAGACGGTAAAGGCCATTATATTTGGTATCCCCAAAGGGATCCGGATGTAAAATCTTTTGGAATGATGTTAAAAATCTGAAAAGATACTGCAGTCTGCTATCAAATAAATGGCAACTTCAACTGGTGAATGGCTAAAGGGTAACTTATGAAACTTAGGGGATATGAGATATTACATCAATGCGTGAGCCATAATATTTGGTATCCGCATAGTACACGATGTTGGAAAGCAAAAGGAAGGGTTATAATTAGCATAGAAATACTGTGCTCACCCATCCAACATAAGACCATGTCAAACTGAATCCTGGTAAGTTCTAACCCAAGAAACACAGGGGATACCAGATATTATAGCCGTTATAGGCCATTATATATTGTATCCCCTAAGGGAACTGGATGTAAAATTTTGTGGAATGATGTAAAAAATGTGAAAAGATACTGTAGTCTGCTATCAAATAAAAGACACCTTCAAGTGGTCAATGGCTAAAGGGCAACCCATGAAATGTAGGGGATACGCGATATTGCAGCAATGCGTGAGCCATAATATTTGGTATCCCCATTGCAAAGGATGTTGGAAAGCAAAAGGAAGGGTGATGTTTGTCATAGAAATACTGGGCTCATCCATCCAACATAAGACCATTTCAAATTGAATACTGGTAAGTTCTAACCCAAGAAACACAGGGGATACCAAATATTATAGCCGGTATAGGCCATTATATGTGGTATCCCCATAGAGAACCTGACGTACAATCTTGTGGAATGATGTAAAAAATGTGAAAAGATACTGTAGTCTGTTAGAAAATAAAAGACAACTTCAAGTGAGCAATGGCTAAAGGGTAACTCATGAAATGTAGGGGATACGAGATATTACAGCAATGCGTGATCCATAATATTTGGTATCCCCAATGTAATCTATTTTGGAAAGCAAGAGGAAGGGTGCTATTTGGTATAGAAATACTGTGCTCACACATCCAACATAAGACCATGTCAAATTGAATACTGGTAAGTTCCAACCCCAGAAACACAGGGGATATCAAATATTATAGATGGTAAAGGTCATTATATTTGGTATCCCCTAAAGGAACCAGATGTAAAATCTTATGGAATGATGTAAAAAATATGAAATGATACCATAGTCTGAAATCAAATAAAAGGCAACTTCAAGTGGTCTATGGCTAAAGGGTGACCCATGAAAAGAAGGAGATAAGAGATATTTCATCAATGAATGAGCCATAATATTTGGTATCCCCATACTAAGAAATGTTAGACAACTCAAGGAAGGGTGCCAGTTGGCAGAAAAATACTGTGCTCACCAAGCCAACATAAGACCATGTCCAATTGAAGCCTGGTATTTTTTATCCCCAAAACCCTATGGGATACTAAATATTATAGTCTGTATGGGTGATTATATTTGGTATCCCCTAAATGAACTCGATGTGAAAGCTTGTGAAATGCATTCAAAAGTACTAAAATTTACTGTAATCTGCTCTCAAATAAGAGGCAATTACAACTTGTCAATTGCAAAAAGAGTAAACCTTGAAAAGTAGAAGATACCACATATTATAGCAAAACATGAGCTGTAATATTTGGTGTCCACATAGAAAGAGACTCTGGAATACACAAAAAATGCTGCGATATGGCAGAAAACACTCTGTTCACCCTGCCAACTTAAGGACATGTCAAATGTTGTCCTAGTAAGCTTTAACTCTAATAACATATGGAATAGCAAAGATTACAGCCCTTATTGTCCAATATATTTGGTATCCCCCAAAGGAACCGAATGGGGAAGCTTTTGTGATGCAATTAAAAGTGCTTAAAGATACTGTAATCTGCTGTCAAATAAAAGGCAATTTTAACTTAAAAGGTAAACCTTGAAAAAAATGGGACAGCAGATATTACATAACTGCATGTTCCATAATGTTCAGTATCCCTGTTGAAAGAGACAGTGGAAATTATAAACAAGGGTGTGATATGTCAGAAAAGCACTGTGTTTTCCACACCACTTCAAGACCATGTCAAATCCTAGTACGTTTTCACCCAAGAAACAGGGGATACCAAATATTATAGGCCGTATGAACCATTATATTTGGTAATCCCTAATGGAACCAGAAGTGAAAGCTTGTGGAATGGTATCAAAAGTGCTAAAAGATACTGTAATCTCCTATCAAATAAAAAGCCATTTCAGTTCATTAATAACTAAAAGGTAAGCCTTGAAATGTAGGGGATACAAGATAAAGAAATAAATGAGCCACAATATTTGGTGTCCCTGTAGAAGAAGATGTTGGAAAACACAAATAAGGGTGTGACTTGGCGGAAAAATACTGTAGTCAACAGACCAACATAAAACCTGTTTCAAATCTTATCAAGGTAAGCGTTTACTCTTTAAACAAAATATTACAGCAGCGTACAGGTATCCTCCACAAGAACTGAATGTGAGGGTGCATTAAAAATACCAAATGTAGATAGACCTACTGATAGACCCTGCCAAATAAAATAAAAATGTTACATTTCAAATGGTCAATGGCTAAAAGGTAACCATTGAATAGTAGGAGATACAAGATACTATAGCAATGTGTAATCCATAATATTTGGTATTCCTATAAAGCAGAGTAGAAATTACTACGAAGGGTGTGATGTGACAGAGAAATACTGTGCTAACTTAGCCAATAAGTGAATAGCATGTCAAATTCTATGCCGGTAAGTGTTAACACTTGGTACGTAGGTGCTACTAAATATAGCCAGTATGGGCCATTTTTTTGGCACACTGCTAACTTAGCTTATATGGCCACGTTGTGTTATCTACTAATTTTGAATTTTTGCAAAATGTCAAATACTCAATGCTATAGTGTAAGGCAAGTGTGTGCTATAACCAGTGGCAACCAGACTTGCTGCCATTAAATATCACGGCACCATAAGCAAACTGAATAGATGATGCATCCAACACCAAAATCCAACAAGCGATCTAGACTAAGGATTTTTTTCTAATTGTATTTTTTTTTATTTGAAAATGTTTCCCTCAAATTCGTATGCACTTCTCTTGGCTCCTTAGGAAGTCATCTAGTACACCTGTGCTTGTAACAGTGCACTGGTGTACTAGTGTACCTGACTGTAGCTATTCTGTGTTTGACTGAGGTTTGCACTGCAGGTGCCTGGGAAGTACTGATTCTCTTCAAGTTGTTGACTATTGCACTGTTGATGCCCACAAAGCATATTCAATGTCCTTCTCATTTAGCCACATTACCACTTTACTTGCTATCATTTATCAGCTGTACTGTCAAACTTAAAAGAGAAACTTTTCCAGTCCCAGAATGCAGCATGGTGTAATTAAAAAGTGCAGACTGCAATCTCACTTGACATGCAGCTACTTGATAAACGGGTTACACTAGAAAAAATATCATTTGCTTACGTTTGCTATTTTGGAACAGCCAAGAGCTAGTAGCTGGAAACAAATTTGTGTAAAATAGTCAGTCCTCATTAGTAAAAATCATGCCTCCATTAACTTTATTAAGTATTAAAAAATTAGACACTTTTAAATGATTTATTCACATTCATGCTGATTTAGGTTTATATGTCAAAATAAAACATACAGAATTGTATACATTTGCTTTGTAGGTCTCGCCTAGGCAGCACAAGCGCTGTGAATTTGAGATCTTTTGTTTTCTAAGAGTGGGCTTAGAGCCCGCTCATTGCTTACCATTCGTTGCCTTTATTTTCACTCTCTTTTGTTTGCTTTTTATTGGCAAGCTGCAGTAGGCTTCCTTTGTTTTCGCATGTTTGTCCTTCCACTCGGGCATGGACACACTACTTGTATCCTTCCACTGATCATGTTTTTTTAACCTTACTTTTTCTTTGTGTTTAAGCACTATACTAGAGTGCGTCTTGTTCAGCTGGCTCCCTCATGTACTTCTCCCACTTAGGGTCCCTCCCTCATCCATGTTGCGTACCCACACTCCCTCCTTCCATTGTTGTCCATGTTGTTGCTTGCCCTACCCATCCAACTTCCTTTTGTTGTTGCCTGTGTTTTTGCCTGCAACACCCACCTTCCCATCTTCCGTTGTTGCCCATGTTGTAGCTTCCTCCACCCCCCTCCTTCCTTTCTTCCATTGTTGCCAGTGTTGTTGCTTGCTTGCTCCCACCCTCCCTCCTTCCATTGTTGTCCGCATTATTGATTGCTTCTACCTGCCCACCCTACTTCCATTGTTGCACTTGTTGTTGCATGCCCTGGGCCCTCCCTCCTTCCCTTGTTGTCCGTGTTATTGCTTGCAACATCCACCTCCATCCTCATTCCATTGTTGCTTGCTTTCACCCACCCTCCCTTCTTCCGTTGTTGCAACAGTTATTGTTGCTTTCCCCCACCAACTCTCCTTTCGTCCATTGTTGCCTGTGTAGTTGCTTTCAACACCAACCCTCCTTCAGTTGTTGCCTGTGTTGTCGCTTGCCTCCACCTACACTACCTTCTTCTATTGTTCCTTGTGTTGTTGCTTGCAACCCCACCCACCCTCACTCCTTCCGTTTTTCTTGTGTTGTTGCTTTCCCAATCACCCTCCTCTGTTGTTGCCCATATTGTTCTGTACCTTATCCACCCATCCACCCTCCCTCTTGTTGTTGTCCGTGTTGCTGCCAGTGTTTGCTTGTACCCACTCTCCCACCATGCGTTGCCAATGTGCTTGCTCTTAGCCCATCCCTTCTACCATCCATTGTCCGTGTTGCCCCCCCTGACTCACCCACACACCCATGTTGCCTCCATAGCTGCTTATGTGTGACATTTCCATGGTTTAAACGTACTTATGAGTGACATTCAACGACCAAATATGTGACACTTAGAGTGACACTTTCTCTTGAGTAAAACCAAGCACTAAAGTGCAAGGAATGCGAAATGACACTCTTTTGAGAAATGAAAAGCTCTAAAACAATCTTGAAACAGCTGCTAAGTACCTCAAATGGAAGGTTACTATCACAACCGTCCTCCACTATAAAAATGTGAGAAACTCCTGGACAGGCCACTACTTACCAGGGCTGCTCTGACCCTTGCTGCACCATGGACAAATTATGGCATTACTGTCTCTGAAAAGTGCAGAATTGCCGGGCCATGATGTCACTTAGCTACATAAACACATTTTTTATCGCAACTGAGAAATTAGATTTGAAATCTCCTTTTCTCATTGTTTTAGAGAACCACAATATGACATACAAACATGATCACCGCAAACGGCACAGTGACAGACAGATCACTATTTCTTTCTCTTAATGGTTGCCCGGCCTGCAACTTACCAACTCCCTCTGCTGGCCTTCTGCGGGCTAACCCTCATGTTATAGCTGCTCCTGTGTGTGGACCCATACTGGCTGCCTTTTGAATCTCAACTAGTGCAGAGATGCGCTACCTAGTCTGCCGTCGTGTTCTGCTGCTCAGTGCTGCTGGTGACAGTGTGGAGTAAGAGTAAGTGGAGACCTTGTGCTCTCTCTCATGGATGTACACGGGGAAAACCTCACTGCGCATTGACAGGCTGCCACACTTTGCAGCCGCCCCAGCTTTTTTAATCATTACAGCGTGGCACATGTCATTGCCATGACTGGACACAAGCAGATTGCCATCCTGTGCCTTCCCACATGTGGATGCCTATCGAGAGCAGCATGTGTGACATGAGCCACTTGTTGTTTTTCTCGTGTCAGCAGGTGGGCCCCATGGGCCTTGTCCACTCGCAACGATGCCTTCCTGGGGGCTGGCAGGAGGATTTTGAAAAAAACATTCTGATGCCAGTCTGTCAGTGTGCTGACACACTAGCAGACAAGGTGGTACAAACAAAGCACTGTCAATGAGGCCGGGGGTCTGTAGTGCTGCGTGGCTTGAGAGGTGCTGACAGCCCCACTCACTCTAAGCCTGCGGGGGAGCACACAACGTGCAGCAACACAAAAACATTATTTTGCCCATCAGTTGCCGGGTCACTGGCCAATCATCATCCAATCACTCACTTTGTGGAATTGAGTTAACTGTCACTGACGGTGCCGTGCAGGAAGCGTCAGTTTTCGAAATACAACAGGGCAAGTTGCCACCCTCTGGATGCATCATCACTCTCAGCCTCAGTCTGAGCAAGGGGCAGTGCACTGCTGAGTAGTCTCAGGGTGATTACTATTCTCCAGGGAGGATGTCATTGTCAGAGTCTGTTTAACAGACTTAGCCATGGCATGTCACGTGGCTGAGTACCGGAGGCTCGGATTCATTGTGCACTGCAGCCAGAGCCTGAGGCTGCATTATTCTGTGTGATGACAATTTATGTTCATTATTGTTAGCAAAGAAACTCAACCTTGAAGGCGGCACTGTATAATGCAGGCTCACTGGCAGCACAGTTTGCACAGCACTGCCAGAAGGCAGCCCGTTGCTTGCGCTTTTGCAATGGTCTGCTCCTATTCGCAGTTTCTTATGCCTAGCAGTGCCGCTGTGTTAGGAGGTGCTATAAATGCATGACTAAGCATTTTAGTGCGGTGATGAGGACTTCCACGCTAAACTGCATTGGTCTAACCACTGATGCATGATACTTGGCAAAGCTGTACCTCCAGCCTGAAAAAAATAAAAAAAAGTGCTTTAATTCCCACCCCCTCCATTGTCCATGTTGCCCCCCGACACCCATTCCTTCCCTCCCTCCTTGTATCCACTGCCTTCCCTCCTACCCTGCCAGCAATTAAAAAAAAGGGTTATGACCGTATCATATCTCCTTTTTAGGTCAAGCCTAGAGTCAGCGTGCATGTGCTGCCCTGCGACGCATGATGTATCTACAATATGGGCTTTAACCAAGGCCATCGATTGCCATTCGTTCTTTTTTGTGCCTATCAGAAATGCTGCCTTTTTATTGGTGCATTGCTTGTAATTGTCCCTCCTTTGGGTGCTTGGTTAACGGCCAGGCGATTTCACTAATTGTTCCTTCGGATTGGCTATCACGGTTCCTCCTGGTTGTCCATCGCAACGAGCGGCTCCTTTGCTCTCTCCTCCTTGATCAGCGCGGCATGCAGTGCTTTATCTATTCATCTGTGTGGTACATCAAGCTTCAACTTTAAGCATGGATGCATTCGAACTTTAAACTGCATGCTTCAAACAGACGGACATCTTGACCGCTGCACGTTTCTCTGTGTATTTGGCATGTTTCTGCTCAAGCGAGCATTGTTGCAGTTTAGGTTTCCTTTCTTTTTCACAGACGGCAATTGTGAGTCACGTGGGAGGATCTGCCAATGTGGTCTTATGTTTACACCTGGAAGACTGGTGACTGGAAGCACAAAAGACAAATAGAAATGTTACTCGAGAGATTTAGACTGAGCGCGCTCTGTGCCTCGCTTGCTTGTGAGAATAGACTGCTTGTAGAGAAGTGATCCTGTACGTCGTTTCAGAGCTGTAACTATTAACGCACATGATGCCTTGTTTCTCCAAGCTATAGTGCGGAGTTGTTGGAAAATGTGTGTTCTGTTATGAAACCACACCCCACCATGTAAGAAGCATTGCGTAGTGCACCTTAAAGTGCTTTGCAGTCCTCTCTCCCCTTCAAACATTCTCCAACGGAAACAGTGGGTACCAAAGAAAGCTAACCAGAGCTGGTGCATGGATTTTTGCTACCCTTGGCAAAGTGACATTTTGCGCCACTTCACCCCCTCTACTCTTTGCTAGTTTTACGATAATGCTGATGGTCCTCTGCTCCTCTAGACTTAAGGCAGCGGCCTGCTCTTGCCTTGTTCTTGAAACTGACTCTGGAAGATGAGATCTTTTTCATGCTGAGCCCCCACTCCATAGCATGCCCTCCACTACAGCTGGGATCTGTCTACAGTGGTGGTAATGTGGCTTTTGGCTCAGTCTGTTGTCAGACTTCCACCTCTTCGCGAATGTGCTTTCTGTTACCATTCTGACTCACCATCTGTTTTCTGCACTGTTGCCCGATAGCCATGTGAGCAAAAAAAAAATCTTCTCTGTTTGATTTTGCAAATAGAAGAGGACAGATGGTATCAAAAGCAGATTACCTGCGCGGTGTACATGTTGGTCTTACCATCAAATAAGAACCTGGTTATTTTACAGTGCTTGCAAGTGTGTACCATTTATAGTGCTGTAAATAACAAGTGGTCATCATTACCCAAATCACTTAGCTGATTTTAGAGCTAGGAAACAGACAGTTGGCCCTGCCACTATCAAACCTGTGACTAGGAGGTTTATAATAAAAATGATGATGATAAATAGTTTTATATAGTACATAATGTCAAAGGTTTGCAGTTGTAGGCGCTGTAATAACACGTTACCCAATTGAATGCTACTCATTTTATCTATATTGGATGGATGCAAGGCTGAACTGGCCCTGCTGGAATTCAACCTGGCAGGTCGCACAGTAATATCAATATGGAACACGAAGCCTACTGAGCAGACCAGCTGACTAGGGTTCATTGTGCAGAAAAACTAGAATCCTGCTTGAATAAGACCATTTCTCAGGAAGTACAATAATAATAAAATTGCCAGT
Source organism: Calotriton arnoldi (assembly GCA_963921515.1). NCBI lineage: Eukaryota > Metazoa > Chordata > Amphibia > Caudata > Salamandridae > Calotriton > Calotriton arnoldi. Next base: position 354,406 of record CAWUFW010011470.1, read on the forward strand.
CTTCCGAGCCCTTGGGAAGAAAGTGGGATTTATTGTTTTTGGAAATTGATCTAAGTCACCAGTGGCGAATGACCATCCCAAACACACCAGCTGAAAACACATGAAGCAATCACATTGGCGTTGAGGCGGGCCAGGCACGGGTCAGCATCATTATAAAAGAAACAAGACTGTCACAAGTGAGAACCAACCACCATCTCACGTCTTATAAGGTAAGCAAGGCAATAACAGCTCGAAATTGCAGCGAGGAAAAGGTCAGGAATAACAGTAACCCTTCTCTGCACTGTCAGAAGCGATGATGAGGGTGTCTTCCCCCTTTTATCTGGCATAAATGTTTATGCTTGTTCTTTTACCTCACTCAATAGCTTTTGGCGTTTGATAAGTTTACAGTTTCACAAGCAACCCGCTCGTTGCCTGCTGAGCAGTAAATTCAAAATCCCGTGAACCACATACACATCTATGGGTGCATGGTTTGGAGCCCCAGAATCAGAACTCCCCTGACAAATGTGCCAGGCTAAGTTTAGATGAACATGGTTCGTGCCCCCCCAAGATGTGCATAACCCCATTTGCAACTAAAACAACGTCCTTCATTGTTCAAGCCCCCCCTAAAATTCATCAACACATATACATATGTCACTAGGGATTCACTCTGCATGTTTTCATTGAGATATTTGGACAAGTCTTTGCATATAATAAGGTTTTGTAAATTTGTGCGCAGTGAAAGGTAGCATTTTTTTTTGATTGTTTCATCATTTTAAAACTTGGGAACACAATCCACACAAATACACTCCACACCATGCAACATAATTCCAATCAGCATAATTTCACTTAATGCTACACACTTCCACGCCACACAATTGAACTCTACACATTTTCATTCCACACCACATAATTCGGCAACCAACCACATATTTCAACTCAACAACACAAGTACACAACACACCACATACATCCAAATCACACCATATAATTCCACATCGCGCCACAAAATTCAACATAACACCAGATAATTAAAAACTCTATGACACACAAGTACACTCCACATAATTTGAGTACACTCAATACCACATAATTAATATCCACATATTTTAACTGCACACCATTCCACATAATTATACTTAATAAATTCCGTCCACAAAATCACAATTTCACCACACACAAATCCACGACTAATAATTCCAATAAAACCACATAATTCCACTCCACAGCACATACATCCACTCCACACCAATTCAAAATACATGGGTAAAAGACATTGTCATTTACAGCGCCAATACCTCTAACTCTCACAAATTTGAGACCAATTTGCTTTGTAAATGCTTGTTTTACTTTCATTCATGCACTCCAGCCATGCTGCTACACAACATCATAGGCAAAACATATTGACTTTGCCAATGCTTGTTTTAATTGGCACAGAAATATAATGCAGGCTGGTGATATGCCAGTAAGGTGGCAGCCTTATAATTGTATGTATATAATGAAACAATCACTGTTGTTGTACTTACAGTGTCAGTTATATGTTTTGAAAATAGTTTTGTAAATTGTTCATTGTATAAAATCTGAAATGTTTTATTTCTCCATTTTCCTCTCCTGCTTTTTCCCATTACCTTTTTTCTATCCCTCACACTTTAATATTTCTCCCATATTGATGTGTTTTACTCTTTTAGGTTTTTTAATCTCTGCCATTGTTTCCCTCAGCTCTGCCAAGTACCATGCATCAGATGTTAGACTAACACATTTCAGTGTGGTGGTCCGCATCACCACACTGAAATGGAAAGTCATGCATTTGTAGCGCCTCAGTATCAAGCCAGAGTGCTATTAGTTCTCTGTTAGAAACTGAAATCCAGGTTGCAGCGCGCGGTCCGCGCTGCTTGCGCCGGCTTTGGGCGGCTGGCTCAGCTCGTGACTAGGCTGGCTTAGGCAGGCTGAGAGCAGAGGCTACAATACAACAAAGTTTATTCACTTCCCCTTGACCCCGGCAATCCATTCAGGTTAACCGTGTGACTCACTGTGAGACTCGTCACGTGATGGCACCTCACAGTCAGTGTTAAACTTATGGCCAACTGCTTCTATCAGGAGACTTGCTCTCTTTATACATTGGCGGACCGGCTTGGTGCGAGGGGGCTATGCGGCAGTCACTGAATAATGTGACAGTCTTTTGACCCATGGCCGGTCCCGTCCCAGTCCAGACAGCCGCGGGATTGGTGGTCTCTTACAGGCAGCACTGAGCTGCATCCAGGCAGCCTCATCTCAGAATGCATGCCGTGGCGCAGCAGGCAAGGAGTCGTCAACTCGACTCCTGGAGGAGCACGGCTGCAGCAGACTCTGAAGACAGTAGCACCAAGGAGGGAGAGAGTGAGCCTACACAAGCAGCAAGTAAGGGAACCCGTGCCCCACCTTGAAATTTAATCTCGCTCCATGTGGGCCAGTACTAGCTTCCCCGGTCGGTTTGGTCTTGAATTCTCACAGAGCAGGCCAGGAGAACAAGTTAGGAATTTTACTCATGCACTCAGCAGGTAATGGGAGCCACAGGGATGAAAGGGTCTGCACTTAGCACCTAACCCCACAAATGGCATGATGTCCCGCCGGCGCTTCACAGCAGATAAACGGCAGTGATCTGCAGCGCCACAGGAAGTAAGGGACCCTGCGTGAGACACCTGCCTGCAACTGGAATCTTTCCCCCACACCCTCCAAAAACACCAAAGAAACCCATACACTCACCCCCCCCTCCACCCAGCGTCGCAGCTTCCATACTTCCCTTCCACAAAGGACTGCCCGGGCACACCCCCTGCACATGAGGCTGCCGCAGGTGAGTGCGGCCTACACATAAACAAGCTGGAAGGTGAGCCCTAGGGAGCAGTCACCAGGATAGATGCGGCCTCCCCAGGGCCTCAGTCTGTTGGCGCCTGGCTAGTGAAGTGAGTCCGGCCCCTAGCATCGACAACTTGATACCTGGTTATTGTAATGAGGGGCAGCGGTAATGGTGCTGGTCCAACTTTCAGCATGGCCAGCAGCTGTGTCACTTACGAGCCTGGAGTATTTAGCAGCTCTGTGACAGCTGCAGCCTGCTGGTGTGATCTGGTGCTGCGGGGTGGGGCAGGTAGTGGCGTGCCAACCGGGGCTGACACCACTCAGCTGAACTCCTCAGTTATCATTTTTATTCGGATTGATTAAACCGTACTGTCTTTGAAATAAACAGCTTCCTGGCTGGCTGTAAAGGGTGCGCCTCACTCTCCTGAGCCTTGCCAATGCCCTTGTCTGTCTGGGGCGGTTCGCGAGTACTAGGTTAGTGCCCTTCCATATCTGGTGCTTTGCAGTAATTTTAAGATCTTCTTATAGTTTCTCTTTGGTGAAATGGGTGTAATTTCTGATATTTATATGCTTCCATCATCTTTATTACTTGACTTTGCTTGCCAGAAAGTGTAACTCATAGTTGTTGAAATATCACGCATAATTACACTGAAATTATATGAATGACACACATAGCAATCTATAACCTTGCAAGCTATGTTCCCTTCTCTGTCATTCTCTCTCCCCATGTTTTAATTTACAATGTCATTCCATCTCTTTGAAAATAAAAATTCCATTCTTTCACTCTGACTTCGTGCATATGTTTAATTTTCATTTATTTCAGGTTTCCTTCTTTGTACTACTTGCGATTTGCTTAAAAAATAAAAAAAATTCCATTCTTTCACTCCCACTCCGTGCGTGCATTTATTAAATTTTCATTTATTTCACCTTTCCTTCTTTGTACTAGTTGAGAATTGCTTAAAAAATAAAAAATAACATTCTTTCACTCCGACTCCGTGCGTGCATTTATTTCACCTTTCCTTCTTTGTACTTGTTGCGATTTGCTTGGAAAATAACCATTCCATTCTTTCACTCCGTCTCTGCATTTATTTTTCATTTATTTAAGCTTTCGTTCTTTGAACTACTTTTGATTTGCTTCCTCTCTCTTGTGCAGCAGTGGCTCCAGTATTAGAGAAACGAAACATCAAGTAATTTATAGCGTGTGCTCAGTCTGGTATCCCATGAAATTGTGTATCCCTGCACTCGGCCCGAGCAGAGATCAACTGCTTCTGTCTGATCCTGCCCGGGCTGAGTTAATTCTCCGAAGACAGCCAAAGAGCAGGAGATACACGATCCCAAGGGGATACCAGATATTACACTAACACCGGAATGTTGCTTTTAGAGAGCATGTGGCACCAGCAGCATGTGGTGCGTGTTAACTTGGAGAACTTCTGAAGTCACTCAAAATGCAGGCGTCAGACCCATCCGTTCACTTCAATACCTGAGGGTGTTACCCAGCTGAAAGAACGAAATCTCGCTTTCTAATCAAAGGGCAGATTTACAAGAAACTGACGCATCTGTAGAGATGCGTCAGTTTCCCTGCGCCAGCCTACGATACCCTTGCGCCACCATGGATGAGCCGTATTTACAATACGGTGCACCATGGCGCAAGGATTGACAGATGCGTCAGAAATTCTGATGCAACTGTTGGCCCAAAAGTCACACATTGCTGAAGTCGTGTTGCAAGCACGAAGCAACTCCAGCAATGCATGTTGAGGCCTATACTTATTGTACTGCGTCATTCCTTACGCCTGCTTCAAACAGGCGTAAGGTTTTGACGCAGTGGCGTCCTAGAAGTGGCGCAGTGAAATCTTGTAGATTTCACTGCGTCACTTTAACCAGGCTTTCCTGCGTGGGAACGCCCACCCTGCATCCATTATACCTGACGCAGGTATAATGTGACGCAGGGCTTTACAACGTGACGCATCTCCCTAGATGTGTCACGTTGTAAATTGGCCGCATTGTTTAAGCTGCGTCACAAAAGTGACGCAACACCGGCGCTAAAGAAATGAATCCTAGTCTCATGGGGACAGGTAAAGACTGATTTATGATTTTCAGAGTTATCCAAAAACCACATGTCCCATGAAAACATGTGGAATGAAGATGTACACGTGAATGCGTGTGTGGGCGGAGTTGCCTACAAAGGCACTTCCGTATTCCAAGACACGGTCAATTATTTTGGATAACCGCGCTGGTGAAGAAGACTCGTACCGGTACGGGTGCATTCTGCACCACCCATCACTTCTGGTTACAGCTGCTGTATTTTGTTGTACTTGGGCCTCTTGTTTCCTGTTCCGTGAATCTCGGACAGTTTAGAATGGGGAAACGCTTCCATTACGCTCTCCTCCGTTGGTGAGTTACACGTTTGTAAGTCATGCAGAAGAAACTTAACTTGATTTACTTACCTAATACAATATAAATCTCGGATGCACTTTGTTGGTGATAATAATGTATTAGTGCCATCCTAGGTATATGGAATACCTCTTCGGAGCTCCTACAAGTGGAATCTGATCAAACTCAGTTATAAAACCTTCACTCTATTGTTTGGCAATATTCTTGGTTATGGAACGGTAAAATCCATTTTCTCTGAAGGGAAACTTCAAATGCTTTTTGTTTTTTGACTCATGCTTACAGTTGCTTAGAGTGCTATGAGGTTAATAAGCACTCCAGGCATGAACTCATTTTATTGCTGCTTTTGTTTTGCCACTTAACAGGGTCATGTAGATTTCCAGGATACATTGCTCTCTACCCCTGCGATTAAAGGCGATTGTAACATGAGGGTAGGTGTGATATTATGTGTATTCACATCTTAAATGTTATCGTTTTTTCAGAGGGAAGGGAGGTTTTAATATTATATTTCTTCATATTTTTAGCATATGATAGCCTGAAGTATGATAGTGACCCACCAGTGATCCCATGCAAGAAATTTGGAGCATTGTCTCTTTATTGTACAAGTATAGAAAGTCACATATGTTGTACAGATAGTTGGGCCAATAGGTTATCCTGTTGTAAGGTGCACAGTTATCTTTATCATCTTATTTCCTTACAGGTCTCCTTCCCTACTATTCCCTCCTTGTCCTTCCCCCACTTGATCACTTCAATAGTCTGTGCATTCTGAGCATCATCCCGATCCTGAGGATTCAATCCTTGACTCTTACTTATTTAATGTATTGGTGTATTTAAATGCTTTATACACCTGTCTCTTAAGTTACGCCTGCCTCCTCATTGCCAGCTACCAAGGGTTGAGCAAGGGATTCATTTATTGAGACCTTGACTGAACCTTTTATTGTGCTTGTGGCCTTATTACTATTGGTAGGTCCCTACTTATCACTACTAATAAACCACGCCACGCCAAACCAACACCTCCCCTACATCAAATGGACCAAAGCACAGTTGCATGAACTCCATTTGTATCTCCCATGAGATTGCAAGTTAGAGGTATGGATGTTCCTTGGTTTGTTCATAGATTCTCATGACTAGCTTACTGTGGCTCTTTGTGTTAAAGGATTCTAAGGGGCCGATTTATCAAGGTTTTGTGCAACGCATTGCAGCCAACACCTTGCTGCGCTGCAATGCATGAAAGGGAAAGGGCAGGAATGTGTCATATTTAACATTATATGGCACATTCCTGCCCTCTCCTGGCACTGGCGCACAATGTGCTGCCTTGCACCAACGCAGGCACCCTTGTGCCGTGGTTCAAGGATGCCTGCTTTCTAGGCAGGATTGCTTTTCTGCAGGAAGGGACACCTTTCTGCCTAAAAACAAACCTCAGAGGCATTTTCCTCTTTCTAAGTGTGCTGCAGAATGCAGCGCACTTAGAAAGAGGAAACAACAAGGAGACATAAATATATTCCTCCTTGTTGTGCCTCTGGTGAGAAGGCATACAATTCTGACACATTTCTAGGTCTACCAGTGTTGCTTAATCTGGGATTGCATCATAATACATGGGTGTGTCGTGTAGTTCCTATAAAACCTATACAGGATCTGCACATTTAGACAACATACACTTCGGGCATGGTGTCCAGACTGATTCCAGACACCCCCGAGTATGTTGGCTTGTATACCAGCTAGCTCACAGTGCCACTAGAAACTCCTCTTACCAAGGAGAGAATAGTTCTTGGCAACTATCGAACATGACAACCCTGATCCCTCAGAATCGTGGAAACAGTGCAATACTTTTCGCTCTGTCACTCGTGCTCACTTGGTCTCAGAGAAATACACAGAATAAACGATATGGACGTTTTTCAATAAGCATTTATTGAACACTTGTCATTCTAGTGTAAAATAAGTTTGCTGAAACAACCACTAGACAAAAACAGATATAAATTATTAGAAGCACTAAGAAGGTGAAAGGATGGTAGATCTCTACCATTCTGCTATAATCATGAACATAGGCAAGTATATAAAATACATGACAATAAAATGCGAACTCCTACAATGCTACCCTAACTAGATGTACCTAAGTGTACCTAGCATGTGTAAAGGTGTTAAGCCAAGAATCCCTCTAGGATAAAGTCAACCCCTTTACCTGAATTGAGAGACTGTGGGACCCCGAATTGGTCTGGGGTTGGACACCCCGCAAGGGATGTTAGACCACTGCGAGCTGGAGTGTCTGTATGCAGGAAACTCAGCGCCTTTCGTCAGTGTTTCGGCATGGAAGTCGTGATCTCCTCTCTCTATCTCAGCAAGATGTGATGTTTATATACCCGAAGGTATCCCCAGGGGTTCTACCTTGCTGTGCCACTGTCGGACTCAGGATGACGTCGGGAATGAACATTGTACATAGTAATTATGCAGGAGATGGTAGTTCTGCTGAGTTTCCAAGAATCCAAGGATCCTCATGCATAATGTAAGAGGCTATTGTTCAGGGAAAACCCCACGTTCTGTAAGCAGTACTGTAACTACGTAAAGGGTCAGTCCTAACAGCCCGTTATGTATGTAAAGAAGGGATGAATATAGGTGAAAGGTTGGGATGTTACCCAAGTCTATATTTGAGGTAGCTATATGGAATATAATAGGTGGATGTGTGGGAACACCCACGCTCTGCCCTTTTAATGTCCCCACCATGCAGTGTAATGCAAGGTAGTGATTAGCGCTCCTTGCGTTATTCCACATTTCCCAAGCCACGCAGAGTGGCCCTCCATGACTTGGGCAATCTGAATCAAGGTTTTGCATCCCCTTGAGTCCCCTTGCGTGGCACAAGGGAGTCGCAAAACGTTGATAAATTTGGCCCTAGGTTTTTTTGCCTTGTTTTTAGTAGTTCTTGTCTTCTTCAGTAGTTGTTTAAGGCTTCCGTATAGGAGGTTATATTCTAAAAGAGGTGTCATTTTAAGCTCTGTTAGCGCTGTATCTAAAACATTATTCCTGGGGTGTTGTCAGTAATGTTAGATGTTTGTCGAATTCTATTTTTTACGGAGTTTTATATAGCGAGAACTTGATCCGAAGGTATCGGGTATCAGAGCGCTTTACATAGCACCAGTTGCATTACATGAGGACACATTCATTTTTGTTAGGCACGGGGAGATATAGGGGCATATTATCAAGGGCTTTATCGCCGCTTTAGCAGCACTTTTTGCCGCTAAAGCGGCGATAATTTTATCGCCCTATTAGCAAGCTGTCGCTAACAGGCGTTAGCGACAGCTTTCAGGCGTTAGAGGCCGCGTTTTCCATCGCCTTGCATGTCAGCGATAATTATCGCTAATGACATGCAAGGAAGGCGTTCCTACTAAAAGCGACTGAATACAGTCGCTAACACCACTACCCTATTAGCAAGGCAGGCGAAGCGATAAAATAATTTGCGCTAAGCGCGTTTATCGCTAGATTTTAACACCTGCTAGTGAGGATGACTTACCTGTTTGAAGTATAGGAGGTGGATTCTAATGCTGAATCCACCTTAGCGTTAATGCGAGAATATCGCTGGTTTTCCAGCGATATTCTCGCATTTTGCCGCTTTCGCTGGAATAATCATCGCCATAGCGCTAATTGTTGCTAATACAGCGTTAGCGTTGCGATATATTCCAGCGATAGCTGGCGATAAAATATTTTGCGCTAAGCGCGCTCTGCAATATTTATCGCATTTTGTTGCTAATATGGCCCTCAGTGATTTGCCCAGAATCACAGGATGTTCAGCGTCATTGCCGAGACTCGAACCCAGTTCCCCAGTTTCGAGGTCGACCGCCCTAGCCGTTAGGCCAACTCCGAATTGATTCATGTCAGCTTGTTTTAAATTATACCATTACCATATTAGAGCTGTGCTCACTTCAAGTATTTGATCAATTAAATTGGATTTCAACCACATATGGCTTTGTTCTGCAGCTTTTAGCTAGTTTTAGTTAGCAGCCCAAAAATGATTTTGCAAAGTTTACTTTGAGCCTGATTCAGCCAACAATTGAGCTTGCCAGGAAAAACTTTGCGTCCATAAGTTAAAGATGGAAAACATGTTTTGCCCTTTTTACTTTGAATATTCTCTCCATTGATTTATCATCTAGATTTTTGATAGCTTTAGAAAGTCGTATTTTAGAAATCCTGATTTGCTTTCAGGAGCCTGCAGTGTTTGCATTTACCTTTTGATTGAAATTCCACACCTAAATATTTATGAAATGTAGGGGAGGTAATCCGTTCATGACCTAATTTCAAGGTATGCCTAATGCTGTGGTATTTTGAATAGTCAAAACTTTAGTCTTTCCTCATTTACTTCTAATCTATTGGCTTCACAGTAAATATTCAGGGGCATATTAGCAAGAAGAGGCGATAATCATCGCTAACCCTGCTTAGCGTGATTTTTTATCGCCGGCTATCGCTGGAATATATCGCCACGCTAACGCTGTATTAGCAACGATTAGCGCTATGGCGATGAATATTCCAGCGATAGCGAGGAAATGGGCCAACATCGCTGAAAAATCAGCGATGTTGCATGGATAAGGAGAACACCTTGCTGATACGACCCTGTGGTCGTATCAGCATAATCCACCCCCATGTTAGGTATGGCTAACACCTGCTAATTGCAGGTGTTAAATAAATGGCAATGACCCGGTTAGCGCGACTTTTCACGTCGCTAACTGGGGCCATGGCCACCTTGCTAATAGGCGATAGGCCTGTTAGCGAGTGTTTCCCAGGTTTGTTCGTCGGGAACGCCCACTTTGCATGTCATTAGCGATAAATATCGCTGACATGCAAAGCGGTAAACAAACGGGCGCTAATGCCCGCAAACTGTCTCTAACTGCTGTTAGAGACAGTTTGCTGATAGGGCGATATAAATATCGCTGCTTTAGCGGCAAAAAGTGCCGCTAAAGCGGCGATAGTGCCCTTGCTAATATGCCCCTCAGTTTCTAGAAAGCGTTCTTGAGCCCTAAGGAGGTGCAATCGAAAATGACTGCCTTGTCAGCAAATTGAGTTAGACGTATTAACTTATTAACCTATTGCCTATTAACCTTCGGTGGACATGCTCTTTGATTAATTAGAGTCTCATCTATATCAGGCACAAATTTAATAAATAGAAGTGGAGCAAGAACATATCCTTGTTTAAATCTTTGTTTATGACTATTTTTTTTCTCAGGGACCCATCAATCACCATTTTTACTTGAATTCAGTAGTGATATTATCTTGATTATATATGGTCTGGTACTCCCCACTTGTTTAATTTTGTCCAGAGTAATTTTTTATTAATGCTATTGATTGCATTCTTGAAATCGAAAAAGCATGTGTATATATTTCTGTCCTTTTCTATTGTATATTATCAGTCGTTCCACTCTCTTCCCTCAAAACAGTTTGGAACCAGGGTATCAGATCAGGATCAGATGCCCAGTGTCATAGTTCTGCGAGGATCAATGAGGCATAATATTTAGGGGTATATTCTCAAGAACGTGCGATAAACATCGCCAAAATAGATTAATGCAAGTTTTCATATCGCCGTCTATCGCGTCTGTGTTAACGTCGTATTCTCAACACGGCGGTAACATGCGATAGTCTAAATCCAAACGTGAAAAAAGTTGCTATGGGCCCAACCGCGATAAGACAATCAGCGAAAAGCAGCGCCAGGCCTGCAAATCACACACGTCAGACGGGAAAAATCACTACAAAAGCAGAAAAAAAAAACACAAACAAAAACCAAACTACAGCGAAGCACAATGGAGGCAGCCGGAGCAGGTACAGAGGACGGCCAGAATCCCACAAGCCCCCCGGAGGAGCAGCTTGGGACCTCAGGGAGAGGGAAGGGCAAGGACAAGAAGAAGAGGAAGACGCGGTTCAGTCTGCAGGAAAACTGGATCCTGATCACGGAGGTGATAGAACACCATCAACAACTGTTCGTCACCTCCACTGTGTCATTGGCAACACAAAATGCAACATGGCAGTCCATCCTGGACAAGGTGAATGCAGTCGGAGTGCTGAGGAGGACAATGGAAGAGCTCAAGAGGCGCTGGAATGATGTGAAGCACAAGACCAAGCAGAAACTCGCCAACAGCCAGCATGCAGCAATGCAGACTGGAGGTGGGAGTCCAGCGCCACAGGAGGAGCTGGATGAGATGGAGGAAATGGTGTCCACAGTCATCAGTGTGGAGACGTTGGCAGGAGTTAGGGGACCGGACACTGCTCAACATGACCTGACACAACAGCAACAGGGTGAGCAACCACCAGGGACTGGGGGGACGGGGAGAGATGGGCACAATGGCACACATGCACAATTAAGTATAGCACACTGCACAACCACAATGACTCTGGATCATGTCCCTGATCCCCTTGGCACACTGCAGCACACCTAGAAACAGCAAGTAGGCCCCCATCGACTATGTGCCCAGAGGGGGCCCTTCCCACACATCACCAATATCACAACCAACCCATGTACATGTGCTGAACCCAGCAAAGCTGCGGGTCCGTGAGCCACACTGACAATGCAAGTGACACTGCATGACGATTAGCATGGCTGCAGTCCGATCATCATGACATGGTGCACGCCACCACACTGAGGTGGCTGAGTGTGGACCACATCCGTAAAGGAGCAGGTCACACTCTGGCACATCCACCTACACAAACAACCCCTGACATCAACAACACATCTGCGGACAAACCATGCCCCAGAGTCCCAACTCCCACCAAGACCCAAATTCACCCAAGTTTGCAACATCTCAGTACTGTATGGGCACAGAAGTCAAAGGCACACCGCCTGAAAGGGACAAGCGGCAGCAAAATCAGAGCTGCAGGGGCGGCTCTCCCAAAATGCAGCACACACACATGACATTCAGAGCACATCAGCTTTGACAACAATGTGGTACAAACTGCAACACGTTTACAACAGGACAGAGGACACAACAGGTGCCGCTTGTGTGTAGAAACTGGCCAATCACATTTGGCATAGCAGGGAAATGTGAGATGTCAATGTACAAGTACAAACACATATCTGTGATGTTGACGAAATGTCCACTGTCCCGCATCAAATAGGCAGCTCCTCCTAAACAGTCCAAAACCAAAGGGGATGATGGACGGAGTGTTGAACATTGCAAGCACTCACCCCCAGTCAACTGATCTGGGTTTAATCCATCATCATTCTTTAGCTCACTCCGCCACCCCAGTTCAGACATGGCCATATGCAAATCAGTCTGACCCTGTGCCTCATGGGAACAGTCCAGCCCGAACTGCCAAGCCATGTCTTCCCTGGACCGGAAACAAGCATCCTGGGACCGGTTTCTGGCTTACAGCCATCATCAGCCAGGCTATATTGAATCCAGTGGCAAAGTGAGCAAGGGACCCACGTCTGGGCATACCCTGCCAACTTAGGGCGAACATAGCAAAACCAAAGGGGATGATGGACTAAACAGTCAGCATGCCACAGCCACTCCCTGAGGGCTGGTTAACACCCACACCACACCCATCCAGCACAGGCATCACAGGACATGTGACCCTGCCAATAAAAGGGGCCTAGCACATCACATCCCCCACTGCCGGAGGTGACATGATGGCGTCCGCATCCACGGAACTCAGTCATGAGGGGTCCGTGACTTGCGTTGCACTGAGTTAGTGGCACCCGATGGCCTGCGGCTGGCAGGGGCCTACCGCCACGTGGCAATGACTTGCGTTGCACAGGGTTAGTGGCACCCACTGCACTGCAGCTGGCAGGGGCCTACCGCCACGTGGCGATGACTTGCATTGCACAGGGATAGTGGCACCCGCTGCACTGCGGCTGGCAGGGGCCTACCGCCATGGGGCGATGACTTACATTGCACTGAGTTAGGCCCACCTGAAGAGCTGAGTGGGTGTGCAGCCTGCGATGATGCGTTGGCCTCGATACGGCGTCCAGCGAATCAAGACTCAAATTGAACAGTGTGCCCTGCTGGACCGCAGTGTACGCGCAGGCAGCAGTCAGCAGTCAGCACACACATGACTCCACGGTGCGGTGCCGCAGGGTGCGCTGGGGGCCTGTGGCGCGGAAACCAGCGACCGGCTGAGGGGGTTGCACCGGCACGTGGAGGGCCCTCTTCGAGACATGCCGGTGGCGGCAGGTGAGCATTGAGGCCTGGGTGCGGGCAGTCATCGCTGGGCAGCAGACTGGTCTGGGGACCAGGGCTGGGGTGCAGCAGGCGCACAGGATCGCGCAGGCACCACTGGGCACGGCGGCGGCCTCGTGACTGGGTGGGGGGCGCAACCCTGGCAGACACGACCCTGCATGCGATGACGTGATGAGTGCGAGTTTGTTTGGGACGTAGCCACCTCGTCTCCAGTGTGAATCTGCCCATTGAAGGTGGTCGGCCACGTGTGTGTAGGCCTATGGACAGGTTGTGGCGGAGACTGAGACACACGCAGTAGTCACTTTGGTGGTGGAGTTGAGGTGTGTGGTGTGTTCAGTCGGTACTTGCCGATGGGCAGTGCATTACCATTGGTGCCATCCTCAAAGCGCTGGTTGGTGGCGGACTTGCAGACATGTGGGAATCATGCACACTGCCTGGGAAGTTTGCGACGACATTGGTGGACAGGCCACGGTGGTCCACTTTTGTCTGCACATTTATGGCATGTGTGTGGTTGCTGTTGCAGTGCTTGTGTGCAGTGTCAGCAGGGGGCACAAGTCGTACACATGTGCTGTGAATTGCCCCCAACACGTGCGTGACGCCAGCTATGGCGTAGTTCCCTTGCGTGGTCTCAAGATGTTCCTGCGCAGTGTGGGGGGAGTGAGGGGCAGGGGTATAGAGCTGACACACACCGTGATGCTTTCAGGTAGGATGAGTCCTGCATGATGTGACCGTAACAGCAGTTCGTGTGGTCGTTACCTTCCTTTTCATTCCTACGACGGTTACGTCCATATGAACTTCTGTTACGGTCTTCTCATGCATGATTTATCATGCCTGTGAGCATTCTGGTTTGTCTACGTGCAGTACACTGTACCAGATTAGGCATGTGACTATACGGAAGTTTGACCATTGTCACCATTTCTCCCACAGGTTTCTGAAGACACGTTGCCCTGTTGAAGTTCTCCGTTGGGAATGGAATGCGTTGGCTGAGCTTTTCGTTTTTTTTGTTTGTGTATTTGTAATAAAGTTCTATTTTTACACTACTGTTGACTACTGGACTTCATGACCTGGCGCACCCACATTTCGGTTACTACTATCTTGGGTCTGGGGCACGGAGGCGTCTAGCACGGCTGGCGTTGGGGTTGGTTGCGCAGGTACACTACGAATTGGAACTATCGTGTGGTGCGGATACAGGGGCCCGCCGTTGCTTTTGTGGACATGCATTTATTTATTTATTTTATTTATTTATAAAGTTTTATATAGCGCAAACTTGATCCCGAAGGATATCAGAGCGCTTTACAGTTTGAGGGAAAGGAAGGTAACAAATCAAAACATGAGTCTAATATGGTGAATCTAATAGGCTTTGAATCAGATAATGCACACATAACAGATCCTTCATAAACCTGAGTGAACGGGGAATGGGCTATACGATGGAGCAAAGTGACGTAAGGGAGTAAGTACAATAATCATATACAGGAATAATAATCAATATCAAAACGATTAACAGAACGTGAGTCAGATGGGGAGTCTAATGGCATTGAATCAGATGTTGAACACCTACCAGATCATTTATACCCCTGGGAGAACGAAGAGTGGGCTAGGCGATGGGGCATAATGACTTAAGGGGAGTAAAAACAATAATCATGTACAGGAATAATAACCAAACAAAATAATAAACTTAAACAGGGATAATAACAAATGCTATGGTATGTCCGATGTGCTTAGATGGTGAATCTAATAGGCATTGAATCAAATAGTGCACACATAACCGATCCTTTATAAACCTGAGTGAACGGGAATGGGCTATATGATGGAGCAAAGTGACATAGGGGAGTAAGTACAGTAATCATATACAGGAATAAAACCAATACCAAAACAATAAAGAAAACAAGAGTCAAATGGGGAGTCTAATGGCATTGAATCAGATGGTGAACACCTACCAGATCATTTATACGCCTGGGTGAACGAAGAGTGGGCTAGGCGATGGGGCATAATGACTTAAGGGGAGTAAATACAATAATCATGTATAGGAGTAATAACCAAAACAAAATAATAAACATATACAGGGATAATAACAAATGCTATAGTATGTCCAATGCGCTTAGAGCTAACAAATGTCCCTCATGTTAAGGTAAGAACTTATTCATGAGGAACCTTTTTGCTTCCAGTTTGAAAGCATCCTTTGAGGAGATCCTCCGAATTTCCGGTCGGAGAGAGTTCCAAATTTTTGGAGCAGAGCCAGAGAAGGCTCGTTGGCATGTTCTTTTTTTGCAGAAGATCTGTGGTTTGAAGAGGAGGGAATTTGCACTCCTTGACGGTCTACCCCCTCCAGATAGTTCTAGTTTTTGTGCGAGGTAGATGGGGGTTTTGAAGTGTAGGGCTTTGTGTGATAGGCAGGCAATCTTCAGTTGAATTCTGGCTTCGTAAGGTAGCCAGTTTAGAGATTTTAAAACCGGGGAGATGTGTGCCTTTCGCTTAGTGCCCATAATCAATCTGGCCGCCGCGTTCAGTGACGCCTTTAGGGGGGCCAAAGTGTACTTGGGGAGGCCACATAGCGTAGCACTGCCATAGTCAAGTCTCGGCAAGACAAGCGCTTGGACCACTTGCTTGAAATCTGCTTGAGGTAGGAAAGGTTTGAGATTCCTGAGTGTTCTCAGAAGGTGGTTAGCTCCTTTGCACACGTTGCTAATGTGCGTCTTCATATTCAGATGCTTGTCCAGGGTAATTCCTAGAGATTTAGCTGAGTAGATAGTTCGGGGGGAGCAGTTGAAGGCGGTGAGTTGGTTCATCCATAGGTCGATTATAGGGGTATGTTTCGGGGGAGAGATGAGGAGGAATTCTGTTTTGGCGGTGTTTAGCAGTAGGTGGTTCTCAGTTAACCAGTTTTGGGTCGTCAGTAGGGTGGAGTTGAGTGAAGTGATATCATCCGGGGAGGAGATTTTCAGGTAGAGTTGGGTGTCGTCTGCATACATATGGAAGCGAATGTCCAAAGATTTTAGAACATTAGCTAATGGTTCCAGGAACAAATTGAAGAGAATGGGAGATAAGGAGGACCCTTGGGGAACCCCCATGCTGACTGGGGATGGCTGGGAGAGAGAGTGGTTCGCTTTAACTCTTTGGGTCCTGTGCTGCAGGAAGGATGAGAACCAATGCAGCACCTGACCCGAAAGGCCCATCCTATGCTCCAGAATGAATAGGAGGTTGTCATGATTGACAGTGTCAAATGCGGAGGAAAGGTAAAGTAGGATAAGGAGGCAGGATTCATTTCGATCGAGCATTATTAAGATGTCATCCATCACGTGGGTAAGAGCCGATTCAGTGCTGTGCCCACTCACGAAAGCCAGATTGGTGTTTGTCCAGGAGATGGAAATTTTCGATGTACGCACATAGTTGTGACTGGACGCATTTTTCAAGGAGTTTGGCTAGAGTGGGGATGCTGGAGATAGGTCGGAAGTTGTTAAAATCTGTACTGTCAGCTGTGGTTTTTAATATCGGTGTTACCTGAGCCTCTTTTAGGCATTCTGGGATTGTGCCTTGTGACAGAGATGCATTGACGATCTTTGTCCAGAATGGGGAGATTTCATCCTTGATCACTTTGAAGATGGTAGGTGGTAAATGGGTCACTGAAGTGATTAGATGGGTTGATACTCCGAAGAACCTTTTTGATATCATTTTCAGTGAAGGGGTAAAGGTGTCCCAGGAAGCGTTGTTCTTGATACCCCAGCTACATGGTGCTATCTTGTCTAGTACGGCCCGTGGGGGTGCAGGTTCATTAGGTAGCAGTAGAGCCCTCCTGGTTTCCAGATCCATGTTAATAAGTCTAGTTTTCTCAGTAAAGAAGGCAGCCAGATCATCACATGAGGGAGGTCTGACTTCAGAGGCCGATCGGTTAGGGGCAACCACCGATTGTTGTTTAACCAGCTCAAACAGTTTCTTGGGTCGATTAGCCACTTGGTTAAGTTGGGATCTGAAATACTCCGCCTTCGCTGTCTTGATTTGTTTGTTATACGAACTTCTGGCTGCTCTAAGGATTTTTAGATGGTCCGCAGATGGAGTGGTTCTCCAGGAACGTTCTATGGCCCTTAGATTGCGACGTTCCGAGTTTAGGTTGCCATTGAACCAAGGTTTAGATATTTTTGCAGGTGCATTTTTTTGTTGTAGTGGGGCCATAGAATCCATGATGTTGGAAATAGAAGAGTTGTAGAAGTCTGTGAGAGCATGTACTTCAAGTATGTCCAATTGGGGAGAGAGGGCCCGATTACAGCGGGTTGCTAGGTCAGCTGTGTTGTTATCTCTGAGGTCCCTTTTCCAAATCTTTGGTTTGGTTTTTTGAGCCTTACTCTGATAACCCTCAGAGTTAATATGGAAGGAGATGATGTGATGGTCCGACCAATCACATGGTATGATGGAATCCAATGAGATGGTATGATCTTTGGAGATGATGAGGTCTAAAGTTTCCCCTTTAATGTGAGTAGGCTGGTCACAATGTTGAATCAATTCGTGGTCATTCAAGAAGGAATTGAGGCATGAGACTGCTTGGTCATTGGTGTTAGACCAGTGAAGGTTAAAGTCCCCAAGGTAAATGTGGGACTGGACTGAGTCCACATTGCCGGAGATGATTTCCATTAATTGTTCCATGAAGGGGAGCTTGTCGCCTGGGGGGTGATAGAATATGTGTAATTTGCAAACCAGATGGTTGTTACTGGAGATGTTCAGACAAAGGTATTCGCAAGATACTGGAGAAGAGGACTCTGAAAGGGAGACCGCAAGCGTGCTCCGATGTATACAAGCTAGGCCTCCACCCAGCTTCTTAACTCTGTCAAGACGAATTATGTCGTGGGTGGGGGGCACCAAGAGGTCAAGAATTGGAGTGGACGAAGGGTTGAGCCAAGTTTCTGTGAGGATAATGATATCTATCTCATTCTGTTGTATGTGGTCGAAGATCTCGACGCGTGTTTGCTAGCAGACCTACAGTTGAGTAGTATGCATTTGAGTGGAGCCGGAGTATGGGGGGGAGGAGTCTGAGTGATGTTCACTCTCTTGAGGTTATCGTTGTTTATGGCTCTGAGGTTGTGGTGGGGTACTCTGTTTGGGTTAGAATGAATGGTTTGAATTATTCCCTTTGGACTCGTGATGAAGTCCGTGTTGGACGAATAAGACTTGAGAAGGCAGTCAATTTCAATGGGCGTGAGACAGCACGCTCTTCTTGGGCGAGAGGCTGCATTAGGTAGGGGAACAGAATTGGAGGTGGTAAGTGATAGGGGATGGTCACGGGGAGCTGTGACAGTGGCGCTGGCGGGGGCTCTGGGCCGGTTCGGACTATGCATCCATGACATGTGTGAGGGAGTTTGATGGGGCTGGCTGTGTTACTCCTCCGACTCTGGCAGTTGTTGGTTGGAAGGTACCAGGGGCCAACAGGTGCAGCACAGCCAGCAGCTTTGTCTGCGGGGGGATGTTGGTTGTCCGCTGTGTTGGTACCATCAGCCTGTGGGCAATGTGGGTCAGGATGCGGAGGATGGTTGTCCTTTGAGCCTGTGTTGGCCAATGGCTTCCTCTGGCGTTGAGTCTCTGGGGCTGGTGCGTTTTAGGGTCGTACGCTATCCTGCGCTGCCTAGGTGGTAATCCGGGGGGGTGGTCCGGGGGGGGGGCCTGGGAGTGGTGGCGGTGGGTGTTGTGGCCCTCTTGGTTCTCCGAGCTGCATGATCATTGTCTACATGGCATCTGTTGGTCTTCAGCTGTGGCTCTGGGCTGGGCTCCCTTTCTACTGCAGTTGGTTGTCCTGCATAACACCAGTAAAAGGCAGGTGTTAAATCCCTGCTGCTAACGCGCCTTATCGCCTGTTCTTGGTTCGCATCGCAGATCTGACTGGTCGTTGAGAATCGCGCGAAGTAGTGTTTTCGTGTGTTTTTGCACGGGAACGCCTACTCTGCATATCATTAGCGTTAGTTGTCGCACTCATCCGTGGCAATGTTTTTTGCAGCAGCTATCGCTGGTAAACTGGCGATATCAGCAGTTTGCACCAGCTTGGGAATACGGCGATAAATCTATTGCCACTTTTGCGGCGCTAAAGTGCCGATAAATCGGCGATGAGTCCTTGAGAATATGCCCCTTAGAGTCCACATTCAAGAGGGCTATATGCATGTTGTCTATTGAATCTGGTTTAGTTCCTTTTCAGCTCTGGCATTAGCCATGACGTTTGATTTTACTAAAATTATATGCTCAATATATATACACGTAGGGGATTTCAGCCAGCCCTTTTCATCTATTGGCCAGTTAAAACATCATGGGGAAATGGGTCAGCCTACTTCAGCCACTGGCTCTTGACAATGTGAGAGAGGGCATTTTGCACCTTTACTATATGCGTCCTCCTCTGCAAAGAACAATGCAGACATATGAAGTAGTCCGTTTTTCCAGGCACCACATGCACACCGCATATATATCTGTGTGGGCAGTGACACTGGAAGCAGATTGCAATTTCCCTCAACATGAAGAGTCTTTTTAGCTTTTATTGTGACGCTTCCACGAATAGCTTTTTGAGACGCGCTCATAGCCGAGAGCCATCAAGGTTGTGTATCAATGCATGAAAACATCTCCACAGGAGATTAGAGCCTGAACAGATCTGCAGCTTTATATTCTTTTTCCCTTTGAAGTGCCTAATCCTTTTTGCCATTGTCTGCTGCATATAGGATAAAGTACTGAGCAGTTTCATGACCATACAGAGGAACACCGAGTTCATTTATAAGGTTGTAGAACTCCATGGAGACTTGCAGTATGGTTATCATGTACGGCAGGGTGTACTTTATCCCTTGTAATAAATGGTCACACCATTACCTTTACCCTAAACCACTTAAATTCTTGGGGGCTTATTTACAAGCCCCTTGCGCCACCCGTAAGTCACTTTTTCCCTTTAAAAGTGACACACTGGTGATGCAAGGGGCTTGTAAATAAGTCCCTTGGTACTTAGCTTTTTCATATAAAAGAAAGAACGTGTTTGCAAACATGAAGAGTGAAAATTGAATATCTAGTGCAAATGTAAACACATCAAAACAACTGAGATATTTGTCGCAAGAAGATATTAGAATCAGTTTAATAGAAGTCTTTTTTTTTTAAAAAGACATGCAGCACAGAATGTGTGGAAACGTAGAAAGATTCTAACTTTTCTATAATTAGCTAAGGAGTGCAAAAATAAACATGTTGCCATAAGTATCTCTTTTCTGGTTGTCACTGTACAGCTGGACAAATAGAGCAGAAGAAAGAAAAGCAACCTTTCCTTTTTGTTCTATAAACATCTACTTTAATTATGCTTTGTGACCTGACCTGTCATCAGAGCTGAACTCTAACAAGTTATTACAGTTGAGTTCTGGCAGTTATTTAGAATGGGTGACTGGGTGCATCACAAGTAGTTGAATTCAAAGAAATTAGAGATGGTTCATATAGAGGGTTTGCAGAGTCCCATGTATTACAATATTCTGTCATCACAATCTTGGTGCAGATGTCTCCGGCCTCAAATTGTGTGCAACCCGGAGGGAGAATGAAAATGATCAATTTTAGGAGCATATTTACAAGCCCCTATCGCCACAGGAACGTCACTTTAAGTGATGTTTCTGTGGAAATATGGGCTTCTCCTTATTTACAAGGCAGCGTTAGGCCACTAAAAATAAGTAAATAAGGCACCATTTCACACTATACTTAGCATGAAAGGGGCGGACAATGGGTGTTGTGGTGGGTGTTCCACCGCAACACCCATTGATTTTGACGCTGCCCCATATTTACAAGGATGGCGTCAATAAGGGGCAGTGCCAAAAATAAGACCAGGGAAAACCTGGTCTTACCCTGTTGAAACGAGGAGAAATGATTTATTTCTCCTCGTTTTTGCTGTTTCTATGTGTGCTGCATTGTGCCGCACACATAGAAACAGCAAAATGCCTATGATTGTTTATGTGCAATCAATAAACATTAACATGAGCCGCAAACCGACACCTGGAACATTGTTGCCGGCCCCTGGCCATACACGCACCCTGCACTTTTCTTCTAGTCCCTGGAGGGGCTTTAAATCCATCGCGGCGGTCCCGCAGCACGGGAGACCGCAAACCGATGCCTGGAACATTGTTGCCGGCCCCTGGCCATACACGCACCCTCCACTTTTCTTCTAGTCCCTGGAGGGGCTTTAAATCCATCGCGGCGGTCCCGCAGCGCGGGAGACCGCAAACCGACGCCTGGAACATTGTTGCCGGCCCCTGGCCATACACGCACCCTGCACTTTTCTTCTAGTCCCTGGAGGGGCTTTAAATCCATCGCGGCGGTCCCGCAGCGTGGGAGACCACAAACCGACGCCTGGAACATTGTTGCCGGCCCCTGGCCATACATGCACCCTGCACTTTTCTTCTAGTCCCTGGAGGGGCTTTAAATCCATTGCGGCGGTCCCGCAGCGTGGGAGACCGCAATCCGATGCCTGGAACATTGTTGCCGGCCCCTGGCCATACACGCAACCTGCACTTTTCTTCTAGTACCTGGAGGGGCTTTAAATCCATTGCGGCAGTCCCGCAGCGCGGGACGCACGCGGGGTGCGCCCGGGCTCGGCCCGGGCAAAGACCGGGTCAAGACGGGCCCGTCTTGGCCCGTCATTGACCGGAAGAGGCTGGGCTGGGCCACATCTCTTGGCTCTGCTTCAAGATAGGGAAAATCCCTCCTCGTAATTGCTAGCAGCGTGGGAAGGTGAGCCGGGACAATATTGCCTTTATATCCGTTAAGCTGGAACTTTTAATGGACATGGCATTGCTTTGGAAAGGATTTATTTAGTCATTACTGGTTACCTGATCCTCTATTGCGTGTATCTAATACGTAAGAACTGTCTTGTCTTTTCCCTCTCTATTTACAATTTACTATTTACAATGGGGAAGAGAAAAACCCTGAGTTTACAGAAGAAAAACCCGGCGGCAGGCTCCCGTCAGACTTTATTGAATTATTTAACGGGGCAATGGGAGCAATAGAACAGCAGATTATTTCTGTGGAAGAGGTATTAAACACTGACAAACGTAGTCCAGAGGCAAATGGTACTGTAGGAATAGTTGAATCAGGGATACCCATTACTTCCTTGCCACAGGACATTCCACAAAAAGGCTTGGCTATGACAAATGGGTGCGTATTGGATGCTACTGATGAAATTCTTGTCAGTGATGAGGAAAGTGATTCACAACCACCACCACCAATTAAACGCCCTCGACAGGTAGATCCCCTGCAAATTCTAACTACGGTACAGAAGCCAGAATGAAATCAAATTAGGCTGAAAACATCAAAAAAAACATCTAAGAAAGACAAGGCTCACTCTTTGACAAAAGACAAACTAAAAGCTAATCCCGCTGGGCTTAATATGACTGAAAGTGATAACTAAAAATTAAATTAGACTTATTAGATTCCTTTATTAGAGATACTCTGACAAACATGACTACTAGAATGGGTAAAATCGAGGATTCACTATTAAAGTGTCTTGAGTTACAACAATCACTTATCACTAACACTACCAGAGTGCAAAATAGTATGATAGAAACAGAGGGGATTATTGCGAAGCCACAATCTAGTAGTGGGGAATCAAGTCTGAGTAATCGTTTAAACAAAAGGGAGGTAACGGAGAAGAAAGTCCACACCGCGAATTCGGCCCGGCCAAGTGGCTTGTCTAATTTCACAAATACAGCTCTATTGCCGTCACCAAAGCCAAATAATGCTCTCCACTTTCAGGATGACAGTATAATTCCTACCTTAGAGAGGAAAAATGCTGGGCCGCAACCATTATTAAACCTTGAAGCTAGACGTATAAGAGCTCAAGCTACGCGGCCAAATCAAGAAGATTCCCCCACTCTTACTACTTTAGATTTACCCCCAGCCGTTACACCATATACGATCATTCTAGCAAATGTACCTAGACTACCTAAGGGGGTGGAAGAGACATGGGATTCATTAAGGAATAAATCCTTATGTTGGTTGGGCTCGAAAATAGGTCAAACTGAAAGGCTGTTCGCCGAGTTTAAGATGGTGAGAAGGACAAGCTGGTTAGGGAGAGGGCCGAAGAAGTTAAGTGGCGATTGCGTAGTTTTGACATTCACAACACCGCACTTTGTACAAACGATCTTGCATAGGGCTGGAAACCAGATTCTGACTAGAACCGATATAAACATTCTTCCGCTGGGCTACTTTTACCAACCATTGACTAACATTGGCCCTCCAGACCGTCGTGACCAACAACCAATAAATTATAATTACTTGTATAACATTCCAGTCCACAATAGGTTTGATAACCTCCCCAACCTAGAAGATGTGGACTGACTGTGCCTAGTACAAACAAATCAGCAGACACTTGGGGTCAAGGTCCCGGCCAAAACTAAAATGAATAAGAATGGGGAAAAATCTAAAGTGTTTCCTAATGCAGGGCAGGTGATAACACATGATTCCCCCATTAATGGGGAGGACTCCGACATTGAACCCCCTGCCTCATTAACAACGAGCTCTGTAAGATCTATTACATCAACTACATATACTAGGTTAGCGACTCCTGACTCTGCGCAGCCCTTGGTAACAGCTCCTAATCTTGGATCAATAGTAAAAGACTCAGGGGAAAATAGGATGTTTAACTGTCAGTTTCTGTTTTGGAACATAGCAGGCATAAAAACTAAGCTGAATAACCAGATATGGAGCGATTTTGTGAAGAAATTTGAAATAGTTAGTATACAGGAGACCTGGGCCGAAGATCCGGTTCATATAAATGGGTTCAGGACATATCACACACCGGCTATTGCATCGACATATGGTAGAGCTAAGGGGGGTCTAAGCACTTTCGTATCAAACCACTTAAATTTGACAAAAATTAGGATGATTGGTGGTGATTCATATTTTCAGGTCTTGTTATTTGATGTCGATAAATCATTGAGTATTGTGTTAGTACATTTTTATAATAATGCCTCACACGATAGACCTCGAGGGTATATTGAGGATGATAAGTACTATTATACAAAATACTCAGGCCTCAATAGCTAAAGATCTGTTTACAATTTGGGGTGGGGATTTTAACTGTACTGTATGTAAGTATGTAGATACTGGGATCTGCGGGATTGCTAGTGATAAGAACCTGTCCTTCCAACACTTCGCTCATAGCTCATACGGAGATATTTTGAATGAAATTATGTTTGAACTAGATTTGGGTTTTGCAAACAGCATATGCCTGACCCCTGTCCCATTCAATCCTAGTTTTAATGGATGGGGCATATTCTCAACCATAGATTTTATATTAGCTTCTTGCAGATTTGCGACAAGAATTGTGGATTTTAGTACGCACGAAATTTCAGTGAGTGATCACTTTGCCCAGAATCTGACAGTCATGACGAAAAGTAACATGAAGAGTATGAGAGATCATTCTATCCGAACTGTTGGAAATATAAACTTGAATAGGCAAAATGGTTATGCCCTGAAATGGGATAAAGTTGATCCGGAGAAATTTACAAAGAAAATCATCACAAGTTGCAATGAGGCATTTTTAGCCTGTCTAAGCGAAGATTCCACCTATAATGAGATCATAATTGGTTTCTCGTCCATAGCTGAGGTTATTAAAAATGATCTACAAATGATGGATAAAAAAAGAGGAGGACATAAAAAGGGATGGTTTGATACCAGGTGCACTAAAGCTCATACCAAGCTCAAAAATTCTATACATAAAACAATTAAAAATCGTGATGAGATTAGAGAAGCTAGAAGGGAGTACATCAGGACTTTAAAATTAAGGAAAAGGGTGTTAAAAGATGAAGCCTGGTAAGCCCTACACTCAGCCGCTCAGGTGAGGGACTCTTCGGCCTTTTGGAAGGCGGTAAATAATCCCTTTTTAGCTAATGGGGATGCGGCAAAAATTGAGATAGCCATTAGCGAGGTGGAATGGGTGGAACATTATGCAAAGCTATATGGCAAGCCTTTTCCGGCCTCAAGCCCAGAAGGTGAAGTTTTGGAATTGCCAGGTAACTCCCAGCAAATTATGCAACTCGATCTAAGTTTTGATCTTAGTGAGGTAAACCTGGCAATAATGTCAAGTATGGGCGGGAAGGCTCCAGGCCCTGACGGCATTCCAGTCGATTTT
Source organism: Calotriton arnoldi (assembly GCA_963921515.1). NCBI lineage: Eukaryota > Metazoa > Chordata > Amphibia > Caudata > Salamandridae > Calotriton > Calotriton arnoldi. Next base: position 379,864 of record CAWUFW010011470.1, read on the forward strand.
TTTAAACATAATATTGATCTATGGGGCCCACTATTAACACAAGTAATGAATGCAAGCAGCAGAACTGGACTTTTACCATCTTGGTTTGAATCTATACTGGTCCTGATTTTTATAAAGGGGGACCGGTCTAATCCAGCATGCTATAGGCCTATATCCTTGCTCGGTTCCACGGTTAAAGTTATTGGAAGAGTGCTGCTAACCAGATTACAAGATTGGGCGGAGGATCACTTGATCATTAGTGATTTACAGTTTGGTTTCCGCAAGGGGTTAGGCACTGTAGAGCAAGGTTTGAATTTAAATATGCTGTTAGGTTAATCTAGGGGGAAGTCTTTTTTTAACTTTTGTCAATTTAACTGCGGCATTCGACTGTGTTATACACGAAAAACTATGGCGAATTTTAGAAAATATGGGGGTGGATGCGTCTTTATTACTGTTTTTAAGGCAGTTATATGCGGGGGCAATAGCAAGGGTCCGGTTTGGCGAGGGGGGGGAATGTTCTGAACATTTTAAGGTGATGAGAGAGGTGTGAGGCAGGGTTGTGTCCTGGCACCATTTCTCTTTACGTTATACATAAATGATTTAGGAAGAATACTGGAAAATGAGTGCCAGGACCTACCATTAATAGGAAAACGCCCTATACCAGCACTAATGTATGCCGATGTCGCGGTCCTAATGGCCCGCACTCCGAGGGGTATTCAGAAATTAGTGTGCAGTTTTGTAAACTTTATGTCAAATTTAGGCTTAAAGGTCAATATACCTAAGACCTTTGTGATGAAATGTGGGACCGGAAGTAGGAAGTGCAGGCCTCTATTTTTAGGCACCAAACAAATTGAATGCGCTGACACCTTCTCCTATCTTGGGATTATATTCGACAGAAGAGGGTCCTGGACCCAGGCGATCAAGGCTAGGAGGCTGTTGTTCTCAAAAGCCACGGCTGCCCTAATTAATTTTAGCAGGAAGCTGGGAAAGCTGGCCCCAGAGGAACTTTTGCTGATCTACAAGGCTAAATGTATTAGCATAGCAACATATGGCGCAGGCATCTGGGGTTATGAGGATGTAAAACCCCTACAACTTGTTGAGAATAGGTTTCTTAGGTTCCTGCTGACTGTTCCTGAGAGTACCTCCACTTTTATCTGTCATTCCGAATTAGGCATGCCCTATATAATGGACATTTGTAAATTCAACCAGTCCTGCTGTGGCACATGATTTGGACCTCTGAACAGACACTGTTAAATAGACAGATTTTTAGAAGATAGTTGTAGGCTGGACGGGGCGACACATATTAGATGGCTCAAGTATGTCAGAAAATGTATGTCTAGCCTAGGTCATCCCGAATATTTTTCAGACCCTACAAGTTTATGTCTAGTACAAAGGAAAGATTTAAAGGATAGATGTCTATATCACATGGAAGAATTCAGAAGAAAAAATTAGATGAATAAAGTAACCGTCCAAGCACACCACCTTACTTTGACCACATTTAAAATCCAACCCTATATAAGGCGCATCCCAGGGGATTTTAATAGATATCTGTTGACTCGCTTTAGATTGGCTACTGTTCATAGACTGATCTCGTTCCCGCTCCAGAATGATTGGTCAAGAGTGTTGTGCAATTGTCCATGTGATAATGTATCAGTTCAATCAACTATCCATGTTTTATTTTTCTGTAAATTTTACTCTTTACACAGGAGGAGATGGATTATTCCCTTTTTAAGGCAAATTGGATTAAGACAATGTCGCCGCTTTCTTGTTTTTACAGTTATTAGAAAGAAGATTACATTGCTGAATTAATTCTAATGTTTTTAAAGAATGTTTTAACTTGTAGAAAATCCATAATGATGTGATTATAATATGTGAATATTTCATTGACAATGGCTGTATAAGGAATGTGTTGCGTTTTATTTGTGCTTTAATGACTATTTTTAAATAATCGAATAAAGCCTGTTGAAATTGAATTGAAATTGAGTTGCAACTTCTATGTGTGCTGCACAAAGCAGCATGCATAGAAGTTACAAAACGCCATTTCAGATTGTTTATGTGTAGGATTGGACACCTTCCTGCACATAAACCATCGCTCCCCTCAACGCAGTCACCCTTGCAAAGATTCTAACTTTTCTATAATTAGCTAAGGAGTTCAAAAATAGACATGTTGCCATAAGTATCTCTTTTCTGGTTGTCACTGTACAGCTGGACAAATAGAGCAGAAGAAAGAAAAGCAACCTCTCCTTTTTGTTCTATAAACATCTACTTTAATTATGCTTTGTGAACTGACCTGCCATAAGAACTCAACTCTAACAAGTTATTACAGTTGAGTTCTGACAGTTATTTATAATGGGTGACTGCGTGCATCACAAGTAGCTGAATTTAAAGAAAGTAGAGATGGTTTTTATAGAGGGTTTGCAGAATCCCATTTATTACAATATTCTGTCATCAGAATCTTGGTGCAGGTGTCTCCGGCCTCTAATTGTTTGCAACCGCGAGGGAGAATGAAAATGATCAATTTGAATTTCTTTTGCTGTGTTGCCATTACCAGCAACCACTGTCTAGACTATTGTGTTTTTATCACTCCCATCCTCAACCTCAGACACCAATGGACATATTTATCAAGCAGTTGCAACGATCTTGCGCCACGAAATGGAGTGGGATGGTGACGCAACTACTAAGTAACATTTATCAAGCCACGCAAGGCCACCTTGCTAGCCCTGCATGGTTGGCAAATCTGGAGTAATGCAAGGTAGTGCAAGTCACTACGTTGTGTTCCTCTGCCCCAGGGAGGCATTTCATGGGTGGAGCATGGGTGTTCTCACACATCCATCCATGGATTTTGGCACATTCCCAGTTTTGTAATGAGTGGTAGACCTGGGAATGTGTCAAAATGCTACACTTCCCCAGGGGAGGCATAACGAGGAGAAATATCTTTATTTCTTCTAGTTTTTCCCCTTTCTATGTGTGCTGCATTTTACAACATATATAAAAAGAGGAAAATGCCTCTGTAGATTGTTTTTGTGCATGAAGGTGTCCCTGCTTACAACACAGGCACCCTTGCGTCACAGTGCAAGGGTGCATGCATTGGCGCTAGGCACCACATTGTGTGCCAGTGCAAAGAAAAGACAGGAATGCACCGAATAATGTTAAATATAGCACATTCCTGCCCTTTCCCTATCACACAGTGCAATGCAACACGGTGGCTTGCTGCCCTGTGCTGTGTTGTGCTGCACTCCAAGATTTTTTGATAAATGTGCCCCCTAACTGCTTCATGTTTCATTACTTCCTCTTGTACAATAATAATTTGTATGGACTGATTATGGTGCAGGAGAGCAGCGGTTGCCGCTGCAGGTAACCACCGCTCTTACCTGCAGCGGCCGCAGCTGCAGGAGAGTGACCATAGTGCTTTTGCATTTGAAATGTTTTAGATATGTTGTGACCCCAGCAAAACACCAAAAGTGCATTTGTCATTTGTATTGCCTCGTGGCACCAGTTGATGAGTTGTTTGAGGTTTTCTGAAGCTGGAACTACAGGAGCAAAACTTGGCAGGTACATGCCTTGTTTAAGTTTTGAGGTCCACTGATATGCCGGGTTGGAAGCCACACAGTTGTAAATAGATTGACTTTCTTATTCATATCTTTCTTCATTCGCTGAAAGATGAGATAACACATTACAGGTTTAAAGAAAGAATAGTGGCACACACAACACAGATGCTATGTAAGCATTACAAAAAGCAAAGCACATACCTAATCATGTTGGACTTTGGGAAGCTTCCGATTGAGTGACATAGTGCAACACTCACTTTTTCACTATGCACCAACAATAAACAGTTTAAGGGAATGCCCTGCGCTGTCAGAAGAAGCAGGATCCATGTCAGACAGGTAAATGGGAGACTGCATAGCTTGTGACGAGCTTGTAATGCAACCTGTGAATGTGCTCTTGTTAGAGTGCATGTGTATGGCGCCTATCTGAGTGTGCGCATGTGTCATATGTGTAAAAGTTGCCAAAGTGAGTCCTTGTGTGTGTGTTTGCACAATCGCCATTGTGGGAATGCATGCATGCGTGCAAGAACTAGAATCTGTAGGTGTGCAAGTGTGAGAGTGCTTGTCTAGGTGCCTGTGTATATGAGAGTCTATGGGTACCACTGTCTGTGTGTATGTCAGAGAATGTGATAGACCCTCAGTGCCCGGAGACTAAATAGACTGCTGATTCTGTTTGTGTGCCTGCATACTTCTTTTATAGCCTGTGCACATATTAATCATTTATGAATGTTTATCTGAGCATGCCCATGCAGGTACATGCGTGTTCAAGTGCATGCACAAGAATAAGCATGAGTGCATTTCTCTGCACACACCTACCCGCATGTATTCACATGCATATATGTGTGTGAATCCGAGTCCATATCCTTTGTTTGAGCCATACGCCAGTGTTTATTTGCTCGTGTGTTGTTGTGGAATGCATGTTTGTTTCTTACGCCCACAATAGCATGGGGCAGTGGGCTAGCATTGGCTAACTTCACCGTGAGTGATAACTTCTGCTGTTTCACAAGGAGCACATGCTCACAAAAAATGGTTTCCTTCCGGGTAAGGAGCTACTATGGTAATGCGTGCACTGAGAGCCAAAAATATATTTTTGCTTTTTAGCCAATGTTTTTGTTTTATATTGGAGAACGTGCATCAGCTTCAGCAACGATGCAATTTTACACAAAAAAATGGCTGAAACAAACACGCATTGGCAAAGCCAAAAAAAGGCTGACAGACATCACAAGACTAATTTGCTTTAGTAATGCTTTTTTATAAATTGGATACATTTAGGATCCTTGACACGATGCCAGAACCATGGACGTGGAGTAGCAGTTGTCAAGTATCCTTCCCATTGACTTCAGTCATTAAGATGGATTACTTTTGAAAATGAATCCCATTTGGTCCTAGTGCGCATCCTTTCTGCTTGTGTTTATCTCTGTAAGCAACCGTTCCTGTGTGCTCCAGTACCTGTATGTCTTTGATTTGCTTTGTTATTGCTAAGAGTACTAAGAAAGGGTGTGACGGATGCAGTTGGAGCGTCCAGTGGAGGATTTCTTCAAATTGTTGCATCTTCTGTCAAATGTAAGTTTTTTAACGTAGGCCCCAAATGTATGGGGGTGCATGCTGAAGTGCTGCCTGTGGTGGAAATTCTTTTTAACCACATCCAAAACTCACTCGTGTTCCGGAAGGAACTTGCTTTGTGGAGGAGCACCCACTGTTTTCCTTAGCAATTCTATAGCCTCCGAAGTCAGTTTTTTGTATAAATATCATAGGCACTTACTTTCCTGCCTCAGCTCCTCATTTGTATTAATGATGCTGTTCATATTATGGTAAGTAATTTCCTTTCGTCCTGCCCTAGTTCAGGCGTAAAACATGAGCTAAACTTGGTTGTATTTTTTTATGGATAACACTGTTTATATTGCTGCAGATTGCAACATATTTTGTCCATGATCTCACTCCGTACAATGGGGTCATAGGGAATGCTGTTTTTGGAGATGGGTGCCAGTAAGCCGGAAGAGTTCTGATTTCTCATACGTGGTATCATGGATGCTTCTTCGATTAGGATCATTGTTTGCACCAAGTGATCACTGTCCAGCCGATGTTCAGTTTTGAATGACTGAATCTGGTTTATTAGCTCGAAGGACATGATGGTGTAATCCAACATGGCCCTCCGTCGTTTCCTAACATTATGTGTAAAGAATGCAGGCTTATCTGTTGGGAGGCACCCATTTAGAGTTCTCATGGTCATGGAGTCTACGAAATCAATTAGATGGGTGCCAGGTGGTTAAATGCTTTCTATTTTTCCAGTCTTCTCCTTTGTTGCATCTGGAGCAGCGTAATTATGCTTCACCCTTACACATCACAGAATCGTAATATATTTATGTGCATTTATCATTTATGGTGTTCAGTGTGCTCTAATGATAATAATGAAAGTGGACTATTCGACTGTACTTTTGAGATGCTTCATTGTAGAGCTTTAGAAATGTATAAACGTGTATATTAATGTTTAGGTTAACAAGAAAATGCAGTTCTCAAATATAGTTACACTTATGTTTCAACATTTATTCAAAACTTCATTACGTATGTAACCATGCTTTTTACTTAAGTTACCTTTATATATTTTCTTTGATTTGTGACTGTTTTTGCACACATATATCTAAATGTTGGGTGCACATTTTTTACTAAAGTTAGCTTGACCGAAGGCCTTAAGCTTTTTGTGCTTCCATGCATAAACTTCCACATGGAAAGTTTTTCTCGCTTTACATGTTCTGTCCTCTGCAGGTGCAGTTTTAAGGCTTTGTTAGTTAGTGAAAGGCATATTATGTTTTGAAGAGAAAGAGAGGTACGGAAGGAAACTTTTGGCAAGAAGAAGGCGAACTAACGAAGTAGGAGACCAACTCACATGGCTGAAAAAGATGCTCAAGGTTGACTTGATGTTCCAACTGGAAGCTGGGAATAATGAAGGATGTAGCCAATTTCCACCTTGAGTAGGAGAAATTTTGTTGGAGACAATGACGTAGATTTTGGGTGTTATTTGGCGTTTGCATCGCTAGTTAGGCAGCAGATGCCCCTTAGACTCTGAGAGGTACAGACCTCTTCCTGTATTTCCCATTGTTTGGCTTTATGCTACACATTTCTTTGATTTGGAGAACTTGTAAAGATGTCTCCACTGTGCTGACACCTTTCCTTGCTCCCTTGATTTAATTTGGCTTTGCTCTATCGTTAGCTTAGGATAGGATTGATTAGATGACCTTTGGCTATCCCCATGCATAGACAGGAGAATCTAAACCTGCAATCTAATCATCAGATTCTCTTCCTTATCTTTTGTATCTTTGCTACTGAATTTCTTGTATGTTTTCTATTATTGAGACTTAATGTCATCCGACGATTCGGATTTGTATTGGTGATTCTGTAATACTACAATATGTTTCTGAGACTCAATTATATTAGTCTGGCTTTGAGTTTGTAATAAACCCCCTTTAATCCTACTTATTAGTTTGCACTCTCATTGAGTAGTCAAAAGATTACACTGTAAACTGGAAATTTGATTTGATGTTACCTCTCTTTTACCTCTCAGGCAACTGCAAAGGTGTAGTGACTGGAGAGTGATGATAAGAACTGTCCAGTGCCCGCTCAATTTCGTGTTGGAATTAAAAAGCATTAAATTTAAGTTAACCCTTTCGGTGCTCATGACAGAATGGTTCCGTCATGAGCACTGGTGCTCCTGTGCTCATGACGGAACCATTCCGTCATGAGGACAGGGGCAGGAAATCCCTCTGCTGTAAACAGCAGAGGGATTTCCATTTTTTTTTTTGTGCCTCGGGAGGTGGGGAAGAGCTTCCCCAACCTCTTGAGGCCCTCCCCTGGTTTTCAAAGTAATGACGATTGCGCGCATGGCGCGCTGTCGACATTACATTGAAAACAAAACTGAAACTTAGTTTCAGTTTCAGTGTTTCTGTGCTCGTAGGGCTATCTAAGCCCCCCGAGCACCGAAACACTTGGGAGAGGTATCGTTGGAAAGGGGAGAATCTCCCCTTTCCAAAGGTAACCTTCCCTGGTGGATCCCTGCTTGGGGATCACCCCAGGAGGGCGATCCCCAAGCAGGGATCCTCCCACTAGCACCAGAGAGGGGGAGCGGCCCCTTGGGCAAGGGCCTTTGCTCCCCATTGCGTTTTGGGCACACCAGTCTTTCTGCCCCCCTGGGAAGCAGATGGAGGCAGTGGCCCCCAATCTGCCCCCATGGGGGGCTGAAAGCCCACTAGCGCCAGGGATTTTTTATCCAATAATTTACTTAGGGTGGGGGCTTCCCAAAATGGGCATGCCGATGCCCCCACCCCCTCACCAAAATTACAGCCTTTCTGCCCCCGGGCAGCAAAAGCCCACTAGACGCCAGGGATTTCTTTTAGGCAAATGAAATTAGGGTGGGGGCTGCCCAAAACGGGCATGCCAATGCCCCCACCCCCCCCAAAAAAATTGTCTTTCTGCCCCCCGGAGGGGCAGAAAGCCCACTAGCGCCAGGGATTTTTTTTCCGCAATTTTACCTAGGGTGGGGGCTGCCCAAAACGGGCATGCCAATGCCCCCACCCCACCAAAATTACAGCCTTTCTGCCCCGGGGCAGTAGCCCCCAATCTGCCCCGCCGGGAGGGCAAAAAGTCCACTAGACGCCAGGGATTTATTTTGGGCAATTGAAATTAGGGTGGGGGCTACCCAAAATGGGCATGTCAATGCCCCCCCCAAAAAAAACTAAATGCCAAGGGGTTTTTTTGGGCAATTTTACTTAGGGTGGGGTCTGCCCAAAACGGGCATTTCAATGCCCCCAACCCCCCCCCCAAAAAATTACAGTCTTTCTGCCCCCCCCCAGGCACCATTTTTATCGGGAGACCTGGGGGAACACTGGGTGGTAGGAAATTTGTGTCAGCCCGGTGATGCCACAACTGTCCCACACAAAAATGTGTGGAAAAAGTGATTTTTTCAGCTAAATTTGAGGTTTGCAGGGGATTCTGGGTAAGAAAACGTTGGGAGATCCACACAAGCCATACCTCCCTGGAATGCTCCGGGTGTCTAGTTTTCAGAAATGTGTGGGTTTGGTAGGTTTCCCTAGCTGGCCGCCGAGCACGGGGCCAAAAACCCAGGTGACCCCTCTTGCAAAACCAAGTCGTTTTGTGATATGCAATTTTGATGTCACCTCAATACGTTTTGGGCCCTTGCCTGTCGCGGGTACTTGGGCCTCCCACACGAGTGAGGCACCATTTTTATCGGGAGACCTGGGGGAACACTGGTTGGTAGGAAATTTGTGTCAGCCCGGTGATGCCACAACTTTCCCACACAAAAATGTATGGAAAAAGTGATTTTTTCAGGTAAATTTGAGGTTTGCAGGGGATTCTGATTAAGAAAACGCTGGGGGATCCACACAAGCCATACCTCCCTGGAATCCTCTGGGTGTCTAGTTTTCAGAAATGTGTGGGTTTGGTAGGTTTCCCTAGCTGGCCGCTGAGCACAGGGCCAAAAACCCAGGTGACCCCCCTTGCAAAACCAGGTCGTTTTGTGATAGGCAATTTTGATGTCGCCTCAATATGTTTTGGGCCCTTGCCTGTCGCGGGTACTTGGGCCTCCCACACAAGTGAGGCACCATTTTTATCGGAAGACCTGGGGGAACACTGGGTGGTAGGAAATTTGTGTCAGCCCGATGATGCCACAACTTTCCCACACAAAAATGTGTGGAAAAAGGGATTTTTTTCAGCTAAATTTGAGGTTTGCAGGGGATTCTGGGTAAGAAGATGTTGGGGGATCCACCCAAGCCATACCTCCCTTGAATCCCCTGGGTGTCTAGTTTTCAGAAATGTGTGGCTTTGGTAGGTTTCCCTAGCTGGCCGCCGAGCACGGGGCCAAAAACCCAGGTGACCCCCCTTGAAAAACCAGGTTGTTTTGTGATAAGCAATTTTGATGTCGCCTCAATACGTTTTGGGCCCATGCCTGTCGCGGGTACTTGGGCCTCCCACACGAGTGAGGCACCATTTTTATCGGGAGACCTGGGGAAACACTGGGTGGTAGGAAATTTGTGTCAGCCCGATGATGCCACAACTTTCCCACACAAAAATGTGTGGAAAAAGTGATTTTTTTCAGCTAAATGTGAGGTTTGCAGGGGATTCTGGGTAAGAAAACGTTGGGGGATCCACGCAAGCCATACCTCCCTGGAATTCTCCGGGTGTCTAGTTTTCAGAAATGTGTGGGTTTGGTAGGTTTCCCTAGCTGGCCGCTGAGCACAGGGCCAAAAACCCAGGTGACCCCCCTTGCAAAACCAGGTCGTTTTGTGATAGGCAATTTTGATGTCGCCTCAATATGTTTTGGGCCCTTGCCTGTCGCGGGTACTTGGGCCTCACACACGAGTGAGGCACCATTTTTATCGGGAGACCTGGGGGGACACTGGTGGTAGGAAATTTGTGTCAGCCCGGTGATGCCACAACTTTCCCACACAAAAATGTGTGGAAAAAGTGATTTTGTTCAGCTAAATTTGAGGTTTGCAGGGGATTCTGGGTAAGAAGACGTTGGGGGATCCATGCAAGCCATACCTCCCTGGAATCCCCCGGGTGTCTAGTTTTCAGAAATGTGTGGGTTTTGTAGGCTTCCCTAGCTGGCCACCGAGCACGGGGCAAAAAACCCAGGTGACCCCCCCTTGCAAAACCAGGTTGTTTTGTGATAGGCAATTTTGATGTTGCCTCAATATGTTTTGGGCCCTTGCCTGTCATGGGTACTTGGGCCTCCCACACGAGTGAGTCACCATTTTTATCAGGAGACCCGGGGGAACGCTGGGTGGTAGGAAATTTGTGTCCGCCCGGTGATGCCACAACTTTCCCACACAAAAATGTGTGAAAAAAGTGATGTTTTTCAGCTAAATTTGAGGTTTGCAGGGGATTCTGGGTAAGAAACTTTTGGGGGATCCATGCAAGCCATACCTCCCTGGCATCCCCCGGGTGTCTAGTTTTGAAAAATGTATAGGTTTGCTAGGTTTCCCTAGGTGCCGGCAGAGCTAGGGTTAAAAAACTACAGCTAGGCACTTTGCAAAAAAAGGGTCATTTTTCACTGTGAAAATGTGGTGTGTCCACCTTGCATTTTGGGCCATTTCCTGTCGCTGGCACTAGGCCTACCCACACAAGTGAGGTACCATTTTTCTCAGAAGACTTTGGGGAACGCGAGGTGGGTGGAATTTTGTGGATCCACGCAGATTCCAGAACTTTCCAATGTTTGATAGAAGTTTTTAAAAACTTCCAATATATCGGCTGGCTCCGTATAGTCCCGACCCCCCTCTTGCATTTTTGATATTATATTTCTGCTGCTTTCTTGCCTAATCCGGAGTGCTAATAGCTTGCCCGCCTGCTCTCCCATCTCATACATCTTGCCCCTGTGTGTATGATACTCATTGGCAGCTTTCTGGGCTAACCACTTATGCAGCTCTGCTTTTATAATAAGAATCTTTTGTTGGCTCCCTGCGGCCTCGCACCCTTGCCCAATATCCTTTATATGTTGTTCCTCTGCCTCTACTAGTTGGCAGACGAATCTCTCATTTTCTCGGCGAGCCTCGTGCTTTAGCCTAGCCGAGAAGCTGATCGTCTCGCCTCTCAAGGCTGCCTTGAACACGTCCCAGACATTATTTCTGGATGAGCTAAAGCGATTCACATCAAAATAATCTTGGGTCCAGGTCCTCAGATGCTCTAAAAATTTGAGGTCAGCTAAAAGCTTCCTCTCGAAAGTCCACCTTGAGTGCTTTTTATTTAAAGTATCTATCTCATTCCAGAACTTTCCACCACAGAAAAGTGAGGAAAATGTGTTTTAAAAAAAATATTTTTAGGTTTGCAAGGGATTCTGGGTAACAGAACCTGGTGAGAGCCAGTCAAGTCACCCCATCCTGGATTCCCCTGGGTATCTAGTTTTCAAAAATATATAGGTTTGCTAGGTTTCCCTAGGTGCCGGCAGAGCTTGGGTTAAAAAACTACAGCTAGGCACTTTGCAAAAAAAGGGTCATTTTTCGCTGTGAAAATGTGGTGTGTCCACCTTGCGTTTTGGGCCGTTTCCTGTCGCGGGCACTAGGCCTACCCACACAAGTGAGGTACTATTTTTCTCGGAAGACTTTGGGGAACGCGGGGTGGGTGGAATTTTGTGGATCCACGCAGATTCCAGAACTTTCCACCACAGAAATGTGTGGAAAATGTGTTTTTTTTGACAATTGTTTAGGTTTGCAAGGGATTTTGGGTAACAGAACCTGGTGAGAGCCAGTCAAGTCACCCCATCCTGGATTCCCATGGGTGTCTAGTTTTAAAAAATGTATAGGTTTGCTAGGTTTCCCTAGGTGCCGGCAGAGCTAGGGTTCAAAAACTACAGCTAGGGATTTTGCAAAAAAAGGGTCAATTTTCAATGTGAAAATGTGGTGTGTCCACGTTGCATTTTGGGCTGTTTCCTGTTGCGGGCACTAGGCCTACCTACACAAGTGAGGTACCATTTTTCTCGGAAGACTTTGGGAAACGCGGGGTGGGTGGAATTTTGTGGGTCCACGCAGATTCCAGAACTTTCCACCATAGAAATATGAGGAAAATGTGTTTTTTTTGACAATTGTTTATGTTTGCAAGGGATTCTGGGTAACAGAACCTGGTGAGAGCCAGTCAAGTCACCCCATCCTGGATTCCCCTGGGTGTCTAGTTTTCAAAAATGTATAGGTTGGCTAGGTTTCCCTAGGTGCAGGCAGAGCTAGGGTTCAAAAACTACAGCTAGGCACTTTGCAAAAAAAGGGTCATTTTTAATTGTGAAAATGTGGTGTGTCCACGTTGCGTTTTGAGCCGTTTCCTGTCGTGGGCACAAGGCCTACCCACACAAGTGAGGTACCATTTTTATAGGGAGACTTAGGGAAACACAGAATTGTAGAGAAACTGTTATTACCTATTGACTTTCGATGCATTTCTGCCTTCCAAATGAAAGACATTTTGAAAAATGACCTATAATTCTCATGCTAGTATGGGTACTCCCAATTTTGGAAATGTGCAAATATCTACTGTTTCTAAACTCTACATTTTGTTCCCATTTCAGAAATACATGGGTGTCTTTCATATCTATTTTTCCATGTATTCATTTTCCCAAAATAATTGCTATATACCCGGTACATAATAAAAAACCATTGCAAAGACGCTGCTCAGTTATTGGCTCTGGGATCGTCGGGTTCTTGGTGAACCTACAAGTCCTATATATCCCCACAACCAGAACGGTCCAGAAAATGTAACGGTATATTGCTTTCAAACAGCTGTCATAATTAGAAGAAGTTACAGGTGAAAACGTTGACACAAATGGCTGTTTTTTTCAACTAATTTTCATTTTTTCCTATATTTAACTGTTAGCTTCCATGAAGAAACCTTGAAGGATCTACACAAATGACCCCTTGCTGAATTCAGAATTTTGTCTACTTTTCTAAAATGTATAGCTTTTCAGGATCCATTATTGCTTTCATACCCATTTCTACCATTAACTGGAAGGAGGTTGAAAGCACAAAAAATAGCAGAAATAGGCTATGTCCCAGAAAAATGCCAAAACTGTGTAAAAAATGTTGGTTTTCTGACAAGAGTCTGCTTGTCCCTGAAAGCTGGGAAGACGGGGATTTCAGCACCACAACCCCTTTTTTGATACCATTTGTAGGGAAAAAACCAGACGCTTTCATCTGGAGCCCTTTTTTCTCATTTTTCAAACAAAAAACAAAATGTAGCTGTATTTCGGCTAATTTCTGGGTCCCCTCCAGGGGAATCCACAAACCCTGGGTACCTTTAGAATCCCCATGATGTTGGAAAAAAGGACGCAAAGTTGGCGTGGATACCTTATGTGGTCAAAAAGTTACAGGGGCCTAAGCGTGAACTACCCCAAATAGCCAAAAAAAAGGCATAGCACAGGAGGGGAAAAGGCCTAGCAGCGAAGGGGTTAAGATTCTAGGTTATTATGATGCCAAACCTGGACCCTATTGTTAGCAAGTTTGAAAGTTATTTTTAGGGCTTGTTAAAATCTGGCCTGCATTGCCTTGACACAGGAAGGATGTATATATTTACAGGGTCAGGTTTGAGAAGTGTTGTAATTACTTTGGAAGGTGCAGTTTGATCCCCAATAGCCATTAATTCCCGGTATTGACTTTTTCCGTTTTAATATTTCGGTTGTTTTTCACAAAATTCGCCAGCGCTCCAGCTAGTCTGTCCATTGGTGAAAGTTTTACTGCTGGGCTGTGGAATGTTTTGTAACACGGCAAACTTGGGACATCAACTTTCACTCTCTTGTTGGCACATGATGCCAAAACTGTTCCATCCAGCTACGATCCCAGGCAGAGTTTTATCTTGTCAGTTTTGAGAACCCTGCTAGACTGATGTTCCCATTTGTGTCGAATCAGGAGCCATAAGGTAGATTTCTTTTGGAGTTAGGCAAGGTATCATTTTTTCAAATGCTTTTGGTAGCCAGACCCGGTCTTCCTGGGACATTTTTGCATCTTTTAGTCTCCAAAGTGTTTTGCCAAGATCGTTTATGTTAATCAAAATTTTGCCATTTCCGGAATTGGATGATTTGGGATATTGTGCTGTTTTGAGAACTCTTGTATTTCAACCTTCCCTTGGATATCTGCCTTGATTTCCTACCCCTGGGGACATTCTATGTCAGGTGCTTGTAGTTCTTGTTCTATTTTTAATTTTGCCTCTTGGTGGTTTTTCGTTCGGACACCGATGCATGGATTGATGGTCTTTATTTGGAATAAAAATCATAGGATATCGCCGTAGTTTCGGTGTTGAGATCAAAATTCCCCAGTCTGCAAAAGTTTGTTTTTGCGTCAATATGTGTTCCATTTCTTCTTTGTTTCTGAAAGTCATTCTTGTTGATTCTTGAGTTTTGTCCAAATGAGGAAGGGAGAAAGCTACATTACATGGATAGATCAGACAACAGATGATGATTGGGGAGGTCTTTTATAGTTTAAAGATGTTGGCCTAGTTTACATGGTCTTATGGGCCCTTTAAAGTATTTTTTGTAGGTCGAAGAATAACATCAGGTTTTCTTACTCCTTGGCAACCCGTTGTATTTCACCTCTTCCTGCATTCCTTTCTTTTAATAAAACGTCGGGGTCTGTCTGATCCCGTGTTGCTGCAGGGTTCTGCCCTTTGTCGACTTGTGTAGTTATTTCTGCATCATGTCCATTATGTTTGAATTCTAGCTAGCCAACTTATGGGAGGAATCCTTGGGCTTGTAGTTACTAATATTTGACATTTGTGTCTGTATAACTTTTGCAGTTGATTGACATACTGAGGTCAAGTTTTAGTTGCTGAGATATTAGGTGTGTAAGCTGTTTTTACTGGGGTGGTGTGCTTCATTGAGTGCTTTGCATGCTGAATTGAAGTTTCTACCCTGATTTGGAATAAACTAATGTATCCATTTTTTGCAATAAGGTTGGTCTGTTTTCCCTGGCATCTTCCAATGATGGATTGCTTTGATGGTATTGAATCTTCCTCAGTCATTAGTTCATTATTTGATGGCATTTGTTGTCTTGATTGAATTTTTGAGGGTTGCTGGTGTCTAGGGGGGAATGCTGGATATAACTCAGCGGCTGATCGCCTTTGGTCCCCCTTTCATTGCTGGTTGTTGCTCTTAATCTTTTCTGGTTCTTTTTTTAGATGTGTGATATGAGCATTGCTTCATCCTCTTTATCCTCCAGGCCCTTATCCTTGCTGGTGGTGTGCACTGCATGGAGGCTAGACATGCCTATTCCATTATTTTTCATATGGTTAGACATCAGTAAGTTTGCACCATTTTTCTATAAAGCCTTTAGTGTGGGCTGGGGCTGGACTTCAATACAGTTGCTTGCATGTTTGCCATTAAGACTATATGTGCTCAGGTCTGGCTTTTCTTGTGATGATTGACCATTGATTGCAAAATATTTGGTACATCTGCGTGCCTGTTATGTATCGGTGAACATGGACACACTACATTGGCCATTTTGGCATCCTCCTGTAGATGATTTCTAAATGCATTTAATTTTGACAATTTATCATCAGTTGCAGCATGTGAGCTTTCAACTTTTGCCATGGAGTTTAGTTCTTTTTCCAAAATGTGTGTGTGGTGTTTCCATCTCTCTGCCTTGTGTATATGAGTTGATGTCATGTTGGAATTATATGTATGTAATAAGGAATTGTAAGGATGTAATGATAGTTCCATGTAGAACTATCAATAACCAGGACAGAGTGTCAATTAATGCCTCTGCCTGCCAGCTGATGGATGGGATCTTCTTTTACTGAATAAATCTACAATCAACAGCATACCTGTATCCTGTTTTATTTATTTATGGAATGCTTCACTGGCTTAGTCGGCAGGATTGGAAGAAGATCCTAACACGAGGAGTTGGTGAGAGATAACCTTTCTTTAAGTGTTCTCCTTGAACTTTTTTTTAAATCTACAACGTTTAAAAGTTATCAGAGCATTAATAAGATTATATCTCCGCTCTGTCTGCCATTCTCAAATTTAACTTTTATGGAGTATTGGCTCATAATTGATTTCCATGGGAAATAAAATTTGGCAGTATTAACTTCAAGTTATTGAGTGCCATGAAAATGTCAGCTTAAAATCTGGGATTGGGAGCATCGCCGCATGTTTAATATCTCTCTTTGTATTGTTGGTTTGAGAAATTTGTTTCGATGCGGGCTCATCCCGTTGCACGTTAGTTATTTGACGAAAATTGAATCGTTTGGCTTGATTGGTGTTGCGCGAGCAAGATTCAAAAGAAAACTTGCTTCTGCCCCGTGACTCTAAGAACGCATGACTTACTTCATTCTCAGCTGTGATTCCATCTCTCCATCATTCTTGGAAGGAGTCACCGTCATCAAGGTTGCGTCACACGTCTGTGCGTAGCGTGTGCGTAGCGGCCATTTTGAATTCTTTCAAGTCTGCATCGTGTTGCTTGGTGACGGCTTTCATTTCTCTGGCGTTGCCTGGAAACGTAGAAACGCTGCACGTTGCTTCAGTGACGTGCACACTATCAGGGTGATTAAAGTCTTCGTTTTCATGCTTTTATTTTGTGGCGTTGCCTGGAAATGTGGAGTTCCTGCGCGATACTTCAGTGACGCGCACACTAACTTGGTGATTAAAGTCTTCTCGTTCTTTCAGTGATGCGCACACTGTCAAGTAGTTTTTGCGCGTTACTTCAATGATGCGCACAATATCTTAATGTTTAAAGTCTGTATGTTCATCCAGTGACGCGCACACTGTCGTTTGGAGTTATAAAGCAGTGAGTCTTTAAATATTATTATTTTGCTTATTCAGTGATGCGCACACTTATGCTGGGTCTATCAGTCTTCATGTACTTTGGTCACATGCTCAAGAAAATATTGCATGTTACTCAGTGATGCGCACACTGCAATTGGTTTAAAACGTCTTCAATTCTAAAGTACTGAATCTCTTTTGGTGCATGATTATTTAGTTCTTCAGGGACATTCTAATCGTCTCTTGAAGTTTTTGAAGTCTTGAAAACTGCAATACTTAGACAATACTTGACTGATTTATTTATTTCTTCTGTGGACACTTAACGCATGAAATTGTGACGTCTGTCTCAATACTTATTATACTAATATATTGTACAAGGTTTTCAACATGCAAAACGTTACTGCTGCTCCTTTCTTTTTATCCAGTACAGGTGTTCCTCCCATACAATGGAAAAAATGGAAAGTCGTTTTTGAAAGATATGCTAGAGTCTGTGGTCCGTCTCTCAGTGCAGAGAGAAAATCTTCGTTGCTTCTCCATTGCTTAGGATCAGAGGGGCAAGATGTTTTTGATCATCTACCTGATCTTTCTCCAGCGGAGGCTAGAGATCTTAATGATTATGAAATTTGCATAAAGAAACTCGATAAACATTATTTGCCTAAGGTGAGCACTATTCTGGAAAGATACCAATTTGCAAAGAGGATGCAAGGTGATGAAGAAACTGTTGAGGGCTATGTAGCTCATTTAAGGAAGCTTGCCTCTTCATGTAAGTTTGATAGTTTGCCTGATGAACGAATTCGTGACCAGTTCATGTTTGGATGCAACATAGAGAAGGTCAGAGAAGAACTGTGGTTACATGATGAACCTACCCTAGATGAGGTTCTTACTGTTGCAAAAAGAATTGAACACTCTTTGAAATGTGTAGCAGTGATAAAAAAGGATAGTGAGAAGGATTCTATGATTCATGCTGTTAAAAACAAAAATCAGAGAGTGGTTGAAAAAGGTAAAAATACTTCTTCTGTTGATAGAGAAGAATTTAAAGGAAAATTGTTTGAGCGAAGATGCTACAGATGTGGCAAACTGGGCCATCTCGCAAATGACAAGAAATGTCCAGGATTGGGTCAAACCTGTACTAAATGCAAAAGAAAAGGTCACTCTTCTCTTATGTGCAAAAGCAAACCACTTCCTAGAGTTAAAAAAGTAGAGGTTTATGATAGCGAAAATGCTGAAACGAGTCCTGATGACTTTGAGTGTGGACAGATAGTTGTTCAAGTTCAAAGTGGATCTTGCAAAAAATCTTGTCCTTTTGATAGTATTACGGTCGAAGGGGAAAGCACCAAAGTTTTATTTGATTCTGGGGCCAAGATAACTATTGTTTCTAATGAATTCTATCTTAAGAAGTTAAAAAACAAAATTTCACTTAAGAAACCTGATATTATACCCTTAGCGTATGGGGGTGAGCCCATTAAGTTGCATGGGTATTTTGTTGGTCTCATTGAATACAAGAACAGATTAGTATCAGGGAAGATATATGTTTCCAAGATAGGAGATAGTATTATTAGTTGGATTCATCAGGGTGATCTAGGTGTGTACCTTGATCCCAATGCTGTTCCTCAGATTCAAATTAGAGAAAAGGTGTGCTCTGTTGTTCATTCTGATCACAATGAATTTATTCTTAATATAAAGAAAGAATTTTCCAGTGTTTTCAGGGAAGAATTGGGGTGTTTGAAAGGATATCAACATAAAATAAGATTGAAAGACAATGCTACACCTGTATGTTGCAAGGTCAGAAGTGTACCTCTTTCAGTGAGGGATGATATGGAAAAGGAGATTGGCAAACTTAAAAGTTGGGGAATCATAGAGGAAGTGGAAGGTACCGAATGGTTGGCCCCAGTAGTTGCTGCCAGAAAATCCAATGGCGATTTACGCTTATGAATCGATTTGAGGCAACTAAGTAAGTGTGTGGTGGTGGATCGCTATCCCTTACCAAACATTACTGAATTATTGGTTCTTCTTGGTGGGGCGAAGGGAAGGTATTTAGCACAATCGACCTCACTTCTGCCTATCATCAGATTGAGTTAGAGGAATCGTGTAGGGATTTCACATCATTCATAACACCGTTTGGGACATTCAGATTTATTCGTATGCCATTTGGGTTGGTTTCAGCCTCATCTGTTTTCCAACGTGTCATGGAAAATGTCCTTAAAGGCCTTACGGGAGTATGTGTTTATCAAGACGATATTCTTGTATTTGGTGACAATGATGATGAACATGATTCTAGATTAAGATTGGTTTTGGAAAAATTGTGTGAACAGAATCTCACTATCAAATTGGAAAAATGCAAGTTTAGAGCTGAATCCATAAATTATTTGGGTCACAATATAACTGGGGATGGTGTAAGACCTAAAAGTGATTTGCTTAATACCATTCAAAATATGAGTTCTCCTACTAACAAGAGTGAATTAATTAAATTCTTAGGAATGGTGGAATATTATGCTAAGTTTGTGAAAGGTTTTGCAGATTCCACTGTGAGCATGAGGTGCTCGTTACGTAAAGGTGTTGATTTTGTGTGGTCGGAATTTTGTGAAAAAGAATTTATTAGTATTAAAGAAAAGTTGAATGCTGCTCCTTCCCTTAGGAGTTATGATCCCACTATCAAACCTATTCTCATCACTGATGCCAGTGAGAAAGGATTGGGTGCAGTTTTGCAGCAATATGGTCCTTCTGGTTTGCGAACTGTCATGATCCTGTCTCGCAGTTTAAGGGATGCTGAGATGCGGTATTCTGTTGTGGAAAGGGAATCCCTTGCGGTATTTTGGGCCATTAAAAAATTGAAGACATTTTTGTGGGGAGTTGACTTTGAGGTACGTATTGATCACAAGCCCTTGGTGGAAATTTTAAATAAAAAGGGAATTGATTTGATTTCAAGTAGACTTACTAAGTGGGTGGTTGCTCTTCAAGAATATTCTTTTTCTCTTAAATATATACCGGGAGTTGACAATGGTGTTGCTGATGTATTGTCGCGGCTTGTCCCCAGAGGAGACATTCAGGTGGAAGAATTTGATGACGATCTTGATGAATGGGTGTGTGTGGTGGATCATGATGTGATTTCTGAAAAGAGGTGGAGTGAAGAGTTAGCAATTGACGCCACATTAACAGAGGTTATGTCACTGGTTCAAAAAGGTTGGACTAACTGTAAGGTTGGATCTGAACTTACTAAGCCATTCTGGAAAATGCGGAATGAGTTGTCAGTTGTGAATGGTTTGTTGTTTAGAGGTACAAGATTGGTTCCTCCTAGTAGTCGTAGAGGATAATTGGTGGATTTGGTTCACTCTACTCATACAGGTCTTACTAAAAGCAGAGAGAGACTGCGCATGTCATATTGGTGGCCTGGCATGGACAAATTTGTTGAACGGGTGGTGCGGGACTGTGTTCCTTGCAAATTGAGTGATAACTCCAAGTGTTCTCGGGTACAACCCCTGATTGTAAGAAGTGCAAAAACAACAGTTGATGGACAGAATGCAGAACAATGTCATACATTCACCCCAGTACAGAGATCTGGGCCTAAATCCATCGTTTTATTGCTCACCATGCCATTCCAGTTTGAACCCAGCCATATGCAAATCAGTCTTGACCCTGTGCCTCATGGGAACAGTCCAGCCCGAACTGCCGAGCCAGGTCCTCCCTGGACTGGAAACAAGCTTCCTAGGACCGGTTTCGGGGTTTCACCCCTCTTCAGCCAGGATAGCTTGATTCCAGTGGCATGGAGAGCACGGGACCCATGTCTGGGCATACCCGTCCCACTCGGGGTGATAAATGCAAAAACAACAGTTGATGGACAGAATGCAGAACAATGTCATACATTCACCCCAGTACAGAGATCTGGGCCTAAATCCATCTTTTTTGCTCACCATGCCATTCCAGTTTGAACCCAGCCATATGCAAATCAGTCTTGACCCTGTGCCTCATGGGAACAGTCCAGCCCGAACTGCCAAGCCAGGTCCTCCCTAGACTGGAAACAAGCATCCTAGGACCGGATTCGGGGTTTCACCCCTCTTCAGGCAGGAAAGCTTGATTCCAGTGGCATGGAGAGCACAGTACCCACGTCTGGGCATACCCGTCCCACTCGGGGTGACAAATGCAAAAACAACAGTTGATGGATAGAATGAAGAACAATGTCATACATTCACCCCAGTACAGATATCTGATCCTAAATCCATCGTTTTTTTGCTCACCATGCCATTCCAGTTTGAACCCAGCCATATGCAAATCAGTCTTGACCCTGTGCCTCATGGGAACAGTCCAGCCCGAACTGCCAAGCCAGGTCCTTCCTGGACTGGAAACAAGCATCCTAGGGCCGGTTTCGGGGTTTCACCCCTCTTCAGCCAGGATAGCTTGATTCCAGTGGCATGGAAGACACGGGACCCACGTCTGGGCATACCCGTCCCACTCGGGGTGACAAATACAAAAACAACAGTTGATGGACAGAGTGCAGAACAATGTCATACATTCACCCCAGTACAGAGATCTGGGCCTAAATCCATCGTTTTTGCTCACATGCCATTCCAGTTTGAACCCAGCCATATGCAAATCAGTCTTGACCCTGTGCCTCATGGGAACAGTCCAGCCCGAACTGCCAAGCCAGGTCCTCCCTGGACTGGAAACAAGCATCCTAGGACCGGTTTCGGGGTTTCACCCCTCTTCAGCCAGGATAGCTTGATTCCAGTGGCATGGAGAGCACGGGACCCACATCTGGGCATACCTGTCCCACTCGGGGTGACAAATGCAAAAACAAGTGGGATGGCTTTGCGTGACTTCATTAATCTTTATGAGAGCCGTGTCATGCATACACTACTTTATGTGGTGCAAAAGTGATGCAGGGCTCTCATAAATAAACCCGCTGGTCTCTTCCTGACTGCATTATTTAGATTTTCCTTCTGCTGAGGCATAACATTTTCAACGAACGTGCATACAATGCCATGATAGGAGCACTTTCATAAAAAAAATTAATCCCAACTGGCTCACCGTGTTTTTCACCACCCGTTCAGGATAATAATAGTTTTTCAGAAACAAACCCTCAAAACAAGGGTTTGCTTCTTGAAAAAAGAGGGAGTGTAAAACTTAAAAGTATATCTCCTGCCTTTTAAATACAGTGCACCCTGCCCTGTGGGTCATACAGAGCCTATCTTAGAGATTACTTATATGTATAAAAAGGGAAGGTTTACGACTGGCAGCAGGTTAATCTTGCCAGGCCGACATGGCAGTGTAAACCGCACATCCAGGCTCTACAATGGCAGCCCTGAGCAATGGCTAGAGGGAAACTAATGTGGGTGGCACAATGAGTGCTGCAGGCCCACTTGTAGCATATAATTTACTGGCCCTGGGCACATGTAGTGCACTGTACTAGGAACTTATAAATAAATTAAATATGCCACTTGGGTATGAGACAATGTTACCATATTTAGGGGAGAGAGCATAAGCACTGTTAGAAATGGGGGTCCCTGAGACGTGCGAGCACGCAAAAACAAGATTGCCACCTCCCGGTGAGCTCCGAGACGGAACAGCCCGTTTTCGACGATATACTGCTCAATTCCTGTCAGAATTTTTCTTAAATGAAGTAGCAGTGCTTTGAAGACCTTACCTCTTGCTGTGGTGGTTTTCCAGGTCTTCACGACATCGGAGGCGGTGTTTTCCTCCCTCCTCCTTCGATCTTTGCTTCAAGGTACTGCCCAGTTTTCCTGTCAGGGGGGCGGAGTAATTACTCAAGAAAGGGCCTGGCTTTGGCCTAACCACTCCCACAGTCTGCTTCAGCTGCTGCACCAGCCTTTTTTCTGAAGCATTTTTTCTGCAATAATCTCCTTTTCCTTCACTTTACATTTATCTACATCCTTGATTTTTATAATAGGAAAATGGAGAATAAAAATGTGCAAACACCTCATAATAAGAGGAAACAACATATTTCTCCTCCTCCAATAAAATCTAAAGTGGTGGAATCTAGTGAACCTTCCTTGGCATTAATTCTTGAGGAAATTCAACCACTTTGTGCTAACACTGATACAATAGCGCCAGAGATTAAAAACCTGCGCAAAGATATGGCTAGTATGTCAATGAAAGTTTCAGACAATTCAATTAAAATCCAAGACAACAAAGTTAAAATTGATGTGTTTGCACCACTGGTCGCAAAAATATCTCCTATGTCTGCTCTCCTTCTGGATATGGAAAATCGTAACAGGCAATACAACTTACGTATTTTTAATTTGCCAGAAAGATGTTGAAAGTTCCAATTGCAGTCTATACTTGGAGAATTTGATACCTGGTCTTTTAAACATCAAATTTCCGGAGAAATTTGAAATTGATAAAGCGCACAGGATTCCATCTCATCGTAATCCTCATCACACAAAACCAAGACAAATGATTTTTAAGGTTTTACGTCACCAGCATTTGATCTTGCTAAGGAAAGCAGCACAGGAAATTCCCTCGTTAATGGTCAATGGTAATGCCCCGGTTACTTACCGGTAATCTTCATTACTCTGAGTATAGTTTTCCTCGCCACATGATTAACAAAGTGAGCTTCAGCTCCACACCAGAACCCTCCAAAGCAAAAAAGTTAGCCTCCCATGCCTCCCATCCCTTCCCAATATGGCCGACCCATTACACCCTTGACCTCTATAAGAGGCGGGCCGGCCCAACTCTTCAGCCTGAAACTTCCAAGCACAAACATGAAGCCGATAACCAGACAGGGAGGGAGGGATGGGAACTCATGTGGCGAGGAAGACTATACTCGGAGTAATGAAGATTACCGGTAAGTAACCAGGGCATTACCTCCTCGTAAGTCTTCCTCGCCACATAATTAACAAAGTGAGCAGATACCAAAGCCAAGCGGCTTCATGGAAACTCACAAGAAACCAACGGACCAGAAGGGGATGCCAACGAAGCAGGCAAAACCAAAAGACCAGACGAGTGGAAGGACCACCCAAGAGAGAGACAACCAAGAGCAGGAAGAACCAGCCCGGGACAGAGAGACACCGGGAGGGCCGAGAACCCGGACCCCGGGGACCCGCAGGGCCGCCAGAAAAACCACCCAACCCAACAACCGAAGGAGGACAGAGAAGGCACGGAACCAGACCATACGGGGCCAAAAGCTACAACAAACACGCCCAGAACAGAAGGCAGCAAGCCAGTCCAAACACACCAAGACCGCCCAAAGGACAGCCAAAAGCGAGAGGGGAGCAAGCCCAGACGTCGGAACTGAAGAAACAGAGGGCAACCCCACCACAGTGACCCAACAAAAAGCCACAGCAGGAAGAGACGCAGGCCGACTGAAACACAGCAACACCGCACGGTGGAACACCAACAGCGAGAGTGTCGAATTCACCCGAGGACCGAAGCAGTGGAACCAGACGAAACAAAACAGACTGGCAGGAGCTTCACGAACGGAATGAGGTGCAGAAAAGAACCCAGCACGCCAACCGAACAAGAAAAAAACGAAGTCACCAAAACCCCACCAGCAAGGAGATAAACAGGTGGGATACGGACCCCAGCCGCACAAAGAACCCCCTGGAAGGGAGCGCGACACCAATGAGAGAACCCAGGCAGGCACAAGGCAAAACAGACCCAGGAAGCCGCAGGAACGGCCTGGCCCCCAAGGGAACCCAACCGGCCAACAGCAAAAAGCCGAAAGCCCAAAAGGACGCCCACGGAGCCCGAAGAGCGGAAGGGACCAGGCCCAAGTCAATCCACCAGAAAGGAAGCGCATGCCCACCAGGGGCCACCACGCACAAGAAAGGAAATAGAACCCGGCAGGGAGGGGAACGCAGCACGGAGGAGTGAGACCGCCCCGCTCAGGGGCCAAGCAAATCACCCCAGTAACGTTCCACAGGAAGTAAGCAAGCCGCCGAAGTGAGCACCCAGGAGGCCATACAGCCAGCCAACAACCAGGCCCGACCCAGCCGAACGATGAAGAGCTGGCAGGGACAGGAGTGTACAGGGAGGCAAGGCCACAGGCAGAAATACACCAAAGGCGAGAAGGACAGAAGAGCCGGGCGAAACGAGCCCGAGCAACGTCAACACCTCCAGGGAGCCAACCCGAGCCAGCAGGCCCCAGTACCCCAAAACCAGGGACAAAGAAGAAAAGAAAGCAAATACCGCACAGGAATCGCAGGCCCTGCCCGGGGAAGGAGAACCAGGACATCCCAGCACCCCCGGACAATCAAACGCATCGCTCGAACATATACCCACGCGGGAGACTTCGAAAGTAGCGGCATGAGACAAAACCATGTCCTGTGCAAGCTGAGCCCCCAGAAGCACAATACAAACCATTGAGCCATAGCTCCATGGTCCAACACTCGCAGCAGCAGAAAATAAGAGAGAAGCACCCAGGTGGGCACCACCAACAGGTCAAACGCCCCGCCCAGGCCAGACAAGCCCAGACCCCCGAAAGCAAAGGGCCAGAGGAAAGCGCAAACCCGGGCGCCCGGACCAGAAGGCAGATAGAGCCACCACCGGGGACTCAAACCGAAACAAAAGAGACCCAGTCTAGGACAGCACAACCGTGCCAAAAAGCCAATGGGGCCAACCCAGGAACCCCCCAGAGAACGAGGCAGGGGAAAAACCGCCCAGAACAGAAACAAGAGGCCCCCGCAGGTCAGGGGCAAACCCCAGACAAGCCAAGGAATGGCCAACAGAAGCCAGACGAGAAACCCACTAGCAGGGGGACCAAACGACCCTGCACCGACCGGGAACCCAAGCACACCCCCCAGCCCCACAGGCCGGAAAAAGGCTGCAACCACCTGGCAGGGGGACACCAGAAAAGGAAGACCACAGGCCACACCTGCAAACAGGGCAGAAAAAAGGGAGCCGCGTGCCCGACTCGTGACCAAAAGGAAAGGGGAAGAAAACAGACACCACCAACCCAGACCGTCCAGAGAAGGGACACCCACACGAACCGGTGAAGAGGAGCATGAACCGGAACCCATGATGGCCCAGTGGCACTGAGACCCCCCGGACGGGAAGACCAAAGCCAATCTGCCAACAAGGCACAACAACACCAGAAACACTCCCCGCGGAGGACCCCGACCAAGGAAGAGAACCCCAACACTAAAGCCAGAGGGGCAGAGGATAAACCAAGGGGAAGCGCCTGGAACCGGGAGAGCACGCCACTGCAAAGCACGGCATGAACATCCACCACATTGACATACATGGAAAGCATTGGCGGGATCTAGACCCACGCGAAGTGGGAGCCTGAGCCACCAGAGGCACAAGACCTACCATTGAGCTATAGTTCCGTGGGCCACACATGAAACCAGATGAAGGGGAACAGGCACAAGGATGTAGGCAACCAAAAACCTGAATAACCAGAAACAGGATGGGGCAAACACCAAGACCCCATCGGTAAACAGAAACCGGACGAACAGGCCCCGATGGAGAAGAACCTGAGAGATGGACAAGGCGACCCCGCAAGCACAGACAAATATGCACCATGTAGAAGAGGCACGTGCCGAACCCCCGGCCAGACCCAGCCGCCACCACCAAAAGGCAGCAGACCAATCAACGAGCTACAGCACTCCGGACACAAGCAGGGGAACCCAACCACCGAAAACAGGTGACAACAGGGCGGCACAGCAGTAGGCAGGACCCACGGAACCGAGACAGAGGCCACCCAGGACGTGAGGAGAGGCATCAGACGGCCCCCAGCAGAGCCCCAATGGCCAGGAGCGGAGGAGAATCACGACACGGAGGGGGGCGCAGCAGCCGCCAGCCGAGCAGGGAGTAAGAGGAGAAAGGGGTGCCACGGACAAGCATCGCCCAAACATAAACCACAATGGGACACACGGAAAGCAATGGCAGGATGAGAACCCACCCGCTGTGGGGGCCTGCGCCACCAGAGGCCCAAGACCTACCAGCGAGCCACAACCCCTAGGACCGTGGCCCCGGACATGAAAAGGCAAGGCCCCCCAGGAGCAGGCGCAGAAGCAAAAGCCCACACGGCGACCACAGAAGTAGCCCAGGGAAGGAAAGAACAGGCGCCAACAGCATCCCATCTCCAACAGACAAGCAGAAGCCTACTGCCCCCGGAAACCCCAGGCAGACGCTCAACCACCCGTATGTCAACCAGGGCCGAAGGAGAAGCAACCCTGGAAATGAAGGAGCCCTGAGAGGCCAGACCAGCCACGAGTGAGACCACCAACACGGCGGGAGGGAACTCAGAAGCCAAGACCAGTACGGTGCAGTGTATGGACAGTAACAGAGAATAGGCATGTATATCGACTACCCTCGACTCACAATCCAACACCAACTGGAATGAAGAAAAGCAGAGGGGACTCAGGCAACCTGCGCTGGAACTGAAAGAAGAAAACCTCCAAAAGCACCAATCCGAGGGAGCCGGAAACGCCCAGATCACCCAACGTACAGTAGGGCCTCACGCAGTGTCTGTACCCAGACAAACCGACCCCGGAGGAAACATCCAAAAAATCCTGCAACAAAAAGCGCCAGGATACACCATAGGCGTGACCCCGCGCCAAGAGCACTGGGACTATAACCCCTGCATCGATAAACGAAGACCAGGGGGGGTAAGGCATCCAGTACAGCCGGAACACCACAGGTAGCCAGCAAAACCTCACCACAGACCAAACATCAACAGTGCGGGACACCAAAAAGGTGAAAAACGCCACAGACAACCTGCCCAGGGAGCAGCAAAAGCCACACGGCACCCGTCGCCCAGCAACCAGCTGTGTGGAGAAAGCCGAACAAGCCCGGGCCCCTCCCGCAGGAGGCCGGCCACAACATGCGGGAAGTGCGCCCCGCAGGAAAACTCAGGACGGGCTGCCGGTATCCCACAACCAGGAGCACAGCATAGGCTGTAGCTGAAGACCGTGAACACCCGCCCACACCGCACACCGCGGACGAGGACATGCAGCCAGATGACGGCGCCGGGAACTGCAAACATCCCGGACGCCGAAGACAGGTAAGCCCAAGCCGCACCAAACAAACACTAGGAGTCGAACACACGACGCTCTGTCAGCCCCGAACCATTGTGTCCAAAAGGAAAACGGGACCCAGCAACAACCCGCACAACGCCGACTGCAACCTGAGCCGGGCGCAGACAGTGCGCAGACCGCAGCGAGCCGCCCGCGAGCCCCACTGCCACTAGGACAAAAAGCAGGAAAGGCACCCGGGAACTGGCCCAAAGGGCAGAGAATAGGCACGCCATGCGCCCCCGCGGAGGCCAACAGGAACCAGCCCCGCCCGCACCGGGAGAACCCGGGAGCGGGAAAAGAACCGTAACAGCGCAGCCGACGGGGAGCCCATGGGCAAGGCACCAAATAGAATGCCAACACGGCCGCGGGGTCAAGAGGGGCCGACGGGCAGAGCCCCAGACCCCTGCGGCCGTCGCACTATTAACCCTTGGCTCGCTATAGCAGAGCCTAACTGCCCCAGACAGAGAGGAAACGGGGGAAGGAAGGGGGAGGAACCCCAAGCACACGGGCCCGCTAGAGCAGGGCCACCACCCAGGGACCCAAGTACCCGCTAAAGCAGGAACACACTTACCTGAACAGCGCACGTGGAGAGTCAGAGCAGAACTAAAAAAACAGGCTGAAGGGTTGGGCCGGCCCGCCTCTTATAGAGGTCAAGGGTGTAATGGGTCGGCCATATTGGGAAGGGATGGGAGGCATGGGAGGCTAACTTTTTTGCTTTGGAGGGTTCTGGTGTGGAGCTGAAGCTCACTTTGTTAATCATGTGGCGAGGAAGACTTACGAGGAGGTAATAAAAATTTTATTCACCAATATTTTGCTAAAGATACTGTTAATACTCGCAAGGAATTCACAGACATTCGTCCTCAGTTAAGAAGTCTTGGATTCAAATATGGTCTTTTTGATCCTTCAACAATGCAAATTTGGAAAGATATTTTTTCAAAGTCCTTCCAACGACCCGAGGACTTAAGATTATTCCTGTATCAACATTCACAACATTCTATGGATACGCATGATTCTGCTACTTGAACATTACTTTAATATGTATTTCTGACTAATTTACTGTTTATCTCCACACTGCGCTCCAACGGTTTGGTTATGCTTGTAAAGCGTGTGTGCGTTTCAAACCTGTTATTAATGTTTAATTGTTGTCGTCTTTTTTATGTTTGTTTGTCTTCTCTTTTTTCCTTCTCTTTCCTTATACCCTACTATTCTTCATGTTCTTTTTCAACTCTTTCTCCTCTTCTAAGTTTTTTCTTCCTCTTTATTTAACTATGGCTAATGTTCATAATGTTAAAATAATTTCTTTGAATGTCAAGGGGATTTATTTTGTTTAAGAGACTTAATGGCTAATAGAATTTCATCTTCAGTAATGGGCCAATCTAAGTCATTTTTAGTTAATTGGGAAATCTTGGGTAAGCCGCATTTAGATAAAAAAGAGTCAATTAAAGAAGAATCATCAAATTTAGGTTTATTATATAGAGTAGCGTAATAATTTAGAAATTCATTAACAATATCATCCCCAGGACCAGATGGCATTCCAGCTGAATTTTATAAAGAATTTCAGTTACAGCTTATTCCTCATTTATTTAAACTGTTTTCCTTTTTTAGTTCTACGGGGACTACCACAGGTTCTTTTACTGAGGCTTTAATTGTTGTACTACCTAAACCTAACAAAGATCCTACACTTGTGTCAAATTACCGTCCTATTTCCTTAATAAATCAAGATTGTAAACTTTATGCCAAAATTCTTGCCACTAGGTTAACCTCTGTTTTAGATTCTATTATTCATCCAGATCAGTCTGGATTTATGAGAAATAGATATTCTGCCAATAATACAAGAACTTTATTACATGTTATAGAACAAGGTTCCACTTTATCTTTACCATCAGGAGTACTTGCATTGGATGCTGAGAAAGCTTTCGATAAAGTTCATTGGCAGTTTTTATTTCGTACTTTAATAGCATTTAATTTTGGTGATTTATTTATTCGTATGATATCTGCTCTTTACTCTACTCCTACTGCTCGTTTATTTATTAATGGCCAAACTTTAAACCAATTTTCTATTTTCAGAGGTACCAGACAGGGTTGTCCTCTCTCCCTGCTCCTATTTATTCTTGTTATTGAACCTTTGCTTGTTTCCATTAGGAAATGTACTGATATTACTGGAATTAATATAAAGGAGGTTACTATTAAAACGTTAGCACATGCAGATGATATACTTTTGTTTATTAGTAATCCTATATCCTCATTCCCTCCTTTATTTGAGATTCTTTCATCTTATTCCAAGATTTCTGGTTATACGGTAAATACTAATAAAACATAATTTTTTCCTTTAAATATCTACTGTACCCCAGATATGTTACCCATGAAAGAAATAATTTGGCAAAGAGATACATTTAAATACCTTGGCATTTTGTTTTCTTCATCAATAAAAACAACAATATCATTAAATTGCGATTCTATTTTAAGTTATATTAAGGATAAAATATCCAAATGTTCCTCACTTCATCTTTCATGGTGGGGAAAAATGGATTCCATAAAAATGACTATAGCACCGAAATTTTTTTATTCCCTTCCCATGATTCCTACTCAATTTCCTATGAAGTTTTACAAAGTTGTAGATCAACTCCTTTCTAAATTTCTTTGGAGCAATAAAGCACCTCGTATTGGTTATAAAAAACTAAAATTGCCTAAATGTAATGGTGGATTTGGTATACCAGACTTTTTAGTTATCATAAATCTTTTATATTAAAACAAAGTTCTCTTTGGTTTAATCTTTTTCATTTATTAATACCCCTACATGGCTTTTTTTATAGAAAGGAGTCTAATAAAACCGTTTCCATTATCTACTTTGTTACCTATGTCCAATAAATGAACATTTTTTCATAAATCTGTTATTTTAAAATCCACTAAACTAATATTAAATGATTTTGATTCAATTTTCCAATCACCCATGTCCATTACTGACGATATGTCATTATGGTATAATCCACGCATAAAACTTACTAGAAGTGTCAGATTTTGGCATTTATGGATTAAAGCTGGTATTTTTTGCCTCAAAGATGTCTACTATAATAATGCTTTTATATCCTTCGATGTTTTACAGACAACATTTCATTTGCCTTCTGATTTCCTCAAATATGAACTTTTATGTAATTCTATATTAGATTCATTTCCTCATAATGTACCTTCTAATACTAAATCAGATCTATCAATTTATATTCAAACTGTATCCACTTTGTCTCATGGTTTTCATTATTGTATAAAAAGATGATTGCATTTCAAGGTAACAACATTAATGTGATTTCAACTTTCTGGAATAATGAACTTTCAATCTCTGTATCTCAAGATACATGGAAAACAATTTGGCTCAATAATATTTCAGGATGGTTACCTGTTTCACTTTATCAAACAAATTCCTATATTTTATACAATTGTCTAAGGTCCCCATTGCGATTGTTTCAAGCTAAACTTCTTCCGACTTCAAATTGTTGGCACTGTAATTTGCATACTGGTTCGCTAAAACATATACTTTTTGATTGTCTTTCTGTTTCTAAATTTTGGACTGAAGTTTGGGATGTTATAAAAAATACTTAATATTCATGAAGATTTTTCATTTAACCCCTTCCGTGCTTCTGTCGGCCAACGGCCGTCGCGAGCACTACCTCGCTAGTGCTGCGCACGTCCGTTGGCCGACGCGGCCCCGCCCACTCTTTTAAACTGCCGCACCGCGGCGGAATTCGCGCCGCGATTAAAGGGTTAAATTATTAATTTGTAAATCTGTTGTTCTTTCTCAAAAATTACTTGACTTAGAAGGTAAACCTTTCAATTTTCTGTTATCAGCAGCTTTAAAATCCATTACAACATGTTGGAAAGATGTTTCATTATTATCTGTTCACGTTTGGTGGTCATGGGTTATTTTTACTAGAAGAGGAGCCCATTTATCTTTGAATGGTATTAATCATAATTGTAATTCTTATCATTTATTTTGGAAACCTATTAATAATTATTTATCTTCTTAAAATATATCTTTATCTAATTATTTATTGCTATTATAACAGCTTAGGGGCCGATTCCGATTCGGGCCGGAAATCTCCCGACCGAGCCGGACCCGGAGAGATTTCCGACCGAATCGGACCTAGCAGTCCGACCGAGCGAGTACGATGCGTTCGTATGCTATCGGACTCGATTCGGTCGGACTCCCATTGAAGTCAATGGGAGCCGGTCGTACAACGCGTAGGCGGACTCCCATTGACTCAATGGGTGCGAGGCAAACAAGGACACCCCCTACAGCGGGTACGCGTCAAAGCGGGTCGCGCCATACATGCACAGGTAGGGGGGACCCATGGGTCCCCCCTGTGTGCGACTCGCGCGGCTAGGCGTACAGGGGGGTTTGACACGGACCCCCAAAGTGCGGCTCCGACTGCTCTTTTGAGCCGGACGGCGCGAGTCGGTCGGACTGCTCGAGCGCGCATCGTACTTACCCGGCCGGGGAACGTCTCCATTGCGCGGTGCGAGGCGTGTCCGTGCGAGTCGGTCGGAGCGGTCGGCTTTCGCGAATGAGTCGGTCGGTGCGGTTGGGTCTCGCGAACGAGTCGGTCATAGATTTCGCATCGTACTCGCTCGCCCGGATGCACGTACGAATCGGTCGGGAAACAGGGCTCCGAATCGGATCCGATAAAGCCGAATCCGATTCGGAGCCCTACCGGCCGAGATCGGAATCGGCCCCTTAGTCTCTAATTGATAGTAGCTCTACTTTAATGATTAATAGTAACATATTTATACCTGTTTCTTCTCCTTCCCTTTTAATTTTTAGTAATACTATATTATATTATGTTGTACCTGTTGAAATTTAATTGTTGTTATTAATATCCATGTATTCTCATTGGGTATTTTCATAGTGCTATTTTTTGTATTGTCATTGTTTATTATAAAATTTAATAAACTATTTTGAACACAAAGAAATGGGGTCCCTAGTTGGCAGTGGTATGCACCCTGTCCAAATAGCGACCCTTCCTTCCAGTCAGGATAAGGGAGTTACACACCCAAGACAACCCCATCTCACCCCCTTGGTAGCTTGGCACGAGCAGTCAGGCCTATCTCAGAGGCAGTATGTAAAGCATTTGTACATAAAACACACAGTAACACAGTGAAAACACTACAAATGGATACCACACCAGTTTAGAAAAATAACCAATCTTAATGTAAACCAAACAAGACCAAAATGACAAAAGTCTGCATACAAAACTCAAGATATCAGGCAGCTTCTTACTGCAGTGCAATGCACTGCAAACCTAGTGCACGGGTGCGATGCATGGAAAATCCTGGTGCACTGAGTCAATGCGATGGCGACACAGGTGCTGCGTCGATTTTGCAGCCACGGGCAGGTGATGCGTCGAGGCCGTCAGCCACACAGAAGGCCTGCCTCAAAGTCAGAGTGGGAGTCTTGGACGTCTGAGACACGGTGCTCTGGACTCAGGCTGCGTCAGTTCTTCCAGCCACAAACAGGCGCTGCATCATTTTTTGGAGGGACTGTGGCAATGCATTGGTTTTTAAACTGCACAGCAAGCTTGCGGTGGAAAAAACGTTGCTGAAGGATGATGCATGAATTTTCAGCTCTTGAAGCCGCAAAACCACCTCTAAGGGCCCAGAACTGGAGTTGGTACCACTTGGCAGGACAGATGAATTCTTTGATGGACCTGAGACTTCCAACAGGAGGCAAGCACACATAGGCCCTTGGAGAACATGAAAAGTAGGATTCCAGAAAGCAAAGTCCAGTTCTTTCACTGCTCACAGACAGAAGCAACAACTACAGGCCAACCCAGCAAAGCAACACAGCAAAAGGGCAGTACTCCTCCTGACAGTTCTTCTTCTTGTCTGAGTCCTTAGTCCAGAAGTGTTTTCAATATGTGGGCTTACAGGCCCAATACTTATACCCCTTTTCACCTTTGAAGTAGGAATACTTCAAAGGATAGTCTTTGTAGTGCACAGCTAGGGGGGCTGCTCTTTATGGGGGGGCTATGGGGGCATTGTAACATTAGAACACTGACAATAGCAGAGTTGAACTTTGCTAGAAGTCTGGTGAGCCTAGGAAAGGGCACGCCCCTTCTACCCCTACATTTGGATCCAGGGCTGTGTGAGATCTCGTCATTGGTGGTGTGGATGCCCCTAATCTATTGGATCCGAATTTGGGGAATTCAGGAACTTCGCCATCTTAAAGAGGGCCTGCAGAATATATTGTCGGCCAGTGGAGGGGGTAAATCAGATGGTTAGGGGCACTTAAGAAGGGCTGGAGTGAGCTGGGCATGGGGAAGTTCTGGAGCGAGCCATAATCTATTCAGAGAAGGGATGCTGCCCTAGTTAAAAAAATGATGAAAGAGAAGGTTGTTAGCTGTAGGGCCACTCAACCTCACAAGGGAGTCTAACAAGTGCCTTCCTCCTCCATTAATCTGTGTGTAAGGCTGAGGAATTCCTGGACTACATCCGCCCTGCTTGGGCTCAGTCCCTGTACCTCCTGTTAAGGTATGGGTATCTTCCCATAGCAACTTTGACCTCTAGTTGGAGGAATATGAACCAGGGATCTGAACATTGTTTTTATTATAAAAACACATGTGAAAGTGAGGAGCACATCCTGTTTTTCTGCCCACTCTATGCAAAACCTAGGTCTAAATGGAATGTGCAGGGCTCTGAGCTTACCCACCAGAGGAGAGGACTATAGGATATACAAAATTGACACCTCCTCGATGGTAGTTGTGGCTGTTTCCAAATTTCTGTACCCAGCCTGGTTAATTAGATGTAACATGTTAGATAGTATATGAAATTAAGGTCCCAATTTGCTTTTCCAGCTGATTCTAATTGTCTGAAGATGGTGGCTGCTCCTTGCATTTTGCACATAGCTTGGGCATCTGGATGCAAAGTACCAGCTATTTTATGAGATTATGCGCTATTTGCATGGCACGTTTTGCACCTGAATTTAATATGATGATGCAATTTCATCCTTATTTTTAGATATTTAAGATTTGTTAACTATTTTATACTTGTATCCTATTTAACATGTTTTTATGCTTGTATGTTTTGATGATGAAACAAAATGTTTCGAACTATCAATAAAGTGCAGACTGCCATAAGAACTACAGATTATCTTTCACTTTATCTCATCGCAGCTCCTTCGATATCTCTGCCTTCATTTGTCGTAGCCCAGGTAGGACCTCATATTGTCCACAGGATATATATTGGGGAGCAATGGCCCCTCAAGTGGGTAGGAAAGTCTCTCTTCATATCCATTTCATATGCATTTCCTGAGGGTATATCTAGTATTTTTGAGCTACCAGACAGCAGGATTAACTTTGCTAAAATGTCAATTGTGTACAAAAATATGTATTGATGTTTTAGTCTCATTGTGTCAATAGAACAAAAATATGTCTCGGAGTTAGAATCCACAATTACCCGATTAATTTTGGCAAAACAATGTTTTGAAGCAAACTTGGCTAACCATGGAGATAGAGAGTGGCATGGCTGGACAGCATTCCTGAATACAACTCTGGCCTGCCAACTTTAATGACGTACAATATGTCTGAGTCCTGGAACGCTGATTATTTTGGATGCAAGAAACTTTCCTGAAAGATGGTTCTGGGCTTATGCCAAAGCTGATGGAGTCTTCAGAAACATTAGGAATCCTCAGGAATCCTTGCGGTTTGCTCTTGCCAGCTGCTAGGGATTTCTTTGCTATTTCTTTCCTTCTTAATGCCGAATAGGTACCAGAATGAATGAATACTTTATTTGCAAGATTATCAAAAACCATTGCAATTGGGCAATAAAAGAAATATAACCGATATGTGAAATGCATCGAGTAATAAGAAAACAGAAAATAAATGAAATAAAAAGAATTTAAATCATCAAATAACCTAAAAAATACAAGAGGCTAAAATACCATCCACCGGCATAGGTTAAGGAAACTGCAAAATGCTAAAAATTCAGTTCACCAGTGATTAACCCAGTCCATGTCCAATGGAAGGTAAGGTGCTGAAGTGCCATACTTCTGCGTTAAGGCGGCATGTGACAGAGGGGTGGGCACCACCTCGCCGATGCACATCCTAGCAACATACATTCTGAAACACTCCTTGTAATATGGCACAAATGCTAAAGTGCATATCATCGATGTTCATTAATTTGCACGATGAATTGCTAAAGTGCAGAATGTTTGGCTTTCATCGAAGTTTGCTCAAGTAATTGATGGAAACGAGTGACCAATCGTGCAGGTAGCTTCTGTGCGGACCCCGTAGTGTTTCCTTGAGATTTCATTGTGGTCTGTTTAGAGAGTGACTCCGCTTTTAAAAAGAATTGTACAAAACACGCTGTGGTTTGTGGTGCCCGACCTTTCATGGAGAACAAGGTTGCTTGGTGACAGGATCTAATGCCGTTTGAATTAAAGATGTTTTGGAGGTAATAAAACAGGTCAGATGCATAATATATGCTGGAAGTTGCATGACGATGTTGGCAAAGCCTGCACTCTTTGTTCTCCAATGGCAGGTGCCATTTTGGGGGGCTGTCAAGTGGTGGTCGGAACCCAATTCTAGTGTTGAGCACTTTTATTTTTATATACTTTTGGCATTCATGTAAGTTTGCGTGATCGGTGCCTTGTATGTGTTCATGGTCATCCACGCATGATTGTGTAACCTGAACTTGGTTTTGTCTTCTCACCGGGAGAGCTGCTTGATTTGTTTGTTCAAAACTAGCTGGAACGACTGGTGAGGTAAGCTGTTTTCCCAGAGTTGTTCTGCCTTCAGATGTTTAGTTCATGCTGCTATCTTCCCCGATCTAGGATTTGCATTCGAGGGCATGCTTGATGCATTTTCTCACCATAACAATGCTCTTAGTGCGTTTGGTTTTGCCTGCCTCAGTAGCATGTGTATTTAAGAAAAGACCCTTCTTGGCCAGCTCTTGGTCCTGATGGCCAAATTCCAGTCTTATTTGTGCTGGCGAGGCCCTTTGTGGCAGGTGGAAGATAAGGCGGAAAACTTTGCCTTGTGAAAAGTTCATAAAGCTTGCAACTTTTACTGGAAAGATATCTAGGCTGCATGTCAACGTTGGTAGGAAATTTGCCTTTATGCTGAATGCAGGGGCTGCCAAGTTGTGCTTTGCAATTTAGATACCAGGAACTTGAGTGCTGCAATTTGTGATGTCACCCTCGCTTTCAGTGTGTTTAGGTGCAGTGGATGGGAACAGCGGTCTTGCAGCCATACACCTAGGTACTTGTAACTTCCACTTCTTCCCCAGGGGTTTACCCCACAATACCATGTGTTTTTCTTAATAATTATTTTGCCAAAAGTGACTACATTTTTTTTCTCTAAGTAAACGGTCTGCTCGTTGGTCGAGCAGTATTGATGTAAAGAGGTTAACAAATTTTGCAAGCCTCTGCAATATTAAATAAAACAACGTTGTCTGCATATAATAATGGCGAAATTAGCTGTTGACCCAACTCTGGAAGATGGGAGCATTTGGAATCCAGTTGGGCATTCAAATGTGCCAAATATAAATTAACCCCTTCGCTGCTTCTGTCGGCCAACGGCCGTCGCGAGCACTACCTCCGTAGTGCTGCGCACGTCCGTTGGCCGACGCGGCCCCGCCCACTCTGCTAAACCGCCGCACCGCGGCGGAATTGCCGCCGCGGTTAAGGGGTTAAATAAAGTCAAGGCCAGCACGCACCCTTGTTTACTTCTTACTGATGACACACCACATCAAATCATGGCCGTTTTGTAGACAATCTCCTGAATTATTAGGCATAACACCATACTGATTAATGCTACAAACTTTCTTTAGAAGATATATATATATATATATATATATATATTCACTGAAAAAACCATAGGTTTCAGGGACGTTATAGTTACTTGCACATTTCA
Organism: Calotriton arnoldi; assembly: GCA_963921515.1. Lineage (NCBI taxonomy): Eukaryota > Metazoa > Chordata > Amphibia > Caudata > Salamandridae > Calotriton > Calotriton arnoldi. Next base: position 417,497 of record CAWUFW010011470.1, read on the forward strand.
CTCGTACAAAACCATAGAAATTCGGCCGTTATAGTTAGTTGAGCTAACTATAACTCACGCCCCATAATGCACTGCTGATGACGTCACATATTACATCATTCATGACATGGTCAGTGACATCACTGATGACATCACTGATGACATCTCAAATGACATCACTGATGACATCATCCAGTGACTGTGTGTTTTTGTAAAGTTTAAATTTGTTTTATATATATGCCAAGCTGTATTGAAGAATGAGTGGGTGTATAAGTGTCTGTATGGAGGCTTTAGTAGGTACGTGACTGACTGTATAAGTGAGTGATTAAATGTGTCTTTCTGAATGCATGGGTAAGTGACTAAACTGTGTGAAAGTCTGTATCAGTCTGTCTGTTGTTGTGTAAGCTGCTGCATGGGTTGGTGAGTAGCTGCATGAGTGTCTATATGGGTTATTGATTGCTTGCCTGAGTATTTGTATGGCTGCCTGAGTGTGTGTGTGGGTGGGAGGTGTGTGACTCTGTGCATAGATGTGTGAGTGGTTGATTCACTGGGTGTATGGGTTCAAGAGTGCATGTGGAAACAGCTGTATGGGTGGGTGAGTGTGTGGGTGTGTTGGTGAGTGAATGGATGTCTCAGTGGTACATGTGCAAGTAAGTACATATGTAAAAGGCAGTATATGTGAGTGATGGTGTATATAAATAACTATATGTGAGAGTCATTAATTGTGAGAGTGGCTGCATGGATGAGTGTGTATTTGTATCAGTGATTCTATAAGAGAGTAATTATGTGTTAGTATCTGTATGAATAAGTGAGGTGGTGTCTGTATAACTGTATAGGTGAGTAAATGGAAGTATGATTGATTCTTTGCATGACTGACTAGATGTGTGAGTAACTCTGGATATGTGGCAGTGTGTGAGTGTCTGTAGAGGTGTATGAGTGCATATGATAGTGTTGTATTGATGAGTGACTGCATGTATGAGTGACTTTATGGGTGAATGAGTGGATGTGTGTATAGACCTAGGAATCAGTGCGTGCATATGTAATAACTGGTATTGGTGTCTGTATTGTTTTGAAAATAGTAGTCTGTATTTTAGAATGGGTGTATCAAATGTTTTATCAAGGTATGAGGAGGTGCATCAGATTTTCACGTGGATGATGTAATCAGTGATGTCATCAGTGATGTCATTTGAGATGTCATCAGTGATGTCATCAGTGATGTCACTGACCATGTCATGAATGATGTAATACGTGACGTCATCAGCAGTGCATTGTGGGGGCGTGAGTTATAGTTAGCTCAACTAACTATAACGGCCGAATTTCTATGGTTTTGTACGAGTGAAATGTGCAAGTAACTATAACGTCCCTGAAACCTATGGTTTTTTCAGTGAATTTCAAAGGTTTTTAACATGATAATTTGTAACTATAACGTCCCTGAAACCTATGGTTTTTTCAGTGAATTTCTAAGGTTTTTTAAATGCTAATTTCTAATTATAATGTTCATTAAACCTATCTACTGTGCGATCCAAAAACAAGCTGGTGCTTGTAGTGTTATGGACAGTGGACGCAACCATGTTACCTCAGGCAGTGGGGAAGATCTCGGTCATGAACCTGTGTCGTCGCCCCCTGTAAGTGGAAGCGCAGTGGGCTGGTCCAACGTACGCCACTCCAGCGTAGAAGTGTGAATAAATAGGCCGGGGTTCTGGGCGTGGTTCACTTGTGTGAAAGCCAACGCGTCTGCCAGAGCGGCGACCCTCACCCTACCATGTGGCTGCCGCCATGACCGCGGGCCTCCTCGACACAAGCCCCCTACGAACACAGCGGCACAGCACTGCACAGATATGTCTGTACAGACTACTGCCTTCAATCTACACTGCGGACAGCAAGGCTCACAATTCAGATTGAGTCGCGATTCCAGATGACGGAGTCCAGTAGGCATGACACATTGCTCCCAGTGCGGCCCGCCCGGACCACGCATCATTGCAGGCTGCATACATGCTGAGCGCCAGAGGTACCACTAACTCAGTGCACCACAAGTAAATGCCACGTGGCCTTATTAAGGCAGAATTCATTAAACAAAAGACATTGCTACCAGTGCGGCCCACACGGACCACGCATCATCGCAGGATGCGCACACGCTGAGTGCTTCAGGTGCCACTAGCTCACTGCACCATAAGTCATCGCCACGTACCCTTAAACCTACATAATATCCTTTTAGTATCCTTGCTTCAAGAACTTTTTGATATCAATTATAGCTTTAGTACAATGACCAAATTCATCTTGCAAGTCCAAAGGAACACTGAATGGCAGTCTACACTGCGGACAGCAGAGCTCACAATTTGAATTCAGTCTTGATTTATTAATTGCAGACAGAATTGTACTCTATGTCGTTGAATTTTCTCAAGAGGAAGTGACAAAAAGCTTTCCACAATGTCTGTGCTGACTACTGCCTTCGATCTACACTGCGGACAGCAGGGCTCACAATTCAGATTGAGTCGCGATTCCAGATGACGGAGTCCAGTAGGCATGACACATTGCTCCCAGTGCGGCCCGCCCGGACCACGCACTCATCATCGCTAGCTGTGCACACGCGGAATGCTTCTGATGCTTCTACCTCAGTCCACCACAACTGATGGACCCTTTATGACAGAATATTTTGTGTATGATTTCAGATCTGGTGCCCCTAACTTAGTGTAGCACAAGTCATGGACCCTTTATGATTGAATCTCTGTGTGTGATCTGATGATTACTGTTGTACTTGTTACCAGCACCAACCATTCCCAGAGGGCTGGCTTACACTCACCCCACACGCATCCAGCACAGACGTCACTGGACATGTGACCCTGGTAATAAAAAGGAGTTGAGTGCACGTGCTCGTATCTAGTTCCACTATCTATCTGTGTCTGTGTGTTCATTATGTATGCAACATACTGCCCCTGGGCCCTACCACATTACATTGTGCTCTGGACAGCGTATGCAACCAACTTACCTTTGACAGTGGGAGAAAACTTTGGTTATGTAACTTTGTCTCGGTCATTGTACAAGTATGTACGTAGAGACTGGATGACTAGAGTACTGCAAGGAGAGTGTATAGTGAATTTATAAGTGCGTGGGATTGGCGGAGTGATTGTATAAGTACATATGTTGGCGCACCCTAACTCCGACAACGAGCTTGTCTCTAATTGGCTGCCCTCCATGTCCCAAAAACTGAAATTTGGATTTTGCATGGCCCAGTATTGCTACAGCTGCAATACTCCACGGAATTTGCAATAAACATTCACACCCACACAGATGTGTCATGTCCACCATCTTTCTTGTGTGGAACTATGGATGAATGTAGGGTCAGTGATTCCCTGTACCTTACATGTTGGCCATGTTCAGGGACTTGGCTCACAGAGTGACACATTGACGCTTGCGACCCGGGTGACGGCAGCACTGCAACAAGAACACCGGCATTGTTGCAAGATTTTTTAAGCATTCTCTAGCCCAAAGACAACCAAAAAGTAGCCCAAACTAGCCCAATATTGCTATTTTAAGGAAGGAAGGGCAGGGACATCGTCAAACAGGCGGTGAATGGATTGGAATTGATGTTGCAGCAGGCTGCCAAGTAAATATTTGTCTAATAAAGCGCTTTAACATACTAGTTTGCTGGAGCGCTGTATATATATTTATAATCTGGCAACTAGCACAAACCTAAATTTTACCGCACAACCGGGAAAAATATAGCCCAATTGTGCGTGATCTAGCCCAATCTGTCAACAGTGCTGCATCAGTTGATTCCTCATACAGCTCACGATGGAGCCACGCCCATAGCTCCGGAGTCATTCTTCACAGCCTCACGCAGAACTGGCATACGCCAGGCCAGCCCACTCCGCTTACGCTTACAGGGAAGGAGAACAACGCTACATGGCCCAGATTTTCATTGCAGTGATCTGCTGGTCACACCCTAGTTGTCAGTACGCCACAGCCACTCCCTCATGGCTAGTATACACCCACACCACACCCATCCAGCACAGTCGTCACAGGACACGTGACCCTGCCAATAAAAAAGACCGGGCGCATGTGCTCGACGCCATTTCAGAATTGCTCGCACCGGATGCACTGCGGCCGGCACAGGCACACCGGCACGGGACGGTGACTTTCGGTCCACTGAGGTACGGGTACCGTAACTGCTGAACGGGTGTTCAGCCTGCGGTGATGGCCCGTCCCGGCGGTCTGGACAGCTCAGGTTTTGTGTGCCCTACTGGACCGCAGTGTAGGCCTGAGCACCGAACAGTGAGGCCTACCACCACGTGTGTGGCCTCACTGTTCACTGAGTTAGTGGCACCGCAAGGACTGAGCAGGTGTGCAACCTGCGATGATGATAGGTGCACTAGTATGTCCTCTGGCATGGCAAAATCAATACGCAGCACCAAATGTGAGACCTGTTGGCCTGCGGAGCGGGACTGCATGATGCGCAGGGTGCCCTGTCCGCGAAAAGGTGAGCAGTGAGGCCTGGGTGCGCAGCGGTGGGCAAATACGTCTGGGCGGCGGGAGTGGATACACAAAGGCGGCACAGCGATTTAGGCGTACGCAATCGTATATGCTCTCCCATTACTAATTATGTACTATGTTTAGATGTGGGAGCTTGAGGGCTCCACTAGGTCCCGGCACGTGGTTGGAGACACAGCACTCACTGTCCCTCTTCATCTCTTCCTTTCTCTCCTTCACACTCTTTCTCTCTCTCTTCTTCTCTCACTCTTTCTCTCTTTCTCTTTGTCTTCCTCTCACTCTTTCTTTCTTTTTCTCTCTCTCTTCCTGTCACTCCCACTGTTTCTCTCTTTCTCTCTGTCTTCCTCTCACTCCTTCTTTCTTTTTCTCTCTGTCTTCCTCTCACTCTTTCTTTCTTTCTCTCTCTATCTCTCTTTCTCTCTCCTTTGATGGACGCATGACGCACAATCTTATCTTGCTTTTTGTCTTTCAGGCCTACAATGAAGCGTGGCCATCCTGCAATCAACACTCAACCTGAATTGTGAGCTCCTCTCTCCGCGTGTACACAACGGGTGAGGAGGTTTCTTCGGCACGTGGTGGACCCTCTTCGACACACGCCAGTGGTGTAAGGTGAGCAGAGAGGCTTGTTTGCGCAATGGCGGGCAGTCACCTTTGGGCAGTGGGAGTGGATGGGGTGCAGCAGCGGCACGCAGTGACCTCCGGGCAGTGGGAGTGCATGGGGTGCAGGAGCCTGGGTGCGCAGCGGCTGTCATACACCTCTGGGCAGTGGGAGTGGATGGAGTGCAGCAGCCTGGGTGTACAGCAGCGGGTAGACACCTCTGGGCAGTGGAAGTGGATGGGGTACACTAGCCTGGATACACAAAGGCGGGACAGCGATTTAGGCATACGCAGTTGTATGTACTCATCCATTACTGATTCCATTTTTATGTTTCAGATGACTAAGCTTGAGGGCTGCCCTATATCCTGGCACGTGGTTGGAGACACACCGGTGACAGAAAGGTGAGCTGTGAGGATTTTCTCCACAGTGTCAACACTCACACTCCCTCTCCATCTCTTCCTTTCTGTCACTCACACTCTTTCTCTCTCTCTCTCACTCTATCTCTTCCTTTCTCTCTCTCACACTCTTTCTCTCTTTCTCTGTCTCTTCCTCTCTCTCTCATTCTTTCTTTCTCTCTCTTCCTCGCTCACTCTTTCTCTCTCTCTCTCTCTTCCTCTCTCTCACTCTGTTTCTCTCTCTCTTCCTCTCTCTCACACTGTTTCTCTCTTTCTCTCTTCCTTGTATCTCACTCTTTCTCTGTCTTCCTCTCTCTCACACTTTCTCTCTTCCTCACTCTCACTCTTTCTCTCTCTCTCTTCCTTTCTCTCACTCTTTCTCTCTCTCTCTTCCTCTCTCTCACTCTTTCTCTCTCTCTTCCTCTCTCTCACTCTTTCTCTCTCTTTCTGTCTCTCACTGTTTCTCTCTCTCTTCATCTCTCTCACTCTTTCTCTCTGTCTTCCTCTCACTCTTTCTTTCTTTTTCTCTCTCTCTTCCTGTCACTCCCACTGTTTCTCTCTTTCTCGCTGTCTTCCTCTCACTCCTTCTTTCTTTTTCTCTCTGTCTTCCTCTCACTCTTTCTTTCTCTCTCTATCTCTCTCCTTTGATGGACGCATGACACACAATCTTATCTTGCTTTTTGTCTTGCAGGCCTGCGATGAAGCGTGGCCATCCTGCAATCAGCACTCAACCTGAATTGTGAGCTCCGCTCTCCGCGTGTACACAACGGGTGAGGAGGTTTCTTCGGCACGTGGTGGACCCTCTTCGACACACGCCGGTGGTGTAAGGTGAGCAGAGAGGCTTGTTTGCGCAGCGGCGGGCAGTCACCTCCGGGCAGTGGGAGTGGATGGGGTGCAGCAGCCTGGGTGCGCAGCGGCACGCAGTCACCTCTGGGCAGTGGGAGTGCATGGGGTGCAGCAGCCTGGGTGCGCAGCGGCTGTTATACACCTCTGGGCAGTGGGAGTGGATGGAGTGCAGCAGCCTGGGTGTACAGCAGCAGGTAGACACCTCTGGGCAGTGGAAGTGGATGGGGTACATTAGCCTGGATACACAAAGGCGGGACAGCGATTTAAGCATACGCAGTTGTATGTACTCATCCATTACTGATTCCATTTTTATGTTTCAGATGACTAAGCTTGAGGGCTGCCCTATATCCCGGCACGTGGTTGGAGACACACCGGTGACAGAAAGGTGAGCTGTGAGGATTTTCTCCACAGTGTCAACACTCACTCTCCCTCTCCATCTCTTCCTTTCTGTCACTCACACTCTTTCTCTGTCTCTCTCACTCTCTATCTCTTCCTTTCTCTCTCTCACACTCTTTCTCTCTTTCTCTTCCTCTCTCTCACTCTTTTTCTCTCTTTTCCTCTCTCTCACTCTTTCTCTCTCTTTCTGTCTCTCACTGTTTCTCTCTCTCTTCATCTCTCTCACTCTTTCTCTCTGTCTTCCTCTCACTCTTTCTTTCTTTTTCTCTCTCTCTTCCTGTCACTCCCACTGTTTCTCTCTTTCTCTCTGTCTTCCTCTCACTCCTTCTTTCTTTTTCTCTCTGTCTTCCTCTCACTCTTTCTTTCTCTCTCTCTCTCTCTCTCTTTCTCTCTCCTTTGATGGACGAATGACGCACAAATCCTATCTTGCTTTTTATCTAACAGGCTGTGATTCACGAATCGACGTCCCCCCCCACACCACCACAGCTGAACGCGTGTACAAACTGCGATGATGCGTGGCCATCCTGACAACGCCTGACAAAGTTGCTTCAGCACGTGGTGCACCCTCTTACACACACGCCGGTGGCGGAAGGTGAGCAGAGATACTTCTTTCCACAGCAGCGGACAGTCACCTCGGGGCAGTGGGAGTGGATAGTGTGCAGCAGCCTGGGCGCACAAGAGCACACAGACACCTCCGAGCAGTGGGAGTGGTTGGGCTGCACCAGCCTGAGTGCGCATTGCCGAAACAGATAATTAGGCGTGTGCAGTTGTATGTACTCTGCAATTACTAATTCTATACTATCTTTCAGATCACTAAACTTAAGGGTGCACTATGTCCCGGCACGTGGTTGGAGACACACCGGAGGCACAAAGGTAAGCTGCGAAGATTTTCTCCAGTGTCAACACTCCCTCTCCATCTCTTCCTTTCTCTCTCTCACACTTTCTCTCTTTCTCTGTCTGTTCCTCTCTCTCATTCTTTCTTTCTCTCTCTTCCTCTCTCTCACTCTTTCTCTCTTTCTCTCTACCTCTCTCTCACACTGTTTCTCTCTCTCTTTTCCTTGTATCTTACTCTTTCTCTTTCTCTCTCTCACTCTCACTCTTTCTCTGTCTTTGTCTGTCTTCCTCTCTCTCACTCTTTCTCTCCTCTCTCTCACTCTTCCTCTCTCTTCCTCTCTCTCACTCTTTCTCTCTCTCTTCCTCTCTGTCACTCTTTCTCTCTCTCTCTTCCTCTCTCACACTATTTCTCTCTTTCTCTCTCTCACTCTTTCTCTATTTCTTTGTCTTCCTCTCTCTCTCACTCTTTCTTTGTTTCTCTCTTTCTCCCTCACTCTTTTTCTCTTTCTCTTTCTCCTTTGCTGGACGCATGACACACCATCTTATCTTTCTTTTTGCCTTACAGGCTGTGATTCACAAATGGTCCAGCGATGACACGACATGGCTGTACATAGTTTTATTTGTTGTTGTTTTGTTTTAATAAAATGTTTTATATGTAAATCCATACATGACTAAGATTCTTATTTCTCCAACCTAACGTGACTGTCACATTTGTTTGTGGGGGGTGAGGGTGAGGGGAGATGGCGGACAAGGAGCTCCTACTGGGGGATGTCGGAGCAGTGTTGGGTGTCCGACCTGCATGATCGTTGCCTCTATTACATCTGTTCTCAGAGACTTAAGAGCTGGCGGTCTGGCTCGTAGATGAAGAACTGCGAGCACACTAGCAGGCTCATAGAGGGAGAACCGCGGCCCATTAGTTCACAGAGGAAGAGCTGCGGGCCAGCTCGCAGAGGAACACCTGCGGGCCGACTAGTATAGGGAAAGGTGGGGGCCATCGGCTTCCAAAGGGATAGCTGCGGAACACTGATGTTGGGAGAGGGAGCGTGAAGAGCGTATCTCGCAGAGAGACACCTCCGGTATATTTCCAGTATTGGCTTCACAGATACAACTGCGGGCCCGAGAACTCGCACCCGAAGAGCTGTGAGCCGACAAGTGGTTCGCAGAGGCAGACTTGCCGGCCCAAGTATATTGTTGGAGGTATGCTGTTGATGGTGGAAAAGGGTGCGTTACCTGCTAATGTAGGGAGATGCAGCGTGAAAGTGGTATCTTGCACAGACAGAGCTCCGGTATATTAAATTGCCCCGGGACCTTTCTTTTATATTTTCACTCGATGCGAGGCACAAGATGGCTGCTAACACTTCCTGGTTTGAATTGTTAGCAGCCAATCAGAGGCAAGCTCGTGTTTGGGAGTTAGGCACAGTCCAGATATATATATCTTTTTTTCCTTTAATATCTCAAAAAATACTGAACGGATTTACACCATTTACACAAAACAGCACTTTCTGCACCAAGACCTTTCTCCCTGCCAAATTTGCAATTCTTTCTTTGTCACACAGTACCTGTAATGCACCGCTCTCATCAAGAATGGAATCAGTAATAGCACAATTTCCCTGTTGCTCCACACATAAATACATGTAAAGAACAAATCAGAATAGTTCCTTTATTTTTTCAAATTGCAAAACTTCTCTCTATTGGTTATTTTTGAACTTTCCATATAAACAGTTTTTAAAACATTTAAGAACACATACAGGTGAGAAGTTCAACGTATTCTATCAACAAATTTTCTAGAACATTCTACTACACGTGCAGGTTAAAAGTTCATCATTTTTTCAAACCTAACGATATTTTTTTGCAACATTTTCTCGAACATTTAAGGGCACGTGCAGGTTAAAAGTTCACCATTGTTTTAAGTTCGAACGGTGCCTTCCAAATGCAAGTAGCAGGTGTGGTTGAACTGAGCAAATTTTATCCTATCATATGAACTCTACGTTGAAACTGCTTTTTATTAACCAATCACAAAGATGCTTTTCGACAAACTAATATGCACCCTACTTTTTAGTAAACAATGTTTTTCATCTCCCAATCAGTTATCGTTTTGTATGAGAAAAAAGTAGTTACCCATCTTTAAACATATCTCTTATTCTACGAACGGACTGCATGAGCTACAGACATCTATCCATATCTTCCAGCTACACCTTCAAAATGCTAGTGTGGATCGTAGGACATAGCTATGTTTTCTGGTGCAAGAGGTATGCAGAACAGAGACGTATTGACTTAGACCTAGGTTTACAAAATGTGGACATTAAATGGTTTGGACAGAGAGGATTGAAGTGGCACCAATTACTCCCTTTGGTTAAAACATGTTTGCATCTCCAACTCCCTGACCTCATGATTGTGCACTGTGGTGGAAATGACCTAGGCACATTGACTGGGGTAGGTTTGCAAATGCTAATGAAGGACACCTTTAGACAATTGCTGTTGCTTTTGCCTCAAACTGTCTTTGTATATTCCAATATATGCCAAAGACAGAAGTGGAAATGGTCAAACAAATGTTGTCCTCAGATTGAAAAATCTAGGAAGAATGTCAACAAAGCTGTGTCTGCATACCTCAGAGACCATAGAATGGGGTTGATCTACAACAACAACATACGTTATGATATGGCTGATATCTACAGAAGTGATGTAGTACACTTCACAGAACAGGGAAATAGAGTTTTTCTGAATAACCTGAAGCCGTGCATCCACACTTATATGTAGCTCCAACTAATAAACACAAAGGCTCTTTTTAGAGCCGCCTTATATTCCCAATATCGGTTCGCAGACTGACAACTGCAATCTGGCTAGCATAGGGAGACCTGCGGGCCATCGGGCAGCCTCGCAAAGGGAGAGCTACGGCCCGTGGGCTCGGCTCGTGCAGAGAGAGCTACGGGCCGTTGGCTCGCAAACGCAGAGCTGTGAGCCAATGGACTGGTAGTGTTTTATGGTTTAGGGTAGTGCAGTGGTGTTTGTGTAGTGTAGGGGGTCCTGCTGTGGGTAGTGTTTTAGGGTTTACGGTAGTGCAGTGGTGTTTGTATAGTGTAGAGGGTGGTGCTGGAGGTACATTTAGGGTTTAGGGTAGGGCAGTGGTCTTTACGTAGTGTAGGGGGTCCTGCTGTGAGTAGTGTTTTAGGGTTTAGGGTAGTGCAGTGGTGTTTGGGTAGTATAGAGGGTCGTGCTGGGGGTAGCGTTTTACAGTTTAGGGTAGTGCAGTTGTGTTTCTGTAGTTTAGGGGATCGTGCTGGGGGTAGTGTTTTAGGGTTTAAGGTAGTGCAGTGGCGTTTCTGTAGTGTAGGGGGTCATGCTGGCAGTAGTGGTTTAGTGTTTAGTTATGTAGTGCAGTGGTGTTTGGGTAGTGTAGGGGTCGTGCTGGGGTAATGTTTTAGGGTTTAGGGTAGTGCAGTGGTGTTTCTGTAGTGTAGGGGGTCATGCTGAGGGCCGTGTTTTAGGGTTTAAGGTAGTGCAGTGGTGTTTCTGTAGTGTAGGGGGTCGTGCTGGCAGTAGTGGTTTAGTGTTTAGTTACGTAGTGCAGTGGTGTTTGGGTAGTGTAGGGGGTCATGCTGGGGTAATGTTTTAGGGTTTAGGGTAGTGCAGTGGTGTTTCTGTAGTGTAGGGGGTCGTGCTGGGGTTAGTGTTTTAGGGTTTAAGGTAGTGCAGTGGTGTTTCTGTAGTGTAGGGGTCGTGCTGGCAGTAGTGGTTTAGTGTTTAGTTATGTAGTGCAGTGGTGTTTGGGTAGTGTAGGGGGTCGTGCTGGGGTAATGTTTTAGGGTTTTGGGTAGTGCAGTGGTGTTTCTGTAGTGTAGGGGGTCGTGCTGGGGGTAGTGTTTTAGGGTTTAAGGTAGTGCAGTGGTGTTTCTGTAGTGTAGGGGGTTGTGCTGGCAGTAGTGGTTTAGTGTTTAGTTAGGTAGTGCAGTGGTGTTTGGATTGTGTAGAGGGTCGTGTCGACAGACTGACTCACAGAGCTCCGAGCCAACGGACTGGCTTCTAAAGGCATAGCCGCGACCTCATGATGTGGGGAGAGGCAGCCTGAAAGGAGTATCTTACACAGACACAGATGCCAGTGTTGCCTCGCAGAGATAAAACTACACACCCGATGGCTTCTACACGGAGAGATGCGAGCTGATGGACTAAGTCACAAAATGGCTGCCAACACTTCCTAGTTTCAACCGTTCACAGCCAATGAGCCGCGAGCTCGTGCTCGTAACCCTCAGCCAATCAGATGTCAGAATTCTCAAATATCGATATCTGTAAAATTTGATATTTCTCAAAAACTACTGAACAGATTTACACCATTTCAACAAAAGAGCGCTTTCTCGACCACAACCTTTCTCCCTCACCAATTTGGCGTAATTCTGTTCAGCAGTTTGACCTGTAGCCTTGTCTAAAGTTTCCTATGGAAAATGCATTGAGAAAACACAATTTGGGACTCCCCTTTTTTCTCAGCCCCGCCTTGACCAAACACCCCCAAACTTTCAAGATAGGAGCTGATCAAAAAAGTGAAATTTTGTTGAAAATTTCGTAAAGATTTGTCAAATGACGCCAAAGTTATAAGCACATGGAGGGCTCCAGGAGAGGGGCCGCGCAACCCCCCTCCCAACATGAGTGAAGCCCCGGGGCTGCGGGGACCCCAGCGGGCCCCCGCAGCCCCAGCGACCCCCAGCTATTACTTTTTAAGAAATGCCCGCGAGACCTAGCCCACCCCGGGACCTCATTAAAAAATAACACTGGAACCCGCGACCCCAGCGCAAATTGCGCCAATTTTTTTGTTTTATAAAAAATGCTTTTTTTGGCCCTGTCGTCCTTCTGGCAACCCCTGATCAGGCCTAGGGGGTCACGGTGTTTCTACCCTGCCCCCTTCTCTTCTTTTATACCTTTGTTTCTCTGTTTTCTAGTGACCCGCTTCTACCGAGCCACAAGATGGCTGCCAACACTTCCTGGTTTGGAGTGTTCGCAGCCAATCACAGTGAAGCTCGTGCACGGGACTTAGGCTCCGCCCAGATATCAACACTTTTATTTTTCTTATTTCTCAGCAACCACTGAACGGATTTACACCATTTTACAAAAGGTCGCTTTCTAAGCCACGCACTACCTTTTTGCCAAATTTGGGGTAAATCCGTACAGTAGTTTCGGCTGTAGCCTTGCACAAAGTTTCCTATGGGAAATTGATTTTTTGACTCTTATTTTTTGTATTTCTCAAAAACTACTGAACGGATTTACCCCATTTAAAAAAAAGGTCGCTTTCTGAACCAAGCTCTATCTTTCTGCCAAATTTGAGGTAATTCCGTTCAGCAGTTCGGGCTGTAGCTCGTCGCCAAATTTCCTATGGAGATGTCATCAGTGATGCCATCAGTGATGTCACTGACCATGTCATGAATGATGTAATATGTGACGTCATCAGCAGTGCATTGCTGGGGCGCGAGTTATAGTTAGCTGAACTAACTATAATGGGGGAATTTCTATGGTTTTGTACGAGTGAAATGTCCAACTAAATATAACGTCCCTGAAACCTATGGTTTTTTCAGTGAATTTCTAAGGTTTTTTAAATGCTAATTTCTAACTATAACGTGCCTGAAACCTATGTTTTTTTCAGTGAATTTCAATGGTTTTTTAAATGCTAATTTCTAACTGTAACGTGCCTGAAACCTATGGTTTTTTCAGTGAATTTCAATGGTTTTTTAAATGCTAATTTCTAACTATGCCTACAAAGTTAGGACATGTGAAGAAAGAGGAAGAAAAGCGCAGAAAGAAGCAAGACAAATGCAGAAAGAGGCAACAGAAGTCCAGAAAGACGAAGAAAAGTGCAGGAAGAAGCAACAGAGGAGCAGAAGGCCTCCTGTGCCCCCAAATTTTTAATGACGGGTACTGGTGGTAACTGACTCTAAATAACCAGGACCGGAGCCAGTGCTATGCTAAAAAACACTTAGAATACAGTGAAAACACCTACATACACTAGGGAACACTATGCGTTGGGGTACCCCTGTAATTAGCATGACCTCCTCTGTATTTGCCATGAGTTAGTGCCTGGGTCATTGCATGAGTACATGAGTAGTGACTGGATGATTAGAGTACCTCAAGGACAGTGCATGGTGAATTTATAAGTGCCTGGGTTTTGGCGGAGTGATTGGATAAGTACATGGTGCGCGCTGGGTTATTGGAGGAGTGCATGGGTAGTGACAGGGCGATGGCTGGACTGCAAGGGTACTGCTCAGGGTATTGTAGCAGTGCATGAGTTAGTGCATGGGTCATTGCATGAGTGCATGGGTAGTGACTGGATGATTAGAGTGCTGCAAGGAGAGTGCATGGTGAATTTATAAGTACTTGGGTTTTGGCGGAGTGATTGCATAAGTACACACATGTCACATCAGGCCCCGCCCCCTCCCTTCACCACTGTGCAAACTGGTGGGTTTTATGTTGGGGGATTAATTCCCCTTGAATCCGTAGGGTCCCTGGGGGCCAACTAGCCCACCAGGTACCTCCAATAAGCGCCACAGAGCTGCGTTGCAGAGAGGTGGTCAGAGGCCATGTCCCTTTTTGCACCTCTCTGCAACACAACTCTGTGGCGCTTACTGGCCGTACCTGGTGGGCTAGTTGGCCCCCAGGGACCCTCAGGATTCAAGGGGACTTAATTCCCCAACTTAAAACGCTCCACAGGGTGCTTTGCACACTTGTCACATCAGGCCACGCCCCCTCCCTGCACCACTGTGCAAACGCACCCCCTGGTGTGTTGTAAATTGGGGGATTAAGTCCCTTTGAGTCCTGAGGGTCCCTGGGGGCCAACTAGCCCACCAGCTACCTCCAGTAAGCGCCACAGAGCTGTGTTGCAGAGTGATGTAAAAAGGGGGCGTGGCCTTGGACCACCTCTCTGCAACGCAGCTCCCTGGCGCTTACTGGAGGTACCTGGTGGGCTAGTTGGCCCCCAGGGACCCTCAGGAATCAAGGGGACTTAATCCCCCAACTTAAAATGCGCCACAGGGTGCGTTTGCACACTTGTCACATCAGGCCACGCCCCCTCCCTGCACCACTGTGCAAACGCGCCCCCTGGAGCATTGTAAATTGGGGGATTAAATCCCCTTGAGTGCTGAGGGTCCCTGGGGGCCAACTAGCCCACCAGCTACCTCCAGTAAGTGCCACAGAGCTGCGTTGCAGAGGTGTAAAAAGGGGTGTGGCCTCTGAACACCGCTCTGCAACGCAGCTCCCTGGCACATACTGGAGGTACCTGGTGGGCTAGTTTGCCCCAGGGATCCTCAGGATTGAAGGGGACTTAATCCCCCAATTTACAATGTGCCAGGGGGTTCGTTTGCACACTTGCTATGTCAGGCCCCGCCCCTCCCTGCACCACTGTGCAAACGCGCCCCTGGCGGAGTTGTAAATTGGGGGATTAATTCCCCTTGAGTCCTGAGGGTCCCTGAGGGCCAACTAGCCCACCAGGTACCTCCAGTAAGCGCCACAGAGCTGCATTGCAGAGAGGTGTAAAAAGGGGCGTGGCCTCTGAACACCTCTCTGCAACGCAGCTCCCTGGCGCATACTGGAGGTACCTGGTGGGCTAGTTTGCCCCCAGGGACCCTCAGGATTGAAGGGGACTTAATCCCCCAATTTACAATGTGCCAGGGGGTGCATTTGCACACTTGCTATGTCAGGCCCCACCCCCTCCCTGCACCACTGTGCAAACGTGCCCCCTGGCATGTTGTAAATTGGGGGATTAATTCCCCTTGAGTCCTGAGGGTCCCTGAGGGCCAACTAGCCCACCAGGTACCTCCAGTAAGTGCCAGAGAGCTGCGTTGCAGAGAGGTGTAAAAAGGGGCGTGGCCTTTGAACACCTCTCTGCAACGCAGCTCCCTGGCACATACTGGAGGTACCTGGTGGGCTAGTTGGCCCCCAGGGACCCTCAGTATTCAAGGGGAATTAATTCCCCAACTTACAACGCGCCAGGGGGCACGTTTGCTGAGTGCTGCAGGGAGGGGGCGGGGCCTAGCCGCGATGCCGGCTTTTAAAAAAAAAAATGTTTTAACAAGGGGGGCTAAGTGGCCCCCCTTCTCTTGCCTTTTTTTGGGCCCTGGGGACCCCATCCCCCAGGGCCTAACCCCTTTTTTTTTTTTTTAGTATAAACGGGAGGGGGGCCGCGTGGGCCCCCGTCCCATGGCCAATTCCGGCCCGGGGACCCCATCCCCTGGGGCATGGCCACATATATTTTTTTTAAAGGAGCGGGGGCTACGTTGCCCCCCCTCCTGAGGCCTCTATTGGCCCCGGGGACCCCATCTCCCAGGGCCGGCCTTTATTTATTTATTTTTAATTTGGGGAGGGAGGCCGCATGGTCCCCCTCCCGGGCCACTTCTGGCCCCGGGGACCCCATCCCCCGGGGCCTGGCCATCCTTTTATTTTTTATTTTTGGGAGGGGGCCATGTTTGCTGAGTGCTGCAGGGAGGGGGCGGGGCCTAGCCGCGATGCTGGCTTTTAAAAAAAAAAAAAATTTAACAAGGGGGGCTGTGTGGCCCCCCTTCTCTTGCCTTTTTTTGGGCCCTGGGGACCCCATCCCCCAGGGCCTGACCCCGTTTTTTTCTTTTCAATGTAAACGGGAGGGGGGCCGCGTGGGCCCCCCTCCCGTGGCCAATTCCGGCCCCGGGGACCCCATCCCCTGGGGCATGGCCACATATATTTTTTTTAAAAGAGGGGGGCTGCGTGGCCCCCCCACCTGAGGCCTCTATTGGTTCCGGGGACCCCATCCCCCGGGGCCAGCCTTTATTTTTTTATTTGGGGAGGGGGGCCGCATTTCAAAGCAATCAGCTTTGGATTTTGGAAGCGAGAGCAGGTTTCCCTGCTCTCGCTTCCAAAATCCAAAGCAAGTTTGCTATGACAGGGCGGGAGCCGCGCGGCTCCCACCCAGTCATAGCAAACAGCAGTGTCCCGGGGGTGGGCACCCCGGGACACTGTAGGAGCCGGCCCTGGGGGGTGGCGGTCCCCAGGGCCATGGAGGGCTCCAGGAGGGGGGCCGTGTGGCCCCCCTCCCTCCTTTTCATTGCCCCGGGGAGGTGGTGGTCCCCGGGGCCGGGGACCGCTATGGACCCCAAATCTCAATATTAAGTGCCCCGGGGAGGTGGAGCTCCCCTGGGCAGTGTGGGGGGGGGTTGAGCCCCCCCACACTAATTATTTTTTTAGCCCCGGGGAGGTGTCGGTCCCCGGGGCTCGGGGGGCCACAGCGCCCCCGCCAATTATCATAAATGCTCCGGGGAGGTGGCAGTCCCTGGAGCAGCATGGGGGGTTGGGACCCCACATGCATTTCTTTATGTAGCCCTGGGGAGGTGGCGGTCCCCAGGGCTACGGGGGGCTGCATGCCCCCCGTATTTATTTTAATAAGCCCCGGGGAGGTGGTGGTCCCCGGGACTACGGGGGCCCCGCGGGCCCCCGCAACATTATTTCTAAGTGCCCATGGGACCTGGCCCACCCGGGGGCTTTTTGAATACGAAGCGCAGGAGCCCGCGCTTCGTTTTTTTTTTTTTTTGTCCGGATTCGCGCACCCAGCGCAAATTCGGCTGATTAATTTTTTAAAAAAAATGCTTTTTTGGGCCCTGGAGGTCCTTGTGGGACCCCCTGAGCAGGCCTAGGGGGTCAGGGTGTTTCTACCCTGCCCCCTTTTCTTTTTTTCACCTTTGTTTTTCTGTTTTCTTGTCACTCGGTTCTACCGAGTCACAAGATGGCTGCCAACACTTCCTGGTTTGGAGTGTTGGCAGCCAATTAGAATAAAGCTCATGGTCGGGAGGGTTCGCGAACCCTCCTCGGCCATAGATATCGAAACTTTTATTTTTTGAATTTCTCACCAACTACTGAACGGATTTACACCATTTAAAAAAGGATGCTTTCTGAACTAAGCACTACCATTTTGCCAAATTTGGTGTAATTCCGTTCAGCAGTTCGAGCTGTAGCAGTGTCTAAAGTTTCCTATGGGAAATTGATTTTCCGACTCCTATTTTTTTAATTTCTCAGGAACTACTGAACGGATTTACACCATTTAACAAAAATGACTCTTTCTGAACCAAGGGCTACCTTTTTGCCAAATTTGGTGTAATTCCGTTCAGCAGTTCGGGCTGTAGCCGTGTCTAAAGTTTCCTATGGAAATTAACATAGAGAAAACACGTTTTGGGACCCCCCTTTTTTCTCGTCCCCCGCTTGGCGAATCACCCCGAAACCTTCAAGACAGGAGCTGACCGGAGCGCCCCACTAGTTTTGAAAATTTCGCGAAGATTCGTCAAACGACGCTAAAGTTATTGGGAAAACAAAAAATGCTTTTCCTATGGAAAATAGGTCCTAACTATAACTACCTACTGGCGACCGCCAGTAGGTAATATATATGTAGAGATGGATATATATAATAACCTTGCACCCGTTTCAAAAGTCTCCACACAATGTTGAAGACCTATTCCTTTGCTACATTGGCGGATGATGCAAAGTTTCGTGGTGGTTAATTAAAAGGTTGCAATTAAACAAAGGGAGCCTCAAAACAAATTTTTACACCAATGCATAATCCCATAAACGTTTCACAGGGACTTACTGGCAAAATTGATTCAGTAGTTTTGTACTTATAAGGCACTAAAACTTGGTGATATATTGGGCCACGGTATGGCATGGTAATTTCGCTGTCTACCGCAGTACTTTCCGATGACAAGGCAGTATATGATTGGCTAATGACTGCCTGAACAAAAGCTAAAGGCAACCATCTTGTTTATACCACATTTTGGCAGTGTTCCAGGTTAGAGCCCTAAATCTTGGTAAGTAGTTGGCTTTATATTTTTTCCCTACCTATCACCATTTTATTAAAGTGATATTAGGCAGGGAAAATTATTTATATTTTCTATATATCTAAAAAAAGGTTTAGGTCTAGGAAATACTGCTGTACTCAAAAATAAAAATAATAAATATGAAAAAAAATAAAATACACTGAACTACACTATATTTTAGAAATATAGTCTACTATACTGTTTTTTCAATTTCTTACATATTTAATTTAAAAAAAAATGTATGCAGTACCAGTACTACCTACAAGTTACTGTCATTTCATCAATAATATGCACACTTGGGACTGATCCTATTCTAGCCCCCCCTCCAGCACCCTTATGCGGTGCAACACATTGTCAAACCCAGGCCCACCCTAGCAATTCTTATAATCCAATACCACACAGTTTAACGGTATACCTTGGGTCACAACGATATCAGAAATATGTACATACAAAGAATTATAACACTTTTTAGCAGCACCGCTGGCTGAGGCCACACACATAAAACCAATGTCAAATGTAGTGTTTTTCTGGCAAGAAATGAATGTGTAAAGCAATACCGCCAGCCAGTGTCTTGAATCACAGGTGGTCCACAGACTGTCACTCCCACACACAAACTCACTCTACACCGATACGCAGTACAGGCAGGTTCGTACAGAATGTGGCGGTGCAACTGATACCCAACCAGTCAATTGATAGCACACTGCAGACCCCATGACCCAAGCCTCCCTCCACCCTATAGCTCAACCAACTGGCTTATGCCCACAGATGGAAGATAACCAGCCCACCACCTACTAGGCAGCACGTGGTCAAAGTCACACATAGTAAGGGTCCCAGGGAAGGAGGTGGGGTTAGGTAGCAGGACTAATTAGGAGGCAGTCATCAAAAAGGGGTTTGGTAGTTACTCGGAAGTTCCCCCACAGGAAGCAGTAACAGAAGCAGGCTGAGGGCAATAGTCGGTCACTCAATAGGGTTCCACAAGGGCCTTCCAGCACCATCCCAGTTTTGCGAAGCACAGGGGGGAAAAGCAGTCTCTTGACCCACTTCAGATCGCTCTTGGATGCATTCCCCCAGCCCAGTCAATCACTCTCACTACCCAAGTGCGAGCCGGGCAATACTTCCTGGCAACACACTGTTGTTGGGGGCCAGGTGAGGAGAGGGCAGTTGGTCCGCTGTGATGAGGGCCAAAAAGGGAGTAATCGATGGATTGGGAATGAAGCAGGGAAGCGTCATGGAAGAAGGAGGCACCCTGTCAGGTACACATCGATCAGAGTCCCACCCAAGAAATCTGGGCACATTGTTTGGTATGCATTGATTCAGGCCGCACCAGACCGTTCCGGTTACACACAACGAAGAGTTGCAAATTCCGTACCACCCTGGAGATGAGGCACAACATGATGATGATGATGAATACATTTATTTGCATAAGTTAACTAAAACCAATGCAATACAAAATAAAAAACATTTTCTTGTACAATTTATAACGATAAAAAGTTGATAAAATACGATTCTTAAGTGCCAGCAATTGTCTCAGGTCTTCTTTTCAAATTTGAGTTTGGCCATTGCACTGTTGCCCATTCCGTGAGAGAGTATCACCACCCATGATGTTCAGGGCTCCAGGACTGCTTTTATTACCGTTCCTCTCGTTTTTAGCTATTTCTTATGTAGAGTGCTAATGCTTTGCGAATTCATTACCTCGTGTGCCAGATTTGTATCTGATTACGTGCAACTGTTGTGAACCACCTGGAGACACAGAGCCGTGGTCTCATAGTTTCTTTGTCCGATGGCTGGGACCAGTCCCCGGAGGAGGGCGCCCGTCTCTTTCTTCTGTTGGCCCTGGGACCTCCGACACCATACTCTGCTGATTGCGCACCGCAAGACTTATGTGGTGTGAATGAGTGTATTGCAGTTTTCAGTTAGGTGGAGGGGACCTTTAGGCTCGATTGCTGCTTCATTGGCTTGATCCGTTCACTTTCGGGGTCCTTTGTTTGAAGTAATCCGGGTTCAGCGTTTGGACTGTTCGAGGGCAAGGTGCCGTTGCAGGGCTGGGATAGATGGCTCCCCTGATAGTTTGTACAAATCTTCCACAGAGGGCCAAGATGTTGGGTTCTCTTTGTGTGAGACATACAGAAGAGGACTCAACATTCTGTGTACGTTGATATAGGTCACACCTGAGGATTCCGGTCACACACAATGAAGAGGCGCAAATTCCGTACCTCCCTGGAAATGAGGCACAACATCCGGTGCGCATTGATATGGGTCACACTTGGCCATTACGTCACACACAGAAACCTGTGAATAAGACACTGAGCGCAATAAGCATGCAATCAGCATGCCACACGAGAGAGCTGCGGCACGATCAACAAAGCAGGCCGCGATTGTCAGGAGTCACGGGAGGTTTCATAATCAGAACCCAGATGAAGCGCGCACCAACGTTCTGTTGCGCACTTCACCAAGAGTTTTCCCCTGAGAAGCAGTTATCTTCATGGCGTCATGACAAAGTTAGTCAGGGGGCGCCGTGAGAGCGTCGGGTTTCTTCGACGTCGGTTTCCCAGCCATCAGACCTTCAGGTTAGTGTCTTAGTGATGCGCATGTCATTTGGAAAAGGAGCGAGGGTGCGCAAAATCGAAGTGTAGCGTTTCTCTTAGTAACGCTCTTCCTGAGAGTCCTGCAGTTTAGTTCCTGTTAGAGGCGAGTAGTGCATGTCATTTGGAAAAGGAGCGAGGGTGCGCAAAATCAAAGTGTAGCGTTTCTCTTAGTAACGCTCTTCCTGAGAGTCCTGCAGTCTAGTTCCTGTTAGAGGCGAGTAGTGCATGTCATTTGGAAAAGGAGCGAGGGTGCGCAAAATCGAAGTGTAGCATTTCTCTTAGTAACGCTCTTCCTGAGAGTCCTGCAGTTTAGTTCCTGTTAGAGACGAGTAGTGTTTCTCCCGTTTTGGTGTCATTTGGGGCAGAGTTCATTGACGCTTACATGAGAGTTTACGAGTAGAATTCTTATGTATTGATATACTTGATACCAGATTATAGACCCGTTATCCTTCCCTCCTATTGGGTTTGCTTGTGAGTTCATAGGAAGACTAGGTTATTTCCCATGAACTGAAGTTGTGTAGTATATCCTGAGCAGCTATAAGGAGTTAGGGTAATCTTTGAGAACCAGCATACCTCTACAGAACAACACTAGCGAATACCATTAAAACCCCGAGAATATTAATTCCAAGCGTGTTCGCACAGGATAACAGTAAGTTAAAATACAAAAGAGTTATTAGTTAGGAATTTGAATTAATGTTAAAGACTCACCTGTTTCTCTCCCTGCTTAAGAGCCAGCACTGGTGTTATCCTGGTGAGACCTGTAAGGAAAAAAGAAAAGTAATTATAAATAAAGACTTCTCATCAAACAACTGATATTTAATACAAGAGAAGCTAGAAGAGAGACAAGCCCTAAGCCTTTTCCTGGTAAGATTTATCATCTATTAAGATACATATCTGAACGGTACATGCAATAGAAGAGTAAATTGGAAATGTATTTGTTAACAGCCTTTTGAAAAGAAAGAAGAAGACGAGGCAGAAAGGCAGAAGAAACTACCGGGCTGTCTCTTCTCTATCCCAATTCCCCTTTCCCCACTTGGTACTTACCTGTGAAGGGTTCTCTCAACCTAGCAGGGACGTATTAGGAGGGGAGTTGGGAACTAGCGTCATTCAGCTCCTGTGCTATCTAGAAAAACTCAGCGATACCAAAGGGGATGATGGACGGAGCGTTTGAGCTAATCAAACACTCACCCCCAGTCAACTGATCTGGGTTTAATCCATCATCATTCTTTAGCTCACTCCACCACCCCAGTTCAGACATGGCCATATGCAAACCAGTCTGACCCTGTGCCTCATGGGAACAGTCCAGCCCGAACTGCCAAGCCATGTCTTCCCTGGACCGGAAACAAGCATCCTGGGACCGGTTTCTGGCTATTCAGCCGTCATCAGCCAGGCTAGCTTGAATCCAGTGACAAAGTGAGCAAGGGACCCACGTCTGGGCATACCCTGCCAACTTAGGGCGAACAAAGCGATACCAAAGGGGATGATGGACGGAGCGTTTGAGCTAATCAAACACTCACCCCCAGTCAACTGATCTGGGTTTAATCCATCATCATTCTTTAGCTCACTCCACCACCACAGTTCAGACATGGCCATATGCAAATCAGTCTCACCCTGTGCCTCATGGGAACAGTCCAGCCCGAACTGCCAAGCCATGTCTTCCCTGGACCGGAAACAAGCATCCTGGGACCGGTTTCTGGCTATTCAGCTGTCATCAGCCAGGCTAGCTTGAATCCAGTGGCAAAGTGAGCAAGGGACCCGCGTCTTGGCATACCCTGCCAACTTAGGGCGAACAAAGCGTTACCAAAGGGGATGATGGACGGAGCGTTTGAGCTAATCAAACACTCACCCCCAGTCAACTGATCTGGGTTTAATCCATCATCATTCTTTAGCTCACTCCACCACCCCAGTTCAGACATGGCCATATGCAAATCAGTCTGACCCTGTGCCTCATGGGAACAGTCCAGCCCGAACTGCCAAGCCATGTCTTCCCTGGACCGGAAACAAGCATCCTGGGACCGGTTTCTGGCTATTCAGCCGTCATCAGCCAGGCTACCTTGAATCCAGTGGCAAAGTCAGCAAGGGACCCACGTCTGGGCATACCCTGCCAACTTAGGGCGAACAAAGCGATACCAAAGGGGGATGATGGACAGAGCGTTTGAGCTAATCAAACACTCACCAACAGTCAACTGATCTGGGTTTAATCCATCATCATTCTTTAGCTCACTCCACCACCCCAGTTCAGACATGGCCATATGCAAATCAGTCTGACCCTGTGCCTCATGGGAACAGTCCAGCCCGAACTGCCAAGCCATGTCTTCCCTGGACCGGAAACAAGCATCCTGGGACCGGTTTCTGGCTATTCAGCCATCATCAGCCAGGCTAGCTTGAATCCAGTGGCAAAGTGAGCAAGGGACCCACGTCTGGGCATACCCTGCCAACTTAGGGCGAACAAAGCGATACCAAAGGGGATGATGGAGGGAGCGTTTGAGCTAATCAAACACTCACCCCCAGTCAACTGATCTGGGTTTAATCCATCATCATTCTTTAGCTCACTCCACCACCCCAGTTCAGACATGGCCATATGCAAATCAGTCTGACCCTGTGCCTCATGGGAAGAGTCCAGCCCGAACTGCCAAGCCATGTCTTCCCTGGACCGGAAACAAGCATCCTGGGACCGGTTTCTGGCTATTCAGCCGTCATCAGCCAGGCTAGCTTGAATCCAGTGGCAAAGTGAGCAAGGGACCCACGTCTGGGCATACCCTGCCAACTTAGGGCGAACAAAGCGATACCAAAGGGGATGATGGACGGAGCGTTACGACAGCGAGTCCTGACAGAGTGAAGTGCCCAAGTTGGTACTAGCACCCGGGCAGAATGACGGAAGGTTTGGACCTAAAAAATTTAGGAGATATCCTGGGAAGTATACAAAGAGATTTAGATGCAGTTAGAGAAGAAAACAAAATCCTACGACAGGAAATAGTTAGTTTAAAAATGGGAGAGACCGCTTCAGGAGTTAGCTATAAAACCTCCACTTTTGAGTCCCAGAAATCAAATGCCAGTTCTTCATCCTTTGCTCCCACCCAAGTAATTCACTCACTATCACCAGTCATTCCTCTGGCCCCTCCTGAGCGATTTAACGGAGACCCGCAAAAAGCACAAACCTTCTTGACCCAGTGCTCCTTACATTTTATGTGTCGCCCCACGATCTTCCCCGATGCACAGTCACGCATCGCATTCATATTGTCCTACCTCAGTGGGGACGCGGCCTCCTGGTCGATGCCTTTAGTGACCAACGACGATCCCATCTTATACAACCTAGAAGATTTCAAAAAAGAATTCCTTTGAATTTTCGATAGGAGAAGGGGGTCGCAGGCCATGGACAATGAACTGTTGGAGTTGAGACAGGGTAATCGCGAATTGGTCGCTTATCTAGCCCAGTTCAACAAGCTAGTGGTCGAAACAGGGTGGCCAGAAAACAAAAGAGCAGCAGTCTTCTATCGAGGCTTGCGGGAGGAATTAAAAGATGCCCTCTCGCAAATCCCCAACCGTCCAACGGAAATCTCCGCACTGGTGGATTTGGTGTTAGAGATAGATTTTCGTCAGAGTGAACGGAAAGGCGAAAAAAGAAGGGAGTTCAGGCCCAGTGTCCCTCGATTCGATCAAATCAAATCAGAAAACACCCGAGCCGCTGAAGGTTCTTCAGCAGTTGAGCCAATGCAAATCGGTGCAATTCATGGACCATTAACCAAAGAAGAAAAAGAGAAAAGACGGCAAAATAAGCTTTGTATGTACTGCGGAGGCAGTAGACACTACGTAAAAAATTGTCAGAAAAGACCTAAGACACCATTGAAGGAGAAGGAAAACTAGCAGCACCACCAGTGACGGGAGTTGGGCTGGTGGATGCAAGTGAAAATACAACTCCAGTGAATCATCAAGTAGCTAACACCTTGCAAGTCTCTTCACCACATTTGACTCTATCGGTGACACTGAAATTCAGAAATGTGGTCCTGACAGAAATCATTGTTATGGTTGACTCTGGGGCTACGGGCAATTTCTGCGATCAAAAATGTGCTAAACATATTGGGTTGTTGGCTATCAAGAAGGAAAGAATCGAGAAGGTCAGAGCAGTCGATGGTACAGACTTAACTTCTGGTCCAATAACTAGCCACATGGAGCCAGTACAGATGATCACCATTGCAGGGCATCAAGAGACCCTTCAATTTAATTTAATCGACGCTCCCCAGTTCCAATTAATTTTGGGGTTACCTTGGTTAACCGAACACAATCCGTTGATTGACTGGGGAGCCCGTACCATTCAGCTGAATTCAGACTATTGTGCCACGCATTGCTTTGAAGAAACAAAAATTCAACCGGAGCCCAGTGTTGTGACTCGGCTTTGTGAGAAAGGAGCGTCGGTGTGTTTAATTCAAACTACTGAAATTCCAAAAGAATACGAGGACTTCGCAGATGTGTTCGATGAGGTTCAGGCAGAGAGGTTGTCCCCTCACAGGTCTTATGATTGTAAAATCGACCTAGAACCAGGGGCAAATTTGCCATGTAGCAGAGTCTATGCCTTAACCGAAAAAGAAAACGTCCATCTAAAAGAGTACTTGAAGAAAAATCTTGAGACTGGCTGTAGGAGAGTAGGATCTGCTTCACATGGGTACCCCCACTTTTTGCTGATGCTTCACTGTTTTTCGACCTTAGTCTGGCTGGGGCCCTGCTAATCAGAACCCCAGCCTAGCTGCTTCCTCTCTAAAATGGTTTCCATGTGCCTTAGGCACATCACTGATTGGAATCTGGAGTGCCCTTATAAGTCCCTAGTATATGGTATACTATGTACCAAGGGCATAGGTACCTCAGAGGCCTACCAGGGGCTGCAGCATGTATTATGCCACCCCTGGAAGGCCAACCAAACTGACACCACAGGTCTGCCTCTGCAGCCTGGGTAAGGTGGTGCATGCACCCCTTACTGTGATATAGGTTACCTATATCACTAAATACATACACACATATAAACCTATAAGTCACTCCTATGGCAGGCCTTATCAATTCTGAAGGCAGAGTGCGTGGTTCCTATGTGAGAGGGTGCCCCTGCATGAGCAGGGCCCCTCTGCAGCATTCGGAGACCCTTCTCTGATGCTGTTTGTAGTGCAGCCTGACCATATACTCTTAAGCGCATTATAACCTCGCGTTAAATGCTAACTTTGGAATGGCTGCACCTAAACATGTCGTGTTTGGTGTCAAACATCTTGGAATACTACCCCCCGCCAATTCTGGCGGCAGGGGTAGCATTCCACCCTTCTAGAGGGAGAGACATGTTAACCCTGGCCTGGCCGGTAACTTCTTTCTTAAGCCCTGGCATCACAAAATGGATGCTGCTGCCACAGACACGAGTCTGGCCTCCTGCTGCTGGACGAAACTCCGGCAGGGGAGGCCTGGACAATAGGTTTCCTGTCCCAGGGAGGTGTGACCACCTCCCCAGACAGGATAATGTGTATTGGGGCTGGGCGGGAGCACTTTCGGGTGCTTTGAAGTCCTGCACTGGGTGCACACTTGGTGTCCCTGTGCATACCCCAGTTCAAACCGGATCAGGGGCTTGCAGCCCCTGCTTTGGTGCTAACTGGACAAAGGGAAAGGGGTGTAGCCACCCCTCTGCCCTGACCCACCCATAGGTGGGGCCACAGAGTAGTCCAACCCCTAAACTTAGTATAAGTATAGGAACCCAGTCCTTAGGACTTTAGATTATCCCTGGACGAAACTCTGAAACAGAATCCTGGACCTTCGACGCTCTACTCAAGACTAGAGGACAGAAGAATCTCCCTTGGGGTCAAGGAGTGACTCCCCTGCTTGGCAGGCACCAAAGAAGCAATTGTCCGGTCTGCATCGCCTAAGCTCCCGTCGGACGCCGAAGTCTTTGCATCACCAGAGGTGGATTTCCAGACTTCCCCGAGGCTGTCCTGAGTCCCCAGCAAAGCTGAGGCCCGTAGCTGTCGTGGGTAACGTGGAACTGTGACCCCTGGACACCGCATGCATTTGCTAGTGCATCCTCTTCTGGGTCTCCCACGAAGTCATGCTTTGGGCTGCGAGTAGCCCTAGCCTCCAGCACCAACTGCACCGAAGATCACTGGCCTCCACTCCACGAGTGTCCTGTGAGCCAGCTCCACGTGCGACATCTTGAGGCTCCTTCACGGTTGCTAGCCCGTTGGCTAGTAGCCCTTCACGAAGGCCAATCCTTTTCTTCTTGGGCTCCCTGGTTGCTCCAGGCTTGCCCTCACTTACCCTTGCTGGGTGAGTTCATCAGACCTTGCTGGTCTGCATCATCGACATTCTTCACTTTCATCGAGACTTGCTGTTCCCAAGGCTTGTTGGGTCCAATCCGGTCGCCGACACCTCAGCACTCGACAGACATCGTGTACCAGCCCGAATCCTGCTCCTGGTCACCGACAACGCCTCCTGGACCTCGTGGCTGAAGAGTCAAGACAACCGTCAACCTACCTGAAGCACTCGACATCGGTGGGCATCCGCTCATCGCCATACTGGTCACTGGCTAGTGACCCAGACTCTGTCCCCTCTGCTTTCAGGTTCTTCAGATCTCCGATCCACTCTTGGATCCACCCGGACACTTTCCACTTGGTCGCCAGCAGCACTTTGCAGCAGATCGCCATTCAAATCGACGACGAAACCCGACCCCAAAAGGCACCTATGCACCCGGCTTCCCTGGGTGAGGTAACACGAGTACTCCGGTGCTCCCGTGGGTAGAGACTCTAGAACGACCTAGTTCTCAAAGGGTTTGCTCCAAGTCCTCCTTTAAGTGTCCCTTTTCTTTAATTTCCTGATCGCGACTTTCTCCATAGAAGTTAACGGCGTATCGCGGTTGTGTATTTACACTGCACGCGTCCCCCGTGGGTCCCCTGTGTCACTACCTTGGGTGGTTCCTTGTGGTCCAAGCACTTCTAGAGGCTCTAGGCCTAGTGTCTAGTTCAGTCGTGGTTCTTATACCACTTTATTGGTATATGGTTTGGTACGCCCCTAGGGCCCAAACGTGTATTTGTGCTATTACTGTGTTTAAATAACTTATAACTTGTGTACTTCGAACTCTAGCCTCATAAAGAGACTAGAGGGGTGTGTTTAGCAATAAGTACATATATTTTGAATATATACCTGGTGTGGTGCTCTTTCATTTGGTCACTCAAGAGATTATAGACTGGTAAAACAAGCTGCTTTACATTCCTTCAAGACTTAGCCTGAAGGCTGCTCTCCATAGCTACCACTAGGATAGCTTTCAATAAGGTTGTCTTTAACCTATCTCCAATAAGGGGTTGTTTGGACTGGTGCAAGGTGCCCACTATAATTAGTGGACAGCATATGCCAGGCCAACTTCTCACATTGGTGTGCAGCGTGTGGGATTCCAGCTTGCTATTGTTTTACCAGATAATCTCAATTGAATTGATCAACTGAAAACCACTAAAGGTACCTAAGGTACATATAATTTAAGCTTAGAATACAGTAAGTTCTACTGAACTTAGAGTTGTGTGTTAAGGGATAGCACACCCTTTCTACAACTCAAGAGAGTTTAGTAGGCCACACTAGAGTAGGTAGTGCATACACCACACCTCACTAGTGATGTCTTCAAAGCCAGGACCCAGTGAGTCCTTGCCAGAAGCCCATGGGCTTCTCCCTCCAAGTATGATACACTCCCATTCTTGGAATTGAGAGCATTGTGTAACTTGAGGAAATTGAAGACAGGACAAAGTCCCACCACCCAACATCTGAGAGAGATGTTGGAAGCTTATGATCTCAGTAAGCCCTTAGGGACTGAAGGGGTAGGAGCTGAGGGTGGGGCAGAAGATGAGGATGGGGCCAGGGGTAGCAATACCCCCAGCCCCCCCCTCTGAAACTGGCCAGGAAGGTGACAATGACCCTGACCTGGATAACCCAATCCCTCCTGTGGACGATGAAGAGGAAGATCAGAATGATACCCACTTTGTCCCCCAGGAAGGATTATGAGTGTGCCCAGAAAGTCTAGGTCTCCTTCTCAGGAGTCTAACCACTCTGGCACCTCCATAGGGACCTCTGTCTCCTCTCATAGGAGGGAATCCTCTCATGAGAGAAGAAAGAGGCTGGTTCAATATGAGGAAGCTCAACTTGAACTCAGAAAACAGCAACTGGCTATAGACAGGGAGTCCCTAGATCTCTACAAAGAGAGAAGAAAGTTGGGACTAGAGTCCCATGGTGGCAGCCATGTCCCTAGAGATAGGGAAAGGTCCTATGACCATAGGAACCTGAGCAAGATTGTCCCTCCCTACCAGAGTGGGGATGACATCCACAAGTGGATAACTGCTCTAGAGAGGGCCTGTAAAGTACAGAAGGTCCCTCAAGAGCAGTGGGCAGCAATCTTGTGGCTCTCCTTTGCAGACAAAGGTAGAGACAAGCTCCTCACTGTTAGAGAGGAGGATGCTGATAATTACAAGGTCTTGAAGAGTGCTCTTATTGATGGGTTTGGCCTAACAACTGAACAGTACAGGTTGAAGTTCAGAGATACCCAAAAGCACAGACTCAAGACTGGGTAGACTATGTGGATTGTTCTGCCAAGGCTCTGGAAGGCTGGTTGATGGGCAGTAAGGTGTGTGACTTCTCAGGATTGTACAATCTGATAATGAGGGAGCAGATTCTTAATAACTGTCAAAATCAGCTGTTGCATCAGTACCTGGTGGACTCTGATCTGACCTCTCCCCAAGAATTGGGAAAGAAAGCAGACAAATGGGTCAGAACCAGGGTGAGGCAGAAGGTACAGAACCAAGGTGGGGACCCTAAGAAGCAAGATGCTAAGAACTCTGAAAAGGGTGGGGAGAAGGGTAAAGATCAAAAGTCTTCACCAGGCCCCCAAAAATCTTCTTCAGGTGGGGATTCACAGTCTACAAAAGGGAAAGGCCAAAGAAAACCATGGTGCAAGGTCTGTAAGCAAAAGACCCACTGGACCAGTGATTGCACCAAGTCCAAAGACTCAAGTCCAGCACCCACCAATGCCCCTAAGGCACCTGTTCCCCCTAGTACAGTTACAGTTGGTGGGAGTGCTCCAGCCAAGGGTTTAGTAGGGTTCACCCTGGGTACTGAGTTGGGCTCTGACCTAGTCAGAGAACTAACTCAGGCTGTGTTAGTCTGTGATGGAGGCATGGATGTGACCTCCTCTGTGAGTCCCAGTAATCTGGGCAAGTACAGAAAACAGCCTTTAATCAATGGACGAGAGGCTTTGGCATTTAGGGACACAGGGGCAAGTGTCACAATGGTGACACAAGACCTTGTGAATCCTGGGCAAGTTATTCTTGATGAGATGTACCAAGTGACCAATGCTAGCAACGTCAGAACCCGACCATACTCTGGCAGTTGTTAACTTCTCCTGGGGAGGGGTAACTGGCCTTAAGAAGGTTGTGGTGAGTGCAAACCTACCAGTCGAATGCTTGCTTGGCAATGACTTAGAAACTTCTGCATGGGCAGAAGTGGAGCTCAGGACCCATGCAGAAATGCTGGGGATCCCTGCAGATGTGTTTGCTGTGACCAGGTCACAAGCCAAAATGTCTAGCACTGAACAGGCCCTGGATTCTGGAATAATGGACCAAGTGCCTTCCAAGAGGAGGAGTAGTAGGGTTAAGGCAGTGCCTTCCCCCTTGGCTCAGGAGGAAGATCAGTCCCTTGAGGGGGATGATCTCAGTCCTGAGGAAGGAACTGTCCCAGAGGAACTTGAACCTGACTAGGTTGAGTTCTTGGGGACAGGGGGACCTTCCAGGGCAGATCTGAGCCAGGAGCAGCAGAGCTGCCCCTCCCTTGAACCCCTCAGACAGCAAGCTGCTGCTGAGGCTGCTGGGAAAGCTAGTGGTCCCCATACAGTGTATTGGGATGATGGACTCCTGTACTCAGAGTGTAGAGACCCCAAGCCTGGTGCTACCAGGAGGTTGGTTATACCTCTAAAGTTCAGGGGCTTCCTATTGACCCTAGCCCATGATATTCCCTTGGCAGGTCACCTGGGCCAGAACAAGACTTGGGACAGAATTGTCCCTCACTTTCACTGGCCCCACATGTCTGAAGACACCAAGGAGTTTTGTCGCTCCTGTGTAACCTGCCAGGCCAGTGGCAAGGCAGGTGGCACTACAAAGGCCCCCCTGATGCCACTACCTGTGGTGGGGGTGCCCTTTGAAAGGGTAGGGATTGACATTGTTGGTCCCATGGATCCCCAAACAGCATCTGGGCACAGGTTTATCCTGGTGGTAGTGGATCATGCCACCAGGTACCCAGAGGTATTCCCCTCAGGATCACTACAGCACCTGTGGTGGCAAGGGCCCTCCTGGGAATTTTCTCAAGAGTGGGCTTTCCTAAGGAGGTAGTATCCGACAGGGGTGCAAACTTTATGTCTGGGTACTTAAAAGCAATGTGGAAGGAGTGTGGAGTGACTTACAAGTTCACCACACCCTATCACCCACAATGCAATGGTTTAGTTGAGAGATTCAACAAAACCTTGAAGGGCATGATTAAAGGGCTCCCAGAAAAGCTTAGGCGAAGATGGGACATACTCTTGCCCTGCCTTTTATTTGCATATAGGGAGGTGCCTCAGAAGGGGGTTGGTTACAGCCCTTTTGAACTTCTGTTTGGCCACCCTGTCAGGGGTCCACTGTGCTTGGTGAAGGAAGGATGGGAGTTACCTCTCAAGCCCCCAAAGCAAGACATAGTGGACTATGTACTTGGTCTCCGCTCCCGGATGGCTGAGTATATGAAAAAGGCAACCAAAAACCTTGAGGCTAGCCAGGAACTTCAAAAGGCCTGGCATGACCAAAAGGCTGTTCTGACTGTTTACCAGCCAGGACAGAAGGTGTGGGTGTTGGAGCCAGTGGCCCCAGCAGCTCTCCAAGACAAATGGAGTGGACCCCACACTATTGTTGAGCAGAAGGGTGAGGTTACCTACTTAGTAGACCTAGGAACACCCAGGA
Source organism: Calotriton arnoldi (assembly GCA_963921515.1). Lineage (NCBI taxonomy): Eukaryota > Metazoa > Chordata > Amphibia > Caudata > Salamandridae > Calotriton > Calotriton arnoldi. Next base: position 449,402 of record CAWUFW010011470.1, read on the forward strand.
GTCCCCACAGGGTTCTCCATGTCAACAGGTTAAAACCATATGTGGACAGGGCAGACATGGGCTTGCTCATGGCTACTGATGAAGGGCAGGAGGAAGAGAGTGACCCACTCCCTGACCTGCTCTCACAGAACCCTGATGATGGGTCAGTAGATGGTGTAGCCTTGGCAGGCAGCCTCACTACCCAGCAACAAACTGATTGTAGACAGGTGCTCAATCAGTTTAGACACATGTTTTCACTGACACCCAGTCAGACCACCTGGTGCACTCATGAAGTGGACACTGGGGACAGTCTGCCTATTAAAAATAAGATTTATAGGCAACCTGACCATGTCAGGGACTGTATCAGGACTGAAGTCCAGAAAATGTTGGAATTGGGAGTTAATGAACCCTCAGATAGCCCTTGGGCTAGTCCAGTGGTCCTTGTGCCAAAACCTCACACCAGTGGTGGAAAAAGAGAGATGAGGTTTTGTGTGGACTACAGGGGTCTCAATGCAGTCACTAGGACTGATGCCCATCCAATACCAAGGGCAGATGAGCTCATAGATACTTTGGCCTCAGCCAAATATCTCAGCACATTTGACTTGACAGCTGGCTACTGGCAGATCAGACTAGCTGATACTGCAAAGCCCAAAACAGCATTCTCAACCCCTAGTGGGCATTATCAATGTGTGGTGATGCCCTTTGGTCTGAAGAATGCACCTGCCACTTTCCAGAGGTTGGTGAATACAGTTCTCACAGGTCTGGAAGCCTATAGTGCAGCATATCTAGATGATATTGCTGTCTTTAGCTCCACCTGGGAGGATCACCTGGTCCACCTCAGGAATGTTTTACAGGCCCTGCAAAAGGCAGGCCTGACTTTCAAGGCCACTAAGTGCCAGATAGGGCAGAGTCAGGTTGTGTACCTGGGCCACCTTGTGGGTGGAGGCCAGGTTCAACCTTTGCAGAGCAAGATCCAGACTATCATGGACTGGACTGCTCCAAATACCCAGACTCAGGTGAGAGCCTTCTTAGGCCTGACTGGGTACTATAGGAGATTTGTCAAGGGGTATGGATCAATAGTGACACCCCCGAATGACTTAACTTCTAAGAAAATGCCCAAAAAGGTTCAGTGGACAGTTAGCTGTCAAAAGGCATTTGATGACCTGAAGCAGGCCATGTGCACTGCTCCCATTCTACAGAGTCCTGATTACTCCAAGAAGTTCATTGTTCAAACTGATGCATCTGAATTGGGGGTAGGGGCTGTACTGTCACAATTGAATGAAGAAGGTCAGGATCAGCCAGTAGCTTTCATTAGCAGAAGGCTGACCCCTAGAGAGAAACGTTGGTCAGCCATTGAGAGGGAGGCCTTTGCTGTGGTCTGGGCTCTGAAGAAGTTGAGGCCATACTTGTTTGGTACTCACTTCCTGGTTCAGACAGACCATAAGCCCCTCTTATGGCTAAAACAAATGAAGGGTGAAAACCCCAAACTGCTTAGGTGGTCCATTTCCCTACAGGGGATGGACTTCACAGTGGAACATAGACCTGGGAGTAACCATGCCAATGCAGATGGACTCTCTAGGTACTTCCACTTAGAACATGAAGACTTAACTGGGCAAGGTTAGTTTAATGTCCCTACGTTTGGGGGGGGTTGGGTAGGAGAGTAGGATCTGCTTCACATGGGTACCCCCACTTTTTGCTGATGCTTCACTGTTTTTCGACCTTAGTCTGGCTGGGGCCCTGCTAATCAGAACCGCAGCCTAGCTGCTTCCTCTCTAAAATGGTTTCCATGTGCCTTAGGCACATCACTGATTGGAATCTGGAGTGCCCTTATAAGTCCCTAGTATATGGTATACTATGTACCAAGGGCATAGGTACCTCAGAGGCCTACCAGGGGCTGCAGCATGTATTATGCCACCCCTGGAAGGCCATCCAAACTGACACCACAGGTCTGCTACTGCAGCCTGGGTAAGGTGGTGCATGCACCCCTTACTGTGATATAGGTTACCTATATCACTAAATACATACACACATATAAACCTATAAGTCACTCCTAAGGCAGGCCTTATCAATCCTGAAGGCAGAGTGCGTGGTTCCTATGTGAGAGGGTGCCCTTGCATGAGCAGGGCCCCTCTGCAGCGTTCGGAGACCCTTCTCTGATGCTGTTTGTAGTGCAGCCTGACCATATACTCTTAAGCGCATTATAACCTCGCGTTAAATGCTAACTTTGGAATGGCTGCACCTAAACATGTCGTGTTTGGTGTCAAACATCTTGGAATACTACCCCCACCAATTCTGGCGGCGGGGTAGCATTCCACCCTTCTAGAGGGAGAGACATGTTAACCCTGGCCTGGCCGGTAACTTCTTTCTAAAGCCCTGGCATCACAAAATGGATGCTGCTGCCACAGACACGAGTCTGGCCTCCTGCTGCTGGACGAAACTCCGGCAGGGGAGGCCTGGACAATAGGTTTCCTGTCCCAGGGAGGTGTGACCACCTCCCCAGACCGGATAATGTGTATTGGGGCTGGGCGGGAGCACTTTCGGGTGCTTTGAAGTCCTGCACTGGGGACACACTTGGTGTCCCTGTGCATACCCCAGTTCAAACCGGATCAGGGGCTTGCAGCCCCTGCTTTGGAGTGAACTGGACAAAGGGAAAGGGGTGTAGACACCCCTCTGCCCTGACCCACCCATAGGTGGGGCCACAGAGTAGTCCAACCCCTAAACTTAGTATAAGTATAGGAACCCAGTCCTTAGGACTTTAGATTATCCCTGGATGAAACTCTGAAACAGAATCCTGGACCTTCGACGCTCTACTCAAGACTAGAGGACAGAAGAATCTCCCTTGGGGTCAAGGAGTGACTCCCCTGCTTGGCAGGCACCAAAGAAGCAATTGTCCGGTCTGCATCGCCTAAGCTCCTGTCGGACGCCGAAGTCTTTGCATCACCAGAGGTAGATTTCCAGACTTCCCCGAGGCTGCCCTGAGTCCCCAGCAAAGCTGAGGCCCGTAGCTGTTGTGGGTAATGTGGAACCGTGACCCCTGGACACTGCACACATTTGCTAGTGCATCCTTTTCTGGGTCTCCCACAAAATCATGCTTTGGGCTCCAAGTAGCCCTAGCCTCCAGCACGAACTGCACCGAAGATCACTGGCCTCCACTCCACGAGTGTCGTGTGAGCTAGCTCCACGTGCGACGTCTTGAGGCTCCTTCGCGGTCGCTAGCCCGTTGGCTAGTAGCCCTTCACGAAGGCCAATCCTTTTCTTCTTGGGCTCCCTGATTGCTCCAGGCTTGCCCTCACTTACCCTTGCAGGGTGAGTTCCTCAGACCTTGCTGGTATGCATCATCGACGCTCTTCACTTTCATCGAGATTTGCCGTTGCCAAAGCTTGTTGGGTCCAATCCGGTCGCCAACACCTCAGCACTCGACAAACATCGTGTACCAGCCCGAATCCTGCTCCTGGTCGCCGACAACGCCTCCTGGACCTCATGGCTGAAGAGTCAAGATGACTGTCAACCTACCTGAAGCACTGGACATCGGTGGGCATCCGCTCATCGCCATCCTGGTCACTGGCTAGTGACCCAGACTCTGTCCCATCTGCTTTCAGGTTCTTCAGATCTCCGATCCACTCTTGGATCCACCCGGACACTTTCCACTTGGTCGCCAGCAGCTCTTTGCAGCAGATCGCCATTCAAATCGACGACGAAACCCGACCCCGAAAGGCACCTATGCACCCGGCTTCCCTGGGTGAGGTAACACGAGTACTCCGGTGCTCCCGTGGGTAGAGACTCTAGAACGACCTAGTTCTCAAAGGGTTTGCTCCAAGTCCTCCTTTAAGTGTCCCTTTTCTTTAATTTCCTGATCGCGACTTTCTCCATAGAAGTTAACGGCGTATCGCGGTTGTGTATTTACACTGCACGCGTTCCCCGTGGGTCCCCTGTGTCACTACCTTGGGTGGTTCCTTGTGGTCCAAGCACTTCTAGAGGCTCTAGGCCTAGTGTCTAGTTCAGTCGTGGTTCTTATACCACTTTATTGGTATATGGTTTGGTACGCCCCTAGGGCCCAAACGTGTATTTGTGCTATTACTGTGTTTAAATAACTTATAACTTGTGTATTTCGAACTCTAGCCTCATAAAGAGACTAGAGGGGTGTGTTTAGCAATAAATACATATATTTTGAATATATACCTGGTGTGGTGCTCTTTCATTTGGTCACTCAAGAGATTATAGACTGGTAAAACAAGCTGCTTTACATTCCTTCAAGACTTAGCCTGAAGGCTGCTCTCCATAGCTACCACTAGGATAGCTTTCAATAAGGTTGTCTTTAACCTATCTCCAATAAGGGGTTGTTTGGACTGGTGCAAGGTGCCCACTATAATTAGTGGACAGCATATGCCAGGCCAACTTCTCACACTGGCTTCATCAGACCGTCACAATCTCCTGTATCCTCCCCGCTCTTCTTTGTGCCAAAGAAAGGAGGGGATCTCAGGACTTGTATTGATTACAGGGGAATCAACAAAATAACCCTAAAAAATCGTTATCCATTGCCCCTTATTTCTGTACTCATAGACCAGGTGAAGGAAGCAAAGATCTACACGCGACTTTACCTGCGAGGAGCTTACCACTTAATTCAACTTCGAGAAGGCGACGAATGGAAGACGGCGTTTCGAACTAAATACGGCCTTTACGAATATCTGGTAATGCCATATGGCCTATGTAATGCGCCCGCCGCCTTCCAGTACTTTATCATTGACGTATTGAGTGACTTCATCGACCAATGTGCCATAGTGTACATAGATGATATTTTGATCTATTCGAGCTCAGAGGAGGAACACCGCACACAGGTCCGAGCAATCTTGCAGCGTCTGAGTGAGAACTCTCTCTATGTAAAACTGGAAAAATGTTTGTTCAATACCGATACGGTGGAGTTCCTTGGATTCGTATTGTCACCCGAGGGAATCACTATGGATCAACAAAAGGTGAAGGCTGTGATGGAATGGAAATCTCCCACTACAGTAAAGGAAGTGTAGAGTTTCATCGGATTCTCCAACTTCTATCGACGGTTTATCCACGAATTCTCACAGAAGATCCTTCCACTCACGCGCCTCTTAAAGAAAGGAGTACCATTCAAATGGTCAGAAGAAGCTGAAGCAGCATTTAATTTGTTAAAGAAAAGTTTTACCACTGCACCAGTCTTACTGCATGTGGACCCCTCTGAACCATTCTACTTGGAACCAGACGCTTCGGATTCGGCCATTGGGGGTATATTATCACAACGACACAAGGACACCGGTCAGCTGCATCCTGTGGCGTACCAGTCGAATGTAACTATACAATCACTGAGAAAGAACTTTTGGCCATCAAGGATGCCTTTAAAGATTGGAGACACTACTTAATGGGCGCCAAACATACCGTAACAGTGTTCACGGACCACCAAAATCTGAAATTTTTACGCTCTGCCCGTACCCTTACTCCGCGTCAACTTCGCTGGTCGCTCTACTTTGCAGACTTTGATTTTGTTATCACCTTTCGGCCAGGTTCAAAGAATGGAAAGGCGGATGCTCTCTCCAGACTAGATACGGAAGACCATAAGACAGTCATTGCCAACCAACAGATAATCCCTGACCATAAAATCATCGGAGCCATTTCCCAAACATCTTTCGAAGATCAAGTTCGAGGCGTAATGACTAATTCAGACATGGAAAATTGGGTTGCAGAAGATTCACAGCGTTTGGTCCGGAATGGCTTACCCTATCAAGGAACCACTTTATTTTTGCCTACCCATGCCCTCCAACTACAAGCTATGAAAGAATGTCATGACCATCCCTTAGCAGGCCACAAGGGCATACTGAAAACGGAAGATTTGCTCAAACGAAGATTCTGGTGGCCACAAATGTCTCGGGACATTCGCCAGTATGTTTTGGGATGCGGGATTTGTGCACGGGGAAAATCAGACTGGCAAGTCCCTAAGGGTCTCTTGCAACCTTTGCCCACTCCTGCGTGTCCCTGGCACATGGTTTCCTTAGACTTGATTGTGGACCTACCCTCCTCTCATGGTTTTGACACTATCCTTGTATGCGTAGACACCTTTACCAAAATGGCACATTTTGTACCCTATAAAGGCACACCCACTGCTAAACAACTTTCCCAACTTTTTAACCAGAATATAATTCGTCTGCATGGCATTCCTAAGGTTTTGATCACTGATAGAGGTTCTCAGTTTCTTTCACACTTTTGGAAGGCTTACACTAAGGGCCTCGGGGTTGACCATCGATATTCCACTAGTTTCCACCCGGAAACCGATGGTCAAACCGAGAGAACTAATCAGGAGTTGGAACAATATCTCCAACTCTATTTATTGGATGAGGAAGGTGACTGGCCTGATTACCATTGGAAAGCTGAATATGCCCATAATAATGCCAAAAATGTGTCCACTGGTTATTCGTCTTTCTACATGAATTCAGGTAGACACCCTAACTCCCAGTTAGAGTTTGAATCAGTGCCTGTTCCCGCAGTTCAAGAACTTACCCAACACATAGCTAAAATCCATCAAACAGCAACACAGAATCTAGTCTTAGCCAAAACCCGTTACAAAAACTTTGCTGATCAAAAGAGAAAGAAACAACCTGATCTCCAAGTCGGAGACCGAGTTTGGCTCTGTACAAAAAATCTAAGGTTGAGAGGGACCCGTAAGTTCCAAACAAGCTGTATTGGTCCCTATCCTGTGGAGAAGGTTATTAATCCAGTGACTTATCGGTTAACTCTCCCTACCACTGCCAAATTCCACCCAGTCTTTCACATTTCATTACTTAAAAAAGTGCACCCATGTTTAAGACACATTACTCCCACTACTCCTCTGGTTATTGATGGTGAGATTGAACACGAAGTGAACAGAATTCTAGACTCCAAAAAAGTTCACAACAATCTCTTTTACCTCATTGATTGGAAGAGTTATGGCCCTGATGAACGTTCTTGGGAACACAGCGCTACTGTTCATGCTCCCCGATTGATTAAGGCCTTTCATGCCAAGTTCCCGAATAAGCCACGGCTGGAGGAAACCCAGTTGGGAGGGGGTACTGTCAGGAGTCATGGAAGGTTTCCTCCTCAAAACCCTGTTGTGGCTCTAACTTGCGTTCCCCCTGCCCACCATTCGACCTGGAAAACTCACCATGCCTTGAGTTGGCGAGTATGCTTGCAGCGATGGACATCCAAGATGTCTGCCGGCATGCCCGCTGAGTTAGCAGTCTAGTTTATTTCATAATCAGAACCCAGATGAAGCGCGCACCAACGCTTTATTGCGCACTTCACCAAGAGTTTTCCCCTGAGAAGCAGTTATCTTCATGGCGTCGTGACAAAGTTAGTCAGGGGCGCCGTGAGAGCGTCGGGTTTCTTCGACGTCGGTTTCCCAGCCATCAGACCTTCAGGTTAGTGTCTTAGTGATGCGCATGTCATTTGGAAAAGGAGCGAGGGTGCGCAAAATCGAAGTGTAGCGTTTCTCTTAGTAACGCTCTTCCTGAGAGTCCTGCAGTTTGGTTCCTGTTAGAGGCGAGTAGTGCATGTCATTTGGAAAAGGAGCGAGGGTGCGCAAAATCGAAGTGTAGCGTTTCTCTTAGTAACGCTCTTCCTGCGAGTCCTGCAGTTTAGTTCCTGTTAGAGGCGAGTAGTGCATGTCATTTGGAAAAGGAGCGAGGGTGCGCAAAATTGAAGTGTAGCGTTTCTCTTAGTAACGCTCTTCCTGAGAGTCCTGCAGTTTAGTTCCTGTTAGAGGCGAGTAGTGTTTCTCCCGTTTTGGTGTCATTTGGGGCAGAGTTCATTGACGCTTACATGAGAGTTTACGAGTAGAATTCTTATGTATTGATATACTTGAAACCAGATTATAGACCCGTTATCCTTCCCTCCTATTGGGTTTGCTTGTGAGTTCATAGGAAGACTAGGTTATTTCCCACAAACTGAAGTTGTGTAGCATATCCTGAGCAGCTATAAGGAGTTAGGGTAATCTTTGAGATCCAGCATACCTCTACAGAACAACACTAGCGAATACCATTAAAACCCTGAGAAGATTAATTCCAAGCGTGTTCGCACACGATAACAGTAAGTTAAAATCCAAAAGAGTTATTAGTTAGGAATTTGAATTAAGGTTAAAGACTCACCCGTTTCTCTCCCTGCTTAAGAGCCAGCACTGGTGTTATCCTGGTGAGACCTGTAAGGAAAAAAGAAAAGTAATTATAAATAAAGACTTCTCATCAAACAACTGATATTTAATACAAGAGAAGCTAGATGAGAGGCAAGCCCTAAGCCTTTTCCTGGTAAGATTTATCATCTATTAAAATACATACCTGAACGGTACATGCAATAGAAGAGTAAATTGGAAATGTATGTGTTAACAGCCTTTTGAAAAGAAAGAAGAAGACGAGGCAGAAGAAACTACCGGGCTGTCTCTTCTCCATCCCAATTCTCCTTTCCCCCCTTGGTACTTACCTGTGAAGGGTTCTCTCAACCTAGCAGGGACGTATTAGGAGGGGAGTTGGGAACTAGCATCATTCAGCTCCTGTGCTATCTAGAAAAACTGTTACGAGTCCAGACAACGATATATCCCGCAACCAGTGAAACCACTCACCACCAACAAGACGCTTATGCATGCCGAGGTCCCCACGATGCAGGGGCCACATGCCTTAGATGCGAGCAAGACTTCCAGTTGGGATCCAGTAGATGATGTGGACACTTAAGGGGGCACTACTCTCCAGATGTCACAAGTAGACAGTGTGGGTCCCTCATAGGAGATCTCTGATGTCCCTGAGATGTCCAGAAGAACAGGGGCCAAGCCCACAAGCCCTTGGAGAGGACACTTCAGAGTGCCAGCAGGTAGTCAACCCAGGCCAGCCACTATTGAAGAATGATGCACAGTCCCTTTCAATGGCAGTAATCCTCCTTGTGCACAGCAGATTTCTCTGGCAGTGTACACCACTCAGTTCCAGGTTCTCCGGTCCCACACCTCCACAAGTGTATCTCTGCCCTGCTGAAGTATGGCACCAGTAGTTATACTGTAGTGTGCCTTTACCACAGATATCGCCACTAAATTACCGTCTAGTCTGCCATGAGGCCACAGAATGCAGATCTTAATCTTTAATGGGGCCATGATCTGGCTCAAGAGGCCAAGTGCCACAACCTCTTCGTCCAAAACTATCCCGCCAGGCCCTCAAATGGCAGAGGTCTGTCATTCCAGTTGCATGCCAAATGTTTTATAGCTGTTCCTGGGGAATGCCCAGGTGTGCTCTCCCAGCCTCCAGTGTGGACAGGAGCCAAGGAAAAAGGCACACAAAAATTTTTAGAGCAGAAAAATGTACTTTCTAGTAGAGCATTTCAAAGCTAGTAATGACAAAACCACCTTTACCAATGGAAAGGATTTGTCATTGCGAATCCAATGATAGGAAACTTTGTGAGGCTGCTCCTCTGCATCCACTATTGCAGCCCGAAGTAATTTCAACCATTTTCCCATGTTAGCCTATGGGAAGAGCAAACCTCATTGGTAGTGAAAACACACATGGGTATCCCTCACTACCCGGGCAGGGAACACAGGTGTGTCCCTTCCCGGCCTCTCACCTACCACTTGCTTCACCCCTTAAGATGTACTCTTGGGGTATCATAGAGAATACGCGATACATTACCCCTCATGGCATATATTAGTCTCATTGTATGCTGACGATATTACTCTCTACATCCGCGAACCACACACGAGCCTAAACCCCATCCTCAGGGAATTCATTCGATTTGGTAACATGTCAGGGATCCATATCAATTGGAACAAATCACAGACACTTCCCCTCATGCCCAACACTCCCAAATTCCCCCTAGACTACTCACTAAAATGGTGCGACTCGGAAGTAAAATATCTAGGAGTGGTGATATCCAGAGACAGAGAGGAAACACTCCAGGCAAACTACGGCACAGCCATCGAATCGATCCCAAACTCAATAGCTCGATGGACCTCACTGCCGCTATCGCTAGCAGGAAGAATCTCCTTAATGAAGATGATAAGCCTACCTAAGCTACTATATCTCTTTCTCAACCTACCATACCACCCTGGATGCCCATTCTTCCGCTCACTTCGATCACTGCTAGTCAAACTGGCGTGGGGCGGTAAGCAACCCCATGCAAGCTGGCAGACTCTGACACAACCATTCTCACAGGGCGGCTTCGAGGCGCCAGACATGGAATTATACTTCCTATGCACCCAAGCCCACCCAATGCAATATACTGGTTCCATACGCCACAATGCATGCCGCACCTGGCCATCGAACAGGGATATATGGCCCCCACACCCATGACCTCCTTCCTAGGAACGAAAATCCCCAGAGAAGACACCACCCACTACACAGTAGCCTGCACCAATCTAGCATGGGAGCCGCTGGTTAAATCAGCGCGTAAGCCATTATTATACTCTCCACTGATGCCTCTCCCATATCATCCCCTTGCGCCAGTCACTCGCGAAACCGTAAGCCGAGACATGCTTCGCAAAAGATGCTTAAACACTTGGAGCAACCTCTATCATGAGGGCGTTTTTAAAGAACAACAGGCACTCCTAAGTGGTGAGAACCTCACACCACTGGAGATCTTCTTATATATCAGGCTTGGCATGAAGTGAGAGCCAATACTCCTGAGTTCCCTCAGGAGCCCCCCACACTCAACACTCTGCAAGCCTTGCTGCAAATGTCAGGGCCCGCACACCCAGTATCCAGACTCTACCACACTGCATTGTTAGAACGCCCAAACGTGCCACACGATACAAGGAAAGCTTGGGACCATGAACTAGATGGGTCGCTGACAGATAAACAGTGGGTATACTGCTGCACGCAAAAAGGCACTATCACGGCAAGTAGCCGATTGAGGATCATACATTTTAAGTTTCTAAAAAGAGTATATTACACATCAGCGTGCTTACGTAAATATAAACTGAGAATGGATGATCGATGTGACAGATGCCGGCAGGAAGGAGCGGGGTTCTTACACCTCGCATGGCAATGCGAGGAGATACATAGGTACTGGTGGGAGCTGGTGACAGCTTTGTCCAAGATGGTGAGTCCCCTATCTCTTTATCACCAACACTGGCGCTGCTAGGATAGACAGAGGACTTACTAACACCACATAAGAAGTTTGTTGCGCTAGGCCTACTACTGGCAAAATGAAGAGTAGCAAGTAGATGGGGCAGAGATGCGCCCCCAAGTTCAAGGAATGGCTCACAGACCTCATATATTGCAAAGATCAGATGACAGCTTATGTGGAGCTCTTGCCAATCTCGTTCTGCCCCAAAGATGTTTGGGAACCCTTTCTAACGTACTTGCGTGAAAATTCAGATTGAAGGACTACACACACCATGCCAGATGGATATGATCAGAGCAATGTAACTGACCCCCTCTTCGTTAATGTAAGCTAAGGACTGAGCAAATAATTCACTATTTGTGTTACACATTATGCAATGCTGGAAGGTCTAGTGTATCCATAATGATATATATGTATATGCCTGTTAGGCATCCATGTTCCGAAGACGCTGTATGACAACTCTAATGCCTGTTGTAGACATCAACCTCGCTATGGAAAAATGATAATTGTGCACCCTCCAATTGTACATATTTTCTTGGTTATTGCTGTATCTTACAGAAAGCTCAATAAAAATAAATAAAAAAAAATAAAAAATAACGTACTCTTGGGGTGCTCTGGTCATAGTGAAAGGTCCGCTCAGAATGGCTTAGTGATTTAGAAAGGTCAGCCTGAGTAGAAGTGCAATTGCGCAGACACAGACCTGCATTGGTAGGCTGGACACCTGTTTAGAAACACCATAGGTGCACGTGTGCACACTGGCCTGCAATGTCAGGCTGAACACCTGATCAAGCACATCATTGGTGCAAGTGCGCAGACTGGCCTGCGACGGCAGGCTAGACACATGTTTTAAAACGTCATAGGTGCAAGTGCGCACACACAGGCCTTCCACGGCAGACCTGACCTATGTTTAGAAACATCAGGTAAGCACTACTTCCTAACGTGTGTAGGAAGGGCGTGCACACTTTATCACTGCATTTACAGTGGGCATGTGCTCAGAGCCCTAAGGCTCTACAAGGCAATCAGCAAAACCTGGGAGGAAAAAGCAAAAAAGTATAGGGAATCGCTACCTAAAGAGTTTCGGGTCTAACAGCTCCCATTCCATCGCTGTTGTTTTTATGTTTTCTACAATGCTATACTTTTCAGGTGACAGCTCCAATGTAAGCTGCTTTATTGCATGTATTCGACAACACGAGGGTCACAAACAGCAAAAGTTTGCAATTGCTTTACAAAGTATCTTAGTTGTGGCAGAAAAATTGCCCTACATCCTATGCCTGCTCAGGATCATAAACCAAATATTTCAGATAGGACAACCCTGTGCTGTAACCAGCACAGTGGACTGTGACTATAAGAAATAACATAAAGGGACCTGCACAGATGATCAAAGCTGCCAGGTTACTGAAAACCATAAGCTTTTCACCTGTCACACTTCTTCATCCCTCATAGTGCGAAGTGATGCGACCCATGGCACAATAACAGCACTTCGATGCTCATCACTCACAACACGGAAACACTTGGGATGAAAACAAGACAACACCCTTCAAAACAAACATGCTAGCCTCGAAGTCAAGTACTTCAGAGCCCCAGGTAGGGGAAATAATGATTTTAAATGTTCCAATACAACACAAGAAATCCTCCATTTTACTATGTGATGATTGTGATTATTTGCTAATCACAATGGGGCCGATTCACAGAACTAATCTGAGATAAAATCCTAAACTTACTACTTTTGGTATTCACAGAAGACATTTAGTAGTAGTAAAGTTAGGACTCCTAACTTTACTACTACTAAACTGAGACAAAATCCTAACTTTATGACTTTCGGTATTCACAAAAGGCATTTAGTAGTAGTAAAGTTAGGAGTCCTAACTTTACTACTACTAAATGCCTTCTGTGAATACCAAAAGTAGTAAGTTTAGGATTTTATCTCAGATTAGTTCTGTGAATCAGCCCTAATTAGTTTACATTTGCAAATGTTATTGAATCATTCCAACATTCTCCTAAATGTATTTCTATTCTATTGGGTTTTTGATTTCTGGTGTGTTCCCAGTCATTTAGTGATCACAAGCAGCATACAGTGTGCATAGCCAGGGGCTACTGTTATTGTTTTACATTGTTGTATTATTTTGATTTTTTTATATTTTGTATACTTTAATCTTTTTTATTCCTTTTTACGTGCACAATGGATAGACAGACGGACGGACAGATAGATTGATCGATCGATCTATAGATAGATAGATAGATAGATAGATAGATAGATATTGACTCCCTGGATCTAGGAAATGATTCCTTGTCCATAGGTAGCCATAGCCATATTGTGTTAAGAGGTTAACTTTCCATCACAGGCGAAACGCCTAGAACGCTAGTTAGTGAGAAACATCAGCACTATCACTTAAGAAGATGCTTGATTGTCCCTGCATGTGAACCAGAAATCATTTGCTAGAAGTAAAACGTTTAATCCAGCTTGACTTTCTCAGTGCACTCCAATAAACATTCAAATAATCCATTATGCGAAACTCACAAAATAGATTCGCCATTAATAAAGCTTTATGCGATGGCTTTTGTTGCACTTAACTCTGCTCTCTCCTTTCATGCTTGGCATAGTCCTGCCTTCTTTGGCCTTGAGGCCTTCATTTGCATACTTCTGTGCATGTCCCTCAATTCAAAATAACTGCGATAAAATCGAGACCTTGTTATCAGGCTATAAAGAGCAATTGGTGGTTGGTTTGTTTGTCATGCAGCACATTTGTGTTCTCGCTTTTCTGAGTTTCGCCTGTTCATATCAAAGGCAGAAATGCATTTGTGGTGTCCTATGACAGCGAAAAGGTACTCATTATTGACAAAGACTCTGAAAGGAAGGTCACAGGCTCATAGAAGATACTTGCTATTAAATAAAGCCAATGTAGCTACAGCGTTTGATTTTCCTGCTTTTTAACTGAGATCGAAATTTCATTTAGTTTGTGGTTGATTTAACGATCTATTTAACATATTTAGCAAAGCTCACTGAAATAAAAATTCAGATTTTTAGGTTCACAGTTTTCATCGGGATATGCTTATCATTATTTTCGTTTGTTCAACCAATCGGATGAATGCATGACTAGAGTTACAAAGTTGCCTTCTACCAAAGCAAGTAAAAAGAAAAGATGCTTAAACACAATGGAGCAATTTTAAAATTGTATGGGTCTCAATAAGAGTCCTCCTGTAATCCTTGTTGTCTGGTGACGAGTGTTCACAGACTGGCCCTTGTAAAACTGTAGTAGTAATAAATAGGCCTGGACGAAATGTAATATTACATCGGCATAATTTGTGTTATTTCAGAAATTTCGTGTTACGATTGTTATGTGAAATTTCCAAATTTACACCATTAGGTCATTTCACATAAGTACATGCCTTTTGCAGTAGAAAAACTTACAATGAAAACACATGGACATCAGAACAGGAGTGGCGGTTGTTTGCGGTCCTTTTGTTCTTTTGTTTAAATGCATCTTTATATAGCACCAAATGACGAATTTGCGTTCTGCATATTTATGCATAATTTCGAGTAATTTTGCCATCATTTTGCATAATTATACATAAGCAAATTACGCACACTTTGCACACCTCTAATAATAAATGTATGTGTCAAGTTTTGCAAATCCATATAACAATCCAGGCCACATCAAAAATGCAAAATCCAATAGCATTAATAAAAAATAAATGTTGCGTCATAGATCAGCATACATTAAGTATGAGACTTGGGCTCCAATTAAGAGATATGTGTCAACATTTCAATCCCTGCACAAACTGCTGGTTGCGTCGTAACTGGCATTCTAATGGTACACGTTCTCTTTATGGGACAGTTAGTGCGAGTGAGTAATATCACATTCTTGTAACTATTCAAAGGTCCTTTTAGATTGATCAAGCTTGCCGATACCAGAAGAAAAGTTTCAGAGAATTATCTAGACATGTGGAATTTCGTGCAGTAGGCACATTTTCTTTACGTTATGCCTCATTGCCTAGTGAAAACTCAAGATAGAAGATATTTACATGACCAGATATGTAGTGTTATTACTGAATGTGTGTCTCGTGCACCGCTGTGCGCGAGACCTGCTCATTATTGTTATTACTTGAATGTGTCCTGCGCATGGAGTGGACACTGACCAGGGTTCGAATGGCGTTGAGTCAGTTGCCGTACAATCACCGGGCCAGGAGGTCACTTCATGTTGTGGGTGGAACCACAACAATGAACTACATTTCTTCAATACTACCAGACTCACCTCGTACTTATTTCATCTGGCGACGGCTGGGAAACTGGTTTCCACCCACCGTGTTCACCCACACGGAGCAGGAGCGATCGACAGACTCCTGATGAGAACCGTAGGAGGTTTCGAAGGAGGACCGAAGAAGTGAATCTTCCGGCTTGTGAGCGAGCGCACCGTGGAGCGTGGTCTCCACCGGAGGTGTGTTTTCTTTTATAACGCACTTTTCTTCATTCCCCAGAGGATTGGAAGCAGGTTGGGCAGCACAAGCGTTCTCCCTTGAGCGTACTAGTCGAGCGAGAGCTCGCGAGCAGTCACCCTCCTCAAGCGTCATCCAGCTTTGCGACTGGCTCGTCACGGATGCGCGCTGCCTGACGTTCGACGTAACGTGTCAGCCATATTGGATTGGTCTGATTTTGTTACTACGTCGGAGCAGTGCGTTCCTGACAGCTTTAATGCGGTCCCACCGGCAGAGCAGAAAGGAGCACTGCTCCGCTTCCTGCGGTCAGCAGGCAGTTTCAAAGGCTGTTAGTTCAACGCTGGAGGTGAGGAGTGTCAATTCTGTTTGGTGTGGTGGGTGCTGCACATCTATTTTGGGTGGCCATTTAAGACTCTATCTGTGTATGGGCAGTTAAGACTTACATTTTTTTTGGTGCTACTCCTTCATCTACATGACTGTTTTTTTTTTTGGAGAAGCCATTTGAGACTCATACATTTATTTGGCTCTGCTCCTTCGTCTTCACTGTGCCAAAGATTACCTGTGTGCCTATTTTGGGGTCTGCAAACTAGTTTGTCGAAGTTAGCTCGTGGGTAGTTAAGCACTTCATTTTTCGGGGCACATTTCAGGACTTGTGGTTGTTAGACATTCTAATTCTGGTCACGGCTTACACAAATCTAATCACTCAACCCCCTCCTTTCCTGAGCAAACCTGGGAGACTGGCCAATCTATGGTCGGAATAGTTCAGGTTATTTGAAAATCATCTGGTGGCCATCGACAGTGTGGGTTACAGTCCCGCGCGGAAGATAGCTTTGTTATTCGGGAGCCTGGGTCAATCGGCTCAAAGAATTTTTTATAGTATCGCACCTATTCCACCACCCCAGGCTCGATCTGGTGATAGTCAATGGAACGTATACTTGGAGGCTATAGCAAGACTTAAAAAGCAGTTTTCAGATGAACCAAATATTATGCTGGAGAGCCATAATTTTTATAAAAGGAAACAAATGGACGAGGAGAAGGTGGAAGAGTACATTTTGGCGCTCAGAGTATTGGCAACCACGTGTGGTTTTGGTCCTATAGCAGATGATTATATTAGGGATCAGTTTGTTTTCAACTGCACCTCCTGCAAAATTAAAGAACGGATTGTAGGCTGTAAAAACCCATCTCCGACTGAAGTAATTGACTTAGCCCTGAGCATCGAACGTTCAGCTATTTCAAGTAAAGTCCTGCACAGAGACTCCACTCCTTGTGTAAATGTGGTGTCTTCTCCTGAACTAGATCAGGAAAACTTGTTATGTTCTGTCAACGTGAAAGGGAAATCACAAAAATTCACTCAGAAGAAACATACAACGGTTTGTTTTAGATGTGGCTCAAAAAAACACATTAGTAATTTTGCGGGTTGCCCAGTTATTAGTAAACGTTGTATATTATGCAAAAAAGTAGATCATTTTCAGAGTGTGTGCAGAAGCAATAGAAAATGAGTAAGTGTGGGCAGTGTGGAGGTTGAAGTGGACTCATGCACAAATTCTCTTAGTAATGTGTTACTGACGCTAGATTGTGAGGGGGATCCTCTATCGATCAAGGGTCCTTTATGTACAGCCTCTATAATGACATTTCTCTGCAGGTCATGGTGGACTCAGGTTCTCCAATAACCATCCTGAGGGACACCACATTTGATGAACATTGGGGGAAAAAAGTTTCTTTGTTACAATCAGGCGTGAATCCTAAAGCATTCGGTGAAAAGACATCAAAATGATTGGATACTTTGTGGGCATTGTGCAATGTTTAGGTAGAGAGACAGAAACAAAGGTTTACGTTGCAGAAAAAGGGAAAAACATTATCGGGTGGAGAGACTTAGCATGTATGGGACTGTACCTCGTTCCGGGTGATGAGAACCCGATCAAAGTGGGGGAGTTACCGGTGTGTCATGTAGAGTGCGCAGGGGTTAGGGGCGAGGGAGGTTTGTTCAAAGGATTGCTATCTGATTTCAAAACTGTATTTAGTGACCATGTCGGGTTGGTGAAGGGCATGGAACATCGCATAAGACAAGTGCCTATTGCTCAACCCGTAGCTCATAAAGTGCGTTCCGTTCCCATGAGTGTCAGGGAGGAACTGAAGTGTACCTTACAAAACCTATGTTCGCAGGGAATCATACAACCTACGGATTCGTCTCAGTGGGTGGCACCCATAGTGGTCTCGTGCAAAAAATCAGGAGAGATCAGACTTTGTGCAGACTTACGTGCACTTAATAAAAACATCATTGTGAACTGCCACCCACTGCCCAGAATTCAGGATTTATTGGCAAATCTAGGAGGCGCAAGATGGTTTTCTCTGATTGAGCTAAGATCAGCATATCACAAAGTGGCTTTGTCTGTTGAGACTCAGGATTTGACTACATTTGTGACCCCTTTTGGTGCATCTAAGTTTTTACGGCTGCCTTTCGGGTTAGCATCGGCAGGTAGCGTGTTTCAGAAACTTATGGATACATTATTTCAAGGCACCAAAGGGGTACAAGCGTACTTGGAAGATATCCTGAAATACGCAAAAACTTTGGTGGAACATAATGCAATTTTAAGGAGTTTGCTGTTTATCATGAAATCTAGAGAGATGACAGTCAGGGCAGAAAAGTGCAAATTTGCTGTGCAGGAGTTAGAGTACCTAGGTCACACCGTGCCTAGTACTGGGATAAAACCTACATTTTCAGTGGTAAGGGCAATTGAGGAAGCCAGAGCACCCGCAGAGAAAGATTCTTTAGGTTTGCTACTCGGACTGGCTGAATACTACGCCAGTTTTGTGCCTAGTTATGCACAAACGGTGGAACCATTGCAGATGTTACTTAGAAAAGGTCAAAGTTTCAAGTGGTCAGAGGATTCAGATAAAGTGTTTGAAAAAGTGAAAAAGTTGATTGTTACAGCACAAGTGCTACATGGATTTCGAGATGATTGTACTGCTCTTATAACTGTGGACGCAAGCATTCACGGGTTAGGTGCCATGCTAAGTCAAAGGGTGGACATCAAGGTCACTTAAACTGTTCAAACAGAAATACAGCACGATAGAGCGGGAGGCTTTGGCATGCGTATGTGCGGACCAAAAGTTTAAAATGTATATTTGGGGCGACAGTTTCGAATTGTATACTGATCATAAACCTTTAGTTTATATTTTCAAAAAAGTTAACAACAATAACATGTCTGCTAGACTCATGAGACTTGTATCCAAATTACAAGAATATAATTTTGTCGTTAAGCACATTTCAGACGGAAGCAATTTCCGGGCTGATTGTTTGTCCAGGATGCTTATGGAGAAGGATGATGAAGAGGATTCAATTGTAGAGAACATTGAGTGTGTGGCTGTAGTGGACGCTGGGACTGAATACAATTCTGTTATATTGGAGGATGGCTGGAAGGTGGCTTGTAAGAGTGATCAAGTTTTGAGTAAGGTAGTTGAATATATCACTCATAGCTGGCCTGAACCAAGATATCTAAATGGGGATTTGAGGATTTTCGTACAGGTGTCTGAAGAATTGTTGGTCAAAAATGGCATAGTGCGGCGGGGGGACAGGTTTGTTCCACCTGATGAGTTACGTTAAATGATTGTAAACAAGGCACATCTCGGACATCTTGGTTCTACAAAGACTGGGATGAAAATAAAACAACTCTATTGGTGGCCTTCTTTGGATAGCCAGGTTAAGAGTGTGATTGACAGTTGTCCAGAGTGCCTCCTTTCTGACAAGCATTGGTGAACGATGAAAACCCCTTTACATCTGACGCAGTTTCCCAATGCTGCATGGGAAAAAGTAGGCTTGAATTTTTCAGGGCCATTTTCGGTGCTTGATCATGAAATGAGGTATGTCATTTTGGCTGTCGATTATTTTTCTAAATAGATGTATTTTAGTTTTGTTGAGGCACCAGATACTGAGGCAACTATCGCATTACTCAGTAAGATATTCTTATTGGAGGGTGCACCCAAAGTTGTTGTAACAGACAATGGCACATATATTGTGTCGGAAAAAATGTGCAAGTTCTTAAACTGTAGGGATATAAAACATCTTAAAGTGGCATTGTACTCTCCAAAGTCTAATGGTTTAGTGGAGAGGGGGAATAAAGTTGTGAAAGAAGGGATCCAGACCGCCTTGGCATCTGGTTTGGATGTGAGTAAGTTTGTTGAACAGAAAGTGTGGAACTACAAAACCTCCCCTCACTGTACTACGGGAGTGACCCCTTTTGGTGCATATAAGTTTTTACGGCTGCCTTTTGGGTTTTCAATGCCTGAGCATGTGACCAAAGTCAGTAGGAGGGCTGCAGTTGTGGAGGGGAAAGGTTGGTGGAACAAGAGGCAGCTAGCGAGAATGTCCTCTGAGCAAGCTGTTATCATGCAGCAAAGGAGGAGGTGCATTGAAGATGATCATGATTGAGGACATTGGTTACAGTTGGGGGGAGTAACAGAGGCCGTGCCTAATCATGAATCCATCATCAGTGGTACAGGTGGTTTGAGTAGTGGCCGTGTTATAAGGGCACCTAAAAGATTTGAGGACTTTGTTAGATATTAAGAATATATAAATTCCCATTCCGGGGGGATTACACATTTTCTTTTCATTTTATAAGGGGGAAGGTGTTGTAGTGTTATTGCTGAATGTGTGTCTTGCGCACTGCTTTGCGCGAGACATGCTCATTATTGCTATTACTTGAATGTGTCCCGCACATGGAGTGGACACTGACCAGGGTTCGAATGGCATCGAGTCAGCTTCCGTGCGATCTCCGGGCCAGTAGGTCGCTTCATATTGTGGGTGGAACCACAACAATAAATACGTTTCTTTAGTACTACCAGACTCACCTCATACTTATTTCAAGGTATATACCTCGCCTGGCAGTTTCAACATAACCTCAACCCCCATCTGGAGCACTTGTAACCAAGACATTATCTTTTACAAAGTGGAAAAATATATAGATAGAATACCTTTCACTCTGGAATATACATTGCAGTACGATGGGTTGTGGTTATTTTCAGCAGAGTCAGTATGCTAATTTAAGACATTGTGGTGGAAACACCAGGCAGAGACACCATAGACCATAGTGTAAGACATGCTCTTTGCAAGCCAGTGATGCTGCTTAATGTCTGCGCCTGCCTAGAATTTTAAGCATTTGACCTGGCCTTAAAGACTGCTGTCTAGAGCATGATGGGAAAAATCCAAGTGCATCTGAGTTTTCTCCATCAGCAGACTGTTTGCAAGTAAAAAAAGCAACAAGCAATGACCCTGATGAAAGTTAATATACTGTGGTATTGCCAAATGAGTTTTGATAAAATAAAGTAAGGTTCACATACTGAAGTACACTTACTTAGGTTCAGTTTTAATCAGCCATGACCTATACCATTTTTTAAGTTCAGACGTTACTTTAAATGGAATAGATAAGTGGTCTGAACAGCAATGCCTACACCCATTGATACAAGTGTCAAATCTTAACATGTCACGCATGAAGTCTCTATATGGTTTCAACTTACCCACAGGCCTATGCAGGATCAGTAAAGAATGTTTTTCAGCGATTGCTAACACGTTGAGGTACCTCAAACCTTTCACCCATAGGTCAGTGCAGCTATGGAGTGCACTTTATAAACAGACTGAGTCGGGGACTGAACTCTGTTAACCTTGTGGGTTTAGAATGAAGTTGGTCTGGAAGCTCCTTCTTTTACTCCTTTTATGTGTATGAGGAACTGTATTATGTTTTTTTGTTTTTTTGCAGTTTTATATAGGCAAACTCTACCTGAAGGTATAAGGGCACTTTACATGAGCACCAGTTGCATTACAGACGAACACATTCATTTTTCGGTACTGGGAGATTGAGTGATTTGCCTAGAATCACAGGATGTTTGAGCCTCCCACCAGACTGAAACCTATTTCACCAGCTTTAAAGTTGGCCACTCTAGCTGTTAAGCCACATCCCCTACCCCTGGCAGCCCAACACTAGGACTGGTACTGTGTCATGCGACCTAGTCCGATAGGCTGGGGAGCCCATGACATCACTGTAAACCTTCCATGTGATGTTTGCACTGGTCCTCTGAACGGGAGTGAGGAGAGTTTGAGAACGAGTTGGAGCTGGTTGAATGTATATGACAAGATAAACTGTCTGTTCGGAAGTGGCCGCTCCTCCGCAATGGCTGAGGAACGTTGCCCACTGCCTGGCACAGAGCCTGCAAATGAAAAATAAAATGATGCTCTAGCATTGTTTTATTTTTTGTTTGCCATCTTGTGCATGGAGGGGCGGGGCAATGGAGGGTGGAGGAGGAGTGCTTGTGCACTTCCTAAGTGCTCATGTGTGTTTGGCCAGCTGTCTCAGGCCGACCAAAGCACACATGCACTCTTAGGTTTCTCCAGCCTGGCTGCATTCAGTAGCCGAGCTGGAGAAACACCGACAGACTTCCTGGTCTGAGCAGGGCATCTTTTTAGCCTGCTCAGACCCATCCCTGCGCTGCTCTGCAGCACAGGGATTGGCTGGGAGTCTGTCCCAGGGGCTGCTGGGACCCAGGAAGAGGCCAGCAGGAACAATGCTTCATGGGAGGCAGCCGGCGGCATCAGGTAAGTTTTAAAAATTATTATTAACCCATTCCCCCCTTGCTCTTCCCCATGCTTGCTCTCCCACAATCCCGCCCGCGCTGCCCCCAACCACCCCCTGCCCTTTTTTAATGGTGGCCATACTGATGGCTGCATGCTGATCGAGCTCGGTGGCATCAGAGGCATTTTCTTCAGCTTCTGTATCAAAATGCAGTCTATTCAAGGGGAAAGAGAACATTCATCTTTCTGAAGACCTTCTGCGAGAGAAGGAAGATAAACAAAGTTTTGCCACCACAAAGCCATATATTATGTTAAAAGATAAACCTGCCTGGAGATAGAGAGCACCCCTCTGTTTTCTCAGCTGAACATACAGGCTGTTCGCATGGCCTCGCATACATAAGGTAACATTCATTTTGTTGGCATGAGAAGATTAAATGATTTGCCCAGAATTACAAGCAGTTGACCAGACGCAGAAATTCAGAACTTGGTTCTCCAGTTCCAACCTGGGCCGCTCTTGTCATAATAGCCTCTGTGCTCAACACCCTTCCCCTAACTCCTCGTCCTAGTGTCCGGGCCCACCACTAAACTTGAAAGATAACATCTATGTAAACACCACCACACACACACTGTTTGTTATCGCATATGCCTTTTAGCTTAATAATGTTCTTGTCATCATGCTGGGACTGGCTAGTTTATCAGTTCACCTTAAAAAAATGCACTTTTAATAAAGACTTCTTAATTCACAGATATGATCCAATGTACTAATGTGACATGGATCTGCATGTTAAAGAAATATGCTGTTTTACATTTTTAAGTCACCTTATCTGGGATTAATCCCAGCATCCCTGTTTGTCAAAATTGTGTGATCTTAGGCAAATACTGTATTTCATCAGGCCTCCTCTTCGTTTGTTATTGCATAGGTGAGGCCAACAGGCTTGATTTACAGGCAGTCAAGGCACCCTTATGACTGACTGTGCCCCAACATCGCCAGCCTGACTACTTGCATGATGTGGATGAACCATTATAATATACACGATAATCCTGCATGAGGGGAGACTGCTCTCCCTCCACTTACTTGGAAGATAACATATATTCCCACACTAATTTACTTACATTGACTTTTCGCTCCTGCTGGCCTCAATCTCCAATCTCGGTCCATTACTAAGGGCCTAGTGACTCCATGGCAGGGGCACAAAAGTCCACTAGTGCATTTGTCCACAGGACAGCAGCTGGTTCCTTCTCTCTCTTGGGCCTCTGCTGCAGCAAACGAGCTGTGATAAGGAGCACTCAGAATGGCTCAGGCTCAGCTCCATAATGTTTTATTATCAAAGTGCAACCAAATACAGTACTATACACGTGCTGCTGCAAGGAGAGTAGCCCACTGCACCCCTCCTACAGCCTGCCCCTCTGTGATGATCAACACATTGTTGCCACCCATTACCTCCTTGTCCTCATCGGTCTGCCCACCCACTGCCTTGAAGTGAACGGACTTTTGCTAATTCCTCCCTGAGCCACTGTTTATGCGCCCCAAAATCAACCCGATCAATGGCATTCTAAATCAACACTCCCTTTCATATGATGTCACTGCTGCAGCTTGTGCCTGCAGGTCAAATAAAGCCTTCCCCTGGCTGGCACATGCGCAGTAGGACATCTGCAAAGTTCATTACAGTTCACCGAAGAGAATCGGCACACTATCTCAGAGCAGTAATTTCTGTTCAGCTGCCCTGTGTTTTTTACCCTGTTCTTGCCTCTCCCCCGACGGTGGCAGAGCAACGCCCCTTGCACCCATTAACACCAGCCACCCCTGATCTTTTGTTTGTTTAAAGCTGCAATTCCCCTGACTCCATTTTGCAATCTCTATTTTTTCTCTGAAACAAATGTAACTTAATGGAGAGTTTCCCTATTGACTTAGACTCATTTCATGTAAAATCATTTTGTGATATGCTGCATAAAAATGGATGCCCATTACACTAAGTCCTTGGTGGGGTATGGGACCTTAATAAATATTTTGTTTCCGGTTCAGAATATGTGTCTCAGCATACCTGGAAATAAAGTCCCTGCTCTAACTGAGCCCAAGGGCTATGGATCATTGCTGTAAGTAAAGAAATAATCAGAAGTTGCAAATCAACATTCCATATTACACTTTACAATTAAATATTAATTATTGGGAGTCAATGTTGAAAATTTGGTATGAGCTTATAGGGTTTTATTAAAGTCTTTAAGAAAGTATTTTCTTTATTTGTCATCAATTAGTAATCAATTCATCAGTAATACAATACAGAACAATTGCAAAAACCGTGTTCCATAAAGGCAAATCCCTATTCTAACTCTATAAAATGAGAGAAAGATATCTTTTAAAAGCCATAAAGAGTTCCAGATTGAAAGGTGAAAGCATAAAGCTATAAACAATTCAACTAGCACTTCTCATGAAGTGTAGTTCAGGTAATTCAATGAAGTTTCTGAAATATAGCGTCAATTCTGACAGGTTATAGCTCAGCAAGAAGCTTAGAAAGGTCTGCTCAGAGCACAGAGCTTTAGAGTGTCTGGATGACTATCTGAAGGAAAAGCTCTACTTTAGTCTAGGAACACGCACTAATATAATATTTCGATATCTACAACTAAAACAAAATGTTGCAGCTGTCCAACTCTTCAGCCAATCGAATCACAATGTCTTCATGGGAAAGGAAATCTTCGACCATCTATGCTGTCTTAAAATAAAAGACTTACAATTATTAAGTATTGCATGTAACATTACTAACAACATTGTACAAGATGTGGTTTGGTTCCCAATGGTCTTTCTTCTACAACAAAACAGTTCATGGTTAGGTCTGTCATTCCACAAATAAAATAATCTCTTTCTCACATATTCTACCTTACAGATCTTAATCATGAAAAAACATTTAAGTAAAATGTAACTATAGTATTTAATAAACTATTGCATTCTAAGATAAATATCTCTATGGGAAGGTTGAAAATTATATTTTTCTATTAGATCATGTTGCTTCAGCACATTTTATCATTGAACTCTTCACTTATTCATATTACTAAGAATGTTTACCTAAGGTCAGTTAGAACGGAAAAAGAAAAACTGCGTTCATAAGCATTTCTAAGTTAATATGGACAGATATGGAAGCCTGGTGCTACCATTTGCTGTTTAATAAAGGTCCTCAGTTTAGACCTACAAATTATTTCTACACGTTAATTGCATTAATTTGTGTTTATTAAAAATGCTTTCTCACCCTTTAATATCTAAGATTTGCATACTATTGTTCAATTTTTGAAGCAGCCCACCATTCATTTGCGAATAATATAATCACTCAAAGAACTAAAAGTTCTTTCTACCCATTTTGTCCTGTGCAGAATTGTCCTGATCCATGTGTCTTATTGAATATGTTATATTTTATACCAACGTACAACACAGTATGATATTCTAGGGTGATGATCATTTACATTTTGCTTTTTCATTACTGAAGTTCCCTCCTGATTTTTCATAACAGATTTGTCCTAGCTGACACTTCAAATTAGATTTGGAATTTTTGTGTCCATGCAGCCTGCTCCTTGTAACTATTTCAGGCCTCTCTGAATTTACCCTAGGAGTAATTTTTTCGTTAAACAAGTACTGCCAGTGATTTCTGTACACATGGGCAAAACAAGAAATTAAAAACATAAGTTAATATGTTCTCCAAACCTTCACAATCTACGGTTGAGGTTGGTTCTCATAAAGCTGACTCTTCCCCTGCACTCATTTAAAATGTTAGTTCTGTTGCCAAAACAGCAACAGTGTCAATGACAAATAAAAGACCAAAAAGTCACCCTTCAACGACAAAGCATGTGCGTTGATCTCTATTGAATTGCTACTGGGTAAGGTCAGAGCCTTTAAGCTTCACTTGAAGGAAACTAATAATCAATTACAAAGGTTCTCTTATGGACAAAAGTGTTGTGGCAGTAAAATAAACAGTAAGTGACTTTAATTGTATTAATAAAATGCAGTTTGAAATTGAGTTCCTCAAAAGTCATGTTGAAGACCTTGAAAATAGAAATCGGAGAAATAATCTCCATATTTATGGTAACCCAGTTACCTTCTTTAAATCGTTTATTCTAAAGTTCTTCATCTCCCTTCTTCTACTGTATTGAAAATAGAAAGAGTTTATGGGCTGGTTCAAAAATTGTCTACAAAGTCAAGGGTTGTTATAAATCTATTTTTGAATGCTCTTAATGCTGCAAAGATTAAAAAAACAAGTATGTGATCATATCTTTTCTTCTCTCGAGATGTTTAAAAAAAACTGCAGAAAGAAGAAAGCAATTTTTGGAAATGAGACCGGCTCTAAGAGCCATCAATTCTAGATATGGCATAGTTCTTCCTTGCCATTTAAAAAAGACTTATAAAAAAAATACAACTACTTATAAAAAATTGTTTTCTTCTAAGAAATTCTGCATGATTGCAGAGAAGAAGAAACAGAAACCTATAAAAATTAGGATTACAAGTGACATTTTAGTGTTTTTCTGATAGGTTTCTGCATCCTTCACTTGTTTTGTACTGAGCACTAATTGTATTACTGGCAGTAATTTGTTTCCCCTGTCCTTCTTGCTATATAGGTCATTGTTCATGTTGTACTCTTCATCTCCGCTTTTGTTTGTTTATTCTGACGTCCTGACTGTCAAGAGCAAAGATGTGCCTGTTTAATCTTTTTTGGTCTCACCACCCCCTCCTTCGTCTCTCTTCTCTAGGAATATCTATTAGTTCTCTTTTTTTTTTCACTTTAACTGCCTATTATTTCACATGTTTTTCTTCTTCCTCATTTTTCCTTTCTCTACCTCCCTCTCTCTTAAGTATCTATCCTTATTCCATACCTGCATACTTTATTGGTCTCTATTATTATTCCAATTTTTTGTTGTGTGTGTTATATCATTCTTCTTCATTAGTAATTGTGGGCTTGTTCATTATCATTATGTGTTCATTGTTTTCTAGTTCAGAGTTGTCTCGAAATGTCAATGAATTAAATGAGCATATTAAGTGACAGATAATTTTTTCACAATCAGCCAAATATAAGGCTGATATAGCTCTTTTACAGGTAAAATATCCCCCAGAAGTATAAGTTGTAAAGCCTAAAGTCTTTGGGTAGGAAATGTTTTGTATCACTTGCCTTGCAATCGAAGAATGGAACAAAAATGTTATGTCATAAAAATGTAAGGGCCTGATTTATTTCTTGGGGGATCGGGTCCCGCCATGGCTTTATTGGCTGGCTACCCACCAGTCGGCTTGGCGATCCCCTCACCCTATTTAGATGGTGGCAATTGCATAGACGAAAGACTGCTGTGGTCCCGTCGTCACCGCCAGAAAATCTCAACTGCATTGACAGTGGGATAGGCAAAAGCGGTTGCCAGAGGCGGTACAGCCACTATGTCCACCTGGCCAATCACGATGTGCCTACCCACTGACGCTACTGTGGCATGGAGAACTGAGCTGGCAGAACGGAACGTATATAAGGCACAAACTCCCCTTTACTCACCTTTCCACTCTCTATACTACCATTGACCTGATCCCATATGGTCCTGCCTCTGCTGCTGCTGGCTGATCGTGATGCAAATCAACAACGTCGTCGCTGGAACTGAAGGAAACCTCCCACATTACCTATTACCTTTTCACTTGGCTGTTCACATTTGCTCAGGACTCGTGCATTTTTAAAGTACTCACACAAGCAATAGCATACCAATCTGCAGTGCATATATCTCTAATGTTGACGTCTACGAAATGTAAAGTAACACACCAGTATAACCACATTGTGCCAGCTGCCTTCCAAAAAAGGACACTTGCACAAAAAGGTTATCAAGTCAATAATCAAATACTCACCATACAGGTGTATGTAAATAAAATATGAAAATTGTCACAATAAAAACATTACACATCATTGGGATAAGTGCAGTGTAACATGATGTAGAAATTGCAGTAGATAAGCTGTAACACTAACCTCATAGATTACATGGAAAATCAATGGCAGTCCTAAATTTTAAGCACTCTACATAAGCATCCATGTAACATTTCATCTTATGTATTGCAAGTCTTGTATTGTAAACAATTGCAATTTGCACATTATATTGCAAGGTGAAATGCATCTGTGTATATACTTATCAGTTATCTAGGTGAAACAAACACACCTGTAGTAAAATATCCTAAATAATGTCTCAACATCTATTTGTTGGTCCAAGTGTCCACTACGATGTTGAATGGCTGCACCTAAATTCAAATCACCATGTGAACCAGTGCATGCATTTAAAATAGAAGACATTTTTTTAAAGTATGTAGTAGTTCCTGCCATCATGCTAAAGAAAAATATGTACTACACATTTTACACTGAAACATTGCTAGGAATCAAAAAAGTAGAAAGGAAAATTAATGCCAGGACAAACATGGTGAAAAGAAAAATTGAGATGTATTCACAATGAGCTAAGTATCTCAACTTGTTTGAAAGAAGGCAACTGCCAGTCCAAATTATGTCCACAAACTCCTGTGCACAGCTGTGCTTGGCAATTAGCTTACCCCTAATTGTACTGTCAGAGGTGCCACCCCAGGAAGTGGCATCTAATGGGCAGAGCAGGCACCTTAAGTATGTTACTTGTGAGGGGGGGTCTGGGTTTGGGTTTGGGAGGGGCAGTCTTGGGTTTGGGATGGGTGGTCTTTGTTTTGGGATGGGGCCTTTGCTTTTTTGAGGAGTAGCTTGGGGATAGTAGGCATTTTTCCACTCTTTTGATGGGTTGTTTGGGATGTGGAAGGCTTGGGTTGGGGGTGGAAGGGTTAGGTGTGTGTTTGGGAGGGATGGGTTGGGGTGTGGCAGGGCTCAGGGCATGCTGCAAACAGAAGACTCTCACAGGGAAAATGGGTAGGATGATCGGGAGGGAGTTGGGGTGGGGAGGTAGAGGGAGTGGAAGTGTCTGTTGTGCATGTGTCTGTTGAGGGTGCAGGTATCTGTGTCTGGTGTATGTTGTGAACATTTGTGTGTGTTTTGCTTTGTTGGTGTGTGTTGTATGGATCAGCGTGTGCATATCTGTTTTTTGTGTGGGGGTGCTGGGTGTGGTCATGGTGTCTTTGTGTATGGTGGTGTGTGTGTACTGTAGAGGTGCTGGGTGTGGTTGCAGTGTCTGTGTGGGTGGTGGTTGGTGTGCTGCCTATGGCTTGCTGTGTGTGGTCATAGTGTTTCTGTGTGAGGTGAGTGTGTGTGCTGTAGAGGTGCTGGGTATGGTTGCAGTGTATGTGTGGGTGGTGGTTGGTGTGCTGCCTATGGCTTGCTGTGTGTGGTCATAGTGTTTCTGTGTGAGGTGAGTGTGTGTGCTGTAGAGGTGCTGGGTATGGTTGTGGTGTCTTTGTGTGTGGTGGTGGGTGTGCTGTCTGTGGCTGCACTGGGTGTAGTGTCTGTATGTGTGGTGGTGGATGTGGTATCTGTGGCTGTGCTGGTGGTGGGGGTGCTGTCTTTCTGTTTGGATACATGCCTGTGTTTTTTGTTTTGTTTTTGTTTGTATGTGGGTGTGCTGCTTGTGTCTGTGTGAGTGGGTGTGTGCAAAGGTGTGAGTGTGCTTGGGACAGGTCCGGAAAAAGGGAATTCAGATGGGGATGGGGTGGGAGGTGAGGCACAAGGTTGGGATGGTTGGGAGGCTACGATCAGTGAGGAGGCTAGACCTTGAGAATACCTCTGTAGGCCATACATAGCACTGTGAATGCCTTCCAGATAAATTAGCATTTTTTGTATTTGGCGGCCAAGTCCCTGGATGGCATTCGGTAGTGCAGCCTGGCTTACAGAGATGTTCCTGAGGAGGTCAATAACCTCCTCACTCAGTGCAGCCAGGGGGACAGGGGCAGGGGGGTAGGTGCCTGGAGCAAAGGAGACCCCACCCCTTTTAGGGGGGTGGGTGTGGCCAACTGGGGGAAGCAAGAGGGAGAGTGGAGATTGTACTCTGGGTGGCAGACAAGGGTGCAGGCATAACAGGAACAGTAGGGTCCGCTACCACTAGGGAGTGCTCACTTGAGGAGGCCTCTGAAGAAGATGTTGAGTCACTGGTGGCCTTCATTGGACTCTCCTCAGCCTCCATGCCACTGGCTCCTTCGAAGTTGGTGGTGCTCGCACTGAAAACACAGTGGCCAGATGCTACATTGACACCTTCTCCTTCACCTGCTCAAAACTATGCTGAAATTACATATACAATGATGTAATTGGATCTGTGTAAACAGAACTGATCACGAACTTTGATCACAAAAACGGTTCCCGAGTATTCAGATATCACCTGCTTTAAGCCTCTTAAACTTTGGTTCTACATTAGCATAATCTCTTGCATGTAGGCAACATTTTCAGAAGCCATTCGGTCACAGTTATGTCATTCCTTATGATCGCACCTATATCATGTACAATCTTGTCTTGTATCCATTATTATGTCTCTCCAGAAAGTGTTTCGCACCTCTGAATAGTTGGCCTTGTTGTTTAGAATAATGAACTGATGTCACCAAAAAGGATATTGACCAAAAACACCTTTTTACAGTGTGTTCACTAGGCCCTAAACTCTGCAAAGGTTCCATTCTCAATGAGTAAAATATGAATAGATTTATGTCAACAAATATTGCAATGTTGTACCAATATTAGCATAAACTGAAAGCAGATTACCTTTGTTTGGGCATTTCACCATGGTAAAACTTATTTCAGGTCACTAAAGTATATGTCAATTGCCAAAAAATCATAAATGAATTGTGCACTGAAGTAGCTTAGCAATGTATCACATACTATGTAGATACCTATGCTGTTGAAGACAGTCATAAACACATATTAGGTAAATTTCTAATAAAAATCCGCACAGCGCAAAACACATTGTCACATTTCACTCCAAAATACCTCTAGATATTTGAAGTTTGTTGTTATTTAAGTGAATTTGTTTCACTAAATATGTTGGCTTTCACTTAATAAAAAATGTGTAGAACATGACAGTAATTACTACACACACTAATTCATATATAATACTTACTTCAAAGATTCACATATAAATCACAATATGCAACATATTACACCCTGGTGGGTTACTCCTATATAAATGTGATAGAGCATTCCATTTTGCAAAATCCCTTTAAGTTTGCCATTTATCTCCATCATAGCTTTATCATCTGGACATGACAAAGGACATTGAGAAATGGTTTAGGGTATGTGTCACTCTGTAACCAATGGGTTCACATTCCTGTCTGTAATTTAACAAACATTGTATGCCTATTACTATAATCTGTCAAA
Organism: Calotriton arnoldi; assembly: GCA_963921515.1. NCBI lineage: Eukaryota > Metazoa > Chordata > Amphibia > Caudata > Salamandridae > Calotriton > Calotriton arnoldi. The sequence continues at coordinate 480,725 of CAWUFW010011470.1, forward strand.
AAATAGACAGGCTTACACACACATCTTTGTGAAGGAGTGAGACATCATGCTAATCTATCACTTTTAACATGTATGAAACAGTATTTCTGATGTTAAACATGATTTGGACATGTTTTGATTCTACAATGTAGCTGTTAATACTGATACCACTAGTAATTTTGACACAATAAACACTATTCGCCTGTTTGGTACAACTGACCCTCATGACATCAAACAACATGATGAACATGTGCAGTGTAGGCAGCCATGTTTCTGCTCAGAACAGTCCATAGGTTGTGAACAGGAATCAGGTGGGATCCTTACCAACAAATTAATAGACAAAGTACATAATCATACACATTGTGCCAAACTTACACCTTCCATAACTCTTCTCATGCATTAGACATGAGTCACCCTCAATGTTGATATAAGAAATCCTGGCTGTAACACAACATTAGTCATATAAAATGTGAAACTCCGCTTGTATACCCCCAGGGTCCACACCTTCCTAGCGATGGCCTTCCATATGTCCCGCTTCTGATGGGCGTTGACCTGTATGAATACAAGAAATGACAGGAAAAAAAATATGGTTTAGTGACTTTTTGTTTGTCTGAATAGATGTAACAACATCTTTTCTACATTTATCACTGGCATAACTCATAAGTTAGCATACAACATGTGTATTGTCACATGCTGACCAAAAGCAATTTTATAAAACACACTTTTGTAGTGACCTGTTGCCTACCCTTATCCCATGTCGTGGTCTAAACTCACCAATCCAGGCCTGTGATATCATCTAGCCCAGGGGATAACTACATACACTGTGATCTGACCTACTTCTGATCAGTGCAAAAAATTGTGAACTTCTGAAGGCTAAACGTATATACTTGTGGCACAGTGAATAGTGGGCACTGTGAGTAAGGGGCCTGTAGTTTGGACATGACACACTTTGAGATGTGAGTAAAATGAAATGAAGTGTTAGCTCAAGAAATTAGATAACTCTCACTTCCAACTGTCGTCCATTTAAAAGCATCCAGGGGCATATTTTTAAGCGCTCCTCAAAATTTGACCTGGCAAGGATATATGTCATCAGTGCTTCAGTTGTTTGACCTTATGACTCAGCTCCAGCCTGGCCGATTATGCTGACTGAGCCCTGCTCATTGTCAGGTCTTGGTATTTGCAGCCTGATGATCATGATGTCACATGAACACAGCCTTCCCGTAACCTTTACATGGAAAAATAACCTTATGCCCATCTAACAAATTACCTCAAGGCTGTACGCTACTCTGAAAAGGACTCAGAGCTACTGGTAGCTCCCATACAACTGTTTGGAGAGCCATGATATAGGCTGAGTGATTTCTGGGACCATACACATAGCTAACATCATTTTCATTTTGTTGGTACAGAAATGTTTTTTATGTACAGTTGTAAAGAGTATATAATGTCTTTCCTAATATCCATGAAGTGAGTTTTCAATGCAGCACATGCAATTCAAACATATACATAGATAGATCTCTCCATACACACCAGTTTGAATCCAAGGCTTGAAACACACAGCACATACTAATGTTGTTGTTGTGTAACATTGTAAAGTGCTCAGAAATTCCCAACATCATTGGCTTCTGTAAGGAACAAAATATATGACAGTTCACATCACTAACTTCACTTCAATCAGGAACTCAAAGGGACATTGTAGCCTGTGTTAATGGAAAAAAACAGTTAGACAGATTCTCATATACATTTCAGACATTTACCTGTTTCCCTGGTGAGCCATTGAGCTGGCCCTACAGGGAGAGGACCTCCTATGCCAGCAAATCCAGCTTCTCTGGTGAGAAGGCAGTGGCCCTCTCACCTGCTCAACCTGGCATCGTTGCTCCCAGAGGCAACAAAGATCGGCAAAAGTGGAGGAGGTCTTGATGGCTGCAGTGTTAGGAGGCAAGTGAGCTTTCACCAACGTTAGCCTATGGCTGTATCCATTTTGGAGTTTACTGCCTACTACGCGGTCAACTTCTGCCGCGCTCATCTGCTGCAAATGTCCTATCTACAAGGTTCAAAATAGTGTGTTTGTGACTGCTAAGTGTGTCACCACCACTCAAAATGGGGGCTAGTTTGTTTACATGTTCAAACTTCAATGGACACTTATTTTTTGTTTAAATATAAGCATTTACATGTAGAGCTTGCTATGCTGAAATGCAATAACTTGGTGGTGTTGCTTAGACCTCAGCTGACAATATTTTTGAAGGAATAAAATAAAAAATAAAAAGATGTAAAAATAATACATTTGAATTGATTTATTTACAATTTTGTTTTGGTTATAAATGTCATCTGTGAAGAATAAAGGCAAACAGGCAAATGTTTCATTAAAATATTATGTAAAACACTATATATTTTGTAGAACTGCATGCCTTTAGTGGTGATTATCAAATATGTTGCTGTAGGAAATGTGAAAATTGTTCTAATGTGTTTCCTATGCAGACATATGAACCCTGGGATAGTGAGGAGACAACAGCCTCTGGTGTACCGCCCATTTCCAGACCTTGCCACCATGGAAAAAAGGGATATAATCAAGTAGTTCAGAATGAATAGGCAAGCTATACTGGATTTATGTCATTAGCTGGAGCCAGATTGTGTGCCTCACAACAGAAATTCCACATCTATTACACCAATTGTCAGACTCATGGCAATGCTTCATTTTCTGGCCACAGGTTCTTTCCAACACACTGTGGTAGTATCTGGTGGAATGTCACAACAATCTTTCAGTGGTGTGCCACAAGACGTTCTTTCTTCAATGAGGAGACACATCAACAGCTTCATCTAGTTTCCACGGCAGCAGGATTTAGACAATGTGAAAGGGGGCTTTTATGGTTTGTGTCACCTACCACATGTGGATGGAGCAATTTATGGCGCACATATTGCCTTAGTGCCACCACACACCAGAGAACAGGTCTACGGGAATGGGAAACACATTCAATTAGTGTGCAAGTTGTCTGCTTACAGGATTTGTACATCACAAGTGTCTGTTAGCACTTTCCTGGCACTGCCACTGATCCCCTTGTACTACAAAACAGCTACATACCTCTGTCTTAACCTGGACCTGAGAGGGCCTGTCAGTTGGTCAGGACAACCATTCCTAATAGTGTTTGGGGAATTTCAAGTTGAATATTCTGAAATTATGTTACATTTTTTGGTACTTTTTTGTGTTCTATCTAGGAGACTCAGCTTATCTCAACTGATCATGGTTGTTGGCACCACTGAGGAATCCATTAACGTCAGCAGAAGTTCGCTTCAATGAGGCCCATGGAAGAAAATGGCAGCTGGTGGAGCGGGCTTTTGGGCTCCTGAAGGCCATATTTCGTTTGCCTGGACAAAACTGGTGGAGCCCTCCTCTACTCATCAGATAAGGTATGCCAAATTACCATGGCCTGCTGTATGCTCCAAAACATTGCCATGTGAAGGAACATCCCTTACATCGCAGAGGATGGAGACCATGAAGAGCCACCTGGTGAGGATCCTGAAATGCCAAATGATGATTGTTTTCTCATGAGTGTACGTATATCTGTATATGTTATCACTTTCAGTGTTACACCAACTATTGATGTGATGATGAGATAATTATGTGATGGTAAATTGTTAGGAAGGGCAAGTTCAGGGAAAATCATGTCAAAAGTGTTTGTTCATCAAAGTTTAATCCCATTGACTACTGTGTTCAGTTACTTTGTTTATGTCTGATTGTTTAGTGAAACTCTGTCCTCCAGAACGTGCCTTTGTGATGTGTCTGTTATGTTATGTTTGATTGGTAATATTTTTGTTTTGATCTGTTTTAGGTTATTTCACCAAGTCATCTTCATTTGGACATTTCAGAGTTGTGATATTTGCAGATATATGGTGCTATTTCTAAGTACAAAGGGAACTTGGATTGATCCTGGGAAAGACAGACACAGACTTTGGGTGTACAAATCTTCTACCAAGGCAACTTGCTCTGTAATTGAATGGAAGATTTGAAGAATCTATTGGACTTGTTCTCTGTTGGGTGTTGGCACAAAGGTAATATGTGTGGTATTATTGGCTCAAGCTACATGTAATAGTGGAGCCAAATCATGCTAATCTCCCTTTACATTGGCAAAATCCTCATTGTCTGTAAAGTGTACGTAGCTGTTGATGTGTCTCATCATTGTTGGACATACTTCTTGTGGCACAGCACTGAAACTTGGTTGTGACATTCTACCAAACACTGAAACAGTGGATTGGAATGATCCTGTATCTACAAAATGTAGTACTGCCATGTAATTGTCTATTGATGCTATTGATGCGGGATTCCTTACGTGAGTCAGAAGATCTGGCTCCAGCTCATGACATGAGTCAATTATATTTTGCCTATCTTATTGTTTTGGATATATTCCCTTCTTCCATGTTGTCAAGGTCTGGAACTGGAAATGTGAAAACTGACACTGAGTATTAGTGTCATGTATGATTGCTGTGTTAGAGAAAATTTTGGCAATCTTTGGTCAAATGGAAAAAAATAGAAGTAGATGACTGAATGGTAATAGTTTTGGGAGTCATGGTTGGGAACATGAAAATAACATTACATACTTGAAAATTATCTATTTTTCACAATCCTTTGCTTTTTGTCATTGTAAAGTTATGTAAACAAATGCATTGACAGGGTTGAGATATACAACACCAGTCCTTGAGTTTTTTAGTTGTGAGTTATTGAACAAACTTCCATTGACTTCTGATGATGAGAGATGCCCAGCCTGTCGAGTTGGGGTCTGTTAGTGGTGTCACCGCAAACATATTCCACAATAAATATCACACACTCTCCACAGCATGAAAGCAAGCCATCCAACTGAGTGCAGATTACCAAACTTTTATTTGCAGTTAGTAATCCATTCAGCACAACACGTTTTGATCTGAAACAGATCTTAATCATATGCAAAGAAAGAAGTTTATTGAACTAAATGTGAATAATTAAACAGGGTGAAAATGAAAACGCAAACCAAAAAGTAAAGAAGTCAGTCATGGTGAATGAAACCATAGCAGGAGAGAGCCAAAACTGTTTGAAGTCCAATGTCCAAAATACAACTGGCATCAGAAAGGAAAATGTGTCTATAAATAGTCCACCGAGTGAATGGTAGACACACATAGGGGCAGATTTACAAGCCCCTTGCGCAACTTTTGCGTCACTTTTCCCATGTTAAAAATTACGCAAAAGTGGTGCAAGGGCCTTGTAAATAAGCCCCATAGTGTGGGAAATTAGAGTCTGGGTTTCTTGCTCGTGGTGGCAGAGGTCGTGCCATCCTCACCTTCTGTTAATATGCATGGACGTCCTCTCCTGTGGGTGTGGGGGGATCCACAGTTGCAGGACCTGGGGTGGATGCAGGTTGTTATTGCAGTGGCAGGGCCTCCCTTCCTGCGGCAGATGTAGATGGGGCAGATGTTGTAGGACCACAGGAAGGGGTGGATGGTGCTGGTAAAGCCATGCACATATGGGTGTAAATGTCATGTAGGCCCCCTGTCAGGGAGCCCATATTGCAGTTGTGAGCCTCCATCTCACAATTGAGCTCCCTCTACAACTGCTTCATCTCCCAGAGCTCAGTGAGTACCTGGCGCATCATGTCTTGGGACTGAAGATAGGCTCCCAAGACTTGGTCGATGGTGGCCTGGGTAAGAGTGACCCCAGTGGCCTCACTATGCTGGTCTGCAGAATCCCTCCCATGACCTCTACCCCCACTATGCAGTGACCTTGGCCCAGTATGCCCCATCCAACTGGTTCCTAGGTGAGCTGGAGCTTGTGGTGCTGTGGTCTCTACATTACCCAGGACTGGGGGGCACACAATCAGTGTTACAGTGGTAGGAACGCAGGAAGTGGATGTTTTGGTTAGCGAAGGTGTTATAGCTTGGGTGGGAAGTGTCAGTGTGGGCCCACTGAAACTCACTGGAGCTGTCTGCCCAGGCTGACCAGATGGACCAGGATCCTCATCATCATCCAGATAACCAGGAGTGTTGTCGTCACTGAAGGCTTGATTCTGGGCTGGAGTAGAAGTCTCATCAGTGGCAGATTTCTGGCAACGTGGTCTGGCAATTGAACCTACTGAGAAATGTTATTAGTAAAAGTGTGCATTATACATCCAAATCTTTTGAGACAAACAATGTAGATACCTAGACGAAAAAAGGTAGATAGTATTATGATGAAAGCTTTCCAAATTCAAACAGTACAACTTCAAATAAGCACGTTATAATATGTAATGAAATGTTTATTAAGTCATAATGAAGTATACCTACCATCTCCCAACCATTCAACCCAATATAGTGGAGAGATGAAATGTGCAATTGACAATTCCAAGTCCTAGCTCACTTCAAAACATACTTTACCCAACTTGGCGTAATGTTTGGCATTAGTCATCAAGTGAACAGTGCAGAATCAATTTTAGCAATTCCAACTTATATGCAGCATAGACATTTTCATACTTTTAAATTTTTGGGTCAACACCATTTTATTTGTGAAACTCATGACATCAATTCAGTTGATTGAGAAGAACAACATTCAGGAAACAAAACAAACCATTTTCAGAAAAGAGCATTGAATAGGGATTGATCACTACATGACACTTTCCCATATGTGGAAATATGTTAGGCAAAAGAGGATGAGCAATATGACACCACAATATTCTTTTAGCAAAACAGAAACAGGGCATCATGGTAGTTGTAGTCATTTCAAAGACACCTTCCTAACACTTGCAAAATGGTTAGTGGAAGTTACCTGTGGAAAATATGCATTTGAAATGGGACAGACACTATGACACACATATGGGTAATGGGTTATTTGGTGTTGTAACACTCACAGGCACCATACCATCATGTGACATGTAATGGAGATTGACACCAGCAATTTTAGATGCAACACAATACTTTCACACAAACGATCCAAATTATCTGACACTGATACTTTGAGGTTTCTATGTTAGGAAAATATGTGCAGAAAACATTGGCAACAGCTGAGTTGGGAACAAACATAACATTGAGGTTTAGTGAGACTGTAAAAAGTGTAACTTATCAGCCTCCACTTGACCAGGCATTCCTGTCATGCCTTCAGTATGTAATATCTGCAAGACCTTCTCCTCCCAGGGCATGGTTTGTATTGGGGGCCTGGGAGAACCACCACCAGCCTTGTTGGCCTCCCGGTGACACTTGGAGGACAGGGAACGCACCCTCCCCCACAGCTCGTTCCACCTCTTCCTAATTTCCTCTTGTGTGCAAGGGGTATTTGCTACGGCATTCACTTTGTTCCTTATTCTGACCCACATTTGTCTTTCCTGAGATAGAGTTGTATTTTGTACTTGGGCTCCAAACAATTGTGAATCTTCTTTAGGATTTCAAACACCATGACTAGCAATTCTCCCTCAGTAAAACAGGAATTTTTGTGTCCTGGCATTGTGCAAAGGAATATGAAGAAATAAAAAAATGAAATAAGTCCAGGGTATTAAATGAAAGCAGATAAAGGGACAAGAAACTTGTAAAAGGAGCAAAATACACTCACTTAACTGGCAAAGATTCTGGTAGCAAATGCTGTGGTGCAGTGGAATGTCAAAGGATCATGGTCTGAAACCTGTTGTGTTTTATAGTTTGGTATGCAGATGTGGCCCATGGACATCAGGTGTGCTCTGATAGCATCCATCCAATGGCCACACTTATGGTGCATTGTTAAGCACGCACCGCACCGCGATGGACTCCCTCCATCAGGAAACCACCGCTAGGAGACCACCTGGACAACTGTGAAATCTAAATCTGCTCTGCAGGACCGCACCACCCTGACGGCGACGAAGTACTATTTGCCAGCATTAGAGACCACCTTGTTGGCAGTGGTGTGCAGCGACCACGGCCGGAAACACTCTGACAACGCAGACGGAGAGTAAGGTAGCATGCATCTAAATATGGCGGGCGAAGGAAACTCGACTTGGTGGAGCACTTGGGACTGCGGCCACGGCAGGATGGTGGTAAGAATGCCAAGATCTAAATCAGGCCCTAAATCATGTGATACCATCTCGAGACGTGAATTCACAGGGCAGGTGAACTATTCTTACATTGCTTGTTGATAACATACCCATCGTGATTTTAAATTTTATGCTCCTACATTGGTAAGTAACCTTTTCTGGAAGAATAAAACATTGCTTGGATACAAGAACAAATATTTAGTTTTTGATGGGGACTGTAATCAATATACATTACAGTGTCAATGCTTTTGATCATTCTAAACACTGTAATCAAGTACTAGATCCTATATATATAGGCAGAAATTCAAAAGTTAAAGTCATTCAGAATAAAATGCACAAACAATTTTGTTGTGCTATCATCAAAATTACCTATTTGATATTCGGTGTCATTATAATCCCAGTCCAAGAGAATGTATATTTTTACACTTATCTCAGACATTGTTAAATTCTAAAATAGGACCTATCCTTTGTTTCGGATCATGCCCCGGGGAGAAATGAGAACAAATTTAGAAAACTGACTTACTGACCTTTCTAGAATTGCACTTAAAATGCTTTAAATGTAGTAGAAATTGATATGTTAGGAAATTACTCGCAGGAAAAAGAGTAAATGCATAATGTTCAGAGCTCTAGTAAATAAACTGTGAAAATGCATTAGCTAAGCACATATAAATGAATGTTTGTTTCAAAGAAATGTTTTCTTGCACCTGGCAATCATTTCTTAACATGTATATTAACAAGGCCCAAAAGTCTTTTCACTCGGCTCTTGATCACATTTGCTGAAAGAGATATTTAGCAAAACTGCTTAGCATTAGTGACACCTTACAGAAATGTGCTGACTATAACATCGTGTTCATCTAGCTTTTCACCACAAGTTAGATCATGTGTTAGAATACAAAGAGTTCACTAAAACTGTTTATGCTAAATGATGACATAGAGACTTTATGAATGATGTTTCCGAATAACCCTGATAGGTGCTTTCATATTACTGACTAGTTATTGCTCATGCATCAAGCTCATAGAGCATCATTTAGCTTAGGTAAGAGGATTCTGATGAAAACTTCCCTCATGTAACAATTACTGCAACAATAGTGTTGACGAATGGCAAGGAGAGTATAGACTGTGGGAATTGGAAGAAGAATCATCGTATGACCGACAACATCATCTCATGAACTATTCTTATTGGATCTCGACAGAGAATGCCTACTGAATTGTTAGAAAAGTATTAATCTATATTAATGAGCGTTCCTAGGTAGTTAGCATGACTTCCATAATTACTTCTCACTTTTCACTTTCACTTCCACTTCCATTTTTCCTTTCCCTTACCCATTTTTCTGGTGGTTTTGTTGCTGGACTTCTCCTTGTCCTGAGACTCTTCTTTACAGATGGTTGATTTCTTTAGCTATTCCCTGATGTGACAACTTTTATATTTTGGTGATCAATGCTACTGCAAGGATAGCACTTTATTTACAGTTGTTACTGCAGCTGTAGACAACTAGGCTGAGTTTTCAGAACTACTCTTTATCAGAAGTTCATTTTTCTTATTTGCTCTTCTTTTCATATTACTTTATTCAGTATTTGTTCGACAGTACAGACACATAGATGAATATACATATAATAAAAAAATTAAAAAATCCACTAAAAAAGTCATAAAAGCTTTACCTGCCATCCCATCATACATTACAGGTTTAGTTCCATAGGACAGAAATATGAAAATATGTGCTAAATTAGCTAATTTCGAGGTTGAGCTAAAAAAATGGGCCATGTCTACAGACATAACTGAGTCCATACATACAGTGTCACAAAGAGCAGACCAACCCTGGGTCAGGAAGGAGAGAAGACTGTCCATTAAAAGACAAACTAGGTGAAGGTAAAATACTTTTTCTGTTGTAGTCAAACATGTCCATTAGAGGTCAGGGCTCCGGCCTGAGCAGATTTTAAATAAGGAGACTCAGGCAATCACTTTGGCTCTAATACACCAGCACCAATAACGGTATTTAGACACAGCATAGACAGTGGATTTGTTTAGATTCCGTGTGCAGCAGCCGTAGAGCATCCTGATGCTGTCTGCACCCCAGTTGTTTATATATCGGGATAATTCAAGATTTTCTAGGAGTTGTCTAAGAGGGGCAAAAGAAAATAAAGTGAGACAGGGATTCCTCCGCCTGCTGACAGGTTGGACACATGATACCCAAGTAGCAGCCAGGATACCATTTCGCTAAGAGCGGCAGTAAAGAGAATGTGCCATATCGGAATTTAAGAGATATACTCCTAGCAGGTGATGGAAAAATATAATCTAAAAAGGGCTCAAAACGTATATCAATATTGAAATCTAACAAATTATCAACAAGAGACCCCTATGTGACATTCTTGATTTCATCAGCATGCATATACTCCAAAAAAGCTTTCTTAAGAGAGTCCCTAGATAGATGTTTCATTGAGGGGGATAAAGACCAAAATTCACCCAGACTAAGTCTGGATAGGATATTTTTAATATTAGATAGCCATTTAATGTTGCCAAAAGTATCATAAGAGACTACATCCTGGAAGGAGCTGTAATAAACCACCAAGGCAGGTGAATATTTAAGCCTTTGCCAGAATAAGAGTGGTATGAGCTGGACCTTGTGAGTCATAGCCTCAAGACCCAGATCACGACTAAGTGGAATTAATGGTGTATTTTTTGGTTGATTGGTTATGGCTCTTATGAATGTATTTTCAGCCATCGTCAACTAGGCCAAGTTGGAATTGCCCCATAATTCGGCCCCATGCAATGCACTACCATCATCCTTGGCTCTGTACACCTTCAGAGTGGGAGATAACCTTCTGGCTCTGACAGCCTAATATAATCTTATTATAAACTTAATCTTAAATTAGGAGTCCTAACTTTACTACTACTAAATGCCTTCTGTGAATACCAAAAGTAGTAAGTTTAGGATTTTATCTCAGTTTAGTAGTAGTAAAGTTAGGAGTCCTAACTTTACTACTACTAAGTGCCTTCTGTGAATACCAAAAGTAGTAAGTTTAGGATTATATCTCAGATTAGTTCTGTGAATCGGCCACAGAATCTTTTAGACAACATTAAATAACATGAATATTCATATCATAAATCTAATTCTGATGCCTAAATAAATAATTTCTAGCTAAATTATAATATCATAAAATGTCTGTTCACAATGCCCCTACCAGTCTATTGAAAAGAAATGCTAGACACTAGAGAGAGAAAATAAGAGGGGAAAGTTTTGGAAAATTAAAAAAAAACTAAAATTGAATCTCTGCTAGATAAAGAAGGTCTATGTTGATTTAAAGATAAAGATATTCTTCAGGAATTTGTAGCAAACTACAAACTATTATTAGACCCAAATTGATGAGGAGAGATTTTGCATCATTAGAAAACGAAATTTTCCCTTATGAAGTCATTAAAGCAACTACTTTTTTTTTAAAAAAAAGGGAAAGCTCGGTCCAGCACAGTAGAATTTTATTTTCAGAACTGATAGAATTATTCTACTTTTTTTCAAGCTTCAAATCCTCCCAGGGAACCTTTCAGGAGGCTATGATTTGTCTTATCCCTAATAAAACTATGACTTGAAGGTTTATATAAATTATAGGCCAATATTTTTAATTAATCTAGACCACAAGATTTTTTCAAAGATCTTAGCTTTGCGACCTGACCCCATTTTACCATCTTACCATGGAGTATTCTGGATTTGTGAGATTACTTTTCTCCTCTCATAAATCCTTAACTTTCTTTAACGTCAATTAAAGCTTCAAAAATGTCATATGCTCTAGGCGTAGTAACAGTAAAGCAAAACCAAAGGGGATGATGGACGGAGTGTTGAACATTGCAAGCACTCACCCCCAGTCAACTGATCTGGGTTTAATCCATCATCATTCTTTAGCTCACTCCGCCACCCCAGTTCAGACATGGCCATATGCAAATCAGCCTGACCCTGTGCCTCATGGGAACAGTCCAGCTTTTGCTATGTTCGCCCTAAGTTGGCAGGGTATGCCCAGACGTGGGTCCCTTGCTCACTTTGTCACTGAATTCAAGATAGCCTGGCTGATGATGGCTGTAAGCCAGAAACCGGTCTCAGGATGCTTGTTTCCGGTCCAGGGAAGACATGGCTTGGCAGTTCGGGCTGGACTGTTCCCATGAGGCACAGGGTCAGACTGATTTGCATATGGCCATGTCTGAACTGGGGTGGCGGAGTGAGCTAAAGAATGATGATGGATTAAACCCAGATCAGTTGACTGAGGGTGAGTGCTTGCAATGTTCAACACTCCGTCCATCATCCCCTTTGGTTTTGCTATGTTCGCCCTAAGTTGGCAGGGTATGCCCAGACGTGGGTCCCTTGCTCACTTTGCCACTGGATTCAAGATAGCCTGGCTGATGACGGCTGTAAGCCAGAAACCGGTCCAAGGATGCTTGTTTCCGGTCCAGGGAAGACATGGCTTGGCAGTTCGGGCTGGACTGTTCCCATGAGGCACAGGGTCAGACTGATTTGCATATGGCCATGTCTGAACTGGGGTGGTGGAGTGAGCTAAAGAATGATGATGGATTAAACCCAGATCAGTTGACTGGCGGTGAGTGCTTGCAATGTTCAACACTCCGTCCATCATCCCCTTTGGTTTTGCTATGTTTGCCCTAAGTTGGCAGGGTATGCCCAGACGTGGGTCCCTTGCTCACTTTGCCACTGGATTCAAGATAGCCTGGCTGATGATGGCTGTAAGCCAGAAACCAGTCCCAGGATGCTTGTTTCCGGTCCAGGGAAGACATGGCTTGGCAGTTCGGGCTGGACTGTTCCCATGAGGCACAGGGTCAGACTGATTTGCATATGGCCATGTCTGAACTGGGGTGGCGGAGTGAGCTAAAGAATGATGATGGATTAAACCCAGATCAGTTGACTGGGGGTGAGTGCTTGCAATGTTCAACACCTCGTCCATCATCCCCTTTGGTTTTGCTATGTTCGCCCTAAGTTGGCAGGGTATGCCCAGACGTGGGACCCTTGCTCACTTTGCCACTGGATTCAAGATAGCCTGGCTGATGACGGCTGTAAGCCAGAAACCGGTCCCAGGATGCTTGTTTCCGGTCCAGGGAAGACATGGCTTGGCAGTTCGGGCTGGACTGTTCCCATGAGGCAGAGGGTCAGACTGATTTGCATATGGCCATGTCTGAACTGGGGTGGCGGAGTGAGCTAAAGAATGATGATGGATTAAACCCAGATCAGTTGACTGGGGGTGAGTGCTTGCAATGTTCAACACTCCGTCCATCATCCCCTTTGGTTTTGCCGTAGTAACAGTAAATGCTGAAAAAGCTTTTAGTAGAGCATGTTGGAAATGCATCTTTTGGGCTTTGAAATGGTTTGGTTTTGGACGAAAAATGCAAGTGCTTATTTTTCTTAATGTATAGTGCCTCTCGAGCTGCTATGTTTGCAAATAGTATATTATCAGATTTTTTTCCTGTACAAAGAGGGCTAAGGCACTGATGTCCCTTATCATCTCTTCTTTTCAATATGGCCCTTGAAACTTTTATTTCTAAAAGTAGACAAGATGCAAGTATATCCAGATACAATTATGGTGATAATCACTTTCTGTGTATGCAGACAATATTCTTATTTATATCTACTATCAGTTAATCTAGAATAATTGTTTATATCTCCTTTTTCTTGTTCAAAAATATTTTCCTTCACCAAAAAGCTTGACTACTTCTTTTTCTCAGTTATTGACTTTACTTGTAAGTTTTTAAGACCATTTTTATTCTGTAGTGATAGAAGGGGATTGCCATTTATAAATTTCTGATATGTGCAATACAAATATTGGAAGTAAAATGCAAAGCATATATTCTTTGTGTGTCTTCATAACTACGCTATTTCTGGGCAAAGGTATTGAATCAAATTAACCATATCTTTCATGTTAATATTCCTTTTACATTTTCCAATATTTTCCTAGGAAGACTATCTGTTTCCGATTTGCGACAATACTGCTTTAATATATTGACTAATAGCAGTGGATTCTCAGCAGATAATGACAAATTGGAAAAATGCTATTAATGTGAATTTTAAGTCATGGTGGCATGCAGTATGTTTCAATCATTGGCTGGATGAGCTTATATAACCCTTATATCACTTACTATAAACAATGCTCCTCAGTTAATTAAGTTCTTTGAAGAAGTGCAAACATGTTTTTGCTGATGAAGTTGATAAAACACCTTGATTTGTTTTTCATTTTTTCTGTCCTTTTTGAATATTAACTCTCTTAATATTCATATTGTTTTTTTTGTTTCAATGGGCAGATTCAATTATTATAGTAGACTAAGTAGCTGATTTTTTATTAATTGGAATATAGAATGCAATACTGCTGTTTTCTATTCTCCCCTTTCTTCTCGCTTCCCCTGAAACATTCTAAGATCTTAATAGTATTTTATATTTACTGATAAGCTACAAGATGATGTTCCATATTTTTTGCATATGAAAGATTTTTATACTGTATGTGTGTAACCTTCAATCTTTATTGACTGTAATAGTTAACTTATTAACAGTACATCTCTTTGTGTAACAATGTATTAAGAATGTTCAATAAAGCCTTTCAAAACTTAAAAAAGAAGTCTAAATCAGGACCCTATCTTCAAGAAGAATACCTAAGAAGGTTGAGTTTGTTTAAAACACTCCTCGGGGCAACTCTCATGTTTAGCCAGAGATGGGCCACTGTCCCTAAGAGTCTACCTGGTCAGGGGGAGTAAACCACCCCTGGACCATGGATCTTTGCAAGTGACTAGTGGACCACAGAAACCCTAGGTTTTGGGTGAGCTGCCAAGATCATTCTAGGCGCTATTGTTCTTAGGGGCTCCGGATCTGTCCCCACCGAGGGAAAGCTCTATGTGGCGTTAATGTAGCATACTGCTTTTTGGGGCAGCTCACTGCTCTTCAGGCAAGTTCATTGCCTACTGCAGTTGTATTCACTGCTGGTCTTAAGAACCCTTCTGGTGGAAACTCTCAGCAGGAGATCCTTCTCTTTATTTGGTCTTTCATGAAGAGTGGCATGTTGGGTGGAGAGGAGCCTCTTATATCCCGCCTTCACCCACACTGCCCACTGCAGCATGAGCTCTTATGAGAAGACAAAGACACTGAAAACACAGGAGAAGTCAGAAAATTAACTGGGCTTTGAACTGTGCCATTGTTTCTCATCTCTAGTCCCCTTTCTGTTTGTGGAGCAGCATGTCTGTGATCTACGAGAAAGAATACATTTAAGGAACGAATTGTTATAAACGGGATAACCAATCCTTTCCTGCAATGTCTCCCTCAAATATAGGAAGGCCACCTAAGACCTGTGAGACAGACCGGATGTGTGAGAGAGTAACTCACCTGCTCCTTCCTCAACCCTCCAGTGGCGATTTGTGTCATCAGCAGGTTTCATGATTTGCTGTCATCACAACTGGGCAGGGAGGTGTGGGACTGTAGTGGAAGGGTTTCTGCTTCTACCCCGACTTGTGTTTTGGAAAAAGAAGCTGCTTGTGCAAGTACTGAAAGTTCCGTTTCAACCCTCCCCAGTATAGCTATCGGCCGACGGCCACACTGGAGCGGTAGTGCTGGTGTCAGTATCATGGAAAGGCAAAAAGCAGGCTGGCTACCTGCTGTAACCACACTCACTTCTAAATCCCATTCCAACAAATTGAACTTTCTCACACTAATACCTATAAATGAAAACGTACAATCGCAGCAGCTCGAGTAGCGACTATTTTTCATGTCAAATTGTAAAATTCTCCCTCTTAACTAACTTATGATGAAAAGGTCAAACTCATAGGATCAAACTCAAGGTCATCCCCCTGCCAGTGCTGAGGATATAGGCCGTATTCCCTGATGCATTTTCTGCTTCTGTGTAGATCCTACCATCAAATCTGAAGGAGTACAATGAGAGGTGGTGATTTACATGAACAAGACAACCATGGCCTTTCTTCTGAGTCAAGAAAGCAATGAAATCAGACAGTTCTTGAAGGAACCCTGGAAACTCTGCAGACATTCATTGAAGTCCAAGGACACTCGCTGAAAGGATTTTGGTTGCCGCCCACACCTGCTACCCAGAATCTGCTAAAATATTAAATATTATATGCATAAATTCTCTGTCTTCTTTTTGCCTTTCATTCTTTATTTTTTCCTGTTATTTTGTTTTTCCCTAAACCTCCTTCTATAATTCAATTTATTTCCAATACTATCTTTCTTCACTTTCTACCTATATTTCACTTATATGGTCTTGATTTATATATATATATATATACATTGGCATATTTATGTATTTCAAGTCACAAACGTCTCATAGCCAGAAGCGTTAATAATTTTTTTAATTTGAGTGGAGGACCCCACTAAGAATCACACTTGCCACTTACCCACAATTTACGTAGGCAGCACTCTTTCAACAGTACACATCACTAAAATGAAAAGCGAATGCATTCTAACTCCCTGCCACATTTCATGAATTACAACTTTGACGACAAACACCACTCCGGGAGACCTTGCACAACACCAAAAAGATTCCCAAGCAGGCCGAACTGCATTTCAAATCTTTTCAAATCGTACAACCACTCTCCCATGGCGTAGCTTTCTACTTTCCCACCCTGCGCTTCAGCACTTTCTCAGCAGTTAGAACCACTATATAAATGCAAAAATGCAAATGCAATTGTTTTCATCTCTCTCAGATAGTATACCTAGCAGTAATTAGGTTTTGTTTTGAGTGCTTATTTACAAGCCCATTCCGCCGCAGGTGCGTCACGCAACCTGATGCCTGATATTTACAAGGACACTTAAAGCCACACTGTAAATATCGCCCCTTCTCACGAAACACTTTGCATGTAAGGGGCGTGACATGGGTGTTGCTGTGGGTGTTCCCATGCAACACCCATATATTCTGATGCATTTCCAGATTTACGAGAAATGGTAAACCTGGAAATGCATCAGAAGGCTTCTCCACCCCAGGAGGTGCAACAAAGCGAAATGTTTACATTTCTCCTAGTTTTTTTCCTCTTTCAATGCGTGCTGCATTCTACAGCACACATAGAAAGAGGAAACCGCCTCAATTGATTGTTTTTGTGTAGGGAGGTGTCCCTTCCTGCACAAAAACAATCTCCCCACGACGCAGGCATCCTTGCACCATGGTTCAAGGATGCCGGCGCATGGCAGCCGATTGTGCGCCAGCGCAGGGAAAAGCACAGGGATGCGACATATTGTTGTAAATATGTTGTATCCCTGTGCTTTGAAAGGGACTCAGTGCGGCGCAGCCAAATGGCTTGAGGCACGCACTGAGTCACTTTCATTGTAAATATGGCCCTGTATGTTTTCCATGCTGTGCATTCAAGGCTGTCCTTGTGCCCCTGATTGTCAATGTAAATGCTGACTCGGTCGCAAAGGCAAGCTTATGCTGTTACTTTTTCCATTTTTGCAAACTTTGCCAGCTTCAAACCCCTGTCAAAGTTTCGTGAAGTTGAAAAGCAAGTGTCTCAGCAACTCTGCACACTACCAATAATGGTTGAGACATGCTGTAACAATAGGTGTAGCTATCCGACGTAAAATATTATAATAATTATGAAATCAATAAACAAATATTACCTTCATAAGCAACGATATCCTGAGTGATTCCTCTCAATGGCAATGTGCCCTTCTACTCCTGAGAACGGAATAAAAAAACACAGATTCAGCTCGCAGTGGTGACAAGGAGTCATTGAGTTCCAGTCTTTGGCTTTCTTTACTCAACCCAAGTGCAAGTAAATTAATTGACAATCACATTGTCCTTTTGGACTTGTCGTATTTCTGCAGACTTAAAAAGTTTGAGAGACAGTTATCAGGGAATTCTTTGGTGTGTGATTGTTTGACTTTGGCTGAGACGGAATCAAGTCACTTCATAGAAATATGCAGGGAAATGCAATCCTTATAGGTGTCATTTGTGTCAAGCGCTATATAAATATAAATGCAAACCCTTCCCTCTTCTATCCTTTTACAATCCAAATAAAAGACTAACATGTCCACTGCTCAAATTAATTTCATATTTCCCTACACTAATTCACCACTAATCCTTTTTGGGTTCCGGAGTAAATTGCTACCTGCCAAAAAGCGCTTCAGCATCTCATCAGGAGTAGCAAGCACTATGTAATTGCAACCCCTTCCCTCTTCTATCCCTCCACTATCATTTTTCAATACAAATAACAAACTTGCTTGTCCACCACTCAAAATAATTTCATACTCCCCTATACCAATTTCTCTACTAATCCTGCTTGGGTTCCGGAGTAGCGTGCTACCCACCAAAAAGCATTTCAACACCCCATCAGGGGTAGCAAGCGCTATATAAATGCTAACCCTTCCCTCGTCTATCCCTCCACTATCCTTTTCAATCCAAATAACAGATTAACATGTCCACCGCTCAAGTTAATTTCATATTTCCCTATACTAATTCACCACTAATCCTTTTTGGGTTCCAGAGTAGCGTGCTACTCGCAGAAAAAGCGCTTCGACACCTCGTCAGGAATAGTAAGCGCTATATAAATGCAATTACAATTACAATATTTGTAACAATCCTTGTGTTTCCTTTAGTATTTGTTTGTTATTAGAGTTTCTGGACAGTTGGTCAGATTTGAGGTCTATGGGTTGTCAGGATCACCTTTGAAAGGCTGGCTGAGCTGTTGCAGAATCCGTAAAATGTCCATTCGAAAGGGTGATAGTGCCCATTGAATCAGTCAAATGACTTCTTATGTACACTCGTTTATCTGATGACAACATCCCATCACTTTCGCATACCTCCCGATGAAAATGAAGTAACCATAACAGTACATAACAATTATATTTGTAAAGTGCCATTCACCCAGAGGGATCGTTCCTGGCACTACCCACAAATTAGAAACTGTGACTGTGAGGCAAACAACAAAAATCAGTGCATTGGATGTAATAGTCTATTAAACCACCACCATTAGCATAGTGAAATAATTTGACAAAATAAAAGCATCTGTTCCTAAAATATATATTTAGCTACTTTTTTTAAAAAACAACGCTGAATTGAGACTTAGTGGGCCAAGTAACTTTATTAACTGACTCAACTTCTTGATCTAGTGGCAATTTGTTGATTTTTTAGGTCTCTTGTGTTCCTTCCACTCTTCTATCCTTCACAGGAACATGAGAATGCACTGAATCCTTTTACTCACTGTCCCTCAGAGCTGACCATAGTCTACTGAGTATCAGTGGTTAAATATATCTATCACCGACCATGAGTGTGCAACGAACAGAGCACTTTTCAACCCCAGCGCCTGCTCTTCGAATTCCTCTGACAGAAGGGGCACTGGACAGATGCAGTTTGTTAGGAGGCGGGTCAACTATAGGAAGTTATGGAGCTGCAGCCGGTGAAGGGCAAAAATGTTGAGTCCATGCAAACACCTTTTCACTGCCGCTTTTTTCATTGTTTTGAAACTTTTCAAGCTACATAACTCTGTGAATATAGCAAAAGTATTAAACAATGTGAAATTGCAAGGCTCATTTCTCAACACCTTTACACTCTAGCAACATGGTAGAGACATGCAGTGAAAGCACAAAGGTGCAGTTAAATTAGTTAAATGATAACATTCCAAAATAATTATAAAAATAATTATGAAATAAAGAAAAATAATGAAGACTTACAAAACAAAGACAACAAATAAAATAAAGAATAAAAATTATAAATAAAACAGCAGAGGGTAAAAGGTTAGTGTAAGGAAATGCCTCTTTTTGCATGTTCACCCCCACATTTTTGGACTGATGCTGCTGATTTTCCGACTCTGGGAGTGCACTGAGTCCTGCTAACCAGACCTCAGTGCCAGTGTAATAACTCTCTACAAAAGTATGCTTAATTGGATACACCCAAATTGGCAAGGACTGACTTACTTATAAGCCCCTAGTATATATACCCAGGATACCCAGGGCATGTAAGGCAGAGTTGTCACCCAGGGCTGCATCACTGTTTGTGTCACTCTGCACGTGACAAGGTCAAAATGGACCCCAGCCTGCCACATGTAGGCTGACAGGGCAGTGTTTTACACTGCTAATTCAACTTTGCCATTACACCAAATGATTTTCAATTTTGTGTTAACATCAACACTTTCAAATTGTTGTTTTGCTGTGGAAAGGTTAGTAGCCCCATTGGCTGACACAAGGTTATCAACTGCCATCCCAGCATGGCTAACCACTGATTGGGACTACCTAAGGTTGAGTAAGCTATCAAATTAATCATGGCATTAAATCCGACCTGATGCCCAGACCAGATTTAAAGTCACTAATAAAGTGAGCAACTTTTATAAAGTTGCCACTATGCACTCCAGCTAGTCCAGTGGCCTCACAAAGTTAAAAAACTTGCCCAGATCTGGTATATTCCATTGTTTCAACACCACAAACAGAGGAAGGATGCAAGTGAGAGGCAATTTATAAGTAATGTGGAGCATCTGGGTCTTAGTCTTGAATGGCCGGGTTGATCCTGATATTCTCGCGCATGCAACCCATCACTCCACAACTTCTTATTCAGTTATTGACTACACACTAGTGTCACTCACTTTATTTCATAGGGTGGCTACTATGCCCTGGGAAGCAGACTGGAAAGTGACCATCAACCACAGATGATCCAACTAAATCTGCATGTCTCCCTGCATGAACAAGCTCAACCGGATATTGGCTATCTTTCTATAACCAATTAAAAAAGCTGCAGTGGTCTATAGATTCCATTGATAAAGTAGAGCATCAAGCTAGACTTCAATGGGAAAAAATATGTGAAACAACCTCAAACCCTCTGGTACAGTGGGTTCAAATTTCTAAGCTACTGCTGGAGAATCAAGTTAGGAACCATAAGGCAGGAAATGCCTCTGCCCTGACACGATCCCGGCCCAGAAAAGACTCTGCCCATCTCATTACAGCAAGAAAAAAGCTGAACCATGCCTTATGGGTGCTGAGAAATAATCAAAATTTGAAGACACGGAGCAAGATCCTTCCTAAATTAAGATCATTATACAAAAAAGCTGTTTGGGACTCAGCCAGATCTGAGGTAGGTTTATATTGGTGTAAAATTCTCTCCACTTCCAGATGAAATGATGCCAAAGAATATTTTCCAGTTGGTGAATCAACCAGTACGCCTGAAGAAGTCTCCCTTTATCTCAATAATCGTGGAAGCCTCCTGGTCAACCTATTTATAGGAAAATTATGGGGGTGCAGAATCACCAAAGGGTGCTCAAAAAGCAGCTTTCTGAACCTGGGAGGAGGAAGCCTCACTCAAAGCGATCTTGTTAGGAGAAGTGGAGAAAATAATATCCAGGAGCCGCTGAGATGGTGCCCCTGTCCTAATGAATTTCCACAGGTGATCTACAAGCATAATCCACAACTTTGGGCAGATAAACTGGTCACCTTATTTGCCCCCAATTTATAAAGCCAGTCAAACCACCTTACCTTCCAACTACAGGTTGAGTGCTTTAATGGATGAGGAGGCAAACAATTTAGCAAAATGTCTGCTACCTGAACTAACAGACCGGGCTGATATTAGTTCTTTGGTTCCAAACAACCAGATGGTGTTCATTAAGGGTATGGGCACAGCTACCAACATCCAGATGCTGGCCTTATTAATCGAACAGGCAAGGTACAGCTCTTTAAATCTATATCTATACTCCGTAGAGTTTCGTTCAGCTTTTGATGCGGTGCAGAGAAACATCTTGTGGTCTAAGCTATTGAACTGAGGAATCCCTCTTCCTCTCCTAAGAGCTATTCAATTCAGGAGCGGCTCGTGCAGGTAAGAGCAGTGGGTCAGGGTGGGGGGGGCTCGACAGACGACAGCGAGGTAAAATTAAATAATTAATTTTCCCTCATCGTCTGTGGAGCCCCCCCACCTTGCCTCACCACTCCTACCTGCATGAACTGCTCCTGATCCAATTGCTGTCCCCAAAATTCCAACAAGAAATGTCTTAAAACAAGGCTGTGTTCATGGCTCCGCTGCCCTTTAATTTGTATCTTGCCGAAATGTCTCCTGCCTTAAATAGGGTTAATTCCTATTCACCTACGGTGGCTGGTGTTAATGTTTCACACATGTTGTAGGCTGATGATGCTGTCTTGATTAGTTATACAAAGGTTGGTCTTCAGCGTTTAATCAACGTAACCGCTCAGTAAGCTGCGGATCATGGGTTATGGTTAATCTTAATAAAACAAAAACCATGCTTGTATCAAGGGGAATATCTTCACCAACAACATTCTATATAGAAGGGACAGCTTTGGAAACTGTATCGGAGTACAAATACTAGTGGGTGATTTTTGACTCTAGAGGTTTATTTAAGAACCAGAGTTCGGCAATTCAAAGAAGAAATAATACACTATCTGCCGGCTTCTGTTTATTACGTAACTCCTTAAAAGGCCTGTCCCTCTAGTCACTCTTGCAAGTAATGGCTGCTAAACACGCCCCTTCTTTGACATATGGAGTAGAGGTACTTAGAGGAAAAGTGGACAAAATAATTAATAATACAATTGTAGGGACCTACCGTTGCCTGTTTAATCTACCTCGGCAGGCTTTGCCTGCCTAAATCCAATTGGAGTTTGGCCTTAGGAGACAGTTTATAAGTAGCTTGAGAGCGTATTTGAAATTTTGCAACAAGCTAAAAAATGATCTAAGACCTACATTAAGCACAATTGTGTGGGAAGCGATAAGTGACCCAAGAAATATCGCAGCACAAAACTATTTTAATTTTGTCCTAACTACTTTTAAGGCAGAGGAGCTCTGGGCCTTACCTCTATCTCAAATTGCATTCAATACAGTTATAAACAGATCAGGAAAAAAAAAATCATCCCTTATGGATAAAGCTGGGCTGTCTAAAAGAACCCATGCATGGATGGTTACAGGCTCATATGGCCCACTAAAATTTCAATCATACTTGAAGAGCTTGAACGGCCTTAAGCTAAAATTAAACTGCTGGTTTACTGACTGGGTGATTTGCAAACTTGTTTAAATTCGCCCATCTGGAGGAGATTGTCTGAAGAGTCATCATGTTGTATTTGTAACTATTTTTTTAGGAAGACATTTATCATATTGTCTGTACCTTCCCAGCCCTAATGGCAGAGTGCAAAGGACTGTTAAGAGAGTTTTTATTAGAAATACTATATGAACTTGTTGACAAGCAGTTAAAGTCTGTCTCCAAAGGGATGATCTGATATTTTCACCATTATCACCAGTATCACCTGCCAGTATCACCTGCCTGGAAGGGTAGCCCTCCAGACAGATGCAGAGCTTCTGGGCTCCTGTTTGTTTTCTTTTGCCCCTCCCAGGCCTCTCCGAACTCTTGCCCACATCATAGCGACGCCCCTTGCAAGGCGGGCTACATATTCATGGCTGGTGCTTGGGCGCGCTGGATTGCTCACTGGTAGGAGCATTATGTCTATCCATTCTGGTGCATCAACTGGATGCTTGTGTAATTTATCTTTTTAATTTTTTTTTTCCTTGTATGAACAGGGAGTTACCTGGCTCCAGTAGAGGGCTTGGTGGCATCGTAGCACAAGCACTTTGACTACTTTTTTAACAATTTAAATTATGCGTTTCTCACTAACGTTTTTTTTAATGTTGTTATTTTAACTTCATGAATTTCACCAGAATCGCCTGCTTGGAAGGGTAGCGCTCCACACGGATGCAGGGCTGCTGGGCTCCTGTTTGTTTTCTTTTGCCCCTCCCAGGTCTCACCGACCTCTTGCCCATGTCACAACAACGCCCCTTGCAAGACGGGCTACATATTCATGGCTCGTGCTCAGATGTGCTGGATTGCTCGCAGGTAGGAGCATTATGTCTACCCCTTCTGGTGCATCAACTGCCTGCTTGTGTAGTTTATATTTTAAATCTTTTATTTTCCTTGTATGCGCTATGCGCATGGAGTTGCCTGGTTCCAGTGGAGGGCTTGGTGGCATCGGAGCACAAGCACCTTGACTCTTTTTTAAACAATTTTCTCCCTCACGTTGTTTTAATGCTGTTTTTTTAACTTTGTTAATTTCACCAGAATCACCTACCTGGAAGGGTGGCCCTCCAGAGAGGTGCGAGGCTGCTGGCCTCCCAGGACTCTCCCACCTCTTGCCCACATCATAACCACGCCCCTTGGAAGGCGGGCGTACATATTCGTGGCCAGTGCACAAACACGCTGGATTGCTCACTGGTAGGAGCATTGTGTCTACCCGGTCTGGGGCATCAACTTTCTGTTTGTATAGTTTATTTTTAAAATCTTTGATTTTTCTTGTATGCACTACGCGCAGAGTTACCTGGCTCCAGTGGAGGGCTTGGTGGCATCGGAGCCTGAGCACCTTGACTACTTTTTTAACATTTTAAGTTATGCCTTTCTCCCTCACGTTTGTTTTCATGTTGTTATTTTAACTTCGTTAATTTCACCAGTATCACCTGCCTGGAAGGGTAGCCCTCCAGACAGGTGTAGGCAGTGCTTTAAATGGGCCGGTACTGTCCGGTACGGAGTACCGGCACTTTTTTATTTTGAGGGGGAGAGTACCGGCACTTCTCAAGAGAAATGCTATACTTTTAATTGGAGAGTACCGGCACTTCTTAGAAAGAAGCAGGTACTCTAGTGCAGAGTACCTGCACTTCTATTTTTCCATTTCAAGCACTGGGTGTAGGACTACTGGACTCCTGTTTGTTTTCTTTTGCCCCTCCCAGGTCTCTGACCTCTTGCCCACGTCATAGCCATGCCCCTTGGAAGGTGGACTACATATGCATGGCCGGTGCGCGGTTGTGCTGCTGGCACGCTGAAGGTGCACCAAAGGCAAGCCTGTCTGCACCCATCCATGCCTGGATGGCACCAGAGGCCCACACTAGATGGTACTCGTCCAAAGAACTTCTTCGGCTTGCACCTGCCCTGGCCGAGGAGTACCGCCACGCCGTTGACGTATCCCAGAAAAACTTAGGATGTGGTAAGTGCAGTTTCATCCTAAGTGGCCTGGTTTTGGTGACCTCTATGTACAAAACTGCTGTGTGTTCATCCCCGATGGCTCGCTGTTACTCAATTGATTGCCGATCCCTACCTCAGCATAAGAATGAGATTTTTAAGTTTCTTATAGGCAAATAACCAGATGTACCTTTTCGATCTGAAACCTAGCTTACCGAAAATTCCGCCCTGGTCATCCTTAGTTCAATCCCAACAGGTTACTCAATAGTCAGGTGGGACCGCATCGTACAATGAGGGGGGGGTTGCGATTATTTTTTAAACAATCCATCTGCTGTACCTTGTTAGACTCTGGTATTCTAGATTGAAAAGCAGTCTTTTTCAGCTTGACCATCTCCCTTAATTGCACACTGGCAGAATTCGTACTCTATCATCCACTTGGACTAGTCACAAAATGTATCTCCTCACTAGCGGATATCCTGCCCTCTTTTCCGTTGCGCTACTGCAACCTACTGGTCCCAGGCGATCTTAATCTACATTTTGACAATGAAAATTGTTGCTTGGCCTCCACTCTTACCAAGGACTTAGATATCTTCCAGATCTCGCAATTAATTGCTGTCCAGAACCCATATCCTAGGCCACACGTTAGATCTGATTTTCTCCAATTTCACTGCATTGATAGTTGGGGATCCTTTCCCAGTATTTGGCCTGACCACTATGTTATCCTGCTTCAATTCCTACTGGCCAGTCCAATTTCAAAATGCGACCAAATCCTTACAAAGCACTGAGCATTAAGTCAGTGGAGTGCTAGGCCTCTCAAAAAATATGTAAAGGACTGTCCTCACACACCACCCGGTGTCATGCTTCATCATTGGCAGTCCTCGCTCTCTAAAAGCCGCGTTTGATAGGGAGGGAGCCTACACCTGGAGACAGGGAGGCACTTCTAGAAATCTAAGTGGGGGCCCGTGAGTGAGTGATTTTAAAACCCAATGTAACAACCCAATTACATTTATTCACTGGGTGGTACTTGGTATTAAAAACTGAAGTGTGGGGCTTGGGGGAGCTAGTAACACATCACCACCATTATCTTCAACATGTTTCTGCCATTGGCCCAAAGGGGTCCGTGGCATTCATCAGGACGAAAAAAATAGGGCTCCTATCTTACCAAACACGGTCACGTTACCACTGTGTTAGGGTGACCTTTGTCATCCTCTAACTAAACGGTGTTTCTTAAACCTGTAAAACAAATATAAGGTTTTTTCAGTGAGATGCCTGATTACATGAAGAAGGAATAGGAAGCATATACACCATGCATATATCAGAATTGCATGTGAGTGTGAAACGCGTGACACTGCAAACGTGAAACATATAAATTCATTAGTTTTTTCAGACCGGCTCACATTCTTATCCCAAAATAGGGTCCTAATTGCCCCAAGGGAAGAGGGTAAAAGGGACCCCTGTAGTCACACTCTATAGAAGGTAAAGATGGTGATTAGAAGAGGTATATAATCACAAGAAAAAGCCATTCAGCATCCCAAAATCAGAACTCCATACTAAAATGCGCATGAGTTCTCATTCACACATCCAGTCACACTCTTACTGCCTCAAGGTGCGTCCCTAGCCGTCCTCCTAGAGATGTCTACTCCTCTCCCCTGTCGATGGCGGAGTGGAGCAAAAAACCTGTCTCAGTAGTTTCTCTCTTCTTTTATTCTGACCTTTGTCTCTGGATATGGCAATCCTAGTGCAGGGATGCTCCGTTCTAGAGTAACCATTGCGCTTTAAAAAATTTAACATACCTAACATAACATTTTGTAGGAAATTCCTGGAGTTCATGTCTATTGCTGAGTCAAAACTAGCAAAGTTTGAGCTACAATGGTAATAGTCTGTGGTACCTGTACCGCGCAGGAGTTGCATATGTGCCCATTTGTAATGTATTAAAACAATTATTTGAATTGGTCATTTATTCAGTCTGAATTTCATTGGTTTTATTCTTAACTGCATGAATGCTATAATTATGTATGACAGATCTTGCTAAACCAGGAAGTTTTATTTATAGTTTTGCTACCATTAGAATTCTTTTAATATGATGTAGGAATTTTAATAAAGGCACGTATCACTTTGTTTTGACTACTTTGCACATATTAGACATTCATGGATATAACATTGCCTGCTGGGATATTTTAAATGAATTTAAATTAAAGTGGAACAACAAGGTCCATGCTCTGTAATGCTTGAACATTAAAGCACTCTTTCGCCAATACTCAACTGGGCAAAGTTGGCAGAATTTTATATTCCATAGTTGGTGGTTTAAAGTTGCGGATGATTATCATGTGACATCTGACTCAGGTTAACGATTTCTCCTTTGAGGTTTAATGAAGTAAATTTTGGGTATTCCAATTGATTGATGATGTATTTTACGATGTTATTTATTGATGATGTTTTATTTGGTGATCAAATTGTGATGTACTGTAAGTTTTAATTAACTGAACAATAAAGTCTTACTTACTTACTTACCTATATCTTCACAGTTAGGAATGGTGGGGTGGAAAAAAACTAAGGGCAGGTTGCAGGTAATAACAAGCATTGGCAAGGCCAATAGGTATGGCTTTAAATTTAAATATTGGATGATAACGTTAAGCATTACATGTAAATAGCTTGAGAATAGATATGTATTTGTGTGCAAGCAAAGAACTGTTGAATAGTATGGGTGTACGTTAGAAGGGTAAGTGCTGGTTGCATTGTGAAGCGAGACCTAAAGATCCATGTAGGTTAATGACAACCCTCCTCCCATCTGTTCTGCTGTCAGAAAAAAAACATCAATTAGATCCTTAATAATGAAGACACTTCTTAGCATTCCATTGTCATCTGTGTGCCCCTGAAAGTTCCAGTTTATGCAGCTGGATAAATAAAACAAATGCTCACAGCTGTGGTGGGCAAGCACACAATTTCTTCCCAATCAAAACATGTACTCCTGGCTCTCATCGTGTGAGCAGAGCCATGACCCCTCTCTAGTGATGATCACATGATTGTCGGCGACAGCTGCGCTGTCAAGCCAGATAATAAAAATAAACAGCAGTTAGAAGTACAATTCCCCACTGGGAAATGAAAGGAAATGACGGACATGCACATTATGCATACAGACATCATGCAATGTAGTCACATGCCAGTATCATGTGGGGTCTATAATTCAAGTGCACACATCGCGCACATTTATTCCAGCTTGTTGAAAAAGCATAAATAATGAAAAATAGAATTCTTATGAATTCGGCTTATTTTGAACAGAAAAAAACTACTCAGATTCACATAGACCTAAATAAAACCCCACATTACCAAAGCGTCTATTCTTCTAATAAAACATTTCAGTGCTATTAATAAAACATTCATACTGCATTGCGTTCGGGTTTTTTTTTAGCACCTGATTTAACGTGCACCACTGCAGCCCATTCTCTGCAAAATGCTTAGAGTTGAGCCGGCGACTGCGGAGGGTGGGGTAATGGGAGGGTGAGCCTTGTCCCATGGAAAGGGCTTGGCTGCTTCTAGGACCTGATAACGAGTGCTCCTTGTTTTTTTACAAAAAAATCTGACACCGAGGTTTTCATAATTTACTAGGTATGATAATTGTGGCCTAATCTGATCTTTTGGGGGATAATATGCACATTTTGGTGCTCACAGCACAAATATCTGCACATCCTGATAAACAGAGGGCCTTTACCACCTGTTAAATTACTGCAGGTTTCATGTGCTGAAATTTAATGGAGGGTGGAAACGTTATCATACCTAGTGATAGCTGAGTGCGATAAACACCGTGCTACCTATAATTACAATCCCTGCGCAAACAGGGGTATTGGGCCCGCAATTTAACGGCCTATGTGTAATCAGGCTCTTACACTCAGTCATTCAAAAAAATTACAATTCCTATGATTTTGGCGAGGGGGAGCCTCCTGGTTCATAAATTGACTCAGTGACAAGCACCTCCATTCTGTAAATCATTTAAGCGACCCAGGACAGGTGAGTGTATTAATATTATGTTGGAAATCCAAAATGTTGATGAGTAATAACATGCTCAAGGTAATATTTAGAGTCTTTATTTTTCAAGAGAATCCCACGTGCAAAGAGTAGTGATTCTTGTAGCATCAGAATCACTGTGTCACAACCATATTTTAGTTCAGCCAACACTTGTTTCGCCCCCTTGATGCCTGCAAGCCTGGGGCTTTTTCAAGGCTGAATAGTTATTTGGAACATAAACCATAAAAAAGGGAAACATGGGGCGTGGCCGGGAAAGATGGCCGGACGGACGTAATTTGTCCCGGCTCCCGGTCCGCGCGTTCTTCCTGAACCCATATCAGCGGCTAAACGGCAGCCCAGCGGCCCTGAAGGGCACCATCGACATGCTGATGCGGTGGAGCATATTCTGAGAGTGCCCACTTGTTGACGGAGGCCCCTTGGAACCTGAAATCATGAGTGCCGACGGAACCCCGGTGCTCCCTAAAATGGCGGCCACTGCCGCGCGGGCGAGCTGAGGCCCCGCGGATTGAGGTATCATCGGCGGCCAGAGCACACAGGCGACACAAATCCAATCGGGACGAGCGCGTGGATTGCCGACACCGGACAACTCGCCGTTCCCGTGGTCAACGTCTCGAGACCTGGGGGACACTGCCGGAGTAGCTCCCGGGGCCCTGTGTTGCTGTACGGACCCCATCTGATGCGAGCGAGACGAACGGGTGAGCTGATACATGCGTGGCACCCCTCCGGTGGCACTTTCCTGATTCAGATGTTTGGCGAGTGGGAGCTGCTGTCGGGGCGGCTCGTGCTGGGGTGCGCCATGCCTGACTTTAAGATGGCGTCCAGGCCACTGCGACCGTGAGAGTGTAAGAGGAGCGATTCCTGGCTCGAGATCCACAGGTGCGGATTCTGCTGCTACGGGGCGGTTCAGAGACGCCGGCGATCCGCCGCGACTGGGCACGGCTTCGCGGACACCCCGACGGCGGAGAAGAGCAGCCACCGGGGACCCCGGTGCCCCTCATCCACGTGACATCAACCGGTGAGTCTGCAGTCCTGTCCTTATAAGGAGGCGGATCAACTCACGGAGCAAACTCTATAGACCGCGGCCACACTCCACCCAGGGGGAGCAGATCAATATCCACGCGACCATCCAGGCGTCTACTGAGCGCTGCTCTGGGGTGAAAGTCACCGACACCACGGTCCCACATAGCGACACGCTAATGCCTGAACCCCCAGGAGCCTACACAGGGGGGCGGAATGAGCGGAGATCCAGGTGAGCCATGATGCCCAGTGGGTGGTCAGATTGGCACGGGCTCGACTCGGGGGGGCGGTGAGATCACGAAGACGCCCCATGGTGAGTGTTGTGCCTGACTTTAAAATGGCGCCCAGACGGTGAGGGGCGTGATCAATACGGAGACCTCCGGGGACTCTAGACAGCTGTCTCGGACTCTGGGGGCGGACTCAGGGACCCAGCGCCTCGGCTCCCACCAACAACTGTCCTATGGTGCTGACGACCCGAGCGAATCCTTGGTGATGACACCGGAGTCACAGAGCCTCGCAGCAGTACATCTGAGGGGCTACTCAAGTGCCCTTTGAGTGCACCGGGGGGTGCCCGGTTGGCCACCCGTCACCTTCTCCTTAGCTCAGGCTGCTCTCACTTATCTATGAGCGTGACTCCTCCAAACTGGGCGTCCCATTCACTATAGACTATCTATGCTGGGGGCTTCCACTGACTGACCCGGTGCTATTTCTCAAACAGTTTATCAGCGACCCTGCTTGGGAGTCTACCGGCTGGGGGGGCTGCCTCCAACAAATCGCCCACACAGTCAGCACTCTTTCCTGCGGTCTGTGCCCACGCATCTCACCTGACACGGCAGCAGAGGTCCTCTAGGGCACGCCCATATGCCGCCGAAGAGGGTGTTGGGCAAGACTCCGAACAGGGTCTCAAACTTCTTCACTCCAACAGATAAACGTCCACCTCAGGGCCACGACGAGGATACAGTCAACATGGCGTGTACAAAGGAGGACCTCCTGATTATGTTCAGAGAGTTCAAAACGGAGCTCCGGAACAATCTCAACCACGATTTCAAATCCTCAATGGACCAGCTGCGGTCCGACCTTACCCACAGAATGACCTACCTTCAACAGGATGTGGACTCTGTGGGCACCAGGG
Organism: Calotriton arnoldi; assembly: GCA_963921515.1. Classification (NCBI taxonomy): domain Eukaryota; kingdom Metazoa; phylum Chordata; class Amphibia; order Caudata; family Salamandridae; genus Calotriton; species Calotriton arnoldi. The sequence continues at coordinate 511,764 of CAWUFW010011470.1, forward strand.
TGCTAGATGTAGGAACACAAGCCCAAGAACATGAGACGCACATCACCGGATTGAGGGACGACATGCGCACTCTCCAGGACCAACTGCACCAGGCACAGCTCAAGGCTGAAGACCTCGAAAATAGGGCAAGACGGGAGAATCTGCGCATACGGGACCTAGAGGAGGGGGCGGAGGGGCCCGACCTTCAGGCATTCTTAGAAGGCCTCTTCGCGGAAATTCTCAGCCCCCAAACCCTCAAAATTAAACTGGAACGAGTCCACCGCGTAGGAGGGCTTGCGGCTGGGGACAGGAAGCGACCACGCGACGTGCTGGCTAAATTTCACTCCAATAAGGTCAAAGAAACAGTACTTCTGGCCGCCAGGAAAAAGGGGCCAGTCTCATTCCAGGACCACCCATGCACCATCTATCAAGACTTGGCGCCGACCACTCTGGCGAGGAGGCAACAGTTCAGACCCATCACTACAAAGCTTAGAGAAGATAAAATTAGGTACAGATGGACTTACCCGTTTGGACTGAGCTTTGAACTTAATAACAAGCAACGCCATATCACAGAGCTGCAAGATGGGCTGGAAATCCTGGGTCTCTCCTCAGAGAAGCCCGACCCCACGACTACCAAAAAACGAGAGACACTGAGAGGAGCTTCCTTGTCAACCTCCTGGTCTACAGGTTCGCACAGGCATCGCAAATGAGATCTACATTTCACAATCTCGCCGCCACTCACGGTACAAGAGCCTGATCCGAAGTGCCGACCCCCTTTGGTCATGACGACTCGATGAGGGAGGATTCTCCACAGGCCACCGAATGCGGCAGCAGCCATCTACTCATGAACATAAGGGCACCCCGTGGGAAGAGTGGATGACATCTTCCCCCTAACGCACTTGTGATCTATCCGCCAGGGGGACTCAGAAACTGATTGGACACCCAGATTGCGTGACCGTTGCAACCGCATGACAGGAGGGAAGCAGCTTGGCATTAATGGCCAGCCGGCAGCATTCAAGATAATATGCCTAATAACCCCGTCCAGCACATCTGAAGAAGCTGACATGGCCGTAAGGCATTACTGATAGTATCTTTATATAGGGTTTGGGGGAGACACGGATGGGGTCCACGGCTGCATCATCCCCCAACATTCCCTTGAGGGTATTCTGCCCTCACCTGGGAACATGTTAGCGGTTTCACGACTGCAGTTAATGGTATTGTTGATTTTTATTTTCTTTGGGGGGGAGGGGGGAGGAGATGGGAGATGGTGGCGGCTTGTTACTGATACCATGAGGAGACTTAGCTCGCTTCGAATTTCTTCCAGGAGTTCTCTAGATAGGGATACGGCCCTGTTTGCGCTGCACGCGGCCCAGCAGGATGAGACAATACATGGCTACCCTAGAGAGAGGGAGAGGCCCATATTATACGGATGGCTATAACCATCGGCTCATGGAATGTGAAGGGCCTTAACTCACCCCAAAAGCGCCAAAAGGTCTGGAAATATCTTACAGACCATCACATTGACATAGCGGCTATACAGGAGACCCACCTTCCAAGGGCTGAGGACACCCGTTTCCGTCACAAGCAATACCCACTGATATATAGATCCTCTGCACTCACTAAACACAGGGGGGTGGCGCTCATCTTCCATGCCTCTACAAAATTCCAACCACTCGATGTCCACACCGATAAAGACGGTCGCTTAGTGATGGTGAAGGGCTCCTTAAAGGGCAAACTCTGCACATTTGTAGCAGTATACACGCCTAATGTAGGACAAACAGCTTTTTTAAACATGATAGTGGGGAAATTGCAGGACTTCGCCGAGGGGCCAACGATTTTTATGGGGGAGTTTAACTTAACATGGCAGCCGGATTTAGATAGCACCCATCCACATCGTTCCGACACAGGTTCGTTCTCCGCTACCACCAAGCACCTCCTACACGACCTGGGTCTTATAGATGCCTGGCGCACCCTTTAACCTCAATCGCGGGACTGCACTTTTTACTCCCATGTCCACCGCACATATTCTAGGCTAGACTACATTTTCATTAGCCAGAATCTAATGGGAGCCCTCCGAGAGGCCAAAATATTTCCCCTTTCAGTATCAGATCACGGCCTGGTATCGATCGCCTTGATTTGGGGCAACACCGCCACATCCACCCCCAAATGGTATTTCCCGGCGGCCCTCACACGAGATAGAATGCTTTGCACCACTTTGCGGGAATCTATTACAGATTTTTTTAACCACAATAAACCTGAAGACACATCAGAATTCACAAACTGGGACACATTCAAAGCAGTCCTCAGGGAGAAATGCATTGCACTCAACTCCTCCCTGAATAAACAGAGAACTAGGGACAGAGAAGCTCTTGAAGTGGAGTTGGCAGCGGTGGAAACCACCCATAAAACAAACCCTACTAGAACATCGCAGCGTCACCTGACTGCCTTAAGGGGTAAGCTCAGAGCCATATACAACAATAGGGCAGAACTCACACTCCTTAAGCTTCGACAATTATCCTACTCCCAGGGTAACAAGATTGGCAAACATCTTGCCAGACAGTTGAGGGAAAAAAGGGAAAGGGAATATATAGGAGGTATCCGGGGGGAACGTGGGGAAGTCACGCACAAAGACGAGAATAAAGCGAACATTTTTGGTTCCTTTTACAAGACACTCTATGCGGCAGAGCCACGGGACACGAGCACCCAACAAAACTACCTTCAGCAGCTGCAATTCCCGCAGGTCTCTCCAGAGTGGAACGACATCCTCACCGCCCCTATATCCCCTGACGAAATAGGCGCTGCCATAAAGGCCCTCAAACCTCACAAAGCTCCAGGCCCCGACGGGTACACCTCCCACTTCTATAAAACCTTTGCCCCTGATCTAATACCACACCTTACACGACTTTTCAATACCATGGTGGAGGAAGGAGAGATTCCCAGATCGATGGCAGAAGCGGTGGTTACAGTAATACCTAAACAAGGGAAAGACCCCAAACTATGCGCCTCGTACCGCCCTATAGCCCTGTTAAATCTGGACGCAAAGCTTTATTCCTCCATCTTAGCCACCCGAGTCAACGACCTCATGCCCGTCTTAATCCATCCTGACCAATCGGGGTTTATCAAGGGCCGCCAGACCCACGATAATACTCGACGTATAGTCCACCTAATAGAGAAAGCTACTAAACGACGTATCCCTGCAGTGCTGGTTGGGCTGGACGCCGAGAAGGCATTCGACAGGGTGGATTGGTCGATTCTTTTTAACACACTCTCCAGATTCGGCTTTGCGGATACATTTATTAATATGATTCGTGCCAATTATGCCCACCCGTACTCTAGAGTTCAAGTTAACGGCCTGCTGTCGACCCCCTTCCTCCACTCTAGAGGCACCCGACAGGGGTGCCCGTTATCACCACTGCTGTTTGCGCTTAGCATCGAGCCATTAGCATTGGCCATACGGGCATCTCCAGAGATTCAGGGAATCCCCTTCAGTGGTGACGCCCACAAAATCTCGCTCTTTGCCGACGACGTGCTCCTGTCCCTCGCCGATCCATCCAGATCCCTTCCACCATTGCAGTCCGAGTTAGAGCGATTTGAGGAAGTGGCAGGCTTTAAGGTAAATCTAGGCAAATCATACATACTTAATCTTACCCTTCCTGACTCGGAGGTTTCGGAACTGCGGAATCACACCGCGTTGCAATGGTCCTCCACCTCCATACAATACCTAGGGATCCAGTTAACGCCCCGGGTGGAGGGGCTCTTCCGCGCCAACTATCCACGCACTCTCTCACGCATTCAAACAGACTTGGCAAGGTGGAAACCCCTCTTCATATCTTGGCTTGGCAGCATTCATGCTATTAAAATGACCCTTCTCCCTAAGCTTCTTTATTTATTTCAAGCCTTGCCTATAGAACTAGACCGAGATTTCCTCCCCAAAGTCAAGTCCCTGATTCTACGTTACATCTGGCAGGGAGGCCGAGCCCGCTTCTCCTTCGCTATACTGCGCCGCCCCCGCACAGAGGGTGGGGTGGGTCTTCCAGACCTCGAATTATATTACAAGGCAGCCCAACTGCGCGTAGTGACTGAATGGTCTAAGCGAGAATCTGAAAAACACTGGCTCCACATGGACTGCTCCATAGCAGGGAGAACCATCTGGGATCTCATTTAGCGCCCCAGCGGGGACAGACCTGAGAACACCTACATCAGCACCCCTACACGCATGACTCTGAAAGTGTGAGACTCGATCTCTGGTAGTGAACGGTGGACCACGTTTCCCTCACCCCACACGCCCCTCCACTTTAATCCAGCCTTCGCTCCCGCTCTCCACGAGGGCCCCTTTGATGCCTGGTGCGATGGAGGCTGCATAGCTTTGACTCATCTCTTTCATAATACCGACATACTCACCTTTGATAATTGTAGAAGGGACTACGGTATGGAGAAGACGGAACACTTCTGATACCTTCAGCTGAAACACTGGGCCCTTACCCCACTCGTACATGAGGCGGCCACTCGACCCCTTACAAAATTTGAGTCCTTTACCATCCATGCGACCTCCATGAAAGGAGTAATCTCTTTCTTATATAATTATCTGCTCACCAACATGCACTCACCAAGACCCAGGTACATGTCCATGTGGGATGGCCTACTACAACAAGATATCACTGACAGGGAATGGGCAGAGCTGTGGTCGGACACCCTGAAATTCAATCACTCCATAGAGCTGCGGGAAGCGCATCTTAAAACCATGATGGACTGGTATCTTTATCCCTCAAAGCTTAAGAGGATTATCCTGAACACCTCTGATAGGTGTTGGAGGGGATGTGGCCTCTTAGGTGATTTTCAACACATCTAGTGGGACTGCCCTGCTATACGCCCTTTTTGGGAAGAAATCCTTTCACATATCAAAGACATGTTAGGCTACCCCATCCCGACTACCATGGCGGAGGTCCTCTTGGGGCTCCGTGACCCAGCCCTTGAACACCAGACTCGAGCTGATAAGGCTATCATGTGGATGTGCATAGGGGCAGCCAAGGTGACTATAGCGGCCGCATGGAAGCGGAAGGAAGCCCCGGCGATCTCCCTCTGGCATTCTCGTTTGTGGAAACTGCTCAGCCTCGAAAGAATGTCTGATATCTTTCGAGATGCATACAAAAACTTCGAATATAAGTGGGGACCTATGGTCACTTTCCTCTCATGGGGACTCCCCTCAGCTGTTTGTCCTTCCTCCATTAGGGACCTGCATCTCTTTCAATTTTAGCCTACCCCTGTATAACTAGCTCCAATAGTTTCTGGAAGCCTTGGCCGCCACCATCGTTTTGGGGAGGGGGGGGAGTTTGTTTGTCTTTCGTTTTCTATTGCCAGAGGGTTTGTTTTAGTAAGGGAGTTCCCCTTCTCTTAGAAGCCCTTTCCGTTGGAAGGTCTTGCCAATATCCCATCGCAAAAGAAAGATGGGCTGAGTTGTCTTTGCGAGATGTTCCGGGCCTTTACTAAATTTGAAACTGTGCCTTATTCTTTCGCATTATTTTAAGGGTAACGGGCTGGGACCTGAATGTTATAAAGTGCCTTTGCTCCAACTCCGACTGTTGCCAGTAAAAACATAAGAAGAAAACCCAAATACATACATGAGTAAAGTGCAAACAAAACAAAGTTTAAATCACACAATTTTCCAAATAATCATGATCCCAAAATTTGGACATAGTCCAAGATAATAAATCATGTCAATTGTCATGACAGCATCATTACCAAACAGAAAATCATAATCCCAATATTGTTGGGGAAAAGATAACCACAGATGCGAACGGACATGATAGGCAAACCATCATCAACAATGGACAACACCATACATGGAAAAACAGAAATCCAGAAATGAATATATCACATGAAGTACATACGTTCATCCCAGCGATACAGCAGTACAGAGGATGCAGTATATATGAAAAAGATAAACAGTATTATGTTAGGTATAAAGTCATACTGGCCATATTAGGTGCATTTTATGTAATGCGCCTTTCTTAGCGCCGTTTGTAAGATAACAACACCGGATGAAGTAAATCTAATTCTGTAAATCGTTGTAGTGTCACCGCTTTATACTCTGACAAGATAATGCTTGAAATGGTTCAGGATATAAAGCATTGATACTCAATGATGTGGCCTTTCCGAAGCAGGGAGTGTTCCTCAAAACTCAAAGCTCCTATGTTTCATAACAAAAATTGTAGATATAAAGTTATGACATTGTTTCTGGCTAGAGTGGTATTAGTGCAAGTTCTAAATGACGGCTTTCTTTAAACTATTGTTAATGATGTGTTAAACAGTACACATTACTTTGGTGATTAGCAGCTTTTAATTTAGAAGTCAACTATGTTTGAACTGCCCTGTTCATGTATGTGTCCGCATATGTTAATTGTTGTATGTTGTTTTTGTGAACTGCATTCGAGTATTGACACTGAAGCACATCTCTGGTGCACCATTATTGTAAATATGCTTTTTTATAAACGAGAATGCCCATGCACTGAAGAAATATTTAATCTTTGGTTTCTTAGTTAATATCTTGGTTACTAAGGCCCAGATTTACTATGGACTTGAGTAGTCCTTGTGGAAGCAAGTTGCTGCAAGGCAGCGCAAGTCCTTAACTGGGATTTACTAAGCCACTGTTAGAAATGGGGTCTCTAGTTGGCAGTGGTATGCACCCTTTCCAAGTAGGGACTCTCGCTTTAGACAGGGTTAGTAAATTATGCACTAAGAATAACTTGTGCTCTCCCCCTTGGTAGCTTGAAAGAGCTGTCAGCCTTATCCCCAGAGGCAATGTGTAAAGTATTTGTACACACACACACACACACACACACAAACACACAGTAACACAGTGAAAACACCACAAATGTACTCCACGCCAGTTTAGAAAAAATAGGCAATATTTATCTGAGTAAAACAAGACCAGAATGACAAAAATCCAACATACACCAGTCAAGATTAGGGGAGAGGATGTAGGCTGATGGCTAGAGCGGTCACCGTCAGAGGGACGCTCAACACCCTCTGATTTTGACCAAATCACTTCATCTCCCTGTGTCTAACAAAATTAATGTAATGCAACTCATGCTCATGTAAAGTGCTCTGATACCTTCGGGTCAAATTTGCGCTATATAAAACTAAAATTTTCAAAGATTAAGTCGATTATAGCTTTTAGAAAACAATAGCTCCACTGGGGCTATCAGGTCGCACTTGACGTCAACGAATCCACAAAGTCAGTCTGACCTCACAGTACCTTGTAGGCATCGTAAATCAGAGACAATGCAAGATGCAGGAGAGGGGAGGCGTTGGTGAGGCAAGTGTGGGGTTGATTCCTTACTGTTATGCAGGTCGTTGGCCCATCGGCACTCGAGGACAGTGCATTGCACAAAGTAGGTGAGGCGTCACTGAAGCAAGTTAGGCGTTGGTTTCTGGCAGCAGTGCCGAGTCGTGGAGTCTCTGACGTAGGGGAATATTGCGGGGTGCAGGTGAGGTGATGCAGCGGTTGCTGAGATGACCCTTGGTCCCTTACTGCTGGGTGGAGTCAATGAGTTATAACAGGTCAAGCCACAACGCTTCGGTTTAGTGGCATTGAGGCTGACCCACTGGGCCACAGTTGCGGCGCCGGAGTCACAGCGGTGCGCCACAGACATCAGTGGCACGGTGCTCGGGACTCCCACATTAGCAGTTCTTCTGATGCGTTGCAACATTATCATAGCATGCATTGTAAGTCGCAGTCGTTGCGTCGATTGGGGACCACAGCTTCAGTGCAGACAGCGGCAGGGCATCAAAGTTGCAGACAGGCACTGGTACCGAAGTCGCTCGATGTAATTTTCTTCTTGTAACACTGAAACTCACTACCAAGAGCCCAGGAACTGGAATTGGCACCACATGGCAAGTATGGCTCTCAGCAGAGAAGCCCAGGTGCTGCAAGTGAAGTCTTTGATGGCCCTGAGACTTCCAAGAGGAGGGAAGCTCAACTCAATGTCTTGGAGAAACTTTAGAAAGGAGAATGCAGTGAGCAAAGTCCAGGCCTCTCAGTCCCAGGACAGAAGCAGCAGACAGCAGGCCAACACAGCAAAGCAAACAGCACAGTGGCAGTCTCTTCTGGGAGCACAACAGTTCTTCTTCCTGGTAGAATGACCTCAGTCCAGAAGTGTTGTGAGAATATGGTGTCAGAGGTCCAGTACTTATACCCATTTCAGCCATTGAAGTAGGCAAACTTCAAAGGAAGGTCTTTGTAGTGCACAAGACTCTTCCCTTTCTGGCCCTGGCTCCAGACACACTGCAGGGGTATGCAGCTCTTTGTGTGAGGACAGGCACAGCCCTATTCAAGTGCGAGTGTCAGCTCCTCCCACCACTCTAGCTCAGGAAGGCTCATCAGCCTGGTGATAGGCCATCAAAATATGGAGGACAGACCTCTGTTCCCTTTGTGTGACTGTCTAGAGTGAGTTCACAAAGCCCAACTGTCACCCTGACCCACACGTGTATTCAGAGACAGGCAGAGGCACAGAATGGTTAAAGCAAGAAAATGCCAACTTTCTAAAAGTGGAATTTTTAGACCTGCAATTAAAAAAACAACTTCACTAAAAGATGTGTTTTTAAATTGTGAGTCCAGAGACACCAAACTCCAATTTTCTATCTGCTCCCAATTGGAATATACACCTATAAAATGTTACAAGGCTGCTCCAATCCTAAGCTATGGGAGAGATAGGCCTTACTGTGGTGAAAAACAAATTTAGATGTTTTTCACTACCAGGACATATAAAACAACAAAGTACATGTCCTACCTTGTAAATACACTACACCCTGCCCTTGGGGCTACCTATGGACTACCATAGGGGTGCCTTACATGTAATACAAGGGACGGTTTAGGCCTGGCAAGTAGGTGAACTTGCCAGGTCGAAATGGCAGTTTAAAACTGCAGACACTGCAGTGGCAGACCTGAGACATGTTTACAGGGCTACTTATGTGGGTGGCACAATCAGTGCTGCAGGCCCACTAGTAGCATTTGATTTAAAAGTCCTTGGCACACACAGTGCACTGTACTAGGCACTTATTATTAAATCAAATATGCCAATCATGGAGAAAACAAATACCATTTCATTTTAAACATAGAGCACTTGCACTTTAACACTGGTCAGCAGTGGTAAAGTGCCCAGAGTCTTAAAGGAAGAAAAATCTAAATTCAGCACACAGTCAAAAACAGGAGATCACCTGCGAAATGACAGGGGAAACCACACCAAGAGATGCCAGGTTGGTGTAATGTTGTAAGTTTCACTAGTCATTTAGCAGGGCATTGTGAGGTACATAGTTTCTATTAACACTATTGGTCCAGAGTATCACCTGCTATGCATAGATTCCACTGATGACAGTTAAACAGTAGTAGTGTGTCAGTTGTCAAGAGATGCTGTAGGAGTACGACGTGTCTAGGGCTGTATGGAATAAACTTACCTGTGAACCTTACTTACTGTGTGGAATAATTACTACACAGCTCTAACAGCCACATAAGGGGCAATATGCACCACCTTGAGTGTCTTTGTTAAGAAAAAGTAAAGCAATGTCAGCCCCTTGTGCGTGGCAGGCGTTCCATGGCTGGAGCATGGGGCATTCCCATTCATCCACCAGTGGATTTTGGTGCATTCCCAGATTTACTAAAGGTAATAAACCTGGGAAAGCGTCAAAACGCTACGCCTTCCCCAGTGAGGCGTAACAAGGAAAAATAACTGTATTTCTCCTCTTTATTTCCTCTTTCTATGCTTGATGCATTCTGCATCGCACATAGAAGCATGCTTCTAAGGATTGCTTTTGTGCAAGAAGGTGATTTTTCCTGCACAAGAACAATCCTGCCGAAAACACAGGCACCTTTGCTCTATGATGCAAGGGTGCCTACACCGCTAGGCTGCACATAGTGTGTCAACGCAAGTAGAGAGCAGAAATGCTCCATATCTTCGCAAATATGGCACATTTATGCTCACTCCCTTTAACGCAATGCATCACAGCAACATTGCATGCTGCCCTGTATTGTGTAAAAGATTTATAAATATGCCCTAAATCGTTAAATGACAGCACATTAAACATTTGTCATAGAAATGCCTTGCACCAGGTTTTTTGCTTTTCTTATCAGTGAGTGAAGAAGCTTCAACCATTTCTATAGCACTGAATAGTCTTTATTCCAAATGTCACTGCCCTGCTGACTAAGGGGCAGATGTATCAAGGATTGCATTTGCGATTCCTTAATAGCGAATTTTAGCGAATTGCTATTAAGGAATCGCAAAATGCTATGTATGTAGGAATCGCAATAATAATTGCGATTCCTTAATATTCCTTAATTGCAAATTGCAAATTGCGATTCGCAATTAAGGAATACCTTCCCATTCATTCCTATGGGCGTAGAGGCCCATAGGAATGAATGGGAAGACATTCTCAATTTGCGAATCGCAATTAGAGAATCGCAAATTGAGAATGCAATTTCAAGGGTGCCAGGGTGTCCTTTTGACACCCTGTTGCACCCCTGAAATATGTATGTGTGCACATGTGGCGCACATACATGCCCTAAGGGCATGTATGTGCGCCACATGGCACTTTGAAAAATGCTAAAATGTGCATTTTTCAAAGAAATCGCATATTACCACCAACTTGAAGTTGGTGGTAATTTGCGATTCCTTAAGGCCAAATTGCACTTTTTTGGTGCTTCTTACATTGGTTTTAAGGAATCGCAATTTGCGATTCCTTAAATGCAATCGCAAAATAGGGAATCGCAAATTTTGCGATTCCTTATTTTGCGAGGCCGTTTTGCCTTAATACATACCACTAAGCAAAATTAGCGTTAGCAAACGCCGAAATTCTGCGAATTTCGGCGTTTGCGAATGCAATTTTGCTTGATACATCTGGCCCTATGTCTCTTATGCAAACACTTCATCTGAAGCTGCAGGTGCAAGCAAGTAATTACTGCCTGAAACATCACAACAGAGCCTTGAAACCGAGCAGATCAGCTGTAAGCCAGAAGGCATGTTGTTGTCTCTCCCCGAGATTCGGAAAAAACAGGCGTGTGACGTCAATGGAGAGGAAAAGCTCTGGCTAGAGGTCTGCGGAGGATGCAGCGCTGTTCACGGTTCTCATTAGGTGAGAAAGAGAGATAATATGACACGCAGCAGGGCCTGACTTACAGCGCCAGCCTCACTAGCAGCGTGACTGTCTGCAAGAAACTACCGCCCTAATGGCTATGGTGGATGAGTAGACAAACAACAACACAGAAACATAAATTCAGTATCAGAAGACTTTTCTTTTAATTAAATAACCGCATTTGAGTAAAAATTTTGACACTTACTTTTCACATGGCCTTCAAAAATTTCTGCCTACAACCTACTTAAGTATGTCTGCTTCCATAGTAGAGTAGTACATCGCCTAGTTATTTAACAGGAAGCTTCCTTATATGAGTGCGGCAATTCCCCTCCCAGAGAAAGACGATTCAATCCTTCCTTAAATAATACAAGTAGTTTTCCCTCTAAAATATAGGGGCATATTAGCAAGACCCACGTTAAAATTATCGCCGTTTTAGCGGCAGGAAACTGCCGCTAAAACGGCGATAATGGGCTTGCTAATATGCGTTATAGAATTCCAATAGAAGCCCAGGTTAGATGTGCAGGACGTCTAACCCTAGAACGGCGATAATTTTAACGTGGGTCTTGCTAATATGCCCCATTATTTTTTATTTTTCTGTCTTTAAACTCTGCCCCCCTGCTTTGTATTACAGTTCAATTCACCTCTTCATACCAAGCAGTGATCAAGTACTAGGGTACCTCCCAGGGTGCAAGTCCTATCAAAATAGTGGGGAGACCAATTAGCATATGCAATGGCCTTACAGAAAGTGGAGCCACACCTCATCAACATTTTTTAGATAGGTTTTACTTAACATATGTCACATATATGGTTTCCATATATCAATCTGAAATTGAGCTTAGAAATAGCTGAAAGTGACTTCATTTTAAGAAAGTGCTGAAATTGGTTACTACATTTTTAAACTGGTTTCATACAGTAAATGAATATGTTGATGTCGTTTAAAAAAAAAAAAAGAATTAACCTTCTAGCAGTTAACGTTTTTCTTTCCTACATTTGCACGTCATCAAGCTACGCAAAGGTGAATAGTTGGCAGTTGAGGGATGCAAAGATAATCCCTTGCAGGACCATTGTCACAGATAGAGGACAGTGCCAGAGGGATTGAGGATTAAGATACCTAGAGGTCACATTACAAGTGAAAAATCCTTCTAGGCTAGTACAAATGAATACACTGAGAGAAGGTAGTGCGTCTTTCTGTCATCTTGTAACCTGTTTCTTTCTGTCTTTCACCTCCTTCTCCTGCCTGACCTTCTTCCCTGGCTCAGGGATAGGTGACAATAAGTGACAGAGATGAAAAGAATGAATACCGCTTCAAGAGTCTTCCTCTGCACAGACTGCACACCTCTACCAGTGGTGCACTTCACACCTAGGAAAGGAGGACAATGAGGGGGCTGAGTCAGGGATTTTTGGCCTCCCACACAACCTCCATCCCCAGTCAGAAAGCTGAATATCAGGAGATCAGAAGTGAAAATGCAGATGGGAGAAAGTAAAATGTTCAACTAGTGCTCCTTGTCTTTTCCAAATGTCTGATCACATACCTTTTATCTGGCTAGGAAGAGGAAGGTGAAAAGGAGCACGAGAGGGACTGGACAGCCCCTCCAATCCTCAGTCTACTCACTATCCCTGCACAGGGACTAAATTGGAGGTAAGGGTTACAGCATAAAGAGAAGTGACTGGAAACTGGGAGGGTTTGATTACTGTGTAGACAGTGTTATGCCTTGGAGAAGATAACGTTGTGGTGATACGTATTAAAAGTGAGCAACCTCTATTTTACATATTCTGTGCTCATGTGTTGTTTATTATTTGCTTGCATATTGAAATACACCAGTTTCAAATACTTTTTGGATAGGGAAAGATTCAGGGGGTGTAGTGTTGGAAAACACCATTCCTTCCTGGTGCCCATCATAAGGTGTTATAAGATTACTCCCTGAGAGTTTAGTTCATATATTGACCAGAATACGTTCAGGTGATAGCCTATTGTACGGCAATGTTAGAAATTGGGTTTCTGGTTGTCAGAGTATGCACCCTGTAGAAGCAGAGACCACAATCCTAATCAGAGTAAGCTACATACACACTAAAAGATAACTTGTGCTCACTCTCTGGTAGCTTGGCACAGAGCAGTCAAGCTTATGTAAAGACGCAATGTGTAAACTATTCGTACAACACACACCCAGTAGCACAATTAACCCCATCTGTGCTCATGACGGAATAGTTCCGTCAAGAGCACAAGTGCAAGTGTGCTCATGACGAAACCATTCCATCATGAGTACACTTGCAAAAATCCCTCTTCTGTAAACAGCAGAGGGATTTCCCATTTTTCTTTTTGCCTTGGGAAGTAACTTCCCCAACCTCCCAATGCATAGTTTTAATTTTCCTTGTAATGACGATCGTGCTCATGGCGCGCAGTCGTCATTACAACTAAAACGAAACTGAAACTTAGTTTCAGTTTCACAGTTTTGGTGTTGTGTGGTTATCTCAGCCCTCCGAGCACCGAAACACATGGGAGAGGTATCGTTGGAAAGGGGAGATTTGTTTTTTTTCAGCTAAATTTGACGTTTGCACAGGATTCTGTGTAGGAAAATGTTGGGGAATTCACGCAAGCCATTCCTCCCTGGACCCCCCCCCGCCCCGGGTCTCTAGTTTTCAGAAATGTGTGTGTTTGGTAGGTTTCCCTAGATGGCCACCGAGCGCGGGGCCAAAAACCCAGGTGACCCAGCCCTTGCAAAACCAGGTCGTTTTGTGATAGGTAAATTTGATGTCTCCAACAATATGTTTTGGACCCTTGCTTGTCGCGGGTACTTGATCCACCAACACGAGTAAGGTACCATTTTTATCGGGAGACCTGGGGGACGCTGGGTGGTAGGACATTTGCGTCAGCCCAGTGATCCTACAACATTCCCACACAAAAAGTGAGGAAAATGTGAATTTTTTCAGCTAAATCTAAGGTTTGCAGGGGATTTTGGGTAGGAAAACATTAGGGGATCCATGCAAGCCATACCTCCCTGCACCTCCCAGGTCTCTAGTATTCAGTAATTAGTGGGTTTGGTAGGTTTCCCTATATGGCCGCTGAGCGCGGGGCCAAAAACCCAGGTGAACACCTTTGCAAAACCAGGTTGTTTTGTGCTAGGTAATTTTGATGTCTCCACAATACGTTTTGGACCCTTCCCTGCCGCGGGCACTTGGCCCACCCACACAAGTGAGGTACCATTTTTATGGGAGACCTGGGGGAAAGCTGGGTGGTAGGAAATTTGTGTCAGCCCAGTGATCCCACAACTTTCCCACACAGAAATGTGAGAAACATTATATTTTTTCAGCTAAATTTTAGGTGTACAGGGGTTTCTGGGTAGGAAAATGTTGGGGGGGTCCACACAAGCTATACCTTCATGGACTCCCCCCTGATGTCTAGTTTTAAAAAATGTCTGGGTTTGGCAAGTTTCCCTAGATGGCCGCTGAGCGCGGGGCCAAAAACCCAGGTGAGCACCTTTGCAAAACCAGGTCGTTTTGTGCTAGGTCATTTTGATGTCTCCACAATACGTTTTGGACCCTTCCCTGCCGCGGGCACTTGGCCCACCCACACAAGTGAGGTACCATTTTTATGGGAGACCTGGGGGAAAGCTGAGTGGTAGGAAATTTGTGTCAGCCCAGTGATCCCACAACTCTCCCACACAGAAATGTTAGAACAATTTGATTTTTTCTGCTAAATTTGAGGTTTGCAGGGGATTCTGGGTAGGAAAATGTTGGGGGATCAACGCAAGCCAAACCTCCCTGGACTCCCATGGATGTCTACTTTTCAGGAATGTCTGGGTTTTTTAGGTTCCCCTAGATGTCTGCAAACCAGAGACCAAAAATACAGGTGCTCACCTATCTATCACAAAACAGCCTGGTTTTTCAAGGGGGTCACCTGCGTTTTTGGTCCTGGGCTCAGTGGCCATCTAGGGAATCCTACCAAACCCAGACATTTCTGAAAACAAGACAACCAGGGGAGTCCAGAAAGGTGTGGCTTGCATGGATCTCCCAACATTTTCCTACCCAGAATCCCCTGCAAACCTTAGATTTAGCTAATAAAAATCAAATTGTCCTCACTTTTCTGTGTGGGAAAGTTGTGGGATCACCGGGCCACCACAAATTTCCTACCACCCAGTATTTCCCCAGGTCTCCCAATAAAAATGGTACCTCACTTGTGTGGGTAGGCATAGTGGTCGCAGCAGGAAATGTCCCAAATTGTACTGTGGAGACTTCAAAATTACCTATCAGAAAATGACCTGGTTTTGCAGGGGAGGTCACCTGGGTATTTGGCCCCAGGCTCGGCAGCCATCTAGGGAAAACTACCAAACTCACATGTTTCTGAAAACTAGACACCCAGTGGAGTCCAGGGAGGTGTGGCTAACATGGATTACCCTAAGTTTTCCTACCCAGAATCCCCTACAAACGTCAAATTTAGCTGAAAAAATCAAATTTTTCTCACATTTCTGTGTTGGAAAGTTGTGGGATCACTGGGCTGACATACATTTCCTACCACCCAGTGTTCCCCCAGGACTCCCGATAAAAATGGTACTTCACTCGTGTGGGTGGGTCAAGTACACGCGACAAGCAAGGGCCCAAAACGTATTGTGGAGACATCAAAAGTACATATTCCAAAAACTACCTGGTTTTGCACGGGGGTAATCTGGGTTTTTGGCCCCGCGCTCAGTGCCCATCTAAGGAAACCTACCAAACCCACACATTTCTGAAAACCAGACACCCTGGGGAGTCCAAGGAGGTATGGCTTGCATGGATCCCCCAACGTTTCCCTATCCAGAATCTCCCGCAAAACTCAAATTTAGCTGAAAAAATCAATTTTCCATACAATATTGTGTGGGATCACCATGCCAGCACAAATGTCCTACCACCCAGTGCCCCCCTTGTTCTCCCGAGTAAAGTTAGGCACTTTGCAAAAAAAGGGTCAGTTTTCACTGTAAAAATGTGGTGTGTCCATGTCGAGCTTTGGGCCGCTTCTTGTCGTGGGCAGTAGGCCTACCCACACAAGTGAGGTACCATTTTTATAGTAAGACTTTGGGGAATGCTGGGTGTGTGGAATTCTGTGGATCCATGCAGATTCCAGAACTTTCCATCACAGAAATGTGAGGAAAATGTTTTTTTTTACAAAGTTTAAGGTTTGCAAGGGATTCTGGGTAACAGAACCTGGTGCGAGCCACACAAGTCACCCCCCCTTAAATTCCCCTGGGTGTCTATTTTTCAAAAATGTATAGGTCTGCTAGGTTTCCCTAGGTGCCGGCTTAGCTAGGGTTCAAAATCTACAGCTAGGCACTTTGCAAAAAAAGGGTCTGTTTTCACTGAAAAAATGTGGTGTGTCCACGTTGCGTTTTGGGCCGTTTCCTGTCGCGGGCACTAGGACTACCCACACAAGTGAAGTATCATTTTTATCGAGAGACTTAGGGGAACACAGAATTATAGAGCAACTGTTATTACCTATTGACTTTCTATGCATTTCTGCCTTCCAAATGTAAGACAATGTGTAAAAAAGAAGTCACTTTGAAAAATGTCCTATAATTCACATGCTAGTATGGGTACCCACAATTTCGGAGATGTGCAAATAGCTACTGCTTCTAAACTCAATATTTTGTTCCCATTTCAGAAACACGTAGGTGTTCTTGATACTTATTTTTTACTCTTTATATTTTACCAAATGAATTGCTATATACCCGGTACACAATGAAAAACCATTGCAAGGCGGATCTCAGTTATTGGATCTGGGTTCCTCGGGTTCTTGGTGAACCTACAAGTCCTATATATCCCCACAACCAGAAGGGTCCAGCAGATGTAATGGTATATTGCTTTAAAAAATCTGTCATACATATAATAATAATAATAATAATAATAATGACATTTATAGAGCGCTTGGTTACACTAGGCTAGTGTGTCCCCGCGCTACGGTACAGACTAAAAAAGACATTGCTTCCAGGCCCCCCCCCATATACGGTCTAGCAACCAGGAAGCTACTCAGTGGGGAAAAGAAAAGTTTTCAGCTTTTTGTGAAAAGTCAACTCCGAGGCCTCCATCCGAAGCCCCCACGGGAGTTTGTTCCATTGCTGAGCTGCCATGAAACTAAAGGAGCGCCCACCCATCCTTGCCCTCCTGACTCTGGGAATAATAACCTGTCCCGTCCCGCTAGACCTTAATTGGCGGGAGGGGACATACGGGGTCAGAAGGTGATGAAGGTATGTGGGCCCCTTCCTTTGTAGAATCCGATGGCTCACACAAAGAGCTTTAAACAGGATTCGCTCCTTGATCGGAAGCCAATGAAGGGCAACCAGAGCCTTTCTGGAAGAGGCTCGCATAGGTAGCATCAGAACCAGGCGAGCTGCTGCGTTCTGGATACATTGAAGCCTCTGTACACAGTTGGCATTAGCCCCCAGGTAAAGCACATTTCCATAGTCCAGCCTCGATGTTACCAAAGCATGGACCATGGTCTTCCTAGCTACGGTAGGCAGGAGGTCCAGGGTCTTGCGGAGTCCACGCAAGATTCCAAAACATGTTCCTGCCACCCGCCTTGTTTGATGCTCAAACGAGAGCTTAGGGTCAAGCCACACCCCTAGGTTCTTAACCTGTTCACTAGGGCCAGGGATAGGACCCAGGGTCTGTGGCCACCACGCCGACGTCCACACAGAAGGTGCCTTGCCAATAACCAGCACTTCTGTCTTGCTCCAGTTCAGTTTAAGGCAGTTGCTAGCCATCCATACCGCTAGTTCTTGCAGGCAGGAGTTAAAATTAGTGGCTGCCTTCTCGTCCGACTGTGTTAGGGACACCACCAGTTGCGTGTCATCGGCGTAGGACACAACTTTGACCCCAAACTTTCCAGTGATGTCTGCCACCGGGGCAACATATAGGTTAAACAGGGTCGGGCTAAGGGTGGACCCCTGTGGCACCCCTGTTTAAGCCTAATGCTCTTGGATAAATAAGGTCCCTGTGCTACCTGAAAACTGCGGTCCTGCAGAAAGGATTCCATCCATTCCAATGCCTTCCCCCACCCCACCCCTTCTGAGACACTGAAGCAGCGTATGATGAGAAACAGTGTCAAAGGCGGCACTCAGATCTAATAAAATTAAGGCCGCCGTCTGACCCTCATCAGCGTACTTCTGGATGGTCTCAGTGGAGAGGAGCAGAGCCGATTCAGTCGAGTACGACGCTCGGAAACCGGATTGAGTAGGATGGAGCAGACTATGTGTGTTGACATGGGCCATCAGCTGGATATTCACAACCTTCTCTGCAATTTTCGCAAAGTAAGGGAGTAGCGAGATGGGACGCAGATTGTCTAGCTATAAGAAATTACAGTTGAAAACATTGGCACAATTGACTGTTTTTTTCAATTCACTTTCAATTTTTATTATTTTCAACTGTTAGTTTCTATAAAAAAAAACCTTGAAGGATCTACACAAATGACCCCTTGCTAAAGTCAGAATTCTGTCTACTTTCCAGGATCCATTATTGCTTTCATACCCATTTCTACCACTAACTGGAAGGAGGTTGAAAGCACATAAAATAGCAAACATAAGCTATGTCCCAGTAAAATGCCAAAACTGTGTAAACATTTTTGCTTTTCTGACAAATGTCTGTCTGTCCCTGAAAGCTGGGAAGATGGTAATTTCTGCACCAATAACCCTTTGTTGATACCATTTGCAGGGAAAAAAACAGATGCTTTCTTCTGCAGCACTTTTTTCCCATTTCTCAAAAACAAAAATGTAACTGTATTTTGGCTAATTTCTGGTTTCCCTCCAGGGGATCAACAAACCCTGGGTACCTTTAAAATCCCCATGATGTTGGAAGAAAAGGACGCAAATTTGGTGTGGATACCTTATGTGGATAGAAAGTTACAGGGGCCTAAGCGCGAACTACCCCAAATAGCCAAAAAAAGGCTTAGCACAAGGGGGGAATGGCCTAGCATTGAAGGGGTTAAAAACCCACAAAAAGACTCCACACAAATTTAGAAAAATAGATTATTATATTCTGAACAAACCAAGGCCAAAACATCAAATATCCAATTAGTACAAAGTGAGATATTAATTTTAAAAGAATAAGCGTGAAAATTGCGCTTAGAGGCAAGAGTGCTTTAGGGGTTACTTGAGGTCACTGTAGCCCGGGGCAAAGTCAACAGTTCAGGCCGACCACAATGGGGAGCAGGCCAGGGACAAGAGCCATGCATGCCCTGTGAACTGAGTACCTTGATCCTGGCTGCAACAGCGAGCTGCAGGGTGAAGACGTGAGATGCATCGATGTCAGGCCCGAAGTCGAGGTGATGCGTCAATTTTCTTCACGCAATTGCGGTGATGCATCGAGGTCCATTGAGTGAAGAGCCAGTTCCGAGTGTGATGGTTCTGAAGATGATGCACCAGGTTAATCCAAGCTGGAGGGACGCTGCTCCGATGCGTTGGTTGCGAAGCGGTTGTTTCGATCGCGATGGGGCAGTTCCGAGTGTGATGCGCCGGGTTCTACTCCCACAACAGGGCCGATGTGCCAGTTCTGCTACACGCAGACTGGAGATGCATCGATTTCTGTGATGTAAGTGTCTGGGTTCACTTCCAGTGGACCAGGCACAGGAGCAGGGTTAGAGACTTTGATATCCCTGAGTCTCAAGCAATACGAGGCAAGCCAACAAGTCCTTGGAGATCACTTTAGTTGCAAGGCAGAGTCCAGCTCTCCCTTAGGAGGGTCAGAGAGCAGCAGGCAGCAGAGCAGAAAAGCATGCCTTCCAGGTCAGCAGTCCAGCAGAGTATCAGTCCTTGATGCTGCACAGCAGTTCTTCCCACAGAGTCCAGTTGTAGGTCCAGAAGTGTCTTATTTGAGGGGGTCAGAGACCCAGTTTTTATACCCAGTTGTGCCTTTGAAGTGGGGGTGACTTCAAATAAGGGTCTTTGAACAGAAACCCTTTCTTCCCAATCCTGGCTCCATACTATCGGTATGGGGTAGTCATACCTGCTTATGCTTCCTTTGGGAATACTCTAAGCTCGAGTCTCGAAATAGGGCACCCTGGACCTCTCCCCCCTGACCTCTCCCCCTACTCTTAGAAGGGACATGGTACCCTCTTTCCCCCCACAACTTTACTGGGACCTATCTGGGTTACTGCTAACCTCCCTCTCGCTCTATTGAGGGGAACCTGAGCCAATCCCTTTAGGACCACTCCCAAATGCCTTCTCAGACACTCTGGTACTCACCCCTGGTTGGACGCAATATATGTACATACTATTTAATGCAATTGCTGAAGGGGCCCCTATTCCAGATTCCTGGAAAATTGCAGAAGTTGTGCCAATATTTACAAAAAGGGGATAGGTCACTTCCGAGCAATTATAGACCAATTAGCCTCATTGATGCGATGCAGAAGGTCTTTAGCAGGGTGCTTTTGAATAAAATCCAGCATTGGGCTATTGATAATGAAATTTTATCCCCGTACCAAGCTGGATTTAGAGCTAAAACAGGGACCGTTGACCAAGTTTTCCGCTTTCTCCTTCTCTGTTGGAAAACTGTGCTAATTGGGAAAGGTAGTCTGTTTGTTGCATTTATTGACTTCATGACAGCATTCGATCTCGTGCCAAGGCAGAAATTGTGGCAAACCCTTAGAGATCTTGGTTTGTCAGAGGAAATCGTAGCTTTGCTTATTCGCTTGCATGATGGAAATTCTGCCAGGGTGCGATGGGGTTCACAAGGTCAACTTACAGACCCAATCTCTGTTACCAAGGGTGTGCGCCAAGGTTGTGTTTTGGCCCCAACGATATTTTCGTTGTTCATTAACAGTGTGGTACAGTTTCTTAGTGCGAAGCCAACCAATGCTCCTATGTTAGGCGGGGAAAAGGTAGTTTCTCTTCTTTTTGCAGACGATACCTTGTTGGTATTTAAAACACCTGGAGGGCTTCAGCAGCTGCTAGAAATGTTCCAAGAATTCTGTGATACCAAAGGCTTAATAATTAATACACTAAAAACCAAATTTATGGCACTGAACCCACAAAAATCTTTCAGGGGTAGCCTGAAGCTTGGAGGTATCCAGCTTGAAAGGGTTAGCGCCTTTGATTATCTAGGATTAAAGATAGCAGAAAATCTTTCTTGGAAACCTCATATTAACAAGATGGTTTTGAAGCATATACAGCAGTCTGGGGTCTTAGTGAGAGAACACCGATTGTCTTATAGTAAGCCAATCAGCCTAGCACTCCAGGTATATGACGCCCCCCAAAAAAAAAAATATATATATACTTGCCTGTATTCACGGTCATAACAAAATGGTAGAAATCTACTATCCTTTTACTTTCTTAGTGCTGCACACCTATTTTACACTAGAATAAGGATTGTTCAATAAATGCTTATTGAAAAACGTCCATACCATTTATTCTAGTGGAGAGGTGTGGTGCAGCGGCCAGGGCAGCTGACTTTGGAGCACAGGGTTCACGGTTCGATCTCCGGAGGCAGCTCAGCTCAGCACCATGTGACTCTGGGCAATAGCTCACTTAATTTCCACTACGGCCCCCAGCGCCTTGAGACCCGTAAGGGTGAGTAGCTGCGCTATATAAAAACGGACTTACTTTTTTTTTTACTTACATTCTGTGTATCTCTCTGAGACTAAGTGAGCACGAGTGACTGAGCGAAAAGTAGTACACTGTTTCCACGGTCCTGAGGGATCAGGGTCGTCATGTTCGATAGTTGCCAAGAACTATTCTCTCCTTGGTAAGAGGAGTTTCTAGTGGCACTGTGAGCTAACTAGTATACAGGCCAACATACCCAGTAGGGGTGTCTAGAATCAGTCTGACACCAATCCTACAGTGTTATGTTATGTTAAAAAGGTTCTTGTAAAGCGCACGTACACCGGATTGGTTTCATGGCGCTGCTCTAAAGGGTCTCGGTACCCTGGTAACTTACTCGTATGCTTGTCTAAACAGCCAGGTCTTGAGGAGCTTCCTAAAGCTCAGGAGCTCTGTACAAGATCTGATTTCGGACAGCAGGGAGTTCCAGTATCTAGGGGCTAGTACGGCAAACCTAGCACCACCCAGACGCTTCAGTATGAAGGAGGGAGAAGATAGAAGATGCATTTGAGTGGAACGCAGGTTACACATGGGCATGTGCCTTTGAATAAGGCTGTCAACCAATTTCGGGCTCCTGCCATTCAAAGATTTAAAGATGAGACATCCAACCTTGAAGGCACATCTCTGAGGTATAGGGAGCCAGTGCAGCTTCCTCATGAGGGGGGTGACATGTTGCCACCTATGTTGCTGCAAAATCAATCTCGCTGCCTGGTTCTGTACCAGTTGCAGACGTTTAGTTAAATAAGCTGGGATGCCAAAGTATAAGGAATTGGCGTAGTCTATATGGGATATTACCATAGATAGAACTACCTGAATTAGAGCTTCCTGAGTGAGAAATCTACTGATTTGTCTTATTTTCCTCAACTGGAAGAAGCACGTTGAAATCACTGAGCCAATTTGGGTCTTCACCGTGAGATCGCAGTTGATTATTACCCCCAGACTTTTAGCAGAAAAGGATTGGGTGGGAGGCTGCTCTAATTCCTTTGGCCAGAAATGTGTGCTCCAAGGTTTATGGGATCCCCCCGTTAGGATCAATTCAGTCTTGTCTGGATTAAGTTTCAGATGATTGCTGTTCATCCAGTCGCGGATTAGTAGCATAGTGGTCTGAAATTCATGAAAGGATTCAGGGGAGTTACTAATGGAGAACATTAGTTGAAAATCATCAGCGTAGTTGAAAGTACACACTTTCCTTTCCTTCAAGGCATGGATCAGTGGGAGGAGGTAGAGGTTAAACAGATGGGGAGAAAGTGAAGAGCCCTGCGGGACTCCACATGTAGTCTTCATCTTAGGGGCTGTGAACTGGCCTATGCGGACCGACTGCGATCGGTTTTCCAAAAAGGAGCTGATCCAGTCAAGAACTGAGCCCTGGATTCCCGCGTTTCTGACACAGTCGATCAATATATCGTGGTTGACCATGTCAAAGGCTGCAGATTGATTCTGAGGATAAAGCTATTCTCAAGCTAGCTTTAAAAGCTTACTACAATGAGGTCCGTACTGCGAAGAAAAATTATTTTTCTTTAAAAATACAAGATGCTGCCAATAAAAGCAAGGACATTTTTTAAATTGTTAAGGATTTTTCATCCCCCAGCGCTATGAGTAAGGCATTTATCCCTACCTCCAGTTGGGCTCATCAGATGGCCGGCTTCTTTTACAACAAAATTTCACTGATACAACAGTCATTTCCCCCTAGGGACTCATCTGAAACTGGTGGCATGTGGAATGCCTATGATTTGTCGTCGAGGTCCAGTCATTCCCTTACCCAATTTCCTCCCATTTCTCTGGAAAAGTCTCTTGACATTATTGGAACATTGAAGTCGGGCTCCCCTTCTGATCCCTGCCCAGCTAGGATTCTGAAGAATATCGCGGCACCTATAAATTCTGCGGTTAATTCAGTCCTTAATTCTTCGCTTGGCCAGGGTATGGTACCCAGTTGCTGGAAAAAGGCAAAAATTGTTCCCCTTCTGAAGAAACCTACTGCAGACCCTGAGGTTGCCTCCAACTATAGGCCCATTTCATTGCTGCCTTTTTTCTCCAAGGTCCTTGAGAGGTATGTCAACTCCGTGCTAACAGATTACATTGAAGGTAACCATGTCCTCCATGACAGTCAGTCAGGTTTTAGACCTTCCCTTAGCACTGAGACTGCTCTTCTTGAGGTTTCGGAGACCATCAAATCTCAGGTGGATAAAGGGGGTAGCGCGGTGTTGATTCTGTTGGACTTGTCCGCGGCCTTTGACACCGTGCCCCATGACCGGCTTTTGTGCAGGTTAGCCGAGTGCGGCATTGGTGGCGCGGTGTACAATTGGTTTGCCTCTTTCTTGTCTGAGCGGCAGCAGGAAATCTGGTCCCCGCCCTTTACAGCTGTTATTCCCTCAATGCAAGTGGGTGTCCCGCAGGGCGCTATTTTGAGCCCCACGCTTTTTAACATCTATATGGCCCCACTTGCATGTCTGGCTGAGTCACACGGAGCGAAGATTATTTCTTACGCCGATGATACTCAATTACTGTTCACGTGTGACAAAGGGGCGAATTTCCAGGGAATGGAGATAAATAGATGCTTAACGGAGGTTTTTTCCTGGTTGCAACTTAATCAACTTAAGTGTAACCCTGAAAAGTCAGAAATCATGTTTTTTGGATGTCCCCCATGCGTCAACTGGAGCTCATGGAGGCCGTGTGACATGTCTCCTCCGGCTGCTCCATTTGACACAGTAAAAAACTTGGGAGTTAAGTTGGACACTAGTCTATCAATGAAGTCCCATATCCAAACTGTTGCTGGTACCTGTATCGGGCTGATTAGAATGGCAAAAAACTTCCTCCCTCTACTCCCGGTCGAATCCCGGAAGATCGTAGTGCAAGCCTTAATTACATCCAGGTTGGATTATGTAAATATCTTGTATCTGGGGCTCCCTGAATATTTGCTCAATCGGCTGCAGGTTGTTCAGAATGCCGCAGCCAGAGCTATCCTTATGGTTAGCCCCAGAACACGCATGTCGCCTCATTTGAAAGCATTACACTGGCTCCCGGTGAGAAAGAGGATTCAGTTTAAGGCTTTGGTGTTTGCCTATCGTGCTTTCTACGATACGGGTGCGGTCTATCTGAGAAGTAGGATCCAGCACTATCAGCCTCAACGTGTTTTAAGGTCCTCGGGACAATCCCTGATGGTGATTCCCAAATTCACTCGTTCTCGGATTGGAGGTCGTTCTTTCCAGGTTCAAGCGGCCTGTCTATGGAACACCCTGCCCCTTCATCTTAGACTGACTCAGGACTTGCTGTCCTTTAGAAGACTACTTAAAACATGGCTGTTCCAACAATAATACGATGGTAGGTTAGGTTGGGGTTTTCTGTCTGGTGGGTTTTTCTGTCTGGTGGTTTTTGGAGATTAGCGCCGGGACACTCTTTGTGAGTAACCGTGCGCTTTATAAATCCCTATTTCATTTCATTTAATTTCATTTCAGAGAGATCCAGCAACACCAGAGCCTGCGGAGAGCCCTTGTCGGCCTCCTTCCGGAGAGTGTCCAATACTGTCAGTATAACGGACTCTGTAGAGTGTGCTGGAGGGAATCCTGCTTGATGGGGATCAAGGTATTCAGACTGCTCCAAGAAGGCAGAGAGGCATCTGGCCACATGGGCTTCAAGTATCTTGGCCAGGTATGGGAGCAACGAGATTGGGCGATAGTTCATCAGGATTTTGGGATCAGCCCCAGGCTTCTTCAGGAGGGGGACGACAATTGCCTCCTTAAAGGTGTCAGAAACGTAGCCCTGGGACAGTGATTCGTTCAGGAGGGATAAGGCTGGTCCAGGGAGAGCAGTAAAAGCTTCCCTTAAGATCCGGGGAAGGCAGCAGTCCCTGGGTGAGCCAAAATTTTACCTTGGACAACAGGTCCAGGAATGCTTTGTAATTTCTTGTCGGGATTTGTTCAATGGTGCAAGGGTTTATTAGCATAGCCAAGCATGCCTCGGGGGTTACGCATGTAGGGATGCTAGCCTTAATTTTCGTGATTTTGTCAATGAAAAAGATGTTCAAAGAGTCCCATAAGGTTTGAGAAGGCGTGGGTTTTATTGTCACTCTGTCAGGATTGGACAGTTCATTAACAATCGAAAAATTTCTTTTGACCGGTTGGTAGAGGTCAGGATTATTGAAGAAATGTATGCGGCTTTTGTGGCCAGGATAGCTTTTTTGTAATTTTTTAACGCGGCTAAGTAGATGCATTTTTCCTCAGGCAGGTATTTGCATCTCAACTTCCTTTCATGTTGCCGAAGGGCAAATTTTAGAGCTTTAAGGTCAGAGGAGAACCATCTCTGTACTTCGTGGCGCCGGGCTAAGTGTATTTTCCTGAGGGGTGCATGTTTATTACTAGATGCTAGTAGCCAAGCTGTTAAATTATCCTCACTGAGGTTGATCGATGATTGGTTAGGCAGGACTGTGTTGGCCAGCGTCTTGAGGAATAGATTTTTATTGGTACCGTTCCAGCTCCTTGCTGACCCCCCTTCAATGGTGGGAGTTTTGGCCCTGGTGATGTTATTGATGGTGAATTTGATTAAATAGTGATCAGACCATGTGCAGGGAGCAACCGACGGGGTAGACATGACGAGGTTGGCTGTCCATACCTGGTCACGTGTGTGCCCTTTAATATGAGTAGCAACGGACACCTGCTGATTAAAATTTAGCCCTGTGAGCAGGTCAACAAGTTTAGCGGATTGGGGACCACCCAATGTGTCGTTTGCCCAATAGTTAAAATCACCGATCAGCAGGATTTTTGCATGATTAGTTATTAGGTTGGCTACCTGTACGCTCAAGGATTGTGGAAACAGTGGCATGCTCTGGGGGGGCCTGTAAAGCAATACACAAATCATGGGGGCATAGTCAGATTCTAGTTTGATCACAAGGTTGTCGACTGAAGGTAGGTCTAGTGGGGTTAGTGTGGTGAATTTTAGGTTATGGCGTATAATGGCTGCTACTCCTCCACCCACTTTGTCCTGAGGACGGTTGGCTTGGAGGATGTAGTAGGCGCTGGGTAGTGCGGTCAGAATGTCAGGGGAAGAATCCTGTGAGAGACAGGTTTCTGTTAGCAAGAGGATATCAGGTTGTTCAGACTCCAATAAGAGATATATGTCCATTTTATGTTTTGCCATGGAGCGGGTATTTAGGTAGATGACAGATAACGCCTGAGAGTTCAGGGAAGGAGGTTCTGGTCACCATGATCCCGTTCCTAGCCAAGTTGATACCAGTAGAGGGGTTGAGTATGAATTTCCCAGAGTGAAGCTGTTTAAGTTCAGCTGACGAGTAGGTGGTGATCTGGGCATAGTGGCTGGCCTCTGGCCCTGGACGTCCGCAGACGGGCGCAGACAGGCGCATATGGGTGCAGACGGGCTTGCCTTTGGCACGCCACCGGCACGGCGCCGGCGCACCCGCTGCACGCGTCCGCTGCGCTTCCGACCTGCGACCGGCATTAAATGGCCGGTAGCAGCCTTGACTCCTTCCCCCTCCTCAGTGATTGGAAGCCCAGGTGGGCGTAACACCAGGAAGTGACTTGGGAGCAGGGCCGATTCCCAGGAGGACTCTGCAGATAGCGCGGTAGGATTTTAATCTATGTCACATCAAATTCAAGTACAGTTTTTAAAAGAGTTGCTAAAATACTTAAAAATACTTTTAAAAAGTAGATTTGTTTCGCAAGGCAGCGGCACAGCCTTAGAGTGCCCGCTCCGGCGCTGCGACCGGCATTAAATGGCCGGTAGCAGCCTTGGCTCCTCCCCTCTCCTCAGTGATTGGAAGCCCAGGTGTGTATGTTGTCTAAACGCGCAGATCCTATATAGGTTTTATAGGAACTACACGACAAGTGCAGGGTGATTGGTGTGCCCAGGTGAGTGAAGGGTGAGCTGTGTGAGTGACCAGAGTGCCTATGTGAGTGCACAGTGAGCGATGTGCCCATGTGAGTAGGGTGAGTGATGGGGGGCAGGGTAAGTGATGTGCTCATTTGAGTTTTGGTGCAGGTGAAAGTGCAGAGTGGAAAGAATGAATTCATGGTGAGTGATGTTCTTGTTTGAGAATTAGTGCAGAGAGAGTGGTGAGACTGCAGGGTGAGCAGTGGGAGTGACAGGTGAGTGGAGTGTCATGTGAATGCAGTGTGAGCAGTGGGCTTATGTGAGTGCAGGGTAAGAGGATGGTGAACAGCGTGAGTGCAGGGTAAAAAGCATGAGTACATGGTGACCATTATAAGTACAGTGTGATCCCTGTGATATTCAGGGTGAGTGATGAGACTGCAGCGTGAGTGGTGAGAATGACAGGTGAGTGGAATGTCATGTGAGTGCAGGGTAAGTGGTGTGAGCATGTTAGTGCAGGGAAAGAGGAGGGTGAACAGTGTGAGTGCAGTGTGATCACGGTGAGTGCAGGATGAGTATGAAAGAAAAGGTTGAGAATGGTTGGTGGGCTTTCTGAATGCATGATGCAATACCAGACACTCTGAGTAACTCAGCTTGTTATCCACAGTTGGCGAGTGGGTTTTCAGATATAATTTAAACTATTTCTATTATGGCATCAATTAGGGATGGAGGGTGGAGGAAATAAATGATTGGCGGACCCTGCAACAAGCTTTCAGCCAAGTGATATGCCTAGTTGGTTGCCATTTTTTCAAGAGAAAAATACTGGATATTTGTTGTTCTTTTAAGAGTTTATAAGGCCCAGGCGTGATACTAAATTGGACTTCAAACAAAATCATATGTATTAATTTCCAAGAAGACTTTTCTGCCTTTGTTTATTTATTAGTCAGGGATCGTTCTCACAGCTCTAGAACATATTTAAAGGTGCTTTCTGTTTATATTTGCTGGTTGAAGTATGTACAAATAAGGGCTAAAAATACCGGTTTTAGGTGATTTTGCTTATTTGTTTATTTTTGTACCAGCTGGACATTAAAATACCGGAGGTGCAGGTAGAACACTGGCAAGTTTGTAACCCTATATGCCTATCATTACTTTTTAGGAAATGCATTCTCCCGCTGTGGCAGCAAAAGTAATTTACTAATGTAAGGAATAGGCAGAGTGGTGGTGCAGGTGGTCTGGGAACAGGTGAAAGAAAAGAAAACCTTGTTAACATGTAAATGGGCTTTTTAAGTCCTGTGACATTTTCAGATGAGGCTGTGATAAGGCACCAGCCACTGCTCAGATAGCCCAGAGCAGCTTAATATCTGTGTGTGTCCTGGAAGCAGCATTAGCCTGGGTTAAGATACAACACTGGCAGACGGGGCTTAAAGACCTTTCAGACCTATGGGCGTTGAGCGCCTGACCCTTAATGTCCCACATCCACAACTCTGAGTCTTTGTACTGTGGCCCTACATCATTATGTTGCTAAGATAATTTAGCACAAGCTGAGCATCCCTATTTAGCAATCTTTGTTTATAAAAGATCAGATGTTTTGCGGTTTTGCAGTGCTGCTAAAGAGCACTACAATTTACTACAAGCAATCTTAACAGGTGTGCAAATACCCTGAGCTTTCTTGCCATCAATAATCGAATGCGCACACCAGATCCTGCATGCTCTTGAATATGCATGTAGCCAGTCCACTACACACAGAAAGCTTTGAAACCTACCCCTGTCATGCCTCAGTTCCTCCCACCTACTACCTGTAAAACAGTTTAAAAAAGAAAAAGACTTGAGGGTTGCCAGCAGTCATGGGCACTGCAAACCTCCCCCTATCTCAATTCCCTTCTTCTAGAATTGAGCGTGAGAGAGAGTAAGTGCTAACTTGTCTCTTCCAGTTCTCCCACTATGTGTGGGCCTGTGACAGCAGGGATAGGCACACACACTTACATACATTAACACTCAAATCTGCACTTGCAACAACTTTCAATACATTTTTCTTTTCTATAAATGTGGCTGGGGTCCCGTTTATGTATGCTGTGTCTCAACTCACCGCCGCCTTACTCGGCCAAGCCACAGAACATTCTGCTTCCAATCCAGACTTCTGGATTTTGTGTGTGTTGTGAGACATAGTAGGCATCAGCCTCTATGTCATATGTACAGGGCCTATTTTTTTGCAGTTTGATAAAGTGCAAGCTTGGCCCAAGGGCATCTGAGCGCTTTACATGACAATCAGAAGTTTTACATTAAAGCATACTTTTTTTAAGCACAGGTGGTTACGTGAGGTGTACAGAATCACAGGATGATGAACTGACACCAGGATTTCCCCACTTCCATTGTCAGCAGCTCTGGCCACATCTCCTCATTCCTGTTGTGATACCAATTACAACGTAACACTGAAGCAGCAAACCCAGAACTTGAATACACTGGCTATTGCTTGTCAGAGCGGCACATAGACATGCTCGATCTGAAAAACTCATTTTCAGCAGCTTTTGTGCTGCATGTACCCATACTTCAGCACCTGAGCCCTGCTGCCACTAGGAGTACCAGTACTCTCCTTGCCTAAGGAGAAGTTGCGGTACTCAGGTGGAGAAAACTGAGAAGTGCCGGTACTCAGTACCAGTGAGTACCGGCACATTTAAAGCACTGGTGCTAAGACAGTGAATATATGCAGGCATATAATTGTGGTGTATAGTTGTACTCCTAGCTAGTGCTCCCTAATCTAATCTTGCCTATGGGGTATGATCTGCCAAACCCCTGCCCTAGTAATCTAACTCCCTGTTACCTGTGGGTAAGTGTCATCAGGCTGCCCGCCTTGATGTAGAGCTGGACATCCCTCAAATTGGTACGTCGGAATCATCTGAGTTGAAATTCTGACATGAAGTAACCTTGCAGTGCCAGCTGAGTACTCCTCTGCCTAAACAAGGAAGTGGTTGTAAATTTATAACAATAGAACCCATATTGACCATGTCAGAACTCCTGTTAGGCTTTATCCCTTGTACTGAATGTTCAAGGTAGCGTGATAGTATGCCTACGAAGTAGAATTGTAAGCAATGCAGATTCAGAGAATGTTATCCAGCATGGTCACGCATGTGAATGCATGTAAAAAGTCACTGTGCCTATCCTGACCATGTGACATTACGTCACAGGACTACAGTGTACAGTGGGAACCAAAAGAGTTCCAGCATTCCTTTATATACAAGATACTACAGACACCTAAAGACCAACTGCTTCTCTGCTTCCATGTACTTCCCTCCTTCCTGTACCTATATTTCATCACACTCTGTACTCCTGCGGTCTCTCCTGTACCTCCAATACCCTTATTCCCATTCCTACAGTCTGTTGAAGATACTGCCTGTCACTCCTCTGTACCCTCTTGTACCCTGCACTCCCTTACACTCCCGCCCCCATGGTGTCTCCATTGTACATGTAGTCTATTCTTTTGTACCCAGAGTTTACTAGTGCTGTCTATGTCCATCTGCACTGTT
This sequence comes from Calotriton arnoldi, assembly GCA_963921515.1. Taxonomy (NCBI): domain Eukaryota; kingdom Metazoa; phylum Chordata; class Amphibia; order Caudata; family Salamandridae; genus Calotriton; species Calotriton arnoldi. The sequence goes on from CAWUFW010011470.1 coordinate 542,761, forward strand.
ATTTCCCCTTCACTTACTGTACATGCAGTTGCTCCCCTCACATTGCTCTGGCAGTTGGACTCCCTGCCCATTGTATTTCCTTTACCTCCTGAATCCACAATTTATTCCCTGTTCCTTGCTCCGTCCCTATGGTCTGCTGAAAGTGCAACCTGTACCCTCGGGTCATCTGTACACCCCTCACCTCATGTACTTGCAGCCCCACTTCATGCCACCTCAGGTTCCTTGTACTCGCCTCCTGGACAGGTGGTCCCGATCTGTATTCTCTGTGGTTCCCTAACGTTTCCTCCCTTCTGGACGTGCAGTCCTTTTATAGCCTCTCTGGTCACCTGCACTTCTCTCACATCATGTACATGTACCTGCAACTCCTCCGTACATCCTATGGTTCCCATGTATTCACCTCGCCTCACCTCCTACTCCCATACCCACAGCCTCCTAAAAGTTCTGCCTGTCTTCCTTCTGGTCACCACCTCACCTGCGCCTTTGGCATCTCCCTTCTACCTTCATACTACAGCAGAGGTACTTATAATCTTGCGGTCTCATACAGCTTCTACAGAAAGCTCATCAACCAGAGCTTGTGCCAGTCACCCTTTAACAGCCCATCTTAATTCCTCTTCCAATCACAAACTCCTGCCAGTCTAAAATTCCAACCCACTCCCACTGGCCCATTTGGGCCCCATGCCTTATGGGCTCTGAGGCTGCACTTTCAATCTTCTGGTGCCATGGCATCCTCTACCCTGCCATGCCTACTAATGACAGAGGCATTTCCAGGATCCTAGAGCTAAACTCGTAACTAATAAACCTGCAAAGCTTTGTCCGCAGTTCTGAAACGTGGACCATCTGCCAAATTGCTGTACTGTACCACTGGTCTGTGCTGGCCATTAGAGGTGTACCAACTAATTTGAAAATTCAACCTGAACCTCCTGCCCTCACATCTCCCCAAGAGTTCCTGTACCCCAACACCTTTTGCCTGGACTGATCGGCGAAAAGGGCAGTAAAGCTCCTGAGTCCCCATGGTGGCTCAGGGCTCAAGCCCCCCATCTAGATGGCCCCTCCTCACCTTGTGGAAAGTCATAAGGCACAGTTCCCTGGGCTACATTTGGGGCTCTGACACACCTAGGCTGCACATTTTAGGCCATGAAGTGGTATCCGTGTGGCATCACAGTGTCAGTCTTTTATTTATCTTGCCTCAGAAAATAAATTTGAGAGCAACCCTTCAGACACAAAGAGAACTGGGTTGAAGTAACCAATAACAAAGTGTTGTTCCCTCTGTTGTTGTTATTTATTTACTGCCTCTACCTCATACTATTTATGCACTTACTTACAATGCATCCAAATTATGAGCCTTATTTTTGCAAAAATATCTCTTCCTTTATTGAAAAAATGATTTTATATACAGCATTAAAAGTATATTAAAAAACAAAACAGTTTGTAAATAGTTCATAAAAATCTTATTACAAAAGAGACCACAGTGTCATAATGGATTATCTCCCATATGTATTGTGTTCCTTTATCTACACATCAATTATAGTTTAACACATATTTAACATTTCTTTATAGGCAAAGAACCACATTTCAATTTTATTCACTGCTACATATGTAATAGTAGACAATCGTGTACAGGTAGTATAGTTAACAGTAACTCTCCAAAGAAAAAGCATACATTTAATTTTAAAAAAATTGAAACAATACAATACAAAACGGTTGTTGATGCAGCGATTCGGTGGATTAAAACTGGTTGATACCACCTTCTTTAGGACAGACTTTAGATTAAAAACAGTATTGTTCACTCTAAAAACAAAAACAATAAATACATAAATGTTCAATAAAGGAAGTCTTTTTCTATCCAATAAAAAACAGGCTATACGTCTTATAGACATATTCCCTATTTATACATATCTCTAATAACCTTTACTAGTTAATACTCAGGTATATGTAAATCAGTCAACTACGGAGCTTGACGCAAGCATCAAAATGTACTCCAATTGATATCATACTAATGTCTCACATTCATTGGCATTCATTCCCCACTCTTTCTGGGCAGTTACTTACTTACAGTTTATCTTATCTCGTAGAGTAGTTCACTTTCTTAGAGTTTAATTCAATACTCAATCAGGGTTTCCTCTCTTTTCCAACTGAAAATCTGCAAGGTTATATATTAAATAAATTATCCTTTTTGATAATTTCCCTGTATTGTTTTAATGTATTATTGATGATTATTAATATTTAGCTTGCTCACCCTTAAATTCAGGATAATTTAGGGCTTATTCCATTAATCGATAGGCTGTATCTGGTTGCAGTCTTTTCCTTAATTTAGGGTTACGACATAGGCCTCCTTTGTTTCTTCACCCTTATGCCTTTCCAATTTCAAAAGCCACTTTTTATTTTTCCTCACCACCCGGCTTATGGCAGCTTATGTATTTATATACTTAAAATCTCATCTTCTACTTGAACATTATTTTTCCAAAGTTTTATACTTCCTTTTATAAAAGGATCGTATTAATCTCAGAGGTGCATCTTTCAAATAAGTACAACTCCTTTTTCTTTTTCTCCAGACCCTTTGTATCTAGAATCATGGACTACCAGTCACAAAAACGTTTTTTTAATTTCCCTATACTGTGGGAGTGCTTGTTTCCTCACTCCAAGATGATATCCAAAGCTTGTTGCAAATAAAAACATGATATCCCGCTAGACCACAAATAATTACCTACAACCACTCATCATGCCCCTGCTTCCGTTTGGTGAAGCCTACTTACAAATCTAAAAATTACTTTTCTTCCTCTATAACATTGTGCAGTGCCTCAAGATCGGTATTATCTTGCGTTGTGACTAATAATCATGCCCTGGCTTTTTTCAAATAAAAACCAATTACATGTTTCAAAAAGGCTTACCGCGCTCAATCAAATTCATCCTAACGGATCGAAAATCCCCCGCATAATAGTGATTTGCGGTCGGGCTACGTCCGTATATACAAGTTTGGCGTTCCACATTAGTTTAGCCTCTCTTTTGCGGTCTTCCTCATGGATTCCTGAACATTTCCGGGGTCATTTACACATGAACCAATCCCCCTTAACCTATTTGGGTAGCGGCCATCTCGAAATATCAATTCTCTATCAATAAGCATGGCATTACAGATACTGAATACCGCCATATGAGAAAGTTAGATCTGTTTCAAAATTTATAATTTCAAATCTGTGATGATAGATCATGTCTCAAGTGATTTTGTTCCAATCACTTGCGTTATTTCTTAAAATTCAACCTGGCCATCTTAGAATATCAATTTTACCCAGATAAAAATGACATAAAGTTTTAATACCGCCTAATCGAGGGTTTAAATTTAAGACTTAATTTCAAATTTGATAATATTATCATCACAAATGATTATAATCTAATTCTCAAAACTCCACCTGAATTACTAGTGAGTCAAAAGCAATCCTTCACAATTCATTTAAGTGGCGGCCATTTTATGGTATCACTTCCTCACCAACAAGTATGGCATTAAACCTATTTGGTATTGTTGATTCAGGGAAATGGAATAAAAGCAGAGTTTCATCTAAAAATGAACATAAGGGCCATACAATTCCAATCGGATTGCATGTTAATAACCATCTCCTTACTATATCACTAAATTTATATGTTCTGGTCATAATACCATCCTGGGAATGGTGACTTTACATGGCCTTGTAAATATGGGCAAGCCCATTGCGCCGCCGGAGCGCACAAAAAACTGACGCACTGGTGGCGCAATGGGCTTTTAAATAAGCTCCATAATCTAAAGGAGTCCATCCACGGCACTGGAGATTACTTGCTAAGTGTAGAAATACTCTATAAACTAATTGTCATGCCTATAATGGCTCTAGAAACCTCTTATTGTGTGGCAGAAATCTTTGAATAGCTGTAACCTGCCTCTAGTAATCCATACAAGGCTAGTGGTGACACATTCTATCCTTAGAGCATCATTTCACATTAGTTGTCGATGATTTGAGAGCTGCACATGGTGGGGTGGTTGACTAAAAGCTGTATATGTGTTGTAAAGTCATTATTAGGTTTTAGCTCATATATAGAATGCTGGCTCAGTGCAGCAGATGTAGTGGGTTCCCCAAATGTTCAGAAAAGTCTTTAGCTCTGTTCGGCTCATGAAAAACCCACTGTGAAGAACTGCCTTTTATTATACAACAGTTTTCATCCTAGACACTTAAGAAAGAACCTACCCACCTGGCCGTTTTTAAGAATAAGGAGGAATTGCTCTGAGCTCAGTGACTATAAGATACAAGCCAACCACCTTGCTTGCAAACTGGAGGCTAGGAAATATACAAGAAAAATGGTGTCCCGGGCAAAAAAACAAGCACAAAATAATAACAGAGATGCCCTTCTGGAACCTCCGTCACAGAAAGACAAAGAGGAAAGACCGATATGCATCACCACTTTCAATCTAACATCAAATTTAGTGACAAAAATGATCCAAAAACACTGGTGTATATTGAATAGTGGATCGTTGTCTATATCATGTCCTATGTTTTTCTCACAGATGAGGAAAGAGCCTGAAAGATATGTTGCTACACACACGCCCCGCACAACACAGAATACCATGGTGAATTCACAGAGTACCACAACACCAAAAATGGGGCACTACCCATGTGGCAGCTGCATTGTCTGCCACCTGAATAAACCAACAAGAACAGTGGTCTTTAACAACTAAATGACCTGTCAACCAAGGAATTTCACCAATTACAATACATAAAGAGTGGTGTATTTAATAACGGGCCTGTGTAACCTATATTATGTATGGATTACAACCAGAAAGATAAAAACAAGGATCTGCAAGCACCGCAGTAATTTGAGATATGGCTGTGCAACCACAAAGATGTCAACCCATTAGAAATGAAACATAGAGCATGTGATTACCAGTGGGTCATCCTTGAGCACATAAAGGACACAGTCAATTCTGAATCAAGATTATTTGAAAGGGAACAACATTGGGTATTTAGACTCAAAACGCATTTTGATGGCCTGAACAACAATATCCAGTGGTGTCAGTATATTAGATCAAACAAGGCAGAGTGAGATACAAGTGACCCTCATTTTAAAGGATTACTCCTTCTTGCATGCATCATAGATAATAGGTATCACAATAGAGGTCGGGTTTTGGGGTGGAAAGCGCGGCCACTTACTTTCTGCCTTTTTAACACAGCATTTGCCACTTAGTGCTATTTTCTATACCTAAAAACATATATATTTTGTGAAAACCCCAATAGAACAAATAAAAGAAAGTATCAAAAAGGGCATTGATACTCTGACCTTTCATCATTTGTAATCCTTTTATGGTGTCACTTTACCCATTTTTACACACACCATCAACTTTAATTTAAATTTTATTTTTACATAATAAATCTCGCTCAAATAAGACGTCCCATTATATTGATTTAGCATCCCAGACCATAATGTAGCTTTTGAAACGCGGCAGGAACTGTTTTTTAGCTGTTCCAGTGCACTAACCGTGTACCTTAATGGAACCAGAGGGATGTTCCATTTCAGACTGCAATTTTGATATGGACAGTGCTTTAGTCCTTTTTCAGAGGCGCGAGGATGCAACGTCCAAACGCGATTCACTGAACGTAACACGCCGGGAGACACCGCATCAGCAATATGCGGCCCCGGAGGTGTACCAAATAGGTATCACAGCAGAGGTTGTGCCTTGGTGTGGTAAGCACAGCTTCTGCCACTTAATTTCTGTCTTTGTGAATGCAGCAATTGATGCTAGCCTTATTTTCGGTACCGCCGGACATTACAGACCACATTACAATCTCCCTTATTGTTGCAAATTACTTCCGTTTCTTCTCTAGGCTGCAGCATAGCCACTTCCTTTTTAATCACAGCATTTGCCGTTTGCCATATTTTCTGTACCAATGAAAATATACAGACCTCATAGAATCGCCCGGATTGATTAAAACAAATTCCTTATTTTTTTCCAGTGCAATTCTCCCAGCAGAGTTTGACAACAGGCTACACTCTCCCCCAGAGGAACCATGATGTGACATTGAAGCATCTTATATGTATGTGATGTTTATTATGTACGTGTATGTCTTTATCATATTATATGTGTGTGTACCTTAATAATGCATCCTGAGACCACAGTCTGAGTGATTCAATTAGTTCATTAGAACTGCACTCTGATGTGCTCACCTAGGATATATGTTTTTATTAAACACTTTTCCTTCCCTTGGAGGTGCTCACAACAATGAAATGTAAATTACTACATGAAAAAAAGGACTATATATACAGCCATAGGCTGTTATATCTAACTCTCCATTTATATTTCCACAAAAATACAGACATTGAATGCCTAATAGGTGGTAAATGTATATATTTTCTCTTGGCATGCAAATAGTGTGCTTCTAGTGTGAACTAGTAGGAGTGGTACCAGGGAACTAGTTTCCCGTGGTCCTGAAGAAGAGCCACTAGGGGTACAGCTTGAAACATGCCGACCTTTAGGAAATCAGGCACATAATACCCTCTTTTCCTATTTTTCTCCCCTTTTTTATCCATACCAATTAGAGGTAAGAATAAATAGAATACACCTACTAGCCAGGTTTTTTAAATTACACTCCAGCACAAAATAACCCCCACTCCTTTTTAACACCTTCTTTGTCATTATATAAAATCAGAAAGTGCTCCAGCATATTCTGTAGGCAGCAGCACGCCCCGATTCGCAGCGGAATGGGATTGACTAGAAGATGATGAAGCATGCCACCAAGGGGTAACCCTGTTGGGTGAGGGTTTTACTAGACAACCTTGTTTTTCTTCAGTGGAGAGTTGATCCGCATGACATAGCTGGGTTTCTTTTTTGTGCATTATCTAAAGGTGGCACATGAGCGCCATTGAAGGTGCTGTGTGACTGACTGGCTGAGGCCACTATTTCTTAAAGCTATGCGAGTGGGGCTCACAATGCTCCTTCCCTTGCATACTCCAGTATATGTTCTAGTGTTCAGTATTATGGGTGCTGTTGGGTGGGAAAGGGTGGGAGACATTTCACTGCTAGGTAGGGGTTGCAAAGTGCGTGGTGGGTGATGGGTTTATGTGAGGTTGGTCTAACATATGGAATGGAGAAATTTGAACTTATCATGAAGAGTGAGAATGTCCAAGGCAAAATTATTATGTGATAGATGACTCCCTGGGGGAAATGACAATGGCTTGGCTTGAAAATGAACATAGGGTGACATTACTGGACCCATTGACACCAAACGAAATTAATGAAGCTATCAGAAGCATGTCTAATGGTCATGCTCCAAGTTTAGATGACCTCACTACCAAATTCTGTAAGGAATTAGTCGAGAAAGTAACGGCACACATATGATGACTGTGAGAAATTGGGATGTTGGTTGAAGGGTTGGGAGCCCTATTCAGGCAACAGCCACAATCCTTGTCAGGGAGAACCACAAAAGTCACTAAATTAACCTGTGCATAACCCTCTGGTAGATTGGCGCAAAAGCTGTCAGGCTTAACTTAGAGGCAATTTGTAAAGTGTTTATGCAGCACACAGACAGTAATAAAGTGAAAACACAACACAAGAAAAACCCCAAACCAATTTAGAAACATAGATAGAAATGTAATAAATTATTTGACACCAAAACAACAAAAATCCAATCAGTAGAACTTGAGTTATGAATTTTAAAGCTTTTAGTGACACATAGCGCTTGAAAGATCAAAGTGTCAACATCGGACATCTTGTTGTGTGATACTGGATCAAATTCCCAAAATATGGCTGACTGTGATGAAGAATGCGTCAGATACAAGATGTGGATTTGGCCTAGTCAGCGCTTACCTTTGGGCTTAGAAGAAAATTTGAAGAAACTGTTCTGAGAAGGTAAAGTTCAGCGGGGCAAGGCTGCAGGCTGTGTCCGAGGTGGAAGCGTTGCCGTCGGGGAGCTGCTGGATGAAGTCGCTGTGATTTCTATGTTCAGACTTAGTAATTTATTTGGAAGTTGAAAATCTCCATCGGGATGAGGCAGGAGGCTGTAGCCAATGAGAGTTCCAGGACGCTGCATACCCCTTTGGCAAAGGAATAAGTCTGGGCGGAGTTACCGGAGTTCCACTACGTGGAACTCTGTGAAGTGCAAAAAAACTCTGCCGCACTACGCCGAGCTCCGCAAGTGACGAAGTGCTTTAGATAAATGCTGTTCGCTGTGATTTTAAGTGCCGGGCATTTGTCCGCACTGTGCAATCATTGCGAACGGCACCATGCACAGAGCAAGCGGTCGCTGCTTCCTTTCTGCCGCTCGAGTAGATTTTTTACTCGAGCGGCAGCTTTCTCAACGCGAACGGACGGTTTCTCAACGCGAGTGGGCGCTAGCATACGCGACCACTCACAATGAGAAATCAACCGCCCGCGTTGAGAAATGTTGCGGGGAGGTTGATTTTCCACGCTCGCACTCGCCAACTTGATGTTGATGAGCGCGAGCAAGGAAAAAAACTACGCTCCGCAACACGGAGCAGAGTTTTTCGGAACTCAGTGAGCTCCGCCTAACGCAAAGTGCAGAAAGCTCCACAAACTCTGCGAGCGGAGCGGAGTTAACTGCCCAGGTTTACAAAGGACGGCTGAACAGGATTTGCTGCTGCAGAGAAGAACATGCAAAAACAACAGTTGATAGACAGAATGCAGAACAATGTCATACATTCACCCCAGTACAGAGATCTGGGCCTAAATCCATCGTTTTTGCTCACCATGCCATTCCAGTTTGAACCCAGCCATATGCAAATCAGTCTTGATCCTGTGCCTCATGGGAACAGTCCAGCCCGAACTGCCAAGCCAGGTCCTTCCTGGACTGGAAACAAGCATCCTAGGTCCGGTTTCGGGTTTCACCCCTCTTCAGCCAGGATAGCTTGATTCCAGTGGCATGGAGAGCACAGGACCCACGTCTGGGCATACCCGTCCCACTCGTGGTGACAAATGCAAAAACAACAGTTGATGGACAGAATGCAGAACAATGTCATTCATTCACCCCAGTACAGAGATCTGGGCCTAAATCCATCGTTTTTTTGCTCACCATGCCATTCCAGTTTGAACCCAGCCATATGCAAATCAGTCTTGACCCTGTGCCTCATGGGAACAGTCCAGCCCGAACTGCCAAGCCAGGTCCTCCCTGGACTGGAAACAAGCATCCTTGGACCAGTTTCAGGGTTTCACCCCTCTTCAGCCAGGATAGCTTGATTCCAGTGGCATGGAGAGCACAGGACCCACATCTGGGCATACCCGTCCCACTCAGGGTGACAAATGCAAAAACAACAGTTGATGGACAGAATGAAGAACAATGTCATACATTCACCCCAGTACAGAGATCTGGGCCTAAATCCATAGTTTTTTTGCTCACCATGCCATTCCAGTTTGAACCCACCCAGTTCGGGCTGGACTGTTCCCATGAGGCACAGGGTCAAGACTGATTTGCATATGGCCAGGTCTAAACTGGGGTGGCATGGTGAGCAAAAGAATGATGGATTTAACCCAGATCTCTTGACTGGGGTGAATGCTTTGATTTGTTCTGCATTCCGTCCATCAATTGTGTGTCTTTTGCAGAGAAGAACATAGCAGGAGCTGCCATGAAGTCAGGCCGATGGGCACTGTACCTTTGGCGGATAGACGAGCAGGCTGGTCCCGTCTTTCTCTCGGTTCTCAGAGCAGTTTGTAACCAAAAGTTTTCCAAATCCATATTTCGGATTCTGGCTATGTGAGCACATTTAGCATCACCACCAAGGGTCCAGGACTGTTGAGGCGACACTTGGGGGGTTAGGACTCACTCAGGCTGGGTTCAGATGTGGGTTGAAATTTGTGGGAGCCTGTTATGTCCCTGTTGCTCTGAACTGGACATCAGCAAACTAGCTCTTGGAGTCACTCTGGTAGTCCTGGGTTAAGGTGAAGAAGCAGGGCTCAGACAGCAGGGCAGGCCTCTAAGGATTCAAGGAAGACTACAAGCAGCAAATCAGTCCTTTCAGGTGCACCAAAGCCGTCTTGTGTAGTGCACAGCAGGTCACAGCAGCAGGCAGCCCTTTGAGAGACATTTCACAGGTCAAGAAAATGAACTGAAGAGTGGGTCCGAGGACCACAGTTTTATTCCTGGTAACTTCTTTGAAGTAAAAGAAATTTCTAGAGGCTTATGTCGAAGTGCTTGGAATTTCCTGACTCCCCTGCCCTGGCTCCAAGCTGGCTGCAGGAAAAAATGCAGTGGTAACAAACCCTTCGTGTGAAGGCAGTGCACAACCTATTCAGTTGCAAGTGGGACTGTGGCCAACTCCTCTCCCCCATACTGCCAGCAGATGGCCCATTCAGGCACACCTAATCCCTCTTTTGTGTGTCTGTCTAGGAGGAATTCACGAAGTCTAACTGCCAACTACACCCAGTCATGTGACCCAGGAAAGGTTGCAGACACCAAACTGCAAAGGTCCCTAAAAATGCTAACTTTCTAAAAGTGGCTTTTTCAAAATTGCAATGTAAAAACCAAATTTACCATTAAATCGGATTTTTAATTACAATTTCATAGACACCAAACAAGAAATGCTTATCTATCCCCAATCAAACGTTAGCAGTTATCATACGTAAAAAAAGCAATACAACGTTATATTATGGGGCAGGCAGGCCTCAGATTAATGAAAAATGTATGACTTTTTAGCAATCAGGACATGTAAAACGTAAAGGTACATGTCCAACCTTTTAATTTCAATACAACCTACCCTATGGGCTAGCTAAGGCCTACATTAGGGATGACATACGCAATAATAAAGGAGTTTTAAGGCTTGGCAAAGGGGTTTTATTGCCATGTCAAATTGGCAGTTTAAAACTGAATTCAGTCTGCAATGGCATGCCTGGGACATTTTTAAGGGGCTATTTAAGTGGGTGCACAATAAATGCTACATGACTACTAGTAGCATTTAATTTGCAGGTCCTGGGTATATGGTATACAACTCTGCTTATAAGTAAATTAAATGTGCTAATTAGGTTTAAGCCAATTTTACCATGTTCAGTGGAGTGAGTAAAGTGCTCAGAGTCCTAGGGCTAACAGAAACAAATTCAACAAAAAATAAAAGGAGTGAATGCAAAAGGTTTGGGGTGAACCTGCAAAGAGGGCCAGGTCAAATAATGACTCTCTTTGAGTCTAGAATGAAAAATGGACAGCTCTCGCCTTCTATTTGAGAGGCCCTGATAGTCACCATACAGAAGCTGAATACGCTACCCAATTTACGCTCTTCATTTCAGCCTCTCTCACTCTTGGAACACAGATACATTTTTGCAAAGTTTCTGGACAATAGTATCTGCCCTTCGATGCCTAGTTTGATCTTACCAGACTAATCAGGGCTTGTATCTGAAAGGTCAACTGCCCATAATCTTAGAACCTTCTTTGGGATGACGCCAAAACTCAACCCTGTTGCCCAAGCAGTTGTGGCTTTCTAAGATGCCAAGAAGGCTTTCAACTTTGTTCAGTGGGATTTTCTGTATGCAGTATTGGGGAAGCTGGGATTTGGAGACATGTTTCTTAGATTAGCCCGATTGCTATATCCAGAATCCATGGCCCATATTCGAGTGAATGATCACATTACTGAACACATTAGCATGGCAGGGGGACACAACAGGGTTGCCCACCTTCCCTCACTGTTATGCACCATAATTGCTGAGCCATTGGAGAGTGTAATCAGAGAGTGACAGCATACAGACCGCATAGATTTCCAGGGTATAGACTAATAACTTCTACCTATGCAGATGATCTAACCTGTGTAGGAAAGTAGGATCTGCTCCTTATGGTAACCCCCACTTTTTGCTTGATGTTACACTGTTTTGACTAGACTGACTTGGATCCTGCTAATCAGGACCCCAGTCTATCTGCTTTCTCCCTAAAATGTTATGTCATGTGCTTAGGTACACTCCAGATTAGAAACTGGGGTACCCTTGTCAGTCCCTAGTATATGGTACACCTGTACCCAGGGCATAGGTACCCCAGAGGCCTCCCATGGGCTGAAGCATGTATTATGCCACTCATGAGAGGCCATGCAAAATGGATCTACAGGCCTGCCATTGCAGCCTGTGTAAGTTGGTGCATGCCCCACTTACTTAAGATATAGGTTTACTATATCTATGGGTCACTACACTTAAAGACTATAAGTCACCCCTATAGCAGTCCTTGACAATCCTGATGGCAGGATGCTTGGTTCTAAGTGAGAGGGTACCACTGCATGAGCAGCACACCCCTGCAGCCTACGGTGTCCATTCTCCCGGGGTTGTTAGTGCTGCAGCCATTTAATACATATAGAGTGGCATTCTGCGACCGCGTGATGACCAACTCTAAAACAGCTGAAAGTAACCCTATAGTGTTTTGGATCAAACATTGTGGAATCATACCCCCCACACCGGTAACCGGTGTGGGAGGTATGATTCCATAACTCAGAAACGAGCTTTGTGAGGTCCCTGGTGTTCCCGGTACCAGCTTTCTAGTCCCAGGCAGCCCAAAAGTGTTGCTGCCGACCAGAGACACATTTCTGCCCTCCTGCTGCTGAGCCAAGCTCGAGCAGGGGATGGCAGAACAATAGGCATCCTGTCACAGGGAGGTGTGACCACCTCCCAGACAGGATTTAGTGTATTAGGCCTGGGTGGGTGCGCTTGCCAGTGGCCGAAAGTCTGCATGAGGGGCACATTTGGTGTCCCTGTGCATAGTCCAGTTCAAACCAGTCCTGACAGCCGTTGGCTCCTGCTCTGGTGTGAAACTGGACAAAGGACATGGGAGTATCCTCCCCACTGTCCTGACCCTCCCCTGGGAGGGTCCCCTGAATCTGTCCAACCCTCTCCCGTGGGTACAACACGGCTTACCTGGCTGTAGGACCCTAGATTCGATGTGGACAAGATTCTGAACCAGAAACCACTGAACTTCGACCGTCTGGCCACTCTGTACTTCGCTGGAGTTATTTGGGCCCAACTTCGTCTCCCTCTCAGTGTAAAGCATCTTCTGTGCCCGTGCACCATACAGGCTCAGTGCAGGACCTGTGGAGCATCAAGGACAACCGAAGACATCTCCCTTGGAGTGAAGGAGTCACTCCCCTGCAACCGCAGGCACCGTAACGCAACTGACCAGTCTGCTGATCCTGAGCTCCTGCGGACTCCAAAGGATCAAGCAACACATGAGGTGGGTTCCACGTCCCTCGAGGTCTGAGCTGCCCTCTCACCAAGAGGTCAGAATCCCTTGTGGGGGCTGCAATACCCATACCCCTGTGCACCGTGTACTTTTGCAAGTGCAGGTGCTTGTTGGCATTCCCAAAACAAGTGCACTGGGCACCGAGTAGCCCCAACCTCTGGCACCATTTCCACCAAAGAACTACGGCCTCCTCGCGCTGAGTGCTCCGTGGGCTGTTGCTTTGTAATTCTGCTTGAGGTCCCCTCGCAACTCATGTGCCTCCGGCCTGTGGGTCCTCTTGAGGGTCAACACTGCTTTTCTTGGGCTTCCCTAGTTGCTCCAGGCTTGCCCCTACTCCCCTGTGTTTGGTGAGTCTCCTGGGCCTTGCCTGTCCGAACCATAACTCCGCTTGACCATCTTCATGGGTTGCCGCTGCCAAGGCTTGTTGGTGCTCCAGCCGGACACTGACCCCTCAGCACTCGACATCCTTTGTGACACAGCTCATATCTGTCTCCTGGTTGTCCTTGACGTCTCCTGGTCCCGTTGGCTGCAGAGTCAAGAACCCCCTCAACGCACCTGAAGCACCTGACATCGGTGGGCATTCGTCTACCGAGCCCCTGGTCACCCCTGAGTGACCCAGATTCTGTCCCCTCTTCTTTCAGGTACTCTTCAACACGAATATACCTTTGGATTCCAACTGACATGTTGCTTCTTTCCCACAGTGGCATTTCCTTGAAGTCCTCCATTGAGATTGATGGCGGTTTCCGACACCACTTCAGCCCTATGCACCCAGCTTCCCTGGGATAGGTAACTCTGGTACTATGTACTATGGTGTCCACGGGTGGGGTGGCTATTCAACCTCCTACCATCCAAAGGGCTTCCTCGTAATCCACTGGGAAGGGTCCTTAAACTTTAAAACTGCAACCGCGACTCTCCCATTGAATTGTACGTAGCACGCGGTCTTGTTCTCACACTGCACCCGTCCACCATGGGGTCCCCACTTACTCACCATGGGTGGTTCCTTGGGGTCCCAGCGATTCTACATCCTCTAGACACTGTCTTGACTCGAGTCGTGGTTCTTATACCACTATTTTAGTATATGGTTCGGTCTCCCCCTGGAGCCCACTGTGTATTATTGCTACTTACATTTGTTTCTGTGCTACAGTATTGTGTGCTTTGTGTTTATCTGTGTGTAGCAGATACTGTAAGGTATTTAGAGTATGTTATTATAATAAATACATATTTTTATAACTACTGTGTGGTTCTCCTTTCATTTAACCAATACAATAATGTTGCATTCTGGTAAAACAAGCTGCTTAACATTCCTTCAAGACTAAGCCTGAAGGCTGCTCTCCACAGCTACCACTTGGATAGCTTTCTAAGGTTATCTTTGACCTCTTAAATCACCATAGGGGTTGTTTGGACTGGTACGAGGTGCCCACTTTAATTAGTGGACTTCATATACCAGGCCAACTTTTCACATTGGTGTGCAGCGGTTGGGATTCAAGCCAGCATTGTTTTACCAGATACATCTTTGAATTTATTAACTGAAAACCGCTTAGTACTAGGTACATATAATACTAGCTTAGAATAATTAAGTTCTACTGAACTTAGGGTTGGGTAAGTCAAGGGTCTAGCATACCCTTTATCCAACCTCAGAGAGTTTATTTTCCACTAGGTTAGGTAGGTGCAACACCTCACCACACTTAGTATGTCTTCTAAAGGAGATGGCAGTGGCTCTATGCCCTCTAGATGCAGTGAGCTTTCATTCCAAGAATTGAAAGCCCTGTGTGCCATTAGAAAGCTGAAGACAGGGAGAAGTGCCAACAGTCAACGCCTAATAAAGCCTTTACTTCTTGATGACCTTAGGAAGACCCGTGGATCAGATGAACAGGTGAGTGGGTGGGACAGGAAATGAGGACAGGTCAGGAGGTGACACCTTTTATGACCTAGACTCAAACCCTGGCCAGGAGGACCAAGGTGGGTATCACCTGGATAACTCAGATCTTCAGGGAGATGATGGAGAAGGCCAAGAAGGCCACCTCTTCACCCCTCCTGGAAGAGTGCAGAGTTTACCAAAGAGATCTAGATCTCCCTCTGCAGAGTCTCATCTCTCTGGACAGTCTTTAGGGACCTCTGTATCCAGCAAGAGGAACCACTCTTATGACAGGGAGTACCAATTTCTGGAACTTGAGAAAGCTAAGCTTAGGCTCAGGCAACATCAATTGGCCCTGGACAAAGAGTCTCTAGAAGTCCAGAGAGATAGAAAAAGATTGGGACTAGAGTCCCATGGCGGCAGCAACAGTGTCCCTAGAATTAAGGAACATTCCTTTGATAATAGGAACCTGAGCAAGATTGTCCCTCCCTACCATGTTGGGGATGACATACATACATGGATAACTGCTTTAGAAAGGGCCTGTAAAGTTCAGAGGGTCCCTCAAGAGCAGTGGGCAGTTATCTTGTGGCTCTCCTTTGTTAGAGAAGAGGATGCTGACAATTATTCAGTCCTGAAGAGTGCTCTCATTGATGGGTTTGGCTTAACCACTGAACAGTACAGGATTAAGTTCAGAGACACCCAAAAGACACAGAATCAGGACTGGGTAGACTTTGCGGATAATGCCATTAAGGCTGTGGAAGGCTGGTTGCTTGGCAGCAAAGTGAATGATTTCAAGGGATTGTACAATTTGATTATGAGGGAGCAGATCCTTAATAATTGCCAAAATCAGTTGTTGCATCAGTACCTGTTTGACTCTGATCTGACTTCTCCCCAAGAATTGGGAAAGAAGGCAGATAGGTGGGTCAGAACCAGGGTGAAGCAGAAAAACCATAACCATGCTGGTGACCAGAAGAAGCAAGATGCTAAAACTTCAGATAAGGGTGGGGACAAGGGCAAAGATGACAAGACTTCATCAGGGCCGCAAAAAACTGCATCTGGGGGGAGTCACAATCCAACAAAGGTAAAGGCAAAAAGAAACCTTGGTGTAACATATGTAAGGAAAAGACCCATTGGACAAAAAATGCCAATTGTCCAAAGGCCAAGGATGCTACTCCAAGCACCACTGCCCCTAAGGCAACTGCCCCCCTAGTACAGCTACAAGTGGTGGTAGAGGGAACAAGGGATTAGTAGGGTTAACCTTGGGTGCTGAGATGGGTTCTAGCCTAGTCACGACTCCAGCTCAGGCTGTGTTAGTTTGTGATGGTGGCATAGATATTGCCACCCTACTTGTTAGTCCCAGTAACATGGGCAAGTACAGACAACAGCCTTTAATAAATGGAGTAGAAGCAATGGCATACAGGGACACAGGGGCCAGTGTCACAATGGTGACAGAGAAACTTGTGTCTCCTGGACAAATCATACTTGGTGAAATGTACTAAGTGACCAATGCAAACAATGTCAGGACTGACCATTCCTTGGCTGTTATTAATTTCAGCCGGGGAGGAGTAACTGGCCCTAAGAAGGTTGTGGTTATCTCAGACCTACCAGTAGATTGTTTGTTGGGCAGTGATTTGGAGGCATCAGCCGGGGCTGACATAGAATTTAGAACTCATGCAGCAATGCTGGGCATCACTGCAGATGTGTTTGCTGTGACCAGGTCACAGGCCAAGCTGGCTAACACTGAACAGGCCTTGGATCCTGGAACAATGGACCAAGGGCCTTCCAAGAGAAGGAGCAGGAGGGGTAAGGCTGTGTCTTCCTCCCAGACTCAGTGTGTGGATAAATCTCCTGAGGGAGATGATCTCTGTCTCTGTGAAGGAACTGTCTCAGATGAACCGGAACCTGATCAGGTTGAGTTCTTGGGGACAAGGGGCCGTTCCAGGGCAGACTTGAGTTTGAAGCAGCAAACCTGCCCCTCTCTTGAACCCCTCAGACAGCAACCTGCAGCTGAGGCTGCTGGGAGTGTCAGTGGATCTCACAAGATCTATTGGGATGAGGGACTCCTATACTCAGAGGGTAGAGACCCCAAACCTGGTGCCACCAGGATGTTGGTCATACCTCTGAAGTTTAGGGGCTTCCTACTCACCCTTGCACATGACATTCCCTTAGCAGGACAGCTAGGCCAAAGTAAGACTTGGGACAGGCTTGTCCCTCACTTTCACTGGCCTCACATGTCAGAAGACACAAAGGAGTTTTGTCATTCCTGTACCACCTGTGAAGCCAGTGGTAAGTCAGGTGGTACCACAAAGGCCCCTTCATACCACTACCTGTGGTGGGGTTCCCTTTGAGAGGGTTGGGATTGACATAATTGGTCCCATAAACCCTCCAACTGCATCTGAGCACGGTTATATTCTAGTGGTGGTGGACCATGCCTCTAGGTATCCAGAGTATATACCACTTAGAACCACCACAGCTCCTGTGGTGGCCAGGGCCCTCCTGGGATTTTTTTCCAGAGTGGGTTTCCCTAAGGAGGTTTTAACTGACAGAGGCACCAACTTCATGTCAAGTTACATTACTGCAATGTGGAAGGAGTGTGGAGTGTACTACAAATTCACCAATCCCTATCACCCACAATGCAATGGGTTGGTTTAAAGATTCAACAAAACCCTAAAGGGCATGGTCATGGGCCTTCCAGAACAGCTTAGGTGAAAATGGGATGTCCTGCTGCCCTGCCTTCTCTTTGCCTACAGAGAGGTCCCACAAAGTGGCATTTCCTTGAAGTCCTCCATTGAGATCGACGGCGGTTTCCGACATCACTTCAGCCCTATGCACCCGGCTTCCCTGGGGTAGGTAACTCTGGTACTACGGTATCCATGGGTGGGGTGGCTCTTTAACCTCCTATGATGCATAGGGCTTCCTCGTAATCCACTGGGCTGGGTCCTTAAACTTTAAAACTGCAAACGCGACTCTCCCATTGAATAGTACGTAGCACGCGGTCGTGTTCTCACACTGCACCCGTCCACACTGGGGTGCCTACTTACTCACCGTGGGTGGTTCCTTGGGGTCCCAGCGATTCTACATCCTCTAAACACTGTCTTGACTCGAGTTGTGGTTCTTATACCACTATTTTAGTATATGGTTTGGTCTCCCCTGGAGCCCACTGTGTATTATTGTTACTTACATTTGTTTCTGTGCTACAGTATTGTGTGCTTTGTGTTTATCTGCGTGTAGCAGATACTGTAAGGTATTTAGAGTATGTTATAATTATAAATACATATTTTTATAAATACTGTGTGGTTCTCCTTTCATTTAACCAATACAATAAGGTTGCATTCTGGTAAAACAAGCTGCTTCACATTCCTTCAAGACAAAGCCTGAAGGCTGCTCTCCACAGCTACCACTTGGATAGCTTTCTAAGGTTATCTTTGACCTCTTAAATCACCATAAGGGTAGTTTGGACTGGTACAAGGTGCCCACTTTAATTAGTGGACATCATATACCAGGCCAACTTCCCACAATCTGTTTAAGAGACCCTGCCGTAAATCTCTCTTAAGTAATATGCAAGATCCTGAGAACAGTCAAGCTGAGGATTATTTGGGATATAGCCCTTCTTTTACCACTCACTACCTCTACTAGGCAGAGCCCTCTTGATGTCCCATTGACATGGACTCTTGATCCAGTCTGTTATTTAGGTATTAAAGTGCATGTTGACCCAGTGGTGGTCATCAATAGTAGCTATGGGGTATCTTTAAGTAAACCTTCTGAGTAAATAGATAGATAGATGAATTAAACTTCCACTGTTCCTTCAGGGCAAAGTATCATGAAAATGGTAGTACTGCCCCTGTTATTATATTTGTTCCTTAACATTCCAATTGCCTTGACTTTTTTCTGTAACCTTCAGTGATTCGACTTGCTTGGGTGGAAAAACAGCTCAGAGTTCGATGGTCAGTGCTGGTTCTCCCATTTGGAACAAGAAGTTTGTTGATGTAAGAAATAGTGTTATTTGTTGAAGGAGTGAAAACCCACTTCAAGAAATAATCATAATCCTTGTCAGGGTGAACTACCAAGGTCACAAAGTAAACTTATGCTTAACCCTCTGGTAGCTTGATTCAAAAGCAGTCAGGCTTAACTTAAAGGGAATGTGTAAAGTATTTATGCAGCACTCAAACAGTATATAACTTGAAAAAACAACACAAGAAACATCCCAAATCTATCTAGATAAGCAGAGGCAATTTGACTAAATAATAAAGTAGAACCAGTGTTAAGAGTTTTTAAAGTTTAAGGTAAAAATAGTGTCAAAAAAGCACATAACGCCAACTGTGGGTATCTGGTCACATGGGACCCAGACCAACTCAAAAGTTCAAGCCGATCATGATGGAGCACTGGCTGGGTACAGGTCCCAGTTTGGCCCTCTGGGAGTTGTTCCTACTGTCCTTGTTGCAAAGTTCAGTGTCACTCTACGTTGGGCCAGTTGAAGCCAGCAATCAGGAGCTGTGCAGTGCTGCGATGTGAGGATCTGAGTCATTCAGATTTGGATTCACTGAAGCCACCGATCAGAGCTGCGTGGTGCTGTGATGTGAGGCTCTGCACCACTTTGCAGCAGATCAAGTGAGACTGCCGGTCAGGAGGTGGTTGGTGCTGAGATGCAAGGCCCTACGAGGTAGATTCACAAGGGAACGGCATAGCGTGGCATTAAGCAAACATTACTAACGACATGCTCCACCATTTTGAAAACACAGGGATGCCCCGTATTCACAAGAATGCAGCACACCCCTGCGTTTCCCCTAGTGCTGGTGCTAAATCTAGCTGCCTAGCGCCAATGCAGGCACCCTTGCACCATAGTGCAAGGGTGTCTACATTGGGGGAATGATTGTTTATGTGCAGGAAGATGTCCCTTCCTGCACATAAACAATCCAGAATGGCGAATTGTAACTTCTATGTGTCCTGCATTGTGCAGCACACATAGAAGTTGCAAATCGTCATTTTTTAATTGATTGTTTATGTGCAGGAAGGGACACCTTCCTGCACATGAGCAATCATTCAAAGCGATTTGCTGTTTGTATGTGTGCTGCACAATGCAGCACACATAGAAACAGCAAAAATGAGGAGAATTTAAGCATTTCTCCTCTTTTTGCCATGTTAAGACCAGGGGCATATTTACAAGCCTCTATCACCACAGTAACGTCACTTTTAAAGACGTTCCTGTGGCGATACAAGGCAGCGTTAAGCCACTTAACGCCGCCTCGTAAATAACGCACCCTTACACGCTATATTTAGCATGAAAGGGGCGGGTAATCAGTGTTGTAGTGGGCGTTCCACCGCAACACCCATTGATTTTGATGCTGCCCCATATTTACAAGGGTGAAGTAAATATAGGCAGCTCCGAAATTAAGACCAAAAAAACCTGGTCATACCCTGACGAAACGAGGAGAAATGCTTTATTTCTCCTCGTTTTTGCTGTTTCTATGTGTATGTCTATGTGTACTGGAAGTGAACTCTTCCAGTACAAAACCCACGTTAGACTCACGCACACAACTTTGTTCAATGGCACAAAGGTGTGTGCGTGGCACTCGGCAACAAAATTCTTCGCCCGGGCTAGGGAGAGCGTAAGAGAGTGCAATATCTCTGCATACATGGCACTCTCCTGCTCTTTCCCTGTCACACAGCACAGCATTCTTGGCTGCTGCGCTGCGTTTAAGGACAGTTTTTGCAATTCTAGGCCTAAGGGTTGGTACTGGAATGAAACCTTGTGTAACTTATACTAAGGAAGATTTGCCAAGATTTTTCCTTTAAACAGTTCCATTTCTGTCAAAAAGTTGGATTTACTTATTTAGATACTATCTTTTCCTTATTATTTGCAAACATTTATCCGAAATTATATATAGTCCATGGGGTCCCTACTACCACACCATCACCAGATTGTGGCCGCATTTTTTTCAATTTGGTTCTCAAAGATTCCATAGACTGTTGTTTTGGCATTTGAACTATTTTGGTGGGGGAGGGAATCTGCTTATCACGTGTGCAGTGGAAAGCATGGCTTAAGCATATTGTTGGGGGGTGACGTTTTCTCTAGGGGGTATGCTCTTGGTAACACAATTGGTTGATTATATCTCGATTGTATCCCTGTGGTCTGTGGGTAAATACAGTTTTACTTGGCAGCAAACGTAGACCCAGAGGCCAGGAGGTTTATATGATTTTTAGGGTGGGTGAGCTTGAAATAGGTGTAAATACATGCTGCTGTTAAGGTCTGTTAGAAATTGCAGTGTTTACATGCTTCTCTATTGCACATGACACTCCTGCCTTAGACGTTCATGACCACATTGGTGAAGCAATTAACACACTGTTTCTCCAGAGTATATATATTTGTGATGTGATAGACTTTGCTTGGAGGCTTGGAACTAACTTAAAAATCTATTATTCAGAGCTCGTGTCCCAGAATGATTACGTTGCGTTATGACAGCTATTAAATGGCGCATAATAATTTTTTTAATCTTTAGTGCAGTTCTGTTGTTGCTCACTCAGGGACTGAGGACTGTTGTCTACAGTGGTTTGAAAAGGGATAGCAGCAGAGCTAAATACATTCCCTAAATGTATTATATTTCTTTTCTCTAAAGACATATTTAGACTACCCCAGTCCAATGTTAAATTGAAAGTCTCTCATTAATTGAGTTGTTAGGTTCCAGATTAGGTGGCAATGTGAGTTTATGTATTTTATGGTGCCATCTAATTTCATTTAAAGTCAGTTATTACATTTTTCCAACCACTTCAACTTGTAATTGGGCAGTGGCATTTCACTTCTTTTCATCGCTGCCTTACTACATCAAGAACGAGCAACAAAAACCTTTTTCCCTTAGTGGAAGCTGTCAGAAAAGGTGTTCCCTGGTTGATCACGGGACATTTTCCCGTTCCTTTTTGTGCAGGTGAACTAAGGCTATCAGTAATACGTCTTGGTTAAGCAGTTGTTAATTCTTGGCCCGTAAATATAAAAAGTGGAATTGTAGACATTTAACCCTTCGTTCTCAGTGTGTAGCAAATTCGAATTCGTCTAATAACGGCATTTCCTGGCAGCAATCTGCCACCTCCAATTTTTGTCCCTACAGCATGCCTGGCTTTGTACTTTTTCTCCGTTTCTGCTGTCCCTGTCTAGTGACTATGGGCAGTAGCAGCTGCTACCTATCAGGAGTGGTGGGGCAGGGGGGGCTGGGAGATGGAGGGAGGGGGGAAATAATAAAAAAAAGGACTTACCTTTTTACCGCCTACCACCGCCTCATCTTTCTCCCTCCTCCTCTATGCACGGCAGGAAGCACAGAGCCAACCAGAATCCCATGGCCAATCACAGCGATGCCTTAGCAGCACTGTGATTGGTCTGAGTGCCATGGTTCGGTGCCAAGACAGTCGCTGGAAGGCTGTGCATGTTCTCCATGCAGGCTGTAATAGAGCCAGCGTGGAGAACATGCAAAGTGCGCATGACGCTTCATCCCCTGAGCAGCAGTGCGCCAGGAAGCGTGTTTGCAGAGTGGTGTAAAAAGGGGGCAAGGCCTCGGACCACTCTCAGCAATCCAGCTGTGTGGGGCATACGGGAGGTACCTGGTGGGCTCACTGGCCCCCAGGGACCCTCAGGAATGAAGGGGACTTAATCCCCCAACTTAGAACATACCAGGAGGCGCGTTTGCAGAGTGGTGGACCAAGGGGGCGTGGCCTGTGTCCACCTATTAGCAATCCCACTATCTGGGGCATACTGGAGGTATCAGGTAGGCTAGTCAGCCCCTAAGGACCCCCAGCAGTGAAGGGGACTTTAATCCCCATCCAAGAGCGAGCCAGGGAGTGCGTTTGCATAGTGGTGGGGACAGGGGGCGTTGCCTGCTATGACAACTTAGCAATCCCGCTGTGTGGGACTTACTGGAGGTAATAGGAGGGGTAGTTGGCCCCCAAGGTTGTCCTTGGGGGCCAACTACCTCTCCTATTACCTCCACTAAGTCCCACACAGTGGGATTGCTAAGAGGTCTTCGGAGGCCACGCCCCCTTTTCTCCACCAGTCTGCAAACGTGCCTCTCGGCACAGTACTGGTTGAGGGATGAAGTCCACTATACTCCTGAGGGACTTTGGGGGCCAAGAAGCCCTCCTGGTATCTCCTGTAAGTCCTACGCAGCGGAATCCCTGAGCGCTGGTCGGAGGCCCAGCCCCCTTTCTGCACCACTCTGCAAACGCGACTACCAGTTAAAGAAGCATTTGTAATGTAATAGGTCTTGCATTTGCGAGAGTTAGAGCTATTGGCGTTATAAATGTAAAAGTTTTTTACTAATATTTTTTGGAGTGGAGTGGAGTGGATGTACGTTGTGTGTAGTGGAATTATGTGGTATGTTGTGTGGTGAAATTATGTGGATAGAAAGTATGTGGTATTTAGTGTATAGGAATTATGTGGAGTGGGATTATGTGTTTTGGAGAGTAATTATGTAGTATTGTAGTCTGTGTTGTGGAGTGGTAACCTCAGGTTTAGTCTTCCTCGTTTCCATTGATGCTAAACTATAAACTCAATGAGACACAAAAAAAGAAGGAACCACTGAGGAGCACTTCTGGACCTAGTCGGAGGTATAAGCAGGGCCACTGGAATTATGTAACTATTCGGCTGCATCAATTTTCACATAATTAAACATTTTCCGCATTAGCCAAATATTCCATCATCTGCTGCCTAATCTGCAGATTTGAACAAAAAAGCCTTGTTTCTAGCTCAAACGGCTCAAATGTTCCCAAAAATGCAGCGTCACGTGTTACAGCATGGTGGAAGGCACTTTGCAAAGCTGGAATGCTCATGTGTTACTTATTGCTAAATGTGGGTGTTACATTGATACTAATGGTGCACAAACCTCTCTTCTTTCTTTGCCTCTCTTGCCTCTTTTCTGCATTTCTCTTGCTTCTTTCTGCACCTTTCTTTCTCTTTCTGCACCTCACTGTCTTCTTTCTGCACTTCACTTGCCTATTTCTGCACTTCTCTTGCCCCTTTCTGCACCTCACTTGCCTCTTTCAGCACCTCTGTTGCTTTTTTTCTGCAGATCTCTTGCCTCTTTCTGCACTTCTCTTGTCTCTTTCTGCACCTCTCTTGCCTCTTTCTGCACTTCACTTGCCTCTTTCTGTACTTTTCTTGCTTCTTTCTACACCTCTTGCCTCTTTCTGAACCTCACTCTCTACTTTGTGCACCTCTCCTGCATCTTTCTGCAACCCACTTGCTTCTTTCTGCATCTCTCTTGCCTCTTTCTGCACCTCTATTGCCTCTTTCTGCAACTCTGTTGCTTCTTTCTGCACTTCTCTTGCCTCTTTCTGCACCCTTCTGTCTCTTTCCGTACCTCTGTTGCTTCTTTCTGCACTTCTCTTCCTTCTTTCTGCACCCCTATTGCCTCTTTCTGTACCCCTCTTGCCTCTTTGTGCACCTCTCTTGCCTCTTTCTGCACCTCCGTTGGTTCTTTCTGCACTGCTCTTGCTTCTTTCTGCACCTCTTTTGCATCTTTCTGCACTTCTATTGCCTCTTTCTGCATCTCTCTTGCTTCTTTCTGCACCCCTGTTGTCTCTTTCTGCACCCCTTTTGTCTCTTTCTGCAATCGTATTCCCTCTTTCTGCACCTCTCTTGCTTGTTTCTGCACTTCTCTTACTTCTTTCTGCACCTCTCTTGCTTCTTTCTGCACTCTTATTCCCTTTTTTGCATCCCTCTTGCCTATTTCTGCTGTTCTCTTGCCATTTTCTGCACCTCTCTTCCCTCTTTCTGCACCTCACTTGCCTCTTTCTGCACTTCTCTTGTTTCTTTCCACACCTCTGTTGCTGCTTTCAGCAATTCTCTTGCCTCTTTCTGCACTTCTCTTGCTTGTTTCTGCACCTCTCTTGCATCTTTCTGCACCTCTGTTGCCTCTTTCTGCACCTCACTTGCCTCTTTCTGCACTTCTCTTGCTTCTTTCCACACCTCTGTTGCTGCTTTCAGCAATTCTCTTGCCTCTTTCTGCACTTCTCTTGCTTGTTTCTGCACCTCTCTTGCATTATTCTGCAGCTCTGTTGCCTGTTTCTGCACCTCACTAGCTTCTTTCTGCACCCCTCTTGCCTCTTTTTGTACCCCTCTTTTCTCTTTCTGCACCTCTCTTGCCTCTTTCTGCACCCCTGTTCCCTCATTCTGCACCTTTCTCTTCTTTCTTTCTGCACCCCTCCTGCCTCTTTCTTTACCTGTCTAGCCTCTTTGTGCACCTCTCCTACCTTTTTCTGCATCCCTCTTGCTTCTTTTTGCACCTCTGTTGGTTCTTTCTGCACTGCTCTTGCTTCTTTCTGTACCTCAGTTGCTTGTTTCTGCACTTCTCTTGCTTCTTTCTATACCTCTGTTGCTTCTTTCAGCAATACTCTTGCCTCTTTCTGCACTTCTCTTGCTTGTTTCTGCACCTCTCTTGCATCTTTCTGCACCTCTGTTGCCTCTTTCTGCACCTCACTTGCCTCTTTCTGCACTTCTCTTGCTTCTTTCCACACCTCTGTTGCTGCTTTCAGCAATTCTCTTGCCTCTTTCTGCACTTCTCTTGCTTGTTTCTGCACCTCTCTTGCATTATTCTGCAGCTCTGTTGCCTGTTTCTGCACCTCACTAGCTTCTTTCTGTACCCCTCTTGCCTCTTTTTGTACCCCTCTTTTCTCTTTCTGCACCTCTCTTGCCTCTTTCTACACCCCTGTTCCCTCATTCTGCACCTTTCTCTTCTTTCTTTCTGCACCCCTCCTGCCTCTTTCTTTACCTGTCTAGCCTCTTTGTGCACCTCTCCTACCTTTTTCTGCATCCCTCTTGCTTCTTTTTGCACCTCTGTTGGTTCTTTCTGCACTGCTCTTGCTTCTTTCTGTACCTCAGTTGCTTGTTTCTGCACTTCTCTTGCTTCTTTCTATACCTCTGTTGCTTCTTTCAGCAATACTCTTGCCTCTTTCTGCACTTCTCTTCCTTCTTTCTGTACCCCTCCTGCCTCTTTCTGTACCTTTCTTGTCTCTTTGTGCAGCTCTCCTACCTCTTTGTGCACCCCTCTTGCCTCTTTTTGCACCTCTGTTAGTTCTTTCTGCACTGCTCTTGCTTCTTTCTGCACCTCACTTGCCTCTTTCTGCACTTTTCTTGCTTCTTTCTACACATCTGTTGCTTCTTTCAGCAATTCTCTTGCCTCTTGCCTCTTTCTGCACTTCTCTTGCTTGTTTCTGCACCTCTCTTGCGTCTTTCTGCACCTCTGTTGCCTCTTTCTGACCCTCACTTGCTTCTTTCTGCTCCCCTCCTGCCTCTTTCTGAACTTCTCTTGCTTCTTTCTACACCTCTTTTGCCTCTTTCTGCTCCTCTCTTGCCTCTTTGTGCATTTCTCTTGCCTGTTTCTGCACTTCCCTTGCCTCTTTCTGTACCTCTCTTGCCTCTTTCTGCACCTCTCTTGCATCTTTCTGCACTTCTCTTGCTTCTTTCTGTACCTCTCTTGCTTCTTTCTGCACCTTTCTTCCCTTTTTGCATCCCTCTTGCCTCTTTCTGCTGTTCTCTTGCCATTTTCTGAAACTCTCTTGCCTCTCTCTGCACCTAACTTGCCTCTTTCTGCACTTCTCTTGCTTCTTTCCACACCTCTGTTGTTTCTTTCAGCAACTCTCTTGCCTCTTTCTGCACTTCTCTTGCTTCTTTCTATACCTCTGTTGCTTCTTTTAGCAATTATCTTGCCTCTTTCTGCACTTCTCTTGTTTCTTTCTATACCTCTGTTGCTTCTTTCAGCAATTCTCTTGCCTCTTTCTGTACCCCTCCTGCCTCTTTCTGTACCATTCTTGCCTCTTTGTGCACCTCTCCTACCTCTTTCTGCACCCCTCTTGCCTCTTTTTGCACCTCTGCTGGTTCTTTCTGCACTTCTCTTGCTTCTTTCTACACCTCACTTGCCTCTTTCTGCACTTTTTTTGCTTCTTTCCACACCTCTGTTGCTGCTTTCAGCAATTCTCTTGCCTCTTTCTGCACTTCTCTTGCTTGTTTCTGCACCTCTCTTGCATTATTCTGCACCTCTGTTGCCTGTTTCTGCACCTCACTAGCTTCTTTCTGCACCCCTCTTGCCTCTTTTTGTACCCCTCTTTTCTCTTTCTGCACCTCTCTTGCCTCTTTCTGCACCCCTGTTCCCTCATTCTGCACCTTTCTCTTCTTTCTTTCTGCACCCCTCCTGCCTCTTTCTTTACCTGTCTAGCCTCTTTGTGCACCTCTCCTACCTTTTTCTGCATCCCTCTTGCTTCTTTTTGCACCTCTGTTGGTTCTTTCTGCACTGCTCTTGCTTCTTTCTGTACCTCAGTTGCTTGTTTCTGCACTTCTCTTGCTTCTTTCTATACCTCTGTTGCTTCTTTCAGCAATACTCTTGCCTCTTTCTGCACTTCTCTTCCTTCTTTCTGTACCCCTCCTGCCTCTTTCTGTACCTTTCTTGTCTCTTTGTGCAGCTCTCCTACCTCTTTGTGCACCCCTCTTGCCTCTTTTTGCACCTCTGTTAGTTCTTTCTGCACTGCTCTTGCTTCTTTCTGCACCTCACTTGCCTCTTTCTGCACTTTTCTTGCTTCTTTCTACACATCTGTTGCTTCTTTCAGCAATTCTCTTGCCTCTTGCCTCTTTCTGCACTTCTCTTGCTTGTTTCTGCACCTCTCTTGCGTCTTTCTGCACCTCTGTTGCCTCTTTCTGACCCTCACTTGCTTCTTTCTGCTCCCCTCCTGCCTCTTTCTGCACTTCTCTTGCTTCTTTCTACACCTCTTTTGCCTCTTTCTGCTCCTCTCTTGCCTCTTTGTGCATTTCTCTTGCCTGTTTCTGCACTTCCCTTGCCTCTTTCTGTACCTCTCTTGCCTCTTTCTGCACCTTTCTTGCATCTTTCTGCACTTCTCTTGCTTCTTTCTGTACCTCTCTTGCTTCTTTCTGCACCTTTCTTCCCTTTTTTGCATCCCTCTTGCCTCTTTCTGCTGTTCTCTTGCCATTTTCTGAAACTCTCTTGCCTCTCTCTGCACCTAACTTGCCTCTTTCTGCACTTCTCTTGCTTCTTTCCACACCTCTGTTGTTTCTTTCAGCAACTCTCTTGCCTCTTTCTGCACTTTTCTTGCTTCTTTCTATACCTCTGTTGCTTCTTTTAGCAATTATCTTGCCTCTTTCTGCACTTCTCTTGTTTCTTTCTATACCTCTGTTGCTTCTTTCAGCAATTCTCTTGCCTCTTTCTGTACCCCTCCTGCCTCTTTCTGTACCATTCTTGCCTCTTTGTGCACCTCTCCTACCTCTTTCTGCACCCCTCTTGCCTCTTTTTGCACCTCTGCTGGTTCTTTCTGCACTGCTCTTGCTTCTTTCTGCACCTCACTTGCCTCTTTCTGCACTTCTCTTGCTTCTTTCTACACCTCACTTGCCTCTTTCTGCACTTCTCTTGCTTCTTTCCACACCTCTGTTGCTGCTTTCAGCAATTCTCTTGCCTCTTTCTGCACTTCTCTTGCTTGTTTTTGCACCTCTCTTGCATTATTCTGCACCTCTGTTGCCTGTTTCTGCACCTCACTAGCTTCTTTCTGCACCCCTCTTGCCTCTTTTTGTACCCCTCTTTTCTCTTTCTGCACCTCTCTTGCCTCTTTCTGCACCCCTGTTCCCTCATTCTGCACCTTTCTCTTCTTTCTTTCTGCACCCCTCCTGCCTCTTTCTTTACCTGTCTAGCCTCTTTGTGCACCTCTCCTACCTTTTTCTGCATCCCTCTTGCTTCTTTTTGCACCTCTGTTGGTTCTTTCTGCCCTGCTCTTGCTTCTTTCTGTACCTCAGTTGCTTGTTTCTGCACTTCTCTTGCTTCTTTCTATACCTCTGTTGCTTCTTTCAGCAATACTCTTGCCTCTTTCTGCACTTCTCTTCCTTCTTTCTGTACCCCTCCTGCCTCTTTCTGTACCTTTCTTGTCTCTTTGGGCAGCTCTCTACCTCTTTGTGCACCCCTCTTGCCTCTTTTTGCACCTCTGTTAGTTCTTTCTGCACTGCTCTTGCTTCTTTCTGCACCTCACTTGCCTCTTTCTGCACTTTTCTTGCTTCTTTCTACACATCTGTTGCTTCTTTCAGCAATTCTCTTGCCTCTTGCCTCTTTCTGCACTTCTCTTGCTTGTTTCTGCACCTCTCTTGCGTCTTTCTGCACCTCTGTTGCCTCTTTCTGACCCTCACTTGCTTCTTTCTGCTCCCCTCCTGCCTCTTTCTGCACTTCTCTTTGCTTCTTTCTACACCTCTTTTGCCTCTTTCTGCTCCTCTCTTGCCTCTTTGTGCATTTCTCTTGCCTGTTTCTGCACTTCCCTTGCCTCTTTCTGTACCTCTCTTGCCTCTTTCTGCACCTCTCTTGCATCTTTCTGCACTTCTCTTGCTTCTTTCTGTACCTCTCTTGCTTCTTTCTGCACCTTTCTTCCCTTTTTTGCATCCCTCTTGCCTCTTTCTGCTGTTCTCTTGCCATTTTCTGAAACTCTCTTGCCTCTCTCTGCACCTAACTTGCCTCTTTCTGCACTTCTCTTGCTTCTTTCCACACCTCTGTTGTTTCTTTCAGCAACTCTCTTGCCTCTTTCTGCACTTTTCTTGCTTCTTTCTATACCTCTGTTGCTTCTTTTAGCAATTATCTTGCCTCTTTCTGCACTTCTCTTGTTTCTTTCTATACCTCTGTTGCTTCTTTCAGCAATTCTCTTGCCTCTTTCTGTACCCCTCCTGCCTCTTTCTGTACCATTCTTGCCTCTTTGTGCACCTCTCCTACCTCTTTCTGCACCCCTCTTGCCTCTTTTTGCACCTCTGCTGGTTCTTTCTGCACTGCTCTTGCTTCTTTCTGCACCTCACTTGCCTCTTTCTGCACTTCTCTTGCTTCTTTCTACACCTCTGTTGCTTCTTTCAGCAATTCTCTTGCCTCTTTCTGCACTTCTCTTGCTTCTTTCTATACCTCTGTTGCTTCTTTCAGCAATTCTCTTGCCTCTCTCTGTACTTCTCTTCCTTCTTTCTGTACCCCTCCTGCCTCTTTGTGTACCTTTATTGCCTCTTTGTGTACCTCTCCTATCTCTTTCTGCACCCCTCTTGCCTCTTTTTGCACCGCTGTTGGTTCTTTCTGCACTGCTCTTGCTTCTTTCTGCACCTTACTTGCCTCTTTCTGCACTTCTCTTGCTTCTTTCTACACCTCTGGTGCTTCTTTCAGCAATTCTCTTGCCTCTTTCTGCACTTTTCTTGCTTGTTTCTGCACCTCTCTTGCCTCTTTCTGCACCCCTGTTCCCTCTTTCTGTACATTTCCTGCCTGTTTCTGTACCTCTGTTGGTTCTTTCTGCACTTCTCTTCCTTCTTTCTGCACCCCTCCTGCCTCTTTCTGTACCTCTCTTGCCTCTTTGTGCACCTCTCCTATCTTTTTCTTCACCCCTCTTGCCTCTTTTTGCACCTCTGTTGGTTCTTTCTGCACTGCTCTTGCTTCTTTCTGCACCTCACTGGCCTCTTTCTGCACTTCTCTTGCTTCTTTCTACACCTCTGTTGCTTCTTTCAGCAATTATCTTGCCTCTTTTTGGACTTCTCATCCTTCTTTCTGCACCTCTGTTGCCTCTTTGTGCACCTCTCTTGCCTCTTTCTGCACTTCACTTGCTTCTTTCTGCACATCTCTTGCCTGTTTTGGCACCTTTGTTGCTTCTTTCTGCACTTCTCTTGCCTCTTTCTGCACCTCTGACTTATAGGTAGTTTTAATCCCCCTGCCCTATTATGTACTAGGGCCTTACAGGAGAGGTCATGCCAATCACAGGGGTACCCCAACCCATAGTGTACCCTAGTGTATGTAGGTGTTTTCACTGTATTCTAAGTGTCTTTCAGCATAGCCCTGGCTCCGGGCCTGGTTAGTCAGAGTCAGTTACCACAT
Organism: Calotriton arnoldi; assembly: GCA_963921515.1. Lineage (NCBI taxonomy): Eukaryota > Metazoa > Chordata > Amphibia > Caudata > Salamandridae > Calotriton > Calotriton arnoldi. The sequence goes on from CAWUFW010011470.1 coordinate 573,639, forward strand.
GTACCAGTCAGCAAAAAAGTTGGGGGCACAGGATGACTTTGCAACAAGGCCTCTTTCTGCACCTCTGTTGGTTCTTTCTGCATATCTCTTGCTTCTTTCTGCACCTGTCTTCGTCTTTCTGGACTTATGTTGCGTCTTTCTGCATTTCTCTTGCTTCTTTCTGCGCTTATCTTCCTCTTTCTGCACATGTCCTACCTCTGCAGGCATAGTTAGAAATTAACATTTAAAAAACCTTTGAAATTCACTGAAAAAAACCATAGGTTTCAGGGACGTTATAGTTAGAAATTAGCATTTAAAAAACCTTTGAAATTCACAGAAAAAAACATAGGTTGCAGGGACGCTATAGATTGAAATTAGCATTTAAAAAACCTTTGAAACTCACTGAAAAAACCATAGGTTGCAGGGACTTTATAGTTAGAAATTAGCATTTAAAAAAACCTTTGAAATTCACTGAAAAAAAACATAGGTTTCAGGGACGTTATAGTTAGAAATTAGCATTTAAAAAGCCATTTGAAATTCACTGAAAAAATCATAGGTTTCAGGGACGTTATAGTTAGAAATTAGCATTTAAAAAAACCTTTGAAATTCACTGAAAAAACCACAGGTTTCAGGGACGTTATAGTTAGTTGGACATTTCACTCGTACAAAACCAGAGAAATTCGGCCCTTATAGTTAGTTGAGCTAACTATAACTCGCGCCCCCGCAAGGCACTGCTGATGACGTCAGATATTACATAATTCATGACATGGTCAGTGACATCACTGATGACATCACTGATGACATCTCAAATGGCCCTAGATGGCCCTGGGGACCACCACCCCCCAGGGCCAGCTCCGGCAATGTCCCAGGGTGCCCACCCCCGGGACATTGCAGTTTGCAATGACAAGGCGGGAGCATGGCTCTCGCCCTGTCATTGCAAACTTCTGCTTTGCTTCGTGGAAACGAGAGCAGGAAACCTGCTCTCGCTTCCATGAAGCAAAGCAGTATTGCTTTTGGACAAGGGGAGCTGCATGTCAGCAGCTCCCCTTGTCTAAAAGCATTGCCGGCTCCCGCAGGAGGTGGGGAGCCGGCTGGGACCACGGGGGCATTGGGGCTCCCCCCCACAGTCCCCAACATGAGGGCCTGCCCCGGGAGATGGGATCCCCGGGGCAAAAAAAAGACCCTTGTGGGGGTAAATATATATTTTTTTAACGTACAAAATGGCTGGGCCTCGGGGGATGGTTTCCCCGAGGCAGAGTTTGAGTAATGAGAATGGGGGGCATTTTGTTGTTCTCGCATATCTGGAGTTGCGGCTCTCAGCGCGGCCCCCCTGTGCAACCGCGATGGGTTCGCGACTCCAGGCAAAATTTAAAAAAAGAGTATGTATGTTTCTTCAAAAGTAAGATTGACTGTTGGGTTATAGGGTAGCTCTAAAAAGAGCCCTTGTTTTCATTATGAGTTTGTTGTAGCTACATGTAAGTGCGGATGCACAGCTGTAGGTTGTTGAGGAAGACTCTGTTTCCTTTATCTGTGAAGTGAACTCCATCACTTCTGTAGATGTCATCCATATCAAAACGTAGATTGTTGTTATAGATGGACCCCATTCTATGATCTCTGAGTTATGCAGAAACAGCTTTATTGACATTCTTCCTAGCTTTCTCAACCTGTGGACAGAATTGATTTGACCACTTCCATTTCTGTCTTTGGCATATATTAGAATATACAAAGACAGTTTGAGGCAAAAGTAACATCAATTGTGCAAAGGTATCCTTCATTAGCATTTCCAGACCTACCCCAGTCAATGTGCCTAGGTCATTGCCACCACAGTGCACAATCATGAGGTCAGGGGGTTGGAGATGCAAAAAGGTTTTAACCAAAGGCAACAATTGGTGCCACTATAATCCTCTCAGTGCAATCCATTTAATGTCCACATTTTCCAAACCTAGGTCTTTGGCAATACCTCTGCATTCAGCATACCTTTTGCACCAGAAAACATAGCTGTGCCCTACAATCCACACTGTGAGCATCTTGAAGGGATGTCTGGAAGGAATGAAAAGATGTCTGTAGCTGAGGTAGTCAGTTGGTAGAATGATAGGTATCTAAAGTGGTGGAGAACATGCTGTTCTTTAAAAAGCTGATAAGTGATTGGCTGTTCATCAAGATTGTGCACTCAAAAATAGGATGCATGTTACTTTGCTGAGGTATCATGTTTGTGATCCGTTATTAGAAAATGTTTGAAAGGTACAGTAGATACCATAAGGTAATATTTTGCAAAAGTCAACCACACCTGCTATTTGCATTAGTAAGCTTGTGTGCTAAACTTGAAACTACGTGAACTTGTGACCTGCCAGTACAGTTGTAGTTTCCATGAACTGTTACTATGGAAACTGGCATTAAGTAGAATGGGGGAAGGGTTGAAACTTAATTGTGGACTTAAAATGTGAAATAGATACTTAAATATAAGTGAAAAGTTAGTAAATTAAGGTTTTCTAAGACAGTAGTATGTGTAGAAGTAGTGTGTTGCTGAAAAACTATACTAGTATTATTAAAAATACGTTTTTTGAACTCCCATGTGGATTCGCGGCTCCACCGCGGTGGAGTCGCAACTCCAGAAAATTACAGAACCAGTTTGGGCACCATTTGAAGACAGTTAGAAAGGGTTAATATGTCTAACCAATGGAAATGTGTTTTATAATTTGAAATGATGATGGAAGCAATGCGATTTGATACATTTATTTGAGTTCAAAAAGAGAGGGAAAGTTTGCCATTTCTGGTTTCACCTTTCTGAGAGAGGTGCATTACATTTCTTGTGTGGAAAAGAAAATCTTTTAATAGTTTCTGATATTTGGTATTCTGCAATACTACCTCAAACGTGAGTAATCAATTTGTAAGGTGTATTATATATTATTCAGCACTGCTTTATTGTTTCTAGTGATATTTTTACTTTTAAAAAAAAAGTGTAGAAATTGTAGGACAAGTGTGATGTATGAAATATGTTATGAAATGTACAGCTCTCTATTGTACTTTGTATTATTGTAATGAAAAGATTTTTGAAATAGTTGAAAAAGTTGCTGCTTTGTATTTGGCTAGGCCCAACACTCTGAGTAGTTGCTGAATAGTGAAGCTGCAGCCCAAAGGTGAGGTTTAAGAAAGACATGTTGGCAGAGGGATTAGTGTTTAGGTTAGTTCGTATTGGTCTGTGGAGATGTATACTTGAAGTATGCCGCATAATTTTAGGTGTATCTTTAAAATGAGAAGTACAGTCTCTCAAGTTTAAGGGACTTTTTAGTCTTATGACTGAGGTATGTGTTTGTGTGCACATGTATTCTCTCACGTGTTATGACTAAATAGATGGTAGAGGTGTAAAACCCTGGTACACATGTATTTGTATGTTTCTTTTACATATAATGCCACTAGGAAAATGCACAGACACATGCATGTTCTGTAATCCTTCAGACATTATCCATAGATTTGTGCAATCATCCAGGCAAAACTATCCCACTCAAAGATTCAGTCAGGCACTACCCATGCTCTTATCTACTCACTCTGATACTACTGATGCACTGATAGAATGTCCCAAGCATTACCTTTACACTCATATATTCTCTCAGGTGCTTCTCATACAGTTATACAATCATCCAGTTACTACCACTGCAGTCATAGAATCACTCAGGCAGTACCCATCCACTTTTTTATTTTTTCAAGTACTACTCATACACTCTTGTCTTCAACCATGCGTTAGCTTTGCACTCATCATTGTCGAAGGTATTTTCCCTGCACTGTTCTAATCACCCATTCACTACGGCTGCTCTCATGCAATCACCCAGGCAGTACACTTGTTCTGAAGTATTCACTCAGACACTACCCATCCAGTCATCCATTCTCTCAGGCACTACCCACTACCCATGCTTTGTATGTTTTGTTTGATATATGATGCCACTTTTAAAAGGTACAGACACATTAATGCATGCTCTCTGGAATATGGTGAGACTTTTAACAGACACATTAAAAAAGTTGCTGCATTGCATTTGGCAAGGCCCAACACTCTGAGTAGTTGCTGAATAGTGAAGCTGCAGCCCAAAGGTGAGGTTTAAGACATATTGGCAGAGGGATTAGTGATTAGGTTAGCTTGTATTGGTCTGTGGAGATGTATACTTCAATTATGCGGCAAAATTTTAGGTGTCTCTTTAAAATGGGATGTACAGTCTCTCAAGTTTAAGGGACTTTTTAGACTTAGGACTGAGGTATGTGTCTGTGTGCACATGTATTCTCTCACGTGTTATGACTAAATAAATGGTAGAGGTGTAAAACTCTGGTACAAATGTTTTTGTATGTTTCTTTCACATATAATGCCACTAGGAAAAGGCACAGACACATTCATGTTATGTAATCCTTCAGACATTAACCATAGATTTGTGCAATCATTCAGGCACTACTATCCCACTCAAAGATTCAGTCAGGCACTACCCATGCTCTCATCTACTCACTCAGGTACTACTGATGCACTGATAGAATGTCCCAAGCATTACCTTTACACTTATATTTTCTCTCATGTACTTCTCATACAGTCATACAATCATCTAGTTACTACCACTGCAGTCATAGAAACACTCAGGCAGTACCCATGCACTTTTTTATTCTTTCAAGTACTACTCATACACTCTTGTCTTCAACCATGCGTTAGCCTTACACTCATCGTTTGCCTAAGGTATTTTCCCTGCACTATTCTAATCACCCATTCGGTACTGCTGCTCTCATGCAATCACCAAGGCAGCACTCTTGCACTGAACTATTCACTCAGGCACTATCCATCCAGTCATCCATTCTCTCAGGCACTACCCACTACCCATCTATTTGTATGTTTCTTTGATATATGATGCCACTTTGAAAAGGTACAGACACATGAATGCATGCTCTCTGGAATATGGTGAGACTTTTAACAGACACATTGAAAACGTTGCTGCTTAGTATTTGGCTAGGCCCAACACTCTGAGTAGTTGCTGAATAGTGAAGCTGCAGCCCAAAAGTGAGATTTAAGACATGTTGGCAGAGGGATTAGTGATTACGTTAGTTCGTATTGTTCTATGAAGATTTACACTTCAAGTATACCGCATAATTTTAGGTGTCTCTTTAAAATGGGAGGTGCAGTCTGTCAAGTTTAAGGGACTTTTTAGTCTTATGAGTGAGGTATGTGTCTGCGTGCACATGTATTCTGTCACGTGTTATTTCTAAATAGATGGTAGAGGTATACAACTTTGATATACATGTATCTGTATGTTTGTTTTATATATGATGCCTCTAGGAAAAGGCACAGACACATGCATGCCATGTAATCCCTCAGACGTTAACAATAGATTTGTGCAATCACCCAGGCACTACTATCCCAGTCAAAGATTCAGTCAGGCACTACCAATGCTCTTATCTACTAACTCTGATACTACTGATGCACTCATAGAATGGTCCAAGCATTACTCTTACACTCATATTTTCTCTCAGGTGCTTCTCATACAGTCATACAATCATCCAGTTACTACCACTGCAGTCATAGAATCACTCAGGCAGTACCCATGCACTTTTTTTGTTCTTTCAAGCACTACTCATACACTCTTGTCTTCAACTATGTGTTAGCCTTGCACTAATGATTTGTCTAAGGTATTTCCACTGCACTGATCAAATCACCTATTGAGTACTGCTGCTCTCATGCAATCACCCAGGCAGTACTCTTGCACTGAACTATTCACTCAGGCGCTACCCATCCAGTCATCCATTCCCTCAGGCACTACCCACTATCCATCTATTTGCATGTTTCTTTAATATATGATGCCACTTTTAAAAGGTACAGACGCATGAATGCATGCTCTCTGGAATATGGTGATTCTTTTAACAGACACATTGAAAAAGTTGGTGCTTTGTATTTGGCTAGGCCCAACACTCTAAGTAGTTGCTGAATAGTGAAGCTGCAGCTCAAAAGTGAGATTTAAGAGTTGTTGATGGAAGGATTAATAATTAGGTTAGTTCGTATCGGTCTATGGAAATGCATACTTCAAATCTGCCGCATAATTTTAGGTGTCTCTTTAAAATGGAAAGTGCAGTTTGTCAAGGTTAAGGGACTTTGTAGTCTTATGACTCAAGTATGTGTCAGCTTGCACATATATTCTCACATGTGTTATTTCTATAGAGATAGTAGAGCTATAAAACACTGGTATATATGTATTTGTATGTTTCTTTTACATATGGTGGCACTAGGAAAAGGTACATACATATGTATGCTTGTTTTTAGGAATATAGGGGCTTATTATGATAGCGGTCGGATTTGATCCGGCCGCCACCGTAGCGGTGATTGGGTCCGACCGCCATGCGTGCGGCAGTCCCGTCCATGCAATTAGGATGTGACCGCTACCACTGCGGTCGGATTCCTCACCTTTATCATTGTGGTGGGCGGTGCTGACAGCTGCACCGCCACGATGCATGAAGGAGCATGTTGTGCATTTCACTGCACTACGTGGCAGGCACTACACTGTGCCTACCACTTTGTGCAGTGAAATGTAGGGGGGTACCATGGGTACCCCCAGTGCACCCACACCCCACCCGGACACAAGGGGGGCCCGCAACGGGCCCCCGGAGACATTCACCGCCTGCCTTTCAAAGGTTGTTCAACCACCACGGAAAGGGTGGCTACCGCCGGCATCATAATCGTGCCGGCGGAGCCTGCTAGTCACTGCAGCCATTAGAAGCCCAATGAACGTTCTGCCGGACAATCGTTTCGATTGCTACCGGCGGAAAAGCGGCGGACGGTCTTTCCGTCCGCCGCGGTACCCACCGCCATCGTAATATGGCGGGGGGTTTATCGCATTACGATGCCGGAGTGGTCTCCGCCGCCGGCCCGGCGGTGGTGAACCGCCCAACAACATAATAAGCCCCATAGTAAGAATTACATCTATATACGCAAGCACTAGGTGTGCACTAATGAAAAGTGGCTCATATCTCTCTTTGACTCATGAATTCACTTAGGCATTCTTATTCAGTTATGCAATGAAGGAGGCACTACTTATACACAGTTTTAATCAGTTAGACATTAACCATACTTTCATATAATCACCTAGACTCTACTATTCCATTCAAACATTTACTCAGCCAGTACCTTATCACTCATGTATTCACTGAGACACTACTGATGCACTTATGCAATCGGCCAAGCATTACCTTAATACTCATACTTTCTCAGAGGTATTTCCCATACATTCATACATTCATCCAGGTAGTACCTCTGCAGTGATAGAATCACACAGGCAATATTTGTGCATTCATGCATTTTCTCAAGCTCTACCCATACACTCATACAATAAACCATGCTTTAGGCTTGTACTCATAGTTTCTCTCAGGTATTTTTCATGCACTGATGCAATCACCCAGGCAGTATTGATGCACTCATTCAATTATCCAGGCACTACTCTAGCACTGAACTATTGACTTAGGGAGTAGTCATTTAGTGATCCATTTTGTTAGGCACTACATATGCACTCATCCAATGATCCTACTATTACTCTTACATTCATCCTTTTACTCAGGCACTACCATGCAGTCATACAGTTAAGGAGAAACTACCTATACCCATACTACCCCTCGTCCCTCTTTCAATACCTCTCTTGCTTCTTTCTGCACTTCTCTTGTCTCTTTCTATACCTTTCTTGCCTCTTTATGGACTTCTCTTGCCTCTTTATGCACCTCTGTTGCTTCTTTCTGCACTTCCTATGCCTGTTTCTGCACCTCTCTTAATCTTTGTTCACGTCTGTTGGCTCTTTCTGCATCTCACTTGCTTCTTTCTGCATCCCTCTTGCCTCTTTCTATACCCCTCTTCCCTGTTTCTCTACCTCTCTTGCATCTTTGCGTACCCGTCTTCTGTCTTTCTGTACCTCAGTTGCCTGTTTCTGCAACGCTCTGGCCTCTTTCTGCAGTTCTCTTGCCTCTTTCTCCATCTCTGTTGCTTCTTTGTGCACTTCTCTTACTTCTTTCTGACCTCCTTTTCCCTCTTTCTGCACTCTGTTTCCCTCTTTCTGAACCTCTCTTGCCTCTTTCTGCACCTCTGTTTTATTTATTTGAAAAGTTTTATAAAGCGCGAACAAGACCCAGACGGGTATCAGAGCGCTGTACAAAGAAGCAAATTGACGTGAAGAAACAGTAACCGTACAATACAAAATAGCAGCATAAGAGGAGCCTGAGACATAAAAGAACATGTGGGTGCTAGGGGAGGACGTGGTGGCAGGAGGACAAACAAGTAAAAGCCCTACTAGACGGGCCATGTAGTTTAAGCAGCGCACTACGTCCAACCAATGACAAAATACATTTCAGATCCAAAGTAAAAGCGATTGTCAAGTACATATTTCAAAACATAAAGAGAAAAGATTGTCAGGCATACATTTCAACACACAAAGTAAAAATGATTGTCAAGCTCTAGAGGGAAATGACTATCACATGGCCTAGAAGTTATTGCTGCTGAAGTTCTTCCAGAAGTATCCATTTGACCTGTTTCTTGAATGAAGCAGTTGAGGGGTTGGCTCTGATCTCCGTCGGTAGGGCATTCCAGATTCTTGGAGCCAGCACTGAGAAGGTGCGATTGTAAGTACTTTTTTTGAATTTAGGTGGTTTCAGGAGTAAGGTATTAGAGCTTCTTAAGTTTCGCCTGGAACCAGAGAGCTCGAGTTTCTATGCCAGCTAAACATGGCTATTGAAGTCTATATCTTTATGTGTCAGACAGGCTATCTTGAAGCGGATCTATGCTTCAATGGGAAGCCAGTTAAGTTGAATTAAGTCAGGTGTAATATGATCATGCTTTCTGGAGCCTGTGATTAGTCTGGCAGAGGCGTTCAGAGTAGTTCTTAGAGGAGCTAACCTATATTTATGAAGCCCAGCTAGGGTCACCAAGCCATATTCAACTCGCGAGATAACAAGGGATTGGACTACTGCCTGAATGTCCTCAGGAGGTAGGAAAGGTTTGATTTTCCTAAGAGTGTTGAGCTGATGATTGGCACTCTTAATAGTGGCACTGATGTGTCCTTGCATGTTTAGAAATTTGTCCAGGGTGACACCTAGAGAACAGGCGGAGTCCACCACATGCGGGGTGCAGTTGAGTGCAGAGATTTTTTTGATCCAATTTTGCGTTGGGGTCTCTTGGTTGCGGGGGGTAATCAGGAGAAATTCTGTTTTGAGGGAATTTAGTAACAGATGGTTATGTGTTAGCCACTGTTGAGTTCTGTGGAGCGCTCCATTAATAGTTTTAATGTCATCTGGAGAGGAGATCTACAGATACAGTTGAGTATCGTCCGCGTACATATGGTACTGAATGTTTGACCCGTTCAGTATAACAGTTAGTGGTTCCATTTAGAGATTGAAGAGCGTGGGCGAGAGTACAGATCCTTGAGGTACCCCAATAGTGACCGTGGATCTGTCAGCCAAAGATTGGTTGACTTTGATTCTTTGTGTTCGGTTATGCAAGAAGGAGGAGAACCAATTTAAGACAGGGCCAGATAACCCCATCCTGTATTGCAGAAGGTTAATTAAGTTATCATGTTTCATAGTGTCAAAAGCGGAGGACAGGTCAAGAAGAATTAGAAGACAAGGCGTATCTTGGTCCAGAGCTCTCAAGGCGTCATCAACAATGTGAGTTAGCGCTGTTTCTGTACTATGACCTGATCTAAAGCCTGACTGATGCCGGTCAAGGAGCTGAAATTTCTCGATGTGGTCGCAGAGCTGTGTGTGAACGCATTTCTCAAGCAACTTCGCAAGAGACATGATGCTGGTGATCGGCCCGTAGTTATTGGGGTCTGTTAGGTCTGCATTGGGCTTCTTGGGGATGGATGTTACTTGCCCCATTTTGAGACAGTCTGGAATCCTCCCCTGTATGAGAGATTGTTGGATGATCTTGGACCAGAGAGGCAGAATGGCCAGGTTGAGGTCTTTGAGCAACTTAGAGGGGGGTGGATCACTGAAATGGTTGGATGGTTTAAGAGATGCCAAGGAATGTGATAACTCCTCCTGGTCCCGGAGTAGAAAGGTATTCCAGCATGTATTGTTTTTGGGTGTGTACTCAGTAGGGTAGGGCAGAGCACTCACTGCTGCAGGTACTGTCAAACCCGAGGGGCTCATCGACAACAGGTTTACAGCAGCACGTTGCAGCTCCCGATCAATACTCCTAGACTTTTCAAAAAAGTGCGCTGAGAAGTCCTCCTCACTGGGACCAGCGGATTTGTTTGCTGGAGTAGGATTAGCCTGTTGTTTGATGATATCAAACAGTTTTTTGGGGTGGTTTTTAGCACTGTCAAGCTGATCTCTGAAATGATCTGATTTAGCAATGCGAATGTGTTTGTTATAAGAGCTTCTCATCTTCCTTACTGTTTGAGACTGGAGGTAGAGGGGGCATTTCTCCAGCGTCTCTCAGAGAGCCTTAGATTGCGTCGTTCATCATTAAGGGCACCATTGAACCAAGGTTTGGATTGTTTGCAAGGGATCCTTTTGAGTTGCTTCGGGGCTGCAGAGTCGAGAATGTTTGACATGGTGTTGAAGTAGTGATCCGTCAACTCTTCCAAATTATTCATGTCAGTGGGAGGTTCTAGAAGATTCTTGCTCAAGTTGGAGAGGTTAGGGATGTTGGCGTCTCTCAGATTACGGGTCAGTTGCTTGTTTTTGAGCGGTTGACCTTGTCTGAGCAATACCTTTTCTTGAATGTGAAAGGAGATTTGGTGATGATCCGACCAATCACATGGTGCTATGTGATCCAGTTGAATGATGTGATCTCTAGCTATGATAAGGTCAAGGGTAGCGCCCTTGGAATGAGTGGGTCTGTTGCAGGCCTGTATATAGTTGAGGTCGGAGAGGAATGTCTTAAAAGAGCAAACTAGTGGATCATTAGTGTCATTCCAGTGAAGGTTGAAGTCACCGAGGAAGATATAGTTAGGGTGGAGGGCTGAGCTGGCAGAGATGGATTCCATAAGTTGCTCTACAAAACATAAGTTATCCCCAGGGGGGTGATAGATCGAGTGTAGCACACAGACAATCTTGCCCTTGTTCCAAATTTCAGTGACTAGGATCTCACAGGATGACATCAGATCCTTATGATTCTGCTTCAGAATGAGGCTAGAACGATGGATGCAGGCGATGCCCCCAGGTTTAATAGGTCTATCGCATCTAATAATGTCATATCCGGGAGGAATTAGGATATCCAGTATAGGGGAGGAGGAGTCATTAAGCCACGTTTCCGTAAGAATCAGGAGATCCAGTTCTTGTGATATGATGAGTTCGGAGATATCCGCTGCGTGTTTCACTGCTGATCTGCAGTTGAGAAGCATCGATTTGATATGAGAGTTTGTAGTTGCTTTCACTCGGTGTGCCATGGCGATCTGAAGAACGTTATCCTTATTCAAGGATCTAGAGTTAACGCTAGGTTCTCTATCTGGATCAGAAATTATAGTGGGGATGATGTTCGTAGAGACCGTATAGTCATCATAAGATAGTGAGAGTGTGAGCGTGTCCTTCTCAGACAACTGGGGCTGGAATCTAAGAGGTCTATCCTGGAGGTTGGTAAGAGGGCGAGAGGGCCAGCATGGCTTACTAGGGTAAGTGTCAAAGGACCTTTCCATTCCACCCCTTAAAGTGGTTGTTAGGGGCTTAGGGAGATCGTACCCCGGGGGAGTGTGTGGTTTGCACAATTTCTCATTCTTCAATGAGCAATATAGGAGGGTCTGGAGGTTATCCTTTACAGTAAGTAGGTCCAACTTCAGTTCAGTTAGTTTTTCCTCAATGTGGCAAAGGCTGTCACAGTCATGTACCCGCCCAGAATAAGATGTAGGGCGAGGCCCTTTCTCCTCACAGCACTTACACTGGGAGAAGGACTCACGCATAGGTTCATTTATGGGCTCCAAATGTGGGGTGGGATTGGCAACTATGGTGATAGGGATCTGAGCAGGAAGTTGGGGAGAACACCCTTGAGGATGCCAGTGGGGGGGCCCAGTGGACGTATCCTGTGCCATGGGAGTAGCGTTAGAAGAGGCGGTAGGTCAAGGGGGGTTTATAGGCGAAGGGGGACCTGATGCAGTGTCCAGAGCAATAGGTGAAGAGGTAGAGGAGGAGGGAGGACGTGAAGAGGTAAGGGAGCAGGGAGGACTTAAAAGGTTCAAAGAACGGGAGCTGAGGGTTAAAGTTGTATGAGGGGAAGGAGGAGCAATCAGATTGGCGTTATTGGTACTCAGAGACGTAGTCAGATTAGGGTTACTGGGACTAGGAGACGAGAAGCATGTAGTGTCAGGGTTGGTATTGGAAATGTTCAGCTCCAACGTGTTGCTGGCTGTATCAGAGCGGAACATCATGAGAGAGGTGGAGGGTGTGGCCCCATGGTGTGAGGTAGCTGGTGGTTCAGTAATAATGGGGCGGCTAGAGTATTCTGGTCTGGTAAGTTCTGGGTTGTTGTTACGGATGTTTGGAGGGGAGATAGGAGGGAGGGCGTGGAAGGTGTTGCCGAGCTGGTGAGATCTGGATGACCTAAATTGACAGGATTAGGATTATTAAGTGAGTTTTTAATCTTATTAAAAATACTGTCAAACCTATTCAAGTACAAGTCAGAGGCTTGAATAAGGATGTTGCCCTTATTGTAGAGAGAGATGGTCAGTTCTGCATTGAGGAAACGAGACGGAGTTACGTTAATACGGAAACCGTGAGGGGTTTTGCATAGAGCTTTGTAACGAAGCGTGTCAGCAAACACTCTTCTCCATTGGGCTCTTCTGGTTGTGCAGAAGATAAAGTCTGTCACCACAATGCCCTTGTATGCACATAGGTAGGTATCAGAGATGAGGGTTTCAGGATATCGTTTGAGTAGATTGTGTTTAAAAGACTTAGCTGCCTTCTTCGAGAGGTTAGGGGGGTAGATAATCTTGCAAACATTAGTGCCTACCCTTGTCAAGCCCTTAGAGGGACGAGTAGAAGGTTGTGCCATAGTAGCTAGTTGAGTTGTTAAATCCAACAAAAGCTTGAAGCCTTGTAATGATCAGGTATATAGCAATCAGGTCCAGGAGTTCCCAGGGGGACATACCAACCTTTCTAACACAGTCAGAACTGGCAGTAGCCAAACTGTGACTTAGTGCGACTAGGTTGAAACAAGCTGGCCTCACAGATAGTAGCTAGTGGAGTGATCTGCCTTGCTGAACATAGATTAGAGTAGGTATTGAATCGAAGGGACCCTGAGCAGTACATCAGAAGAAAGTGGTGACCCCTCCCATAGCCTCAAGCTGGAGCCCGGTGAAAGTACTCATGGAAGATTGGGTGTGCTCCTCCTTATGTAATGTTTGTAGCTCCACCCCACCAGCTAGTAGATAAATGACCTCAGCAACGTGCTGGTATTAAGGGAGGTAGTCTGACCAAAAACCTCATCAGGTCAGTACGCAAAGATTGGGTGTGCTCCTCCTTATGTCATGCTTGTAGCACCAACCCGCCAGCCAGTAGATAAATAACCTCAGCAACGTGCTGGTATTAAGCTCTGTTGCTTCTTTCTGCACATATCTTGCCTCTTTATGTAGCCCTATTGCATGTTTTTGCTCCTTACTTTCTGCACCTCTCTTTCCTCTTTCTGCAACTGTCTTGCCTCTTTCTGCACCTCACTTGCCTCTTTCTCCACCTCTCTTGTCTCTTTCTGTACTTCTCCTGCTTGTTTCTGCATCTCTCTTGCCTCTTTCTGTACCCCTGTTTCCTCTTTTTCTGTACCTCTCCTGCCTGTTTCTGCACCTATCTTGCCTCTTTCTGCACCTCTGTTGCTTCTTTCTGTACTTCTCTTGCCTCTTTTTGTACCCCTCTTGCCTCATTGTGCACGTCTGTTGCTTCTTTCTGCACTTCTCCTGCATTTTTCTGCACCTTACTTGCTTCTTTCTGCACCTCACTTGCTTCTTTCTGCACCCCTCTTTCCTGTTTCTGTACCCCTCTTCCCTCTTTCTGCACCTCTCTTCCATCTTTCTGCACCCCTGTTCCCTCTTTATGCACCTCTCTTCCTCTTTCTGCACCAGTCTTGCCTTTTTCTGCACATCTCTTGCCTGTTTCTGCTTCTCATGCCTCTTTCTGCATTTCTTTTGCCTCTTTCTGCACTTCTCTTCTTTCTTTCTGCACTTCTCTTGCCTTTCTCTGCACTTTTCTTGCCTCTTTACACATTTCTCTTTCTTCTTTCTGGACTTCTCTTGCCTCTTTCTGCAACCATCTTGCCGTTTGTCCACCTCTGTTGCTTCTTTCTGCACTTCTCTTGCTTCTTCCTGCTCCTCTCTTGCTTCTTTCTGTACCCCTGTTGCCTCTTTCTGCACTCGTCTTCCCTGTTTCTGCACCTCTCTTGTCTCTTTGTGCACCTCTGTTGTGTCTTTCTGTAGCTCTTTGCCTCTTTCTGCACTTCTTTTGCCTCTTTCTGCACCTCTGTTGCTTCTTTCTGCACTTCTCTTCCTTCTTTCTGTACCTCTCTTCCTTCTTTTTCAACTCCTTTTGCCTCTTTCTGCACCCTTTTATTTGTTTCTGTACCTTACTTGTGTTTTTCTACAACTTTTTCCTCTTCCTGCACTTCTTTGGCGTCTTTCTGCACTTCTCTTGCCTCTCTCTGTACATCTGTTGCTTCTTTCTGCATTTCTTACATTTTTCAGTAGCTGTGTTGTTTGAGTATTTCATTTTGCTGTTTGTAAACCTTTTGGTTTTTTTCCTTTCTCCTTTCAGGTGTGTGACCACCTTTTCTTTTATTTTTGCAGTTGTTTTGCTCATTTTTATACTTTTCTCTTTGTATGTGTTATAAATGTAATAGGAATTTAATTGCAATTTTGTGCTTAGTTGTTATTTTAAAAATTGAAATGTTATTAAATTAAAATTTTTAATTGATGTACCAAAATAATTAAACTGTTATTTGTTTTTTAGGAAGATATTTTGATTGGATTATAAATAAAGATGGCAAGGAAACATGAAAAGAGAAAAGAACAAAGGAAAAAGAAGTACTTAATGAAAACTAAACAGAGTGGAGTAGAAAAACAGCAAAAGGATGCTGAGGATAAAGCGGTTTCTGGTAAGAGAACTAAACAATTTATTAAAAAAGTTGTGGAGAGATTAAACTATCAAAATACTAATCAAGATACAAAATCATGGCACAGGGTGTTAGACTTTAAAATCATGCCCCGCTTTGATAGTGACCACAATGCTCTTATATTAGAGGTAACTTCACCCTGTGATAAGAATGCATCTGAAATATCATCACCTCCTGACTCTGGTACAGAAAGAGGGAAGACGAGTGCAGAAAGAGACAACAGGGGTGCAGAAAGAAGCAAGACAGGTGCAGAAAGAAGCATGGAAAGTGCAGAATGAAGCAACAGGGGTTCAGAAAGAGGTAAGAGAAGTGCAGAAAGAAGCAACAGAGGTGCAGAAGGAGGCAAGAGAACTGCAGAAAGAGGCAAGAGAGTTGCAGAAACAGGCAACAGAGGTACAGAAAGAAGGAGCAGAGGTGCAGCCAGAGGCAAGAGAGGTATAGAAACAGGTAAAAAGAGGCAAGAGGGGTGCAGAAATTTGGAAGCGAGGTGCAGAAAGAAGCAAGAGCAGTGCAAAAGAACCAACAGAGGTGCAAATAGAGACAAGTGAGGTGCAGAAGGAGGCAAGAGAATTGCAGAAAGAGGCAAAGGAGTTGTAGAAACAGGCAAAAGGGGTGCAGAAAGAGGGAACAGGTGGGCAGACTGAGGCAAGAGAGGTGCAGAAAGAGGGAAGAGGGGTGCAGAAAAAGGCAGGAGGGATGCAGAAATTTGGAACAGAGGTGCAGGAAGAAGCCAGAGCAGTGCAGAAAGAACCAACAGAGGTGCAGAAAGAGGCAAAAGGGAAACAGAAAGAGGCAAGTGAAGTACAGAACGAAGAAAAAGAGGTGCAGAAAGAACCAACAGAGGTGGAAAAAGAGGCAAGAGGGGTGCAGAAAGGGGTGGGAGAGGTGCACAAAGAGGCAAGAGGGATACAGAAAGAGGCAGGAGGGGTACAGAAAGAGGCAGGAGGGGTGCAGAAAGAGGAAGAGAACTGCAGAAAGAAGCAACAGAGGTGCTGAAAGAGGCCCGAAAGGTGCAGAAAGAGACAAGACAGGTGAAGAAAGAAGGAACAGAGGTACAGAAAGAGGCAAGAGTGGTGCAGAAAGAAGGAAGACAGGTGTAGAAAGAAGCAAGAGAGTTGCACAAAGAGGGAAGAGGGGTGCAGAAACAGGCAAAAGGGGTGCAGAAAGAAGCAAGTGAGGTGCAGAAGGAGGCAAGAGAGGTGCCGACAGAGGCAAGAGAGTTACAGAAAGAGGCAACTGAAGTGCAGAAGGAGGCAAGAGAACTGCAGAAAGAGGCAATAGAGGTGAAGAAAGAGGCAAGTGAGGTGCAGAAAGAAGCAAGATAAGTGCAGAAGGAAGCAACAGAAGTGCAGAAAGAGGGAAGAGGGGTGGCGAGAGAGGCAAGAGGAGTGCAGAAAGAAGCAAGACAGGTGCAGAAAGAAACAAAAGAAGTGCAGAAAGAAGGAACAGAGGTGCAGAAAGAGGCAAAAAGGGTACAGAAAGACGTAAGAAGGGTGCAGAAAAAGGCAAGAGAGGTGCAGAAAGAGGGAAGAAGGGTGCAGAAAGAGGCAAAAGGGGTACAGAAAGAAGCAAATGAGGTGCAGAAAGAGGCAACAGACGTGCAGAAAGAGGGAAGAGAGGTGCAGAAAGTAGAAGAGATTTGCTGAAAGAGGCAAGAGAAGTGCAGAAAAAGAAAGAAATGTGCAGAAAGAAGCAACATAAATGCAGAAAGAGGCAAGAGAGTCGCAGAAGGAAGCAAGAGTGGCTTGCACACCATTAGTACCAATTTAACACCCACATTTAGCAATAAGTAACACGTGACCATTCTAGGTTTGCAAAGGGCCTTCCACTGTAACACTTGTCACTGCATTTTTGGTAATGTTTGAGCCATTTGAGCTAGAAACAAGGCTTTTTTTGTTCAAATCTGCAGATTAGGGAGCAGATGATGAATTATGTGGCTAATGCAGAATATGTATAATTGTGCAAAAGTCGGTGCAGCCAAACAGTCGCATAATTCCGGTGGCCCTGCTCATACCTCTGACTAGGTCCACAAGTGCTCCTCAGTGATTCCTTTTTTTTTGTCTCACTGAGTTCATAGTTGAGCTTCTATGGAAACAAGGAAGACTAAACCTGAGGTTACCACTCCATAACACAGACTACCATACCACATAATTACTCTCCATAACACATAATCCCACTCTACATAATTCCTATACACTAAATACCACATACTTTCTATCCACATGATTTCACTGCACAACATACCACATAATTCCACTACACACAACGCACATCCACTCCAAAAAACATTAGTAAAAATTTTTTACATTTACAACGCCAATAGCTCTAACTCTCGCAAATGCGAATCCTATTACATTGCAAACACTTCTTTAACTAGTAGTCACGTTTGCAGAGTGGTGGAGAAAAGGTGCTGGACCTCCGACCAGTGCTCAGGAATTCCGCTGCGTAGGACTTACAGGAGGTACCAGGAGGGCTTCTTGGCCCCCAAAGTCCCTCAGGAGTAAATTGGACTTCATCCCCATCCCGAAGTCTGCTAGGAGGCGTGTTTGCAGAGTGGTGGAGAAAGGGGGGCATGGCCTCCGAAGACGTCTTAGCAATCCCACTGTGTGGGACTTACTGGAGGTAACAAGAGGGGTAGTTGGCCCCCAAGGACATCCTAGGCGGCCAACTACCCCTCCTATTACCTCCAGTAAGTCCCACAGAGCAGGATTGCTAAGTTCTCATAGCAGGCCACGCCCCCTTTGCCCACCACTCTGCAAACGTACTCCCTGGTGTGCTCTTGGATGGGAATTGAAGTACCCTTCGCTGCTGGGGGTCCTTTAGGGGCCAACTAGCCTACTTCTTACCTCCAGTAAGCCCCACACAGTGGGATTGCTGAGAGGTGGACACAGGCCACGCCCCCTTCCTCCACCACTCTGCAAAGGCGCCTCCTGGCGTGCTCTTGGTTGGGGGATGAAGTCCCCTTTCCTCCTGAAGGTCCCTGGGGGCCAACTAGCCCTCCTGTTACCTCCAGGAAGCCCCATACAGCTAGATTGCTGAGAAATTGCTCTCCCACCCTCGCAGCTCCACCATTAAGTGAGGCCTGCCCCTACTCCTGCACTCTGGAGTGTTGGTGATCGAGGCCCTCCTCCACCCACAGGTTTCTCTGCGCCTCTTCCCTGGTGGTCCAGTGGACCTCTGTCTCCTTCCTCTCGCTCTGCTCTTTCACTCGTTTTTTTACCATCTTTTATTTTTCACCTTTCTGCACTTTTCCGCATCTCTGCTCTTTTGTGCCTTATTTCTGCTTATTTTCCCTCTTTCTTTATCCCTTATTTCCTCCCTTTACCTTTTTCCTCCCTTTACATTTCCCTGCCGCTGCTGCCCCCGCGGCCCCTCCCCCCCAGCGCGACTGGCCCAATCCAGCTCCCCTCCCCGCCTCCCAGCTGTCCAGCCCTCCCCGACCCCTACTTAATGGCGGCTGCTGCGGGGACAGGCGAGCAAGACCACTGACTCATTGTTAGTGAAATTGCTCTCCCACCCTCGCAGCTCCACCATTAAGTGAGGCCTGCCCCTGCCCTCTCGAGGGTTGGTGATCGAGGCCCTCCTCCACCCGCAGGTTTCCATGCGCTTCATCCCTGGTGGTCCAGTGGATCTCTGTCTCCTTCCTCTCGCTCTGCTCTTTCACTCGTTTTCACTCGTTTTTCTACCCTCTTTTATTTTTCACCTTTCTGCACTTTTCTGCATCTCTGCACTTTTGTGCCTTATTTCTGCTTATTTTCCCTCTTTCTATATCCCTATTTCTTCCCTTTACCTTTCTTCCTCCCTTTACCTTTCCCCACCGCTGCTGCACCCGCTGCCCCTCCCCCCCAGTGCGACCGGCCCAATCCAGCTCCCCTCCCCACTCCCGCCTCCCAGCTGTCCAGCCCTCCCCGAACCCTACTTAATGGCGGCCGCTGCGGGGACAGGCGAGCAAGACCACTGACTCATTGTCAGTGAAATTGCTCTCCAACCCTTGCAGCTCCACCATTAAGTGAGGCCTGCCCCTGCCCCTGCACTCTCGAGTGTTGGTGATCGAGGCCCTCCTCCACCCGCAGGTTTCCCTGCACCTCATCCCTGGTGGTCCAGTGGATCTCTGTCTCCTTCCTCTCGCTCTGCTCTTTCACTCGTTTTCACTCGTTTTTCTACCCTCTTTTATTTTTCACCTTTCTGCACTTTTCTGCATCTCTGCTCTTTTGTGCCTTATTTCTGCTTATTTTCCCTCTTTCTTTATCCCTTATTTCCTCCCTTTACCTTTTTCCTCCCTTTACCTTTCCCCGCTGCTGCTGCCCCCGTGGCCCCTCCCCCCAGCGCGACCGGCCCAATCCAGCTCCCCGTCCCGCCTCCCAGCTGTCCAGCCCTCCCCGACCCCTACTTAATGGCAGCTGCTGCGCGGCTGCGCGCAGCGGGCGCGCCGCTGGCGCGCCAAAGGAAAGCCCGTCTGCGCCCGTCCGCGACCCGACTGCGACCAGCGCCAGGAACCCTGGACCTCTGCCCCGCCAACGCTACGACCCAGCAGCACTCCACGCACTCAACACAGGCCACAACAACAACTGCAAGCTAGCATCACCAGAAGACACCCACGGACCCTTCAGCTGTCACCGCTGCCGTCACACCTGCAGGACCGCCAAGAACACGGATCCAGCACAACCTGCCCACAAGAACACAACTGAACCGAAGACCCTGCAATGCATCCTTCTCAACGTCTAATTGCTCCACAAACATGCCACCGAAATCTGGGACCTCCTCGACAGCACCACCCCGGACGTAGCGTTCTTTACCGAAAGCTGGACCAACACCACCTCGGGACCGGACATCGCCATCGCCATCCCCCAAGGATACAAGATCTCCAGGAAGGACCGCCCCACCCGCCCAGGAGGAGGAATCGCCATCGTCCACAAATCCAGCCTCCGCCTGAGCACACTCCCTGACGAGCCCACAGAACTGATGGAACACCTTCACTTCAAGACACTGGCCAACCCCACCGCCAACCTCCGAGGAACCCTCATCTACTGACCCCCTGGACCCCGCGGACCCTTCGCCAACTCCATCACAGACATCATCTCCCCACAGGCCATCGCATCCACCAACTACACCCTGCTGGGAGACCTCAACTTCCACCTCGACAACAAACTGGACCCCAACACCACATCCCTCCTGGACAACCTCCACAACATTGGACTCCGCCAGATCATGACCGAGCCCATGCACTCAGCAGGACACACCCTCTACCCCCTCTTCACTACAGGAAACTCCATCACCTTCAGCCACACCACCAAACTCCCATGGACCGACCATCATTGCGTCCACTTCACCTTCAGAACACCCACCATCCACAGACCAGCACCTGCTCCCACGAAGAAACTGGACCAAAATCACCGACGACCAGCTCACCTCCTCAATCAACAATTCCACTCCAACCATCGCGTAAAACGACAACCCCAACACCGCAGCCCGAACCCTGCATAGATGGATCTCGGACAGCGCCAACACCATAGCCCCCCTCAAGAAAAACAACAATACCCGCGCCAAGAAAGCCAGATGGTTTACCACTGAACTTCGAGAGTCCAGACGCACTTGCCGCCACCTCGAAAAGGCCTGGAGGAACACCAAATCCACAGAAGCCCTCAACAACTTCACGGCCGCCACCAACGCCCACCATCAACACATCAGAGAAACGAGGAAAAAAGCAATTGAAGACAGAATCTCCACCCATGCGCACAACAGCAAGGAACTCTTCAGCATCATCAAGGAGTTCGCCCAACCCACCAGCGAGTCTACCGACATCCCTCCCTCACAAGACCTCTGCGACAAACTCAGCACCTTTTTCCACCACAAAATCAAGAGCATCTACGACAACTCCGACGAAGACAACCAACACACTGAACCCTCACCAACCACCCTCGACACCCGGAGACCAGCGATTGACATCTGGACAGCCCTCACCACCGAAGACACACTGAAGACAATGAAGTCAATCCACTCAGGGGCCCCCACGGACCCCTGCCCCCACCACGTCTTCAACAGAGCCGCCGACACCATCGCACCCATGCTCTGCCACACCATCAACCGCTCCCTGGCGACCGCCTCGTTCCCCGACAACTGGAAACACGCCAAGGTCAACCCCCTCCTGAAGAAACCCTCGGCGGACCCCACCGACCTCAAAAACTACAGACCCATCTCTCTGCTCCCGTTCCCAGCAAAAGTCATCAAGAAAGCCATCAACAGCCAACTCGCCACATTCATTGAAGAACACAACATCCCCGACTCCTCCCAATCCGGCTTCAGAAAAAAAACACAGTACGGAAACCGCCCTCCTCGCCGCAACAGACGACATCCTCACCCTACTGGACAAAGGAGAACCAGTAGCACTCATCCTCCTCGACCTCTCAGCGGCGTTCAACAGTCTCCCGCCGCACTCTAATACGCAGACTCTACGACGCAGGAATCCAGGACAAGGCCCTCGACTGGATCTGCTCCTTCCTCTCCGGCAGGACGCAGCGGGTCAGACTCCCCCCTTTCCTCTCGGACCCCACACCTACCACCTGCGGAGTCCCCCAGGGCTCCTCCCTCTGCCCGACGCTCTTCAACATCTACATGGCTCCACTCGCCCCCATCATCAGAACCTACGGACTCAACATTGTGTCATACGCAGACGACACCCAACTCATCCTCTCCCTATCGAACGAGCCCAACACCGCCAGACGCAACTTCCGAGAAGGCATGGAAGCCGTTGCCAAATGGATGAAAAACAGCTGCCTACAACTAAACACCAAGAAAACAGAAGTACTCATCATGGGCCCAAACCCCGACGCCTGGAACGACACCTGGTGGCTCCCCGCCCTCGGAAACCCGCCAACCCCCACGGACCACGCACGCAACCTGGGAATCATTCTGGACTCCGAGCTCAAAATGGACCACCAGATCAACTCTGTCTCGTCTTCCTGCTTCCACACCCTCCACCTCCTTCGTAAGACCTTCAAATGGATCCCCCTCAAACACCGAAAGACCGTCACTCACGCCCTGGTCACCAGCAGACTCGACTACGGCAACACACTCTACACCAGAATAAACAGAAACCTCACCCGCAAGCTACACCACATCCAGAACGCCGCCGCAAGACTGGTCCTCAACCTGCGAAAACACTGCCACATCTCCCAGCACCTGCGCACACTCCACTGGCTCCCCGTCGAGGCGAGAATCACCTTCAAGATACTCACCCACGCACACAAGGCCCTCCACGGCACCGGACCAGCATACCTGAACAGCCGACTCAATTTCCACGCACCCCAAAGGACCCTACAATCAGCCCAGCTCTCCTACGCCGTGGTCCCCCACACCAGAAAGACCAGATCGGGAGGCTGCTCCTTCTCCTTCCTCGAAGCCAAAGCATGGAACGCCCTTCTGCTCCACCTCAGACAGACAACATCGCTCCCCATCTTCGCAAGAAACCTTAAAACCTGGCTCTTCGACAGACCCCCTCCTTGATGGAATGGAACCTGCACCCCCCACCCCTAGCGCATTGAGACCCTTACGGGTGAGTAGTCGCGCTTTAACAAACCCCTGATTGATTGAGTGCTTAAAGACCACGCCCCCTCTTTACACAACTCTGCAAATGTGACTCGTGGCGCACTGCTGCTCTGGGGATGAAGTCCACTTGTGTCCTGAGGTCCTCAGGACAAAAGAGGACCTCAATGCCCCACCAGCAGTGTGCCAAGAGGCGCGTTTGCAGAGTGGTGTAAAAAGGGGCGTGGCCTCGGACCACCTCTCTGCAATCCAGTTGATTGGCGCTTACTGGAGGTACCTGGTGGTCTAGTTTTCCCCAGGGACCCTCAGTATTCAAGGGGACTTAATTCTCCAACTTAGAACGCGCCTGGGGGCACGTTTGCAGAGTGGTGCAGGGAGGGGGCGGGGCCTCCGGCGAGATGCCGGCTTTTTAAAAAATATATTTTTAGAAGGGAGGTAGTGTGGCCCCCCTTCTTTTAGTATTTTTGGGGCCCTGGGGACCCCATCCCCCAGGGCTTGACCTTTTTAATTATTTTTTTTTTAAATGGGAAGGGGGCCGCGCGGCCCCTCTCCCGAGGCCGATTTCGGCCCTGGGGACCACATCCCCCGGGGCATGGCCTCCTTTTTTTATATATATTTATAGGGAAGGGGGGCCACGTGGCCCCCCTTCCCTAGGCCAATTTTGGCCCCAGGGACCCCATCCCCCGGGGCATGGCCCCTTTTAAAAAAAAATATTTAGAGGGAAGGGGGGTCGCGTAGCCCCCCTTCCCTGGGCCACTATTGGCCCCTGGGGCTGGCCATTTCATATATAAATTTAAGGAGGAGGGCCCCCTCCCCAGGCCGATTTCAGCCCTGGGGACACATTCCCCATATATATATAATATATATATATATATATATATATAAACCAAAGGTTAGGGAAGTTATAGTTAGGCTCAGATTTCACTCATACAAAACCAGTGAAATTCAGCAGTTATAGGTACCTGAGCGAACAATAACTGGTGCCCCTGCACTGCACTGCTTATGACCTCATATATTACATCACTCATGACATGGTCAATGACGTTACTGATGACATCTCAAATGACATTACTGATGACATCATCCACCAAACCACTCACACATCCACTCACACCCCCATACTATCTGTCATACATCCAGTCACATACCCACACACACACTGATATACCCATTCACAGAACTATACAACTACACACACATCAACTCACAGATACATACAACCACACGCACACTTGCTCACTCACCCATATAGTCACACCTATTCACTCACCTCTACAGCTAGTAACACTCCTAGTCACTCACCCATACAGCGACTCATACATCCACTCACTTTCCAATACAGTCACTGACACAACCAGTCACTCTTCGAAACAGTGAGTGACACAGCTACTAACTCACACATACAGCCACCCCTAGACCCACTCGCTCACCAGTACAGTCACTGACACAGCCACTCACTAACCTATGCAGCCACTGATACACCTTCTCACTCACCCATGCAGCTATTCACACACCCTCTCACACACTCACTCAATTTCCAATACAGGTCATCACACAGCCACTTACGTATCCTTACAGCTACTCACACACCTACTTATTCACCCATACATTCACTGACACAGCCTCTTACTTATGCATACAGCCACTCACACATCCACTCACTCACCAATACAGTCACTAAAACACAAAGGCACTTACCCATATAAGCACACACACCCACTCACTCACCTGTGCACTCACTCACACACCAACTCACTAACTCAATGCATCCACTTACACACCCAGTCATTCACCAATAGAGTTACTTACTGATCCACTCACTCTCTCATACAGATTCTGATACAGCCACTCACCCACCTATACAGCCAGTGACAAACCCACTTACACATCCATACAACCACTTACACTCACCGGATGATGTCATCAGTGATGTCGTCAGTGATATCATTTGAGATGTCATCAGTAATGTCACTGACCATGTCATGAGTTATAATATGTAAGGTCATAAGCAGTTTGTTGCGGGGGCACAAGTTATAGTTAGCTCAGGTAACTATGACTGCTGAATTTAAGCAGTTTTGTATGAGTGAAATCTGAGCCTAACTATAACGTCCCTGTACCTTTTGTTTTTTCCTGAATTTCTTAGTTTTCTTAAATTCTATTACCTAACTGTAAAGTCCCTATAACCTTTGGTTTTTCAGTGAATTTCTAAGGTTATTTTGTTATTTGGTGTAAGTCCATTCAGTAGTTTTGAAAATAATGAAGGAAATCCAAATCTGGATATCTAGAGGCCCTGTTTCTCCGAGGATCGGACAGTCCCTGTGCTGATATCTGATTGGCTCCCAATACTTCAACCAGGAAAGGTTGGCAGTCAACTCGGGTCTGGGCTTCAGCTGATTCCCCAAAGAAATGTTAAAAAAGAAGAAACGGGGCAGGGTATGAATACACTAACCCCCTAGCTCTGGTCCCGGAGGGACCCTGCCAGGACAAAAAGCACTTTAAAATAATTATTTGCCATAAAATCGTGATGAAGTCGTGTATCCCCGCAAAAATAAAAAAGAAACAATCGTGGTCTCCAGTGATGGTTTACACTATAGCCACCGGGTGGGCCAGGTCCAGGGGGCCTGCTGACAATACAAAATAAAAGGAGGGGGTGCACGGGCCCCCTTCTTAGAGCTGTTTTTAGACCCAGGGACCACCACCTCCCTGGGGCTTTATTTAAATATTGGAGAGGTACCACGTGGACCCCCTCCATTGGGCTGATGATAGCCCCTGGGACTTTTTTGAAACAACGTAGGGGGGCTGTGTGGGCCCTGCTCATGGGGCTTTGATATGCCCCGGGGACCTCCACCTCCCTGAGGCAACATTGAATAATATACTGGGAGGCTGCGTGGACCTCCTGCACCCCTGGTACCACCACCTTTCCAAGGCAAATAGAATTTTAGAAACTGGGAGGGGACCACGCAGAGTCCCTCCCGGGCCATTTACAGCCCGGGTAAACCAGATTCCCGGGGCAGGCCTGTGAAAGTAAAAAGAGGTGGGCCATGTGGCCCCCCTCCTGGAGCTAATAATGGCCCTGGGGAATGCCAAACCACCCCCGGGACATAGCTGTTTGCTCTGACTTGGTGGGAGCTGTGGCAGCTCCCAAGTCAGAGCAAACACAAAGTTTGCTCCCAGCAAGTGGAAGCTGTCAAACCCCACCCGCTTGCTGGGAGCGTTGTTTTTGTCTGTTGCTTCACCTGCTATCATGCGGGCAGGGAAACAGATTAAAGATTGCTCCTGCAAGTAGGGAGCTGCAAATTTAGCACAACTCCTCATGTGGGAGCAATGCCGGTTCCCACAGGAGGCGGGGAGCCAGCTGGGACCTTGCATGCCTTGAGGTTCCAGGGCACCCAGGGAGATATGGCTGGGCCCCGGGGGATGGGGTCCATGGGTCCAAAATCAGCCCGGGAGGGGGGAAAAGACAGGGGCATTACAGTTATGCTCAGATTTCACTCATGAAATGCCAGTGAAATTCAGCAGTTATAGTTACCTGAGCTAACTATATAGTAAGCCCCAATGCACTGCTTATGACCTCACATATTACATCATTGATGACATGGTCAGTGACATCATTGATGGCATCACTGATGATATCTCAAATGGTATCACTGATGACATCATCCAGTGATTGTGAGTGTTTTCTAAATGTTTTTGTGTGTTAAACGTGTATACTAAGGTACACATAAGTTAAATTAGTATACTTTGTGTACTACTAATGAGTGATTCCTTTTTAACATAGTTTATGGTAGTTGCTGTGTGACTGTGTGTATCTGTGTGTGACTGTACAAGTGTGTGAGTGGGTGTGTGAGTGGCTGTATTGATGTATAAGTGGGTATCTGAGTAGCTGTGTGAGTGACTTAGTGGCTCTGTGAGTGGCTGTATTGGTGAGCGAGTGGGTATGTCAGTGGCTGTATGGATGGGTGAGTGAGTGAGTGGCTGTGTGAGTGGTTATATTGGTGGGTGAGTGGGTGTGTCAGTGACAGTATAGGCTAGTGACTGGATGTCTGAATGGCTGTATGAGTGAGTGACTGGGTATGTAAGTGGCTGTATGGGTGAGTGAGTGGCTGTGGGATTGGCTGTATGGGTAAGTGAATGGCTGTGGGAGTGGTTGTATGGATGTGTGAATGGGTTTGTAAGAAGTTGTGTGGGTGTGTGAGTGAGTGTGTGAGTAGTTGTAAGGGTGAGCGAGTGGCTCTGTTGAGTAGCTGTATGGGTGAGTGAATGGGTATGTGAGTTGCTGTGTAAGTACATAACTGGGTGTGTCAGTAGCTCTATGTGTGAGTGACTGGTTGTATGATCAGGCTCTATCAGTGAGTAAGGGGGTATGTGAGTGGCTCTATGGATAAGTGAGTGGTTGTGTAAGTACTTGTATGGGTCTGTAAATGGGTATGTAAGTGGTTGTGTGGGTGTGTGATTGGGCATATGAGATGTATGGTGGTGTGAGTGGGTGTGTGAGTGGTTCTATGGATGATGTTATTTGAGATGTCATCAGTGATGTCACCGACCATGTCATGAGAGATGTAAAATGTGAGGTCATAAGCAGAGCATTGTGGGGGCATAACTTATAGTTAGGTAAGGTGAATATAATTGTTGAATTTTACTGGTTTTGCATTAGTGAAATCTGAGCCTAACTTTAACTTCCCTTTAACCTTTGTTTTTATTGAATTTCTAAGTTTAAAAAAATGATATTTCCTAACCATAACGTTTCTGTAACCTTTGTTTTTTCAGTGAATTTCTACAGTTTTTAAATTTTATTTTCTAACTATAACGTCCCTGTAATCTTTGGTTTTTAAGTAAATTTGTTAGGTTTTTTTACATTTTATTTCCTAAATGTAACCACTAACATTTGACACTGAGGGGCATATTTACAAGCTCCAATCACTACTGGAGCGTCACTTTTTTGATGCTCTGGTGGTGTAGCACCATTTCCCATATTTATAAGGTGGCACTAACCCACTTAACGTGGCTCAACCCCACCTTGTAAATATGCCCCTTTCCGATACAGTCTGCTGTGGCAAAGGGGTGTACAATGGGTGTTGCTTTGGGTGTTCCACCGCAACACCCATTACTTTTTGATGCTTCCCTAAATTTACAAGGCTGAGGCAGCACCAAAACAGCACCATGCTAATGCCATTGATTACCAGGCATTAGAATGGTGATACGAGAAGAAATCATTAATTTCTCCTTGTTTTTTTCTCTTTCCGTGTGTGCTGCAAAATCACCATGAAGAATTGTTTATGTGCAGGAAGATGTCCCTTCCTGCACATAAACAATCACCCCTGCTGAGCAGGCACCCTTGTCACATGGTGGCAGGGTGCCTGCACTGGCGCTAGGCAGCTTTGTTTGCAGCAGCACTAGTGGAAACACAGGAGTGTGCCATGTTCTTGTGAGTACAGTGCATCCCTGTGTTTTAAAAAAGTCGGAGCGTGGCGCAGGTGATTTTGGCGCAGCTTCTGGTGCCAACATTTTTTATAAATATGCCTCATAGTGTGTGAATGAGTTCATGAGTGTCTCAGTGAGTTTATGGGTGTCCGTGTAGGTTTGTAAGTGGGTGTGTGAGAGTATGGGCAGGGCTGTAAGTGGGTATATGTGTGTCTGAGTGGGTTTGTAAGTAGGTGTGTGTGTCTCTGAGAGGGTCTGTGAGTCAGTGCACGAGTCTCTGAGTAGATCTGTGAGTGGGAGAGAGAGAGTATGAGTAATTCTGCAAGTGGTTGGATCAGTGTCTGATTGTGTCTGTGAGTGTACATGTCTGAGTTTGTCTGAGAGTGGGTGCATGAGTGAATGGGTCGGTGAGTGGATGTGAAAGTGTCTGAATTCTTCTTTGAGTAGGTGCAGGAGTACCTGAGTGGCTTCTTAGTTTCTGCCCGTTTTCTGCCTTTTTTTCTGCTCACTTCTGACCCTTATTTTACCTCTTTTGACTCATTGCTGACTTCTATTTTTCCTCTTCCTACTTGTTTCTGACCTGTATTTTGCCTCTTTCTGCTCATTTCTGACACCTATTTTGCATCTTTGAACTCATTTCTGACCTTTATCTTGACTCTTTTGCTAGTTTTTGACCTTTATTCTGCCTCTTTCTGCTCGTTTCTGACCTCTATTTTGCCTCTTTCTGCTCATTTCAGACGTTTATTTTGCCTCTTTCTGCTCATTTCTGACCTTTATTTTGCCTCTTTCTGCTCATTTCTGATCTCTAATTTGCCTCTTTCTGCTTGTTGCAGGTTTTGTTTTGCCTCGAGGCTCCCCTCTGGACTGATTTCGGCCCTGGGGCCCCCTTCCCCAGGGCCCAGCCATGTCCACTGGGTGGCCCAATGGGGCCCAGTGTACAAAGGGACCGCAGGGGCAGCCTGTGGGAGCTTGTATTGCTGATGCAAGCAAGGAGCTGCATTATATAGTGGCTGCCAACTCGTGGGAGCAATGTTTTCATCTGTTTCCCTGCATGCATATTTGAGTGCAAGGAAACAGATGAAAACTCTGCTTTCTGCAAGCCGGAGCTGTTTGTTAGCTCTGGCTTGCAGAAAGTGGAGGTATGTTTGCATATGCTTGGTGAGGGCTGTCAGCTCCCTCCAAGCAAAAGCAAACAGCTACCTCTTGAGAGTGGGCACCTCAGGAGGTAGGAAAGCTGGCCCTGGGGGTGGGGGTCCCCACCAGAAAAAACAGACATAAACTTCCCCAGTTAACTCAATACAAAAACATAAAGTTTACAATATTTAGGAGCCATAAATCAGACCAGTTCACTCCAGGAGGGGGTCCTCCATCATAAAACGTTGCCCAGGGGAGGTGGTGGTCCCTGTGGGTCCACAACAGAACCCCTACAGCAGTATTCCTTGTTTTGGGGCTCGGTTCAAGCAGAGCCGAGTCCCAAGATGGCTAGATCTATCTATCTATCTATCTATCTATCTATCTATCTATCTATCTGTCTATCTATCTACCTATCTATCTATCTATCTCTCGCTCTCTCTCTCTCTCTCTATATATATATATATATTCACTGAAAAAACCATAGGTTTTAGGGACAGTTATAGTTAGTTGGACATTTCACTCGTACAAAACCATAGAAATTCCCCCGTTATAGTTAGTTCAGCTAACTATAACTCGCGCCTCACAATGCACTGCTGATGACGTCACATATTACATCACTCATGACATGGTCAGTGACATCACTTATGACATCACTGATGACATCTCAAATGACATCACTGATGACATCATCCATGTGATAATTTCATGCATCTTCTCACACCCTAATATAACTTTTGATACACCCACTCTAAATTACAGACTGCCATTCTCAAAACCATAGACACTCCAACACCAAAAACTACATACCCACTCACTGATTCTTAGGTCTACACACACATCCACTCACTCACCCGTACAGTCACTCATACTTACAGTCACTCAGTACAGGACTATCATATGCACTCATACTCCTATATAGACACTCAAACACCGCCACTCATCCATAGAGGTACTCACACACCTAGTCAGTCATGCAAAAATTAATCACACACCCATTTACTCACCTATACAGTTATACACACACCAGCTCACTTACTCATACAAATACTAGCACATTCTTACGCTCTTATACAATAACTGATACAAGCAGACACGCATCCATACAGCCACTCTCACAATCACACACTCTCACTTATAGCCATTTAAATACTCTCACACACATATATACTGCCTTTTACATATGTAGTTACTCGCACATGTACCACTGAGATATACATTCACTCACTAACATACCCATACACACACTCACCCACCCAAGCAGTCCATCACAGATGCACTCTTGAAATCATGCACCCAGTGAATCACCCACTCACACATCTATGTACAGAGTCACACACACCCCACCCACACAAACACTCAGGCAGCCATACAGATACTCAGAGAACCAATCAATAACCCATATAGACACTCATGTAGCTATTCGCAAATCCATACATCCACTTACACACCAACAAACAGACGGATACAGACATTCACACAGTTTAGTCACTAACCCATGCATTCAGTAAGATATGTTTAATCACTCACTTGTAGAGTCAGTCACTCACGTACTAAATCATCCATTCAGACACTTATACACCCACTCATTCTTCAATACGCCTTTCCCTATATATATTAAACATATTTAAACTTTACAGAAACACACAGTCACTGGATGATGTCATCAGTGATGTCATCAGTGATGTCATTTGAGATGTCATCAGTGATGTCATCAGTGATGTCACTGACCATGTCATGAGTGATGTAATATGTGACGTCATCAGCAGTGCATTGCGGGGGCGCGAGTTATAGTTAGCTGAACTAACTATATCGGGGGAATTTCTATGGTTTTGTACGAGTGAAATGTCCAACTAACTATAACTGTACCTAAAACCTATGGTTTTTTCAGTGAATTTCAAAGGTTTTTTAAATGCTAATTTCTAACTATAACGTGCCTGAAACCTATGATTTTTTAAGTGAATTTCAAAGGTTTTTAAATGCTAGTTATTAACTATGCCTACAGAGGTAGGACATGTGAAGAAAGAAGAAAAAACGCACAGAAAGAAGCAAAAGATGTGCAGAAAGAACCAACAGAGGAGCAGAAAGAGGCCTTGTTGCAAAATCATCCTGTGCCCACAACTTTTTCAGACGGGTACTGGTGGTAACTGACTCTGACTAACCAGAGCCAGTGCTATGCTAAAAGACACTTAGAATACAGTGAAAACACCTACATACACTAGGGAACACTATGCTTTGGGGTACCCCTGTGACTAGCATGACCTCCTCTGCAAGTCCCTAGTACATAATAGGGCAGGGGATTAAAACTACCTCTTAAAAGCGCTACAGGGCGCGTTTGCACAGTGGTGAAGGGACGGGGGCCTGAGGTGACATGTGTGCAAACGCACCCCGTGGTGTGTTTTAAGTTGCGGGATTAAGTCCCCTTGAATCCTGAGGGTCCCTGGGGCCCAACTAGCCCCCAGGTACCTACAGTTAGGACCACAGAGCTGAGTTGCAGAGAGGCGTTCCGAGGCCACGCACCTTTTTCACCTCTCTGCAACGCAACTCTGTTGTGCTTACTGAAGGTACCTGGTGGGCTAGTTGGCCCCAGGGTCCCTCAGGATTCAAAGGAATTAATTACCCAACTTAAACGCACCACAGGGCGTGTTTGCGCACATGTCACCTGAGGACCCGCCCCCTCCCTTCACCACTGTGCAAACGCGCCCCGTGGCGCGTTTTAAGTTGGGGGATTAGGTCACCTTGAATCCTGAGGGTCCCTGGGGCCCAACAAGCCCACCAGGTACTTCCAGTAAGCACCACAGGTCTGCGTTGCAACGCCTGTAACAAATTGTGCAGTTGTGTTTAGGTAGTGTAGGGTGTCGTGCTGGGGGTAGTGTTTTAGGGTTTAGGGTAGTGCAGTGGTGTTTGGGTAGTGTAGGGAGTCGTGCTGGGGGGAGTGTTTTAGGGTTTAGGGTAGTGCAGTGGTGTTCGGGCAGTGTAGGGGGTCGTGCTGGGGATGGTGTTTCAGGGTTTAGGGCAGTGCAGTGGTGTTCGGGCAGTGTAGGGGGTCGTGCTGGGGCTGGTGTTTCAGGGTTTAGGGCAGTGCAGTGGTGTTCAGGCAGTGTAGGGGGTCGTGCAGGGGTGGTGTTTCAGGGTTTAGGGCAGTGCAGTGGTGTTCGGGCAGTGTAGGGGGTCGTGCAGGGGGTGGTGTTTCAGGGTTTAGGGTAGTGGTGTTCGGGCAGTGTAGGGGGTCATGCTGGAGGTGGTGTTTCAGGGTTTGGGGCAGTGCAGTGGTGTTTGAGCAGTAAAGGGGTCATGCTGGGGGTGGTGTTTCAGGGTTTAGGGCAGTGCAGTGGTGTTCGGGCAGTGTAGGGGTGGTGCAGGGGGTGGTGTTTCAGGGTTTAGGGCAGTGCAGTGGTGTTCGGGCAGTGTAGGGGGTGGTGCAGTGGGTGGTGTTTCAGGGTTTAGGGCAGTACAGTGGTGTTCGGGCAGTGTAGGGGGTCGTGCTGGGGCTGGTGTTTCAGGGTTTAGGGCAGTGCAGTGGTGTTCGGGCAGTGTAGGGGGTCGTGCTGGGGCTGGTGTTTCAGTGTTTAGGGCAGTGCAGTGGTGTTCGGGCAGTGTAGGTGGTCGTGCTGGGGCTGGTGTTTCAGGGTTTAGGGCAGTGCAGTGGTGTTCGGGCAGTGTAGGGGGTAATGCTGGGGCTGGTGTTTCAGGGTTTAGGGCAGTGCAGTGGTGTTTGGGCAGTGTCGGGGGTCTTGCTGGGGCTGGTGTTTCAGAGTCTAGGGCAGTGCAGTGGTGTTCGGACAGTGTAGGGGGTCTTGCTGGGGCTGGTGTTTCAGAGTCTAGGGCAGTGCAGTGGTGTTCGGGCAGTGTAGGGGGTTGTGTTGGGGGTGGTGTTTCAGGGTTTAGGGCAGTGCAGTGGTGTTCAGGCAGTGTAGGGGGTCGTGCTGGGGCTAGTGTTTCAGGGTTTAGGGCAGAGCAATGGTGTTCAGGCAGTGTAGGGGGTTGTGCTGGAGGTGGTGTTTCAGGGTTTAGGGCAGTGCAGTGGTGTTCGGGCAGTGTAGGGGGTCTTGCTGGGGGTGGTGTTGCAGGGTGTAGGGCAGTGGTGTTCAGGCAGTGTAGGGGGTCTTGCTGGGGGTTATGTTTCAGGGTTTAGGGCAGTGCAGTGGTGTTCGGAGAGTGTAGGGGGTCGTGCTGGGGGTGGTGTTTCAGGGTTTAGGGCAGTGCAGTGGTGTTCGGGCAGTGTAGGGTGTCGTGCTGAGGGGTGGTGTTTCAGGGTTTTGGGCAGTGCAGTGGTGTTCGGGCAGTGTAGGGGGTCGTGCAGGGGTGGTGTTTCAGGGTTTAGGGCAGTGCAGTGGTGTTTGGGCAGTGTAGGGGGTCATGCAGGGGGTGGTGTTTCAGGGTTTAGGGCAGTGCAGTGGTGTTCGGCCAGTGTAGGTGGTCTTGCTGGGGGTGGTGTTTCAGGGTTTAGTGCAGTGGTGTTCGGGCAGTGTAGGGGGTCTTGCTGGGGGTGGTGTTTCAGGGTTTAGGGCAGTGCAGTGGTGTTCGGGCAGTGTAGGGGGTCTTGCTGGGGCTGGTGTTTCAGGGTTTAGGGCAGTGCAGTGGTGTTCGGGCAGTGTAGGGGGTCGTGCTGGGGCTGGTGTTTCAGGGTTTAGGGCAGTGCAGTGGTGTTCGGGCAGTGTAGGCGGTCGTGCTGGGGCTGGTGTTTCAGGGTTTAGGGCAGTGCAGTGGTTTTCGGGCAGTGTAGGCGGTCGTGCTGGGGCTGGTGTTTCAGGGTTTAGGGCAGTGCAGTGGTGTTCGGGCAGTGTATGGGGTTGTGCTGGGGCAGGTGTTTCAGGGTTTAGGGCAGTGCAGTGGTGTTCGGGCAGTGTAGGGGGTCTTGCTGGGGGTGGTGTTTCAGGGTTTAGGGCAGTGGTGTTCAGGCAGTGTAGGGGTCTTGCCGTAGGGGTCGTGCAGGGGTGGTGTTTCAGGGTTTAGGGCAGTGCAGTGGTGTTCGGGCAGTGTAGGGGGTCGTGCTGGGTGTGGTGTTTCAGGGTTTAGGGCAGTGCAGTGGTGTTCAGACAGTGTAGGGGGTCGTGCAGGGGTGGTGTTTCAGGGTTTAGGGCAGTGCAGTGGTGTTCGGGCAGTATAGGGGGTCGTGCTGGGGCTGGTGTTTCAGGGTTTAGGGCAGTGCAGTGGTGTTCGGGCAGTGTAGGGGTCCTGCTGGCGGTGGAGTTTCAGGGTTTAGGGCAGTGGTGTTCGGGCAGTGTAGGGGGTCTTGCTGGGGGTGATGTTTCAGGGTTTTGGGCAGTGCAGTGGTGTTCGGGCAGTGTAGGGGGCCATGCTGGGGCAAGTGTTTCAGGGTTTAGGGCAGAGCAATGGTGTTCAGGCAGTGTAGGGGGTTGTGCTGGAGGTGGTGTTTCAGGGTTTAGGGCAGTGCAGTGGGGTTCGGGCAGTGTAGGGGGTCTTGCTGGGGGTGGTATTTCAGGGTTTAGTGCAGTGGTGTTCAGGCAGTGTAGGGGGTCTTGCTGGGGGTGATGTTTCAGGGTTTAGGGCAGTGCAGTGGTGTTCAGGCAGTGTAGGGGGTCGTGCTGGGGGTGGTGTTTCAGGGTTTAGGGCAGTGCAGTGATGTTCGGGCAGCGTAGGGGGTCGTGCTGGGGGTGGTGTTTCAGGGTTTAGGGCAGTGCAGTAGTGTTCGGCCAGTGTAGGGGTCGTGCAGGGGGTGGTGTTTCAGGGTTTAGGGCAGTGCAGTGGTGTTTGGGCAGTGTAGGGGGTCGTGCTGGGTGTGGTGTTTCAGGGTTTAGGGCAGTGCAGTGCAGTGGTGTTCGGACAGTGTAGGGGGTCGTGCAGGGGGTGGTGTTTCAGGGTTTAGGGCAGTGCAGTGGTGTTCGGGCAGTGTAGGGGGTCTTGCTGGGGGTGGTGTTTCAGGGTTTAGGGCAGTGGTGTTCAGGCAGTGTAGGGGGTCTTGCTGGGGGTTATTTTTCAGGGTTTAGGGCAGTGCAGTGGTGTTCGGGCAGTGTAAGGGGTCTTGCTGGGGTAGTGTTTCAGGGTTTAGGGCAGTGCAGTGGTGTTCGTGCAGTGTAGGGGGTCGTGCTGGGGGTGGTGTTTCAGGGTTTAGGGCAGTGCAGTAGTGTTCGGCCAGTGTAGGGGGTCGTGCAGGGGGTGGTGTTTCAGGGTTTAGGGCAGTGCAGTGGTGTTTGGGCAGTGTAGGGGGTCGTGCTGGGTGTGGTGTTTCAGGGTTTAGGGCAGTGCAGTGCAGTGGTGTTCGGACAGTGTAAGGGGTCGTGCAGGGGGTGGTGTTTCAGGGTTTAGGGCAGTGCAGTGGTGTTCGGGCAGTGTAAGGGGTCATGCTGGGGCTGGTGTTTCAGGGTTTAGGGCAGTGCAGTGGTGTTCGGGCAGTGTAGGGGGTCTTGCTGGGGGTGGTGTTTCAGGGTTTAGGGCAGTGGTGTTCGGGCAGTGTAGGGAGTCTTGCTGGGGGTGATGTTTCAGGGTTTTGGGCAGTGGAGTGGTGTTCGGGCAGTGTAGGGGGTCGTGCTGGGGATGGTGTTTCAGTGTTTAGGGCAGTGCAGTAGTGTTCGGGCAGTGTAGGGGGTCGTGCAGGGGGTGGTGTTTCAGGGTTTAGGGCAGTGCAGTGGTGTTCAGGCAGTGTAGGGGGTCGTGCTGGGGGTGGTGTTTCAGGGTTTAGGACAGTACAGTGGTGTTCGGGCAGTGTAGGGGGTCGTGCTGTGGGTGGTGTTTCAGGGTTTAGGGCAGTGCAGTTGTGTTCGTGCGGTGTAGGGGGTCGTGCTGGGGATGGTGTTTCAGGGTTTAGGGCAGTGCAGTAGTGTTCGGGCAGTGTAGGGGGTCGTGCTGTGGGTGGTGTTTCAGCGTTTAGGGCAGTGCAGTGGTGTTCGGGCAGTGTAGGCGGTCGTGCTGGGGCTGGTGTTTCAGGGTTTAGGGCAGTGCAGGGGTGTTCGGGCAGTGTAGGGGGTTGTGCTGGGGCTGGTGTTTCAGGGTTTAGGGCAGTGCAGCGGTGCTCGGGCAGTGTAGGGTTTTGTGCTGGGGCTGGTGTTTCAGGGTTTAGGGCAGTGCAGTAGTTTTCGGGCAGTGTAGGGGGTCTTGCTGGGGGTGGTGTTTCAGGGTTTAGGGCAGTGCATTAGTGTTCGGGCAGTGTAGGGGGTCTTGCTGGGGCTGGTGTTTCAGGGTTTAGGGCAGGGCAGTGGTGTTCGGGCAGTGTAGGGGGTCGTGCTGGGGCTGGTGTTTGAGGGTTTTAGGGCAGTGCAGTGGTGTTTGGGCAGTGTAGGGGGTCATGCAGGGGGTGGTGTTTCAGGGTTTAGGGCAGTGCAGTGGTGTTCGGCCAGTGTAGGTGGTCTTGCTGGGGGTGGTGTTTCAGGGTTTAGTGCAGTGGTGTTCGGACAGTGTAGGGGGTCTTGCTGGGGGTGGGGTTTCAGGGTTTAGGGCAGTGCAGTGGTGTTCGGGCAGTGTAGGGGGTCTTGCTGGGGCTGGTGTTTCAGGGTTTAGGGCAGTGCAGTGGTGTTCGGGCAGTGTAGGGGGTCGTGCTGGGGCTGGTGTTTGAGGGTTTAGGGCAGTGCAGTGGTGTTTGGGCAGTGTAGGGGTTCGTGCTGGGGCTGGTGTTTCAGGGTTTAGGGCAGTGCAGTGGTTTTCAGGCAGTGTAGGCGGTCGTGCTGGGGCTGGTGTTTCAGGGTTTAGGGCAGTGCAGTGGTGTTCGGGCAGTGTATGGGGTTGTGCTGGGGCTGGTGTTTCAGGGTTTAGGGCAGTGCAGTGGTGTTCGGGCAGTGTAGGGGGTCGTGCTGGGGGTGGTGTTTCAGGGTTTAGTGCAGTGCAGTGGTGTTCGGGCTGTGTAGGGGTCGTGCTGGGGCTGGTGTTTCAGGGTTTAGGGCAGTGCAGTGGGGTTCGGGCAGTGTAGGGGGTCGTGCTGGGGCTGGTGTTTCAGGGTTTTGGGCAGAGTAGTGGTGTTCGGGCAGTGTAGGGGGTCGTGCTGGGGGTGGTGTTTCAGGGTTTATGGCAGTGCAGTGGTGTTCGGGCAGTGTAGGGGGTCTTGTTGGGGGTGGTGTTTTAGGGTTTAGGGCAGTGGTGTTCAGGCAGTGTAGGGGGTCTTGCAGGGGTTAGTGTTTCAGGGTTTAGGGCAGTGCAGTGGTGTTCGGGCAGTGTAGGGGGTCTTGCTGGGGGTAGTGTTTCAGGGTTTAGGGCAGTACAGTGGTGTTCGTGCAGTGTAGGGGGTCGTGCTGGGGGTGGTGTTTCAGGGTTTAGGGCAGTGCAGTAGTGTTCGGCCAGTGTAGGGGGTCGTGCAGGGGGTGGTGTTTCAGGATTTAGGGCAGTGCAGTGGTGTTTGGGCAGTGTAGGGGGTCGTGCTGGGTGTGGTGTTTCAGGGTTTAGGGTGTGAGAAGTTGGCCTGGCATATGCTGTCCACTAATTATAGTGGGCACCTTGCACCAGTCCAAATCGACTCTTTTGGTAGGTAGGTTAAAGACAACCTTATTGAAAGCTATCCTAGTGGTAGCTGTGGAGAGCAGCCTTCAGGCTAAGTCTTGAAGGAATGTAAAGCAGCTTGTTTTACCAGTCTATAATCTCTTGAGTGATCAAATGAAAGAGCACCACACCAGGTATATATTCAAAATATATGTATTTATTACTAAACACACCCCTCTAGTCTCTTTATGAGGCTAGAGTTCGAAGTACATAGGTTATAAGATCTTAAATCACAGTAATAGCACAAATACACGTTTGGGCCCTAGGGACGTACCAAACCATATACCAATAAAGTGGTATGCGAACCACGACTGAACTAGACACTAGGCCTAGAGCCTCTAGAAGTGCTTGGACCACAAGGAACCACCCAAGGTAGTGACACAGGGGACCCACGGGAGACGCGTGCAGTGTAAATACACAACCGCGATACGC
This sequence comes from Calotriton arnoldi, assembly GCA_963921515.1. Taxonomy (NCBI): domain Eukaryota; kingdom Metazoa; phylum Chordata; class Amphibia; order Caudata; family Salamandridae; genus Calotriton; species Calotriton arnoldi. The sequence goes on from CAWUFW010011470.1 coordinate 611,656, forward strand.
CGTTTACTTCTATGGAGAAAGTCGGGATCGGAAAAATAGAGGAAAGGGACACTTTAAAAAGGACTAGGACAAAACCCTTTGAGATCTAGGACTTTGAAGAGTCTCTACCCACGGGAGCACCGGAGTACTCGTGTTACCTCACCCAGGGAAGCCGGGTGCATAGGTGCCTTTCGGGGTCGGGTTTCGTCGTCGTTTCTTATGGCGATCTGCTGCAAAGTGCTGCTGGCGACCAGGAGAAAAGTGTCCGGGTGGATCCAAGAGTGGATCGGAGTTCTGAAGAACCTGAAAGCAGAGGGGACAGAGTCTGGGTCACTAGCCAGTGACCAGGAGGGCGATGGACAGATGCCCACCGATGTCGAGTGCTTCAAGTTCGTTGACGGTCGTCTTGACTCTTCAGCCACGAGGTCCGGGAGGCGTTGTCGGCGACCAGGAGCAGGATTCGGGCTGTTGCTCGATGTCTGTCGAGTGCAGAGGTGTCGGCGACCAGATAGGATCCCAACAGGACTTGGCAACGGCAAATCTCGAGTAAGATGTAGATCGTCGATGATGCAGACCAGCAAGGTCTGGGGAACTCACCCAGCAAGGGTAAGTGAGGGCAGGCCTGGAGCAACCAGACTGCCAAGTAAAGAAAAGATTGGCCTTCGGTAAGGGCTACTAGCCAACGGGCTAGCGACCGCGAAGGAGCCTCGTGACGCCGCACGTGGAGCTGGCTTACAGGACACTCGTGGAGTGGGGGCCAGTGATCTTCGGTGCAGGTGGTGCTGGAGGCTAGGGCTACTCGGAGCCCAAAGCACGACTTCTTGGGAGACCCAGAAGATGGTGCACTTGCAAATGTGCTCGGTGTCCAGGGGTCACGGTCTCAAGTCACCCACGATAGCCACGGGCCTCAGCTTTGCTGGGGACTCAGGGTAGCCTCGGGGAAGTCTGAGAATCCACCTCTGGTGATGCGATGACTTCGGCGTCCGGCAGGAGCTTCAGTGATGCGAACCGGTCAGATGCTTCTTTGGTGCCTGCCAAGCAGGGGAGTCACTCCTTGACCCCAAGGGAGATTCTTCAGTCCTCTAATCTTGTCGTAGAGCGTCGAAGGTCCAGGATTCCGTGTCAGAGTTTCGTCCAGGTATAATCTAAAGTCCTAAGGACTGGGTTCCTACCTTTATTCTAAAAATAGGGGATGGACTACTCTGTGGCCCCACCTATGGGTGGGTCAGGGCAGAGGGGTGGCTACACCCCTTTCCCTTTGTCCAGTTCGCGCCAAAGCAGGGGCTGCAAGCCCCTGATCCGGTTTGAACTGGGGTATGCACAGGGACACCAAATGTGCCCCCAGTGCAGGACTTCAAAGCACCCGAAAGTGCTCCCGCCCAGCCCCAATACACATTGTCCTGTCTGGGGAGGTGGTCACACCTCCCTGGGACAGGAAACCTATTGTCCAGGCCTCCCCTGCCGGAGTTTCGTCCAGCAGCAGGAGGCCAGACTCGTGTCTGTGGCAGCAGCATCCATTTTGTGATGCCAGGGCTCTGGAAAGAAGTTACCGGACTCGTCAGAGTTAACATGCCTTTCCCTCTAGAAGGGTGGAATGCTACCCCCGCCGCCAGGATTGGCGGGGGGTAGTATTCCAAGATGTTTGACACCAAACACGACATGTTTCGGTGCAGCCATTCCATAGTTAGCATTTTACCGCGAGGATATAATGCGTTTAAGAGTATATGGTCAGGCTGCACTACAAACAGCATCAGAGATGGTCTCCGAACGCTGCAGAAGCAATTGAACGAAGTACA